>CM064523.1:41137099-41424599 GCA_032716605.1 Paralithodes platypus | reverse complement strand
TCTACCCCCAGCGGGCTAGGAGGCAGCGATGGCTAGCGCCGCAGTCGAGTGCTGATAGTGATATCGAGCTCGAGGAGGACACACTGGACGATAATGTGCGGGACCCTGACTACGCCATGGCCATAGGTGATGACGAGTAACAGTTCTCCCAACCACGTGGTTTGTATAATGGATATTTTGTATACTTACTGAATGGCATTTAAATTTCAGTATGTTATGGTGGACATTTAATTTTGTAAATGTTCATCAAAACATACCATCGGCCCTTTTACAACAGTACCTTTAATTAAATTAATCTATCTATCTATCTATTGCCTGACGCCGTGATCCCCGAAGGGGAGGCCACGAACGAACCGCCCCCATGCACCTCTGTCCCCAGTCCGTCGACGCCCCTCCCCCCAACCAGCACCGCCTTCGTTCATATACTTACAATCCTTCCACCTCTCTATCGGTCTACCTCTCCCTCTCTGTCCCTCCACCTCGCTCTGTATTTTAAATGCCAAGCAGTAGGGACAATGCCAATGCCTATTTACCCTTTTAAACAGTCCCTTTAATTAAATGACCTTGAATTTATATGTCCACCACAACATGCCATAACAGTCCATTTAATTTTATGACAACAAATTTAATTGGCCAGCACAACTTACCATAAGCCAATTTTTCTTACTTTTACTTACCTTAACATTACCTTATAATTATGTCCTTATACTTACCTTACCTGTCCTTATACTTACTTTACCTGAATTTAGTACTAACCTAGCCCTTCTTTTCCAGGTTATGTTGCGCCAGTGCGTCCCCAGGACCTACCTGAAAACTGGGCTCCGACGAGGAGGAGGAGGAAGTTCAGCAGCCCAGGAAGAGGTCCAAGAAGGAAGCTCCACAAAGGGTTTGGAAAAAGGAAGACATCAGTTACCCGCCTCTCCCTAAATTCCAGCACCCTGCACCTGACTGCCTTCGCTCACCCTATGAATACTTCCAGGACATGTTCCCCATGAATCTGGTAGACGATATTGTCTACCAGACAAACCTCTATGCCCACCAGAGGGATGTGAACACCACATTCACCATCGACAGGCATGAACTCATGGTGGTCATTGGGGTAGTCCTCTACATGGATATCTGTAGCCTGCCTGCCATAGAGGATTATTGGGGAGTATTGACCAGGGTCCCGCAGATTGCCGAGGTGATGTCGTCCAAGTGTTTCCGCCTCATCCGCTCATTACTCCACTTCAACAACAATGAGCATGCCCGAGCCTCCAATGACCGCTTCTATAAAATACGTCCCATTTACAATACCATGGCAAAACAGTTCCTGAAAATCAGCGCCACTCCGACACAATCGGTGGACGAGGTCATGGTGGCATAAAAGGGCACACGAGCGAGCAACCTGCGGCAGTACATCCAAAACAAGCCTGACAAGTGGGGGTTTAAACTCTTCTGCAGGGGCAGCATTGATAGCTTTATCCATGACATGCTTATGTATCAGGGAGAGCCCACCTTCCCTTGCCACCCAACTGCCCTATCAGAGGAGGAATCAGGTTTGCTGATGAGCTCCAAGACTGTCATTGTCCTTGTCAAGACCCTCAAGAGCCCGGAGCTATCTGCCGTCTATGCTGACAACTTTTTCACCAGCTTTTCCTTAGTCGAGTACCTGAGGGATCACTATGGCTGCAGGTACGTCGGCACGGCAAGGGTCAACCGGATCGGCAAACCTCCTCTCACCTCTGTCAAGGACATGGACAAGTCCAGCACACCAAGAGGGACCACTGACTTCTGTTCCACCGAGGGAATCCTAGCCCTTCGGTGGAAGGACAACAAGATCATGACGGTCCTGTCTACTGACGAGGGTGTCGAGCCACTTGACATGGTCCTGAGGTACGACAGAAAGGCCAAGAAGAAGATGGAAGTTCCCTGTCCCAAGGTCATCAAGGAGTACAACAGCAAGATGGGCAGGATAGACAGGTTGCCCTCTGTCTCTCAGACACAAGGATCTGCTTCTCACCCTTCCACACCCCTTGAGAGTTAAGCTAAATATGTAAGTAATCTATACATAATTCATTTTATATATAAATACTATTTTTATATTTGATTATGTTATTTTTTATCATTAAATTTATATAGAACTTTAACAAAAATATGAGAGGGTAGAAAGTACATCTTTTGAAGAGATTAGGATATTAGGCATAAGTAAGAGAGAGGAGGGCGGAGAGGGAGGAATAGCACCGGAATCATCCAAGGTGGAGTTTCTAGCAAAAGTTTGAGCGAAGAGTTTAGCTTTGTCAGAGGAAGAAGTGATGGTTGTGCCATCAGAGTGGGAAAGGGGAGGGAAAGACGAGGAAGAGAAATTGTTGGAGAGGTTTTTGGCTAGATGCCAGAAAGCTTGGGAAGAGCTAGAGTTGGATAGTTCAGTGCATTTATTATTGATGAAAGAGTATTTGGCAAGTCGAAGAACAGATTTGGCTTGATTCCGGGCAGAAACATATGAAGAATGAGAGTCTTGAGTTTTAAGGCGTCGGTACCGTTTGAATGCTTCCTCCTTATTGCGGACAGCAGTAGAACAGGTGTGAGTAAACCAAGATTTTTTAGCATTAGTCTGAGAGAAAGAGAATGGAATGTATGCTTCCATGCCCGATAGGATTACCTCGGAAATGCATTCAGCACTCTCCTAGGGTCCTCGGCCACGGAAGCAGAAATAATTCCATGGGAAATCAAAGAAGTACTGCCGAAGAGCCTCCCAGTCGGCAGTGCCAAAGTGCTACAAGCGCCGCCGGCTAGGAGGATCGGGTGGCCGTACTGGAGAGATAGGACAGGTGACAGAGATAAGTTTATGGTCGGAGGAGCCCAAAGGAGAGAAAAGATCGACAGTATAATAAGAAGGGTTAGAAGTTAGAAACAGGTCAAGAATGTTGGGCCGATATCCGATGCAATCCGAGATACGGGTGGGTTGCTGAACTAACTGCTCTAGGTCATTTAGGATAGAAAAGACGTAGGCTTGTTCACCAGGTGGATCAGTAGTGTGAGAGGAGAGCCATTGGCGGTGGTGAACGTTGAAATCTCCTAAGATGGAGATTTCTGAGAAATGAGAAATGGATAGAATGTGTTCCACTGTAGAGTTTAGATAGTCAAAACTACATATATATATAAAAATGAGGACCAAAACTACCCTGTAACGGGCAAAGTAGCCCGGAAAGGACATATAGGGTTACAGGCGTTGTGGGCGGATAACCCGCATGAGCCACTTCAATCCTAATTGATTCCCATTTTCCAAATGAAAAATATGAAAAATGCACATGAGTAAAAATGTCTTAGAAACACTTGTATTGTAACATACTAAGAGGATTTTTTTTATATCAATGGTATTTCTATGAGTGCCCTCTAAAGGGTTAAAATGTTTGTGCAAGGGAAAATTACTTCATAAATTTGTACAAAGGAAAAAGAAGAAAACTACATACTTAAACCTAAATTGATTAGGCTAATGATGATTGTATTAACCCCTTCAGTCAGATGACGCCAATTTTGTTTAATTTTAGCTATTTACAGACGGTATTATTCAGCTTTGAACCGACCTCTATGAATCAAAGGCATAAAGACTAACACAAATCATCCTCTAACTCTGAAATATCCTTAGTCGAATAAAATCTGCAAGAAGTAGATAGGATGAAACACACAGTTACATCATTTGATTAAAAGGGTTAAAGAAACTAGTAAGCGCAAAAGCTAGCCCTATATATAATAAGTAACCTAATCAAAGTAAATCTCACTAATTCCAACATACAATGGTGTAATATAATCCTCGAAGGAGGAGATACGGGCGCTATATAAGTAACCAGAAGATTATTATTATTATTATTATTATTGTATTATATAAATTAACTTCTAATAAACTATGATAACTTGTGTATATACAGTATATATATATATATATCTATATATATATATATATATATATATATATATATATATATATATATATATATATATATATATATATAGAACGAGTATCCAAGCTTTGAATCCACTACACCACGTGGTGTAGTGGATTAACTGTTTGGACACTCGTTCTAAAGGTTGGAAGCTCGAGTCCGGCTGGAAGTATTTAAAAACATTTATTAGTTCAAGTGTATTTGTGAGATATACTAGTTATATATATATACAGGGTGTCCCAGGAGGAAAGGGCATGACTTTGGGAAATGGTAAAACAAAATATTATAAGCCTAAAATGTTCTATAAGGCATATTCCAAATCTCAACCAGTAAAGAAATATTGCATGTTGAAAATGGCATTTTCTTAAGTATTTCCCCATAGGGGTGGCCTAGCTGTCCTAGTGCCTACCACACCTCCATCTAACTGCAGTTATTTTACCATGTTATTGTAAAGATATTATAATTCTGTAAGTTGCAAAATGCTTATAGATATAATAGCTCACTTTGGACCAGTTGAAAACTATCTGACATGGAAGAGTCCATTACAGTGAGGCGGGGGAGGACACTATATGAAACCTTCAATATCTTCTTAACGGTTGAGATTTGGACTTTTTGTTATAAGACATTTTAAGTTTAGAATACCTTGTTTTATCATTTCCCAAAGTTATGCCCTTTCCTCCTGGGACACCCTGTATATATTTATATACGGTATATATATATATATATATATATGAAGAGAGAATATACAAAATGTACACTGGTAAAGCAGCACATGTTTATTGTGATGGCTCAGTAAAGGAAAATGGTAGTGCAGGTTGTGGGATTCTACTTAGCGATTATATAAAAGATTCTAACATGTGGCTAGAAACAGAACATACTTATAGGCTAAGCGATAATATACCAACAACTCGCGCTAAATTGTATGCGATACTATATGGACTAAAAGAAGTCAAAGGAGGAGAAGGGGATGTAAGTTACTTTGTAGACGGCAGAGGGGCCTTCGATTCCTTAAACTGCAAAAAGATGTATTGAAGCTCGGTAATAGCGAAAGAACTTGAAAACATTGTTTCAAATTAAATAAATTTAGTTTCAGAAGAGATATAGGCAGATATTGGTTTAGTAACATAGTTGTAGATATGTGGAATACGCTACTGAGTGCTATAGTGGGATCAAGAACGACCAGAGTAAGAGAGAGAGAGAAGCTGTATCAGCGAGGGCCGACATGACTAGGGTCAGCGAATGGTATGGGCCAGTAAGACTAGGGTCCGAGGTATCTATGGGCAGGGATGACTATGGTCCGAGGTATCTCAGGGCCAGATTGTCTAGGAGCCGGAATGTCTACGGGCCGGCTTGACTAAAGAACCCGTTACACTATGCCGAATTAAGTGCCGATGCTCCACGACTTAAGGAGTGGCGATAGAAGGGGGAGACCACTGCCGAGTAACGTGGGTGATCGAGGGACGGGACCCCCACGGCGGGCACTATGGACGGGCACCCCGCCTGACGGCAACTGGACGGGGTCGAGCGGCGACCATGCAAGACATAAGGAAAAATAACGGTCACCACCGGGCGGCGTCATGCGCCGTAGCGCGCAAACTGGTGGGCGACAAGGCTCCTGACGAGCGGCGCCTATAGGAGGTAGGGCGGCGCCTATAGGTACTACGGCGGCGATGGACGACCACCCTGTCACACTGGACCCCTACTCCGTCACACTTGATCCCGACCGAGGCAAACCGGTCCATCGGAGGCGACGTTTTTGTGTGTGTGTGTGTGGGGGGGGGGCCGGTGGGTTATTAAGCTTGAGATCTAGGGAGAAAACTAAAAACATAATAAAAATATCCATAAATGAGCATATATGTACGTCTTTCTCGTTATAGTCCGGCAACTATTAGGTTAATTTATTATTTAAAGGGTCTGTAGCAATCACAAGACCTCCATTCCTCTCATTTATCTCTCTTAACTCCCACAGACCTTTCTTAAGCTGCATACAATCGCCTAAGTAGTGCAGAACTAAGGCAAAACAGACGTCACCAAGATTGAAAGGGTTTATAGATAGTCACTCGTTGATGGGATCGGATTAAGGGGACAGTGATGATTTTTGGGGGTCTATTTATTAATATATTAATTTATGTTTTAGTCCCCGCTAGACCTCCATCAAGCTTTAAAAAAACAAAACAAGACCCTCTATCAACGATGTCCCATGCGACGTTGCCAGGTCGCAGACATGTTTTCGAAGTGCGGACTCACGGTATTCCCTCCCTCTATGACGCCGCCTGGGCGTTACCAGGTCGCCGTCTGACGGCGACCGAGCTTATAGCGGCGTCTGAAGCAGACAGGTCGACACCCTTGTACCGTCTGACGCCTACTGGATGCCGCCTGACACCGCCCGCCTACCGTCCCCGTCCTGTCCATTTTCTTGACCTCACTTACCGCCGACTCAGCTTATGAGAGTTGTGCATGTCAAACTTTTCCTGAAGCCCCTGACAACCTCTCCCGACACGTCGAGACATCTCTCTTTACTTGGTGCGCATACACGACGCGCGTTGATGTAGGCAAAGAACCTCGTTACGACCCTTAACCTAAGAAGTGCGCATGGGGGGTATGAGACACCACACTCCTGTGCTGACGTATTTGAGCTGTTCCCATCACTAACATCGTTATTTTACCATAAATAGCATTAATACTTATCCATATGCACCTATTATAGGTTGATTATAAAGGTATTAACCTGTTACATGAATAAAACAAGTGGAAACAGCGTTTGGATGGTCAAAATCGGCGATACAGGCCGGGAGTTACATAATGTATGGCTGAGGCAACCTCCCTCCCCTCTACTTTTCCCCACGTCTGGAGAGAGACTGTCGATCGATACTCTCTCTCTCTCTCTCTTGCACTCGCTTGGTAACAGTGATGACAATGCCCTGCTTGCAACTCGCTAATGTTAGCACGAAAATAGACCACAGAATAAGGGAATAACAGGGAAAATAGGTGATAACTGAAGGAGGTGAGGAAAATGGGGAAGGAGGGGAGGTGGAGGAGTGATATTTGGCATGGCCCAGGGGCAAAAAAAAAATATTTTTTTTTTGGGGTGTTTTAAATGGATTTTTTAAAAGCCTTACTCTTAAGAGTCTTCCCGCAGTCCGCCGGGGGGAACTCTTAAGAGTCTCCCGGCAGTTCCCGGGTTAAGTCCTGGAGCGTCTGCACTTATATCGGCACAGTGTGATGGGTGCTTAAAGGCCAGCTTAACTACCGGGCCGCTTTGACTAGGGCCGAATCGTTAATGGGCCAGGTTGTCTCGGTACCACGGTTAGGTCTCACACCCAAAAGGTCTCGCCCGTTTGATCCCAGCACAATACAATATTTTTGTGCTTGTATTTTTGTTATAGAAAATTAAGTTAGTTTAGGTTAGATTAGTTAGGTTAGTCTAATAAAAATATTAAAGAACCCGATATATTCTGCAGAAAAAATAATCAAAGTCGTTGCGCATGTGCAGATCCACACCACACTGCCGCACCGCACCAGCACCGGATCTCCGTACATGGTTTTCCGGGTTGTTGGAGGAGTAGGACATTATTCAGGAGAACAGCGGAGGGAACTGCCTGTTGAGAGGCAGGTGGGGGGTCCTTATAAGGCTTGGCGGTGGATGCTGACTCCCGCCGCCAGTCAATTACAGGGCTTCCAAGATCGGTGCTCTGTTTGTCAGATTTGGGCAGGTAAGTGCCCAAGTTTTCCTCCTTCGTGCCCATGATTCTCAGTTTGTTTGTACTTGTGTTTGTCACCTCTGAGAACTGGCCAATAGGGTGGGTGCCTGGTCGAGAGTCTCTGCCAATCTGGCGGTCTATCTGTCGTTACGTCATATGCTGCATGGCCTTGGCTTGGCCAATGGGGGAACATGGGGGTGGTGACAGCTCTGCATATTTTCGAGGTTCACTACTGGTAGAGTGCTCGTCCTCCAGCTCAATCAAGGACACAGTGAATGGTTTGGAGATCCTGAGGTTCATGAGGTTTAGGATCTTGGGTTGGTCGTGCCGAGGTTGTTTGCTCCATTGACCGATCTCCCAACAATACTATACCCCATTAACTTTTGGTTTATAATGAAAGATTACCCCCCCCCCCCCCTCACACACACAGACACATGTTTAAGAACCTTCTGTAATATTATGATATCTCCTTTTAACTGTTTGGTTAATCCCTCCTGTACCGTTGGCATCCGTTGTATTATATGATGTCTACTACTAAGCGACTTTGTTCAGTTTAGGAAGGATCTCTAGCAATTATAAGGATTTGAACTATCTCGATCTACCCTTCTAACTACTACAAATCCTTTCTAAACTGCATAAAATCGTCTGAATATGGGTAAAATGAAATATAACAGACGTTTGTGGTACACAAATGGATAACATTGAAATCCCCCCTCCCCACACACACACACACCACCACACACACACACATAATATACTACCTTTTGTAAGTAATATTGACTTTTGATTAACATTGATATATTATAGTTTTGTTTAGTGACTCGGGGGAAGAGTTTCGGCAAATTTTAAAAGATTTAAACAGAGAGAGACTTAACGTATGGAAGACAGTTGTGACGCCTACCAGTGTTGGCAGAATCGCCTCCCGTTAGCCACTAGCGCTCGCCAGGGCAGTGAAATGGGCTACAGTTATCAGAGAATGTTGTTTTTTCTTTCATAGTACTTGCATTGTTACAGACAGTCCAGTGGTGGTCTTTATTTTCGTCTGTGACAACGGGAAGTATTTTATATCATGAGTAGAATATAAGATGCATTGTAGTGAAGTTGAGAGAGAGAGCGAGCGGGCAGCGTGGGGGTAGTGAGTGTTGCTTCCCTCCTCCCTCCTCCCTCGCTCGGAGGAGTTTCCCGCCCGCGCGGGCTTTTTCCCGTCTTTGATTGGCTGGTGGTTCTTGGCGCGTCATAGGGGCCTGCTGCCTTGTGACGTATCAGCCTGTGATTGGCCGACCACCAAAGCGATGGGCACCTACCTTCAAGCCGACCTACAAGCGACGGGCTCCCACCAAAGCCACCACCTCACTGCCTCAAAGGGTCCCCGCCACACCTAGTGTGAGGTCAACTCCTCAACCTGCCCCCCGAGCCATGACCAGGGATACACAACCTCTCCTCAACAAGCCCCTCCCACCTGGGCAAAATAACTCTACACCAACAAAACTGAGCAGTGCACCACCATCTCCTCCAGCAGCCACAGCTCTTACTGGTCCTGCCCCCACCATGCAAATTAACAGCTTGGTTGTGTCCTCCGACGACATTAACACTGTTATACAGTCTCCTGCTCATTGTATACATATAGTCAAGAACTCCAAAACCTCTCTGCAACTGACCCTGGCTTTAGACACCACCAGCCCTGTCGACATTCCTACAACCATCTGGTGTCTCATACTCCAGAACCTGACACCCTCTCTCACTACCCACACCCTCAGGACTTACAAATTAAGATCTCGCGGCCGAGATTCTGTCTTGGACGAAGGGGGTGAGATGACGGGGTTGAGCAGCCACCCCCAGACCAACACAAGAATAGCAGTCATCCAAGACAGGAGGAAGAATAGGAGAAGACAGAAGCAGGAGAAGACGAGAAGAAATGAGACCCGACCAGCTTCCCAGGTTTTAATTCCGGCCCGGATACACGAGTCTACCTCTTTTCCCAGAACTTCCCATGCTCTAAATTCCGGAGAAATAGGTCAGTCTACCCGGAAAAGGAGTTCGAGCCCTGGCCACTCACAAGGGCCCCACCTCCTCCAATGGCAGAGGCAGGAACCACCGCCCCATATCATCAGCTCCAGCCCAATTTGCAGTACAATGAAGAAATGTTTATGCAAGTTAAGCACCAAGAACCCTTTCAATATAGAAATAAGTTGGACCCTCAGTACCCCTCCTATAATACCTTCCCGGAAGACTGAGAATGAAGTAAATGCAGTGATAGATAAGAAACTTGTGGCCGGCAGAATAAGAAAAGCCAGATACCACGATGGATAGAAAATCATCCATTACATCACCATAATGCCCTCTAAAAATAGGGGACCAAGATCACGAGATTAAGAATCTCCATGTGTGCAAATAAATAACCCCCATGTATTTTTAGATTAAGTATTACCTACACCATAACCAAAAACAACGATATCCACATTTCCCTATGAACTCGAAAGACACCAAATTGAACCCTAAAAAGAACCCAAATATGGATGACATTAACTGAAGGAAAACCCTGCTCAGGTAATTTTCCAAAAGTGTGGCGAAATTAGCAATGTGGCCCCATATTGGGACCGGCATTTTAAACGCCTCTCACCCAAAAACTAATTGATGGATTTTAAATTTCTTGTTACCATTAGAAACTACAATTAATGCTTAATATTATGTTAAGAGCAAATTACACTACTGTAAATATTAAGTCTTTAAAAAAAAAAAAAGTAGTGAAAAAAAGGGGACAACGAAAGTGAGGCATGTCTCATACATTACATAAGCTGGATTTATTTAGATGCTGGGCCGTGGAGGGGATGGCTGAGGGTCTTGGGTGACAACAAGGCAGAACTCTGGGGCTAAAAAAAAGTTTGATACGAAGGGGAAATTTGTATTACACATTTAGGATTATGGACCCCATATGGTGACCGGATAGGTTGGTACAGGAAAGGGGAGGAGAGAGAGCGGCGGCTCACATCCTCTCCCAGTCGTAGGACGATGCGGACTGACTGCTCGTCATCGTAACTTCTTGCCATCGGACTCCGGCTGTGAAATAATTGCGAAACACTGTTTTACGCATTTTTTTGCCCCATATGGGGCCAATAAACCTGAGCAGGGTTAAGCAAATACGATTGTATCCTTCATCTGGTCACGCCGGGAGGAAAACATTGGTATTGCTGCTTCACCAGACGTCCAGTCCGGAACCCCTTCACCTATACCTTGACGCCCTTGACGCCCAGCACAAGACACAGTACAGTATCCTACTTTGCGGATGACACGAAACTGAGTATGATAGTAAAGACACAGGAAGACACGGGCCGGCTGCAAGACGACATTAATACGGTGTTCCAGTGGACCAGGGAAAATATCATGCAGTTTAATGAAGACAAATTTCAATTAATACGATACGGAGATGAGGATTTCGTTAAAGAGAACACAAGTTACATAACAGAATCGAATCACATAATAAAACGTAAAGACAATGTGAAAGACCTTGGGGTGATAATGTCTGAAAATATGGGATTCAAAGAACATAAGCAGGTCAAAGTTGCAGCTGCGATACGGCTAACAGGTTGGATTCTACGTACATTTAAAACTCCCGGTGAATTGCCTATGATAACACTCTTCAAATCCCTGGTGCTACTGCGGCTAGAATACTGTAACGTATTAACATCCCCATACAAAGCAGGTGAAATTAAGGACTTAGAAAGTGTACAAAGGAACTTCACCTCACACATAAACTCAGTAAAACAGTTACACTATTGGGATCGTTTAAAATCACTAAAGCTGTATTCGTTGGAACGTAGAAGGGAACTATACTTAGTAATATATTCGTGGAAAATCGCAGACGGTTTTGTACCAAATCTACATACCCCAATAGCAATGAAGTCCAGTGATAGGAGAGGCTGGGAATGCGATATCCCAAAGATGAAAAATCGGGGTGCTATGGGCTCTCAGCGAGAGAGCTGGTTATCACATAGAGGAGCATGTCTCTTCAACAAACTCCCGCGGCGAGTAAGAGACATGAGAGGTGTCTCGTTAGACAGCTTCAAGAGAGCTCTCGATGTCGCACTACAAAAAGTGCCAGACGAGCCCATCTTCGCAAGGGTGTGCTCCACCTCTGCTGCACCAATTCACAAACAACAACGAAGGGCGGTACGCTCTTCGGTGCCACTAGCAAGAGTGGCGAACTCCACATAGGTGACATATGTAGGTAGGTGTACCACGAGAGGCAGTTCGCCCTGACGTCCAGCCCTGCAGAACCACGAGACCACGTCGACCATATTCTCGCTCACGACTCCCTCCATCCCTAAGTGTCTCTGAGCATATTAACCCCCCCAGACATATTAACTTACGTAAGATAGGGGTTGCCCTAGCGCCCGGTATTACCCCCACAACAGTCTTTCTCACACTGGGGGACCGTTAGAAGTCGGAGGAATTTTGGGTTGCCATCAACCGACAGATTATGATCTAACTTACCTAACTTACTGAGCTCAAAATGACGCAAAAGCGTCATATAACTTATTATTGAGCTAATTCACTAAGTTCATATGACGCGACCGCGTCATTTGATACTTTTGGGCGAAACCGCCATACGACGCGGTCGCGTCATATGAGACGGAGAGGGTTAAGTTGTGGCTATTAGTTGTGAAGGTAAGGCAAAATATGTGAATATTCCTTTTGTAATTAACTCTAGATCTGTGCTCAAGATCTGTCTTGAATCTGTGTTACCCGTGTGAAATACTGAAGTTTGATTCGTACGAGTGATTTATAAGTGCGAGATATTGCCTTGTAAATCTGTGTTAACCCGTCTTAAACTAATTTACCCACACGCTTCATTTTCATATTTTTATCAGTGTTACTTAGCCGGAATATTTGCAGATTTTCCTCTTATGTGTCCTTTATTCTGTGTGTAACGAAGTTGATGTCAAAGTGTATAACGTGAATTTATTCCTTTCTTAAATCTTCTATTTACCTAGAACCTACGCTCAATTTTAAGATTCTTTTATCTACTTAATTACTATCCAGAGAGCTTTACCATATTACTCACCTTTATTTTGAAAGTCAAGACCCCTTTTGTTGAATTATTATTTATTCGTTGACAAGTTCTATTCTATAAATTCTTGTGAATAATCTAATAATATACGTATTTGGATCATATAATTCTTTCAACACGTATCTTAGGAATTCCGTTTGTTTATTCCTATGTCAAGGCAGCCTACGTTTTGGCCATTAATTTATCTTCTATTACTTCACTTAGTAATTATTTATTATAATAATTTCAAGGTTATAATATAACGCCTCAATAGTTCTGCGTTTTAATTAGAATTTGTTAATTTATTCAGAACTCCTTTTATGCCAAGTTTGGTATTTAATTAGTACAACTTCGTCGTATACGCCACTTCATATAGCTATTTTATTAAGCTGTTTATTAGCGCTATTTATATCTGCGCTCCTAAATTACTCAGTTAATTTATTCCAACCCTATTACTTCGGATTATCCATTATTCTTCAGTCACGTTAATTATTGGTGCATCTGAATTCCTCCATTCGTGTGATTTGACTTCATATTTGATCGAAGTATTGTTCTGTCTTGTTTGAGAGATTGTTCACATTTATTCTTAGAGGGTCAAATTCTACGTTAACTTATCTTCCCTCTTAGACTGGAATTATCCACCTAGTTTGAACCCTTAAGTTAACATCGCATTCATTCATATTATTATTTTCCGTGACCACAGTCCATCCTAGCTATACCTCCCAGGCGGCACGTTTGATCTTTTACCTGAGTGCGGCCTAGCATCCTACCCCCACACCACACGCGGCCTAGCATCCTACCCCCACACCACACACTCGCCCCACGCAGTGAACGATACCTTCCATTGTCTTGCGTAGCTCATTCCAGAATACTTCACGTTAGACGCTTGGCTCCGATATATATTATTGTCAAGGTTATTATTCTGTGTATATATGTATCTGTATTCTATGTGTAATTTTCCTTCCTTGATTGTTGTGTAACTAAATTTAGTACTCCATTTGAGACTAAGGTTATTAACTCTTTCCGCTGTAATTATTGCTTGCTCCCTGTTTTCCATATTGCAGTCGAGTCTAGTATATACTGTATATGACCTATTTATGCCTGTTAACCTCTGAAGTGCGCATGGGGGTAATTGGAAACGTCCCCCTGTGCTGACGTATTTGAGGTGTTTCCGTCACTAAAATATTCATTGTGCCATTAATAGCATTAATATTTATCCATATGCGCCTATTATGGGTTGATTATAAAGGTATTAACCTGAAACAACAATAAAACGAGTGAAAACAGCGTTTGGATGGTCAAAATCGGAGATATAGCCCGCGAGTTGTATAATGTATGGGTGAGGCAATCTGCTTTCCCGCCAATTTCCCCCAAGGCCACTGAGACACAGTCGATCGATACTCTCTCTCTCTCTCTTGCACTCGCTTGCTATCAGTGATGACCACACCCTCCAATCGGATTTCTAATGTTAGCACGAAAATATACCTCAGAATAAGGGAATAACAGGGAAAATAGGTGATAACTGAAGGAGAGGAGGAAAGTGGGGAAGGAGGGGAGGTAGAGGACTGAGATTTTGCATGGCCCAGGGGCCAAAAAAAAAAAAAAAATAAAAAAAAATATAAAAAAATATTTTTTTTTCGATGTCAAAAGTTGATTTTTATTTTCTCTGACTCTTAAGAGTCTTCCCGCAGTGCGCCGGGGGAACTCTTAAGAGTCTCCCCGCAGCTCCCGGGTTAATAAATAAGAGTGTAAATTACCTTGTGTGTTTATTGAGTTTATTGTTGCCTGATTGAGTTTACTATAATCACATGCACTGTGCTCGATGTGTTCTTGTCGAGGAATATTCCAAATCTAAATATCCTAAATTCGGATTGATAATAAATAATACTGAAGCCTGTTGGATAACACACCGGCATAAGTTTTCTTTTCTGAAGGAGACAAAAGACAAAGTTACCTGCAACAAGTGTCCCTCCCAAAGTTGAAAGACTTAATTTGTATACACTCCATAATTGTAAGTATGGAAGGACAAAAATGTTAGTTTGATTGAAATGAGACTGTTGTTTGTTATGCAATAGTACATTTATATGATCACATAGTAGTTTTGTACAAAATGTGTCTTGTAAGTAAAAAAAAACATAATAACAATACAAGCATAAATAAATACACGATAATATGACATACATGTTCAATTTATAAGCATATATGTCTCATTTCTTGCCAACACCAATGGGTCAGCCACAATCAATAAATAATATTTTGTGTTTCAATGTCAAATAATGAGCCTTTTATTTCTTCAGTTTATTCATATACGTTATGCTTGGATTCTGGCTGTCCCTTGGCGATTTCTTGCAACTTATGAAATACTTCCGGATGTCAAAATAGGCAGCACATATTGCATTTAGTCCTTTGACAATCACAGGTCAGTCTTGAACTGAAACGGTCATACTTTAAAATAGCCACTACGAAATACAGATACGGTGCACCTTTCTATAAATATAGCAAGCATTATGGACGAGTGGAAGACGAAGAGTTCGTACGACTCACAATAATAATCATGATAGAAGTGTATACTTTTTCTATATGAAAGTAATTTCCAACCATAATATTATAATTTAGGTTCATCCAGAGTAAACTAAAACGAAACCCATTTTGCTAAAGAGTTTAATAATTCAAAAATAATCAGTATATACTTAGCAGATTCGAGTTAGTTATTCCTCATCATTTTTTCCTATATTTCCTTGTATTCACCCAATTGGACATCTGGCACATGCATCGAGCAAATCAAATGTAATATCAGCTAATACATACACTATATGGCCGACCGTATAATGTACGCTTTATCAGCATTGTTTGGTTTGATTTGATTAACTCTTTGACATACTTGAGACCGGTTCCATGTTACCATTATAGAATTATCGGTGATAAATATTTCTAACTATCAACGTGTTTTTTAACTATATGTCAATATATTAATATTTTGACTGTTTTGTTCATTTATCCAATACATTTTTAAGTCAGAATCATACTCGCTAATGGATTCTCAAAATATTTTCCCTTCCAGTCGGCAGAGGCATTATTTGAGAATAGCAACATTACTCGAACATCGTAAATAATGAATCTGGCTGATAAATATATGTATCTTTTTCATAGGAATTTACTTGTCATGAAAGTGTATGTCCTTTACTGAACATGACTTCCTAATTATATCTGCCAACATGAAAAAGGATTATATTTTTCTTAAGTCAATTTCACGCGAGTGGATTTTACAGGCAGTGCTGGTATACGTTTGTGGTTCTATTCAATTGGTATCGACAATGAGGCTAAAGGTAGATTATTTAAGGTTGTGAAATTCGTACATAACCTTTACATTTAGTTCACCAAATATGGCATGGGGTATTATTGATTTGACCTTGTCATTTTAGTGGATATTGGACTTTATACTACATTGCTGACACCATATAATCAGCTGCTTTATATAAATTATGTTGACCCACCATTTGCCTCTATTGTGGACTAATTATTTGCGCCCTGATAATGGTGCGTAGTATGAACAAATATTATGATTAAGTTTTTGTTTTCGTATAACAGAACAAAAAGTAGGCGGAGTGGAAATCCTTCATACTTTATATAATGCATTATCCTATATCATAAACAGCTTTATACAAATCAGAAATGCTATATTTGTTTTCTTATAATATACTGTATGCTTCTTAGGTCTTGAATATTCTTGAACAAAGAATGTGAAACAATTTAATTCGTTTAGGTATTTTGATGTGCACCAAGTATAAGAAAATCCATTTTCATGGAGCGAAGAACTCTATATATCAGTTGTTAGAGGAGATGAAACTAGCAGTCAAATATCGTCAATATATATATTAAGCAGTTAAACTATTTCTCGGAGCACTTCTGCGATAATAAGATATATAATATGGCCATGTCAGCATTCTCTGACCTTTGTTACCTCGTCTCTCAGACAAGGGATAATATATATTGTAAGCCAGTTGGATATATATTGTAAGCCAGTTGGATATACTGTACATATTCAGATGTGACATTAAATATGTTATCCCCTTGAGGATTACAATGCGTTTTGACAGTATATTCTGGCTCTCATTAAACGATGTTATGCAACTTATGCTGGAGATGTGGGAATATAAAAGGGTAAAGACTGTTTCAAGTAACCCTCCGACTTCCATATACCGTTAATAATCTGACTAAAATTGTCTGAAGATAGCCAGAATAAACTGTCAAAACATGTCATGATCCTCAAGTGGAAACAACTACTTATGATGAAACAAGTTCCATAGGGAATCTAAAATATTACATGGCACGAACATAGATGTCAACAAGTTACTGTTATCAAGTCTAAACCAAAGTACAAGTGTTTTATGGTAAGTTTTGAGTAAAGTCTCAGTTGTTTATTTTTCCAGTTGCAAGTAAAAAAAATAAAAATAAATAAATACACATAGACATTTTGAAATATTTAGAAAGACTCACTTCAAAAGCATACCCCAGATAATAAATAGTAAGCCTTATTCAATGTTCACCGTATCACGTGTATCATATAAAAGTGGACTACCTATTTGTACAGGTGATTGTACATGGATATTTTGTTTTATAAAATAATAGTGTACTAGGTATTTGTACAGGTGATTGTACACTCATGCATACTAAAAGTTGCTCAGGGGTGGGTCCTTCCTTCCCCTACTCCACCATGGGCAGGTGGAAGGGGGGAGTCGGGTCCAAGTCTACCCCACCTTCCACCCCCAAACTATCCCCAACTCCACCACCTTCCTTCTCTAGCTGGCAGTTAATGATTAGCGACGACTGTTCTCATGTATTACAAATTAGTATCACACCATCCTTGCACATGCTTACAATGGCCAACATCTAACATTTATTAGGAATATATAAATACAATATACTGTATAATTGTATTCCCAAAATGAGTTTTTATACACAACGTGGGTTATACGAATCTTGTCTGCAGTGTTCTTTTGCTCCTCTCTCTCTCTTTCTCTCTCTCTCTCTCTCTCTCTCTCTCTCTCTCTCTCTCTCTCTCTCTCTCTCTCTCTCTTTCTCAATATGAATACAACACGCAACCATGGCTGGAAATTTAAATTGAAAAGGTTCAGCACTAGTATTTGTAGACACTTTTTCACATATAAGATCTGTTCTACCGAGAACAAACTTCCCTCCGAAGTCGTAAATATTTTTGCAGTAGAGCAGTTCAAGAAGAGAGTAGACAGTATTTTGCACACTCTATACAGAGTGTAGTGCACTAAACAGTCTCTCTCCTTCCACTTCCAGTATCTCCTCGGAATGGACCTCAAGGTCTCCGATATACTAACTATTCCTCGTAACTCCTTGTAACTCTCTGGTGTGCGTGTCTCTCAATGCACTACTTTCTACGACCAAGACTTAAAGTAATTTAAATATAATAATACCGTAATTCAATCCAATCTTATACAGTATTTAGGATATTATGTTCACCATTATTGCTATACTTTTAATGCTTCCAAAACCTAATTTCTCCATCTATCTACCCGTAAGGAACTCCCAGCGGACTATCCCTTATTCTTCAACAATACAAAAACCAATCCTTCATCTTCTTTCAATATTCTTGGTGTCTCTTTTTCTTCTGCTCTCGTTGGAAGGACCATATTACCAGTCTTGCTAAGGCAGCCTCCCAGAAGCTGGGTGTGCTCAACCGCCTTAGGGGGTTCTTTTGCCCTGCACAGCTTCTTGCTCTGTACAGGGGCATAGTGCGGCCTTGTATTGAGTATTGTTCACATGTGTGGGGAGCTTCCTCTCACACCGCTCTCCTAGACAAAGTTGAAAGGAAGGCCTTTCGTATCATTAACTCCCGTCCACTCACCAACTCTCTGCAATCTCTCTCTCTCCGCCGCAATGTTGCATCTCTCTCGCTATTCTATCGCTACTATAATAATCAGTGTTCCTCGGAGCTTTCCCAGTGTATACCACCTCCTTTACGTAGGGCGCGTGGTACCCGTCTTGCAACTCAATCCCACCCCTACTCTGTGCAACTCTCCAACCCGAGAGTGAAACGTTACTCTCAAACTTTCTTCTACTCAACAGCTGAGCTCTGGAACTCTCTCCCAGAATCAGTCTTTCCCTCTTCCTATGACTTAAATTGCTTCAAACTTGTGTGTCCAGGCATTTTGTCCCTAACGTCCCTTGATTTTGGCCCTGTCACTCTTTCAACTATGGGGGAGGCACTCGCTATAGGCAGTTCTGCCTTTTGCCTCCCTCAATCACATAGAAAAAAAATACACATTAATAGTAGGGTCATTTGCTTGGAATCCGTGACCATTTTGTTCCTACCTTTTTCTATCGATGGATTTGACAACCTGAACCATTTTAACCCGTGGAACCCCGGCTAGTTTTGTAATGTTTGCGCACCAGAACCCGGCCGGTTTTCAATTTTTTTTTTATTCCAGAAACAATAGCGAATGGGTTAGGAATGAAGGAAAAGCCACGAAAAACCGCTCAAACAGCTTAAAAAATGGTCCTACAGAGCCCCCGAAAACGGATTTTACAAGAGTAAAAAATTGAAGGCAATTATCCTAAAAAAAACAGGTTATTGCGCGCTCGCGCACACGCACGTGGACTTTGAGAGTTTTCAACCATCGGCACGGTTGCGTGGGATACGTACACAGTTCCCATACAAATCTGAGCCCTCTTGAGTGGCTACACCTGAGGTTACGGTCGGCGCAATTAGGGTGACACGCCAGGCGCGTCTCTGGGGCTGTGCATTACTTACATCGCCGACGCGTCAGACGCGTCGTTGGGGCTATACGGGTTAAAGGAAAATTAGCTCCTATGCTCCTCTGAAATATGACGGCTAACTCTGCTAGAGCCCAATATTAAAAATGGCCGCCAACGCCATCTTGAAAAACATGAAATGTAATATCTCTGGCATCAGATGAGCTACAAGGACGAATGAGGTGTCCTTTTTCACTAATTCTGGCATTACAAATCCACTGGAATGGTTATTGTAGTATTGTTATTGTATTGTATTATACTAATTGTACATACTAATCTGCCACTTCACTGTCACTACATGATTCACTGTATGAGCCACTATCAGAATCACTGTCCTCACTTTCGCTGCTATCATCACTGTTGTTCTCTGCCTGCGGATTTGTAGGATTTGTAGTGACAGTGAAGTGGCAGATTAGTATGTACAATTAGTATAATACAATACAATAACAATACAATATACAATACAATACAATACAATAATCATTCCGGTGGATTTGTAATGCCAGAATTAGTGAAAAAGGACACCCCATTCGTCCTTGTAGCTCATCTGATGCCAGAGATATTACATTTCATGTTTTTCAAGATGGCGTTGGTGGCCATTTTGAATATTGGGCTCTAGCAGCGTTAACCATCATTTTTCAGAGGGGCATAGGAGCTAATTTTCCTTTAAAATGGTTCAAGTTGTCAAATCCATCGAGAGAAAAAGGTAGGAACAAAATGGTCACGGATTCCAAGCAAATGACCCTACTATAACGTGCCCTCTACGATCTAATCCTAGGTTCTCAAATTACTTACACAGTCGAGCTTTTATATCATAAAAGGAAAGGACTAAAGGCAAAAATGGGCTGGACTAGTGATGCGACTGTTATTGATTGTTTCGTCTATCATATATATATATTTCTGCCATTTATTTAATACCATACATACTATTAACGGTCTGCATATAATTATATGTGATCAATACACTTTGTTTTTCAATCAATTAAATGTAGATCTCGATACAAATTACTCTCCTTCTCACTTCCACCTTCTCTGTCTCTATATGTGATCCCAGCATCTCACCTCTACAAACCCCCACAAATAATGAATAGGATTAATACACAGGTTTACCATCCACTCTCCTCTATGTGTATCGAATGCAGGCAACAATCATCACACACACACTAATGAAAGGAAATATACTCCATTCAGACCCGTTAAATCTTGGTGGTAGAAAGTGTGTGCTATGAGAGAGTTTCATGGAGTTACAAGGAACGGTTAACGGGTATCTCGAAGACCTTGCGGTCCATTTCGGGAAAATATGCGAAGTGGAAGGAGATACATTTGTCAGTGCACTACTCTCCTTACAGAGTGTGCAAAATACTATCTACTGTCTTCTTGAACATCTAAACTGAGGAAATTATACAACTTCTGAGGAAAGTGTGTTCCAGGTAGAACAGATCATAAATGGGAAACAATTTCCACATATACTAGTGATGAACCTTTTCAATTCTAACTGCCAGCCATGGTTGCGTATTGTATTCATATCGTGGCTAAACATTTTGCTACAATACACATTATCAAACCCATTACATATTTTAAATACTTGAATGCACTGACCTCGTATTCTGCGTGTTAAGAGAGAGAGAGAGAGAGAGAGAGAGAGAGAGAGAGAGAGAGAGAGAGAGAGAGAAGCAGAAGACCACTACAGCCGAGATTCTTGTAACCCACGTTGTGTATAGAGACTCATTTTGAGAATACAATTATACAGTATATTCTATTAATAAATTCCTAATATATTTCAAATATCGACCATTGTAAGCATATGCAATGATGGTTTAACAATAATTTGTAATACATGAGAACAGTCGTCGCTAATCACTAACTGCCAGCTAGAGAAGGAAGGTGGGGGAGTTGGGGATAGTTTGGGGGTGGAAGGTGGAGGTAGAATTGGACCCGACTCCCCCCTTCCACCTGCCCATGGTGGAGTAGGGGAAGGAAGGACCCACCCCTGAGCAACTTTGAGTACGTGTAAATCGCCAGTCTAGTCATGGCGGTAGAATGTAAAGGGTGCTCTCCTCTTCCACACTCTGTTATTATTGAAACTACAAGGAATAATACTGCTGCCCTTAAAGTATTTACAGAACATGGGTGTTTGCCTACTGATGTGTCATGTAAGCGGTGTGGTGAACCATGTTATCTTTATGAGCCCTTATAACAGTGGCGTTGTGGTCAGTACTGGTTCTTGGACAAAACGACCACCCGGCGTGACTGTGGGTTCCGCACTTCATACAAAAAGGGAACCTTTTTAGACCAGGCTCATCTAGAACCATGGCAAATTCTCGGTTTTATTAATTTGTGGCTAAATAAACATTTCCAACACTGGGTGGCAGTAATGAACCTGGGTATATCGTACCACACCATATAACAAAAAGTCCAAATCTTAACCCTTAAAAATATATTGAAGGTTTTATGTAGTGTCCTCCCCTGCATCACTGTAATGGATTCTTCCATGTCAGATAGTTTCCAACTGATCCAAAGTTAGCTAATATGTCTATAATAATTTTGTAACTTATAGAATTGTATATCTGTATAATAATATGGTCAAATCATTGCAGTTAGATGAAGGTATGGTAGGCACTAGGACAGCTAAGCCAACATTATGGGGAAATATTTAAGGAAATGCCATTTCCAACATTCAACATCTCCGTATACCAGTTGAGATTTGGAATATTTTTGTAGAACATTTTAGGCTTAGAATAACTTTATCTATCTTTTCCCAATGTGATGCCTTTTTCTCGTGGGACACCCTGTATTATATATATATATATATATATATATATATATATATATATATATATATTGTATGTGAAGATTTATCATATTAAGTTCAAAATTGTGTGAATACAAGGGAAACACTCGGTTACGCTTAAAATGTATTGGGATAAACAAAAGTGAACTTGGTTGATAATCCTGCAAATGTATATGTAAATGTAGGCTTTCTGAAGACTGAGGTTTCATATTTATCATTATCTCGTGTTGAATTCTAACGTCCAGAAATGAGAGTTAATTGTTTGACTCTAATTTGTAAGTAAATTGAATATTATCTTGTTTTGAGTTAAGGTATATATATATATACCGGTATATATATATATATATATATATATATATATATATATATATATATATATATATATATATATTCGCAGCTCCATGTATCTAGATCTCAACCTGAAATTATGTATCGCCTTCCTAAAATACATTTGCCCACTTAGACCAGTCCTTTCTGCTAGTGGAACTCACTGCTATAAATTAGCGAAATTCATTACCCCTCTATTGTCACCGACCAAATGTAATCAATATACAATTAAGGATTCTTTCTCTTTCGCCATACCAGCGCTAGCTTTGGAGACTGTGATTGCAAGTTTCGATGTCTAATAACTTTCTACTAATATACCTTTAAAAGAAACAATTTAAATTTGTGTTGATAATACTTTTGCTAATGTGGACAATCATGAAGTTTTCAGCCGGAAAGATTTTTTGGATTTATAGAATATATTTGTAAATAACATGCTATTTAATTTTAACGGTGATTCATAATAATACTCAAGGAGATGATGTGGCTATGGGGTCTCCAGCTGGTCCTAGTCTCGCTCGCAAACGCAATCTTGTGTCGCTGTGAAGTCCAATTGTTAAACGATTGCCCTGAACATTGTAAGCCTATATTTTATCGTCGCTACATTGATGATACGTATATTCTCTTTGAGAAAATTGAGCATGTTCCCTTATTTTTAGAGTACCTTAACTCAAAACATGCTAATATTTAATTAACTTACACATTAGAGTCAAATAATTAACTCATTTCTGGATGTTATAATTCAACACGAGATAATGATATATTTGAAGCCTCAGTCTTCAGAAAGCCTACATTTGCATTTACATATACAGGATTATCAACCAAGCTCACTATTTTTATCCCGATCAATTTTAAGCGTAACCGAGTGAAAACCTTTTCCTTTAGTTTAGAGCATATCATATTTGCTCCAACTACTTTACGTTTGATGAAGAACTTGCATTCATTAAGAAACTCCTTTTAGTAATGGATTCCCCAGAACTTTGTTGAAACTAATATAGGTAAAACTATAAATAATGTATTAAACAAATCACCTAAGTCCCAGAAGCAGTAGTGAAAGCTATACTATATGTTCCTATAGTGTTCACAGGCTCGTCTAGTTTCACACTTAGAAATATACTTAATAAACTTCTAATTTATTATTTTTCCCCAAGTATCTGTTCATATCATTTTCAAAAATGACAACACGATTAAGAAATTTTTTCAAGTTAAAGACCAAATTCTGTTAGATGTTCAGTCGTCTCAAATACTAAATATGAATTCACGTGTGATAGCTGTAAGACTTCGTACAGTCGGTCACCTTTCCGACTGGGCCACCTAATAGTAATTTCGCTGGATCTTTCGCTCTGATATTACTAAGATCGCTCACTCCCCCCCCCCCCCCCCACCCCACCCCACCCCACACCCTGAATCTGTTGCATATTATGTCCCATAGATTGCGTCGTTAGATTTGCTGGGAAGAAGAGGGATGGGCTACGCTGAGAAGGGGGTGGGTGGTGGGGGTTATAGTGTAGGGAAGGTTGGAAGTGTGTAGGGTGGGGGAGGGGGGTTACGTTAATTATTTCACCAGGTTTATGGTTACCGTTTTATCTCTTAATATTAATTAAGATGTAAATAGTTTTTGCTAGTGAAATCTGCCTTTAAGAAATATTTGTTTATGTGTAATTATTGTTTGCAAACCAATTTGTAGAGATTGCTAGATTCACTAGCTATTTAGTAAGACAGCTCCTTCTCACACATTCACTCACACTATCTATTTATCTATCTCTCTACCTATCTATATCTATCCACATTATATATATTAGTCTTTTCCTTAGCTGATGTTCATTTGCTCTTCTTTGGGTTAATGTTGGTGTCTTAATTTTGGTTGAGGTCCCGGGCTGGCCCGTATTGTCGATTTGCGGCATTTGTTTTGGGGCTCCTCATACCTCTCTGTCTCATGCCTTTTTTTTCAAATACAGCATTATGTGTAGCATTGTGTTGTTACTTAAAATAACATAATGTATTGCATATCCATATCCATCTAGTCGTCATTAGTGAAATGCCCATACCAAAATAACAGCTTTCATAACTGGTCGCTTACACCAAAGAATCCTACACTGTTAGAGAAAATAGGTCATTCAGCAATAGAAGCAGTGCAATATATATTGATATAATTATGATATTCTCCAGATGTGTAGTTTGTGTTTGAGAAGGGGGTTTGGAGAAGAACAAATATATATATGACTACAATACAGTACAAAAATATCAGACTTTAGAACTGGTAACCCACTTAAATAGAAACAAATAAATGATTTGCTCGGAAATAAGTGCTACAAACTTCAAAGTCGTTATAACTTATAAGAAAAATAGGTCCTACTAAAATGTCATTGGAAAACGCAATATACTTTCAAAGTAGCCCCAGAGAAGTTTTAGTGGTTTGCATTTCCCAATGTTGATATGTATGATAAAGGTGTTTGTTATTACCATATACATTTGGATAGCAATGCAAATATAATTAAACCGTTCAGAGAGAGAGAGCGAGAGGGAAAGGGAGAGACGAACTAAATGGACGAATACATCGAAGAGACTTATAAACGAAAGCTTGACTCTAATATCTGAGGATAGAGTATTTTTTATTAATCAAAAGAATAAGTATTCGGTAATGTTTACTCTATATATTCATCTAAACATATGACAAAAATGGCCCGTAGAGCCACCTCACCTATGTAATGCAAATTCCCATCACAAGCAACCCAATTCCTCGATATGACAATCAAAGGTTTGATGTTCTCCACTTCCCTTTACCTAATAAATTGTTTCTCTGTGTATGAAAGAGACAAGAGGCAAAACTACTTATAAACAATTTAACGTCCTATTGTCCCCCTTCCCATCAGTCAGAACAGAATGCTTAGTACAGAACCATATTCAAGGTGCACTGGAATGTAACTGCAGGACACGCAAAGCTTGAAACAAAGTCATAGGGTGAGAGATAGATACATTTACGGAGTTAATTCCATACTTTACTTGTTGAGCTGAAAAAATAAGGGGAAATTTAAGTTAACTGTTGGCTTTGAATGGTTGGCAGAAAAGTGGTGGGAATAAGTTACAAAGTGGGTGGCCCTCTGTCTCTGCAGAGTGAGAGGTATTCGCTGGGACAGCTGTGAAGAACTGATCATAATAATGGCATAACAGTAATATACATGCAATGTTCACAATGTGGAGAGATTTAAAACAATATGGTGGAGAAGAGTAGTGATCACATGCCTTTGACTGCACCCTTTCAGAGGCATTTTTCTTATGCGAACAATACCTGATACGCTTACAACAGTGTCCCTGTACGGAGAAAGAGGCTGTACGGGGATATGGGGGTAACAGACGATTGAACAAACCTAACCTCTGGGAAACGTTTTAATCAAGAATGCTAATATGATCTTTCAAAGACACACACACACACACACACACTTGTGTTTCGATAAACACTAATGTTTCACTGCATGCACGCGCATACCAGTATATGTTATGGTTCTCTCTCTCTCTCTCTCTCTCTCTCTCTCTCTCTCTCTCTCTGTAGGAATAGTGGTTTGGCAGGAGAGTCACAGGAACCGCACTTTCTACCAATTATTATCTTTCACAACTAACTCAGCGCGTTACAGGTTGCCAGGGTAGCTCATGAAAAAGATAGATCCACTGATATTATAACAACCAATCATGTTATGACTTATAACTATTGGTTTCTGGAAGAGAAAAACATGCGTAGGAACTATTTAAGATATACTGAAATTTAGCAACTACCCTAGGCCTGAAGAGACCATAATTATATCACAATTCGGTATAAAAAGGATGGCCGCAACCTCATCCACGTGGCAGTTGTATGTGTGTCTGTGTGTGTGTGTGTGTGTGTTGGGTTTAAATGCCGATATAACTATATTAACGTTAAATATTACATGATTAAGTCTATGCAAGGGTAATTATATATTATATGCAGTAAAGTGTATAAGTTAGATAAGAGACTGTCACACAATATAATTATTAGTAACTATATGTGTAATCATAAACCGAGTGCACTGTGAGTGATGGCAGTTAATATCTGTAGGACGGTGACTCCGAGGACCATTAGTTTGTAAAACCCTGTTGGGTATTGTTAAGGTGTCCATTATGTGGGCTGCTGGGTCACTATGCTCTGTTTCAGCGACGCTGAGGTGAGAACAGCTCACCTAGTGTAGATGTCAATAAGTCTAGCTGATTGGCTCATGCGACCGTGTTCAATGTCTCGTCTTTTAGTAATTCTTAATTCTTAAAGGTTTAAATAATCACGGTCGCACAAGTCAATCAGCTGGAACTATTGACATCTACCTGGTCGCTGGAACAGTATAGTCATTAGTATAATAACAGACAGCACCTGGTCATGCTAATGCTACCACAGAAAGTGTAACAGGCAGTCAGACAGTCAGTAGCCAACCCTTCATTCCTGTTAAATGAAGCAACTGCCAGTAGCCCCTTCTCTGTATCCTCCTACTTTCTCTATCCTAGTTTCAAAGCCAAAGGCAGATGTTGTGCATACGTGCACATCAAACTCACTTGCTCTCGTATTTCCGATTTTGGCTCCTCTGAATTCTCCACCTTATGGCTCAAACTTTCCTGTCATTCTCATATTAAATATTTATGTGATATCTGTCTTTCCCCTAACTCTACCGACTTTCCCAAATTGTTTGATTATCTAAACTCTAAAGTGGAACACATTCTAGCCATGTCTCCTTTCTCTGAATCTCCATTTAAGGAAATTTCAACGTTCATCACCACCAATGGCTCTCCTCTAATTCTACTGACCAACTTGGTGAACAAGCCTATGTCTTTTCTATCTTAAATAACCTAGAGCAGTTGGTTCAGCAACCTACCCGTATCCCGGATCGCCTCAGAGATCGGCCCAACATTCTTGACTTGTTTCTAACTTCTAACCCTTCTTCTTATACTGTAGATCTTTTCTCTCCTTTGGGCTCCTCCGACCATAAACTTATCTCTGTAATCTGTCCTATCTCTCCAGTACGGCCACCTGATCCTTTTAGCAGGCGGCGCTTGTGGCACTTTGGCGCTGATGACTGGGAGGCTCTCCGGCAGTACTTCTTTGATTTCCCATGGAATGAATTTTGCATCTAGGGCCGAGGACCCTCGGAGAGTGCTGAACGCATTACCGAAGTAATTCTATCGGGCATGGAGGCATACATTCCAATTTATTTCTCTCGACTAGTGCAAAAATTCTTGGTTTACTCATGCTTTTTCTACTGCTGTCCGCAATAAGGAGGAAGCATTTAAACGGTACCGACGCCTTAAAACTCAAGAATCTTATTCTTCCTATGTTTCTGCCCGGAATCAAGCCCAATCTGTTCTTCGAATTGCCAAACACTCTTTCATCAATAATAAATGCACTGAACTATCCAACTCTAGCTCTTCCCAAGTTTTCTAGCATCTAGCCTAAAACCTCTCCAACAATTTTTCTTCCTCGTCTTTCCCTCCCCTTTTCCACTCTGATGGGACAACCATCACTTCTTCCTCTGACAAAGCTGAACTATTCGCTCAAACTTTCGCTAAAAACTCCACCTTGGATGATTCCGGTGCTGTTCATCCCTCTCCACACACATATGCCTAATATCCTAATATCTTCTAAAGATGTACTTTCTACCCTCTCTGAGCTTATAGTACATAGAAGGCGTATGGTCCGAATGGTGTTCCTCCTGTTGTACTCAAAAACTGTTCTTCCGTGCTGACTCCCCGCCTAGGCAAACTCTTTTGTTTCCATCTCTTCTCTAACATCTTCCCTTCTTGCTGGAAGTTCGCTCTCATTCAACCTGTCCCAAAGAAGGGTGATCATTCTCAACCCTCCAACTATCGTCCAATTGCTCTCATTTCTTGTGTCTCTAAAGTTTTTTAAACTATTCTTACTTTTAAATTTCTTAAGCATTTATCTTCTCATAATCTACTATCAGATCGCCAGTATGGCTTCCTTAATGGTCAGTCTATTGGAGATGTTCTTTCATATCTTACTAACTCCTGGTCATCCTCCTTTTGGGATTTCGGTGAGACCTTTTCTATTGCGCTAGACATATCGAAGGCCTTCAATGTAAGAGTTATAGAGTTATAAGGGTTTCTACCGTATTTCGTCATTATTATGTAATTCACTTCCATTCTCTCGTATATTATTCGTGTGTTTCTATGTAATATTCCCTAATATCAATATGTCCTTTTCCTTTATCCGTAAACCGTTTATCCTTAGAAAGTAGCGACCACCTAAATTACATAATTGTGTTAATAGTTCTACTCAGTCTTTCTTAACTCCTTCCGTACCGGCGACGTGTTTTTATTTTCTTCTAGTTATTGTTAGACGATATTTTTCAGCTTAAAAAGGGCCTCTAGCAATTAAGCGGCTTTGAACTATCTCAATTAACCCTTTATTCTACAACAGATCCTTCTTAAGCTGCACAAAATCATCTAAATATAGCTAGAATAAAATGAAAAAGACATCGCGGTACAGAAGGGGTTAAACCTATCCTACGATTACCTTATCTCAGAAAACCTAATCTGTTTACAATAGGAGTACTCGGCTAAATTATACGAAATTAAGGGGAGATGGGTCTTTTTTCTGTTCCTCCTTCTTTCTCAAGTTTAGCCCCATTAGTTTTCTGTTCGTGTCCATTTAGGTGTCGATTTTGTCCTAGCAAGCGATAGCAAGCTTGTAATTTAAGAGGAACCGGCCTTCAGTCGGAACATATTTCTATCGAAAAATGTACATATTTATCTTGAAGGAGGGTCTTGGGGGGAGTGTTTTTTTAAGCTTGATGGAGGTCTAGGGAGGAAACTAATATTATAAAATTATACATAAATGAACAAATAAAAGTGAACCAAGTATAAGCTAGGTTGTTGTTGTTGTTGTTGTTCCACAGGCTATCTGACCGAGCAGCCCCAAGGTTCCGAGCGAGGGCAAATCCATAACCAAGCGCCCCCACAGAACCCTCCCTGCTTACCACTAAAAAAGCCCAGGTGACTGAAGCTGCTCCCAGGCGAGGAGCTGAGGAGGGCGTGAAAATGCCCGGGACACCAAAGTCCCACCCAAGGCCCTGTGGCCCTCACCAATTATAAAGGGAAAGTTGAGGGGCAGAGCAAAAATGTGATGCTTTGGCTCCTAGTCTGCCAACCTTGAGGTTGGCAGTAGGGAGATCAAGCCACGGAAGAGACACCGTCACATGAGATCTATATAGATGTAAAAGGAACAGTCAGAGTAAGCTATGAGTATGACAGAGAACGCTCAACTCTCACTCTGATAGACAAGCCCATCACCACAGTATATGCTATGTTAAATAGGTCGGCTTAGGATATGCTAGGTAAAAATAGTGTTGGTTTACAGGTGTTACAACCCGGAAATTATGAGGAGTTTTAATTAGGCCTGGTAAGCACTACGGTATGATAACTCCCAAATTGTCACACTAGACTGAATAGATTAGAAGTGAATTCAGTGAGGAGAGTAATAGTCTGTTTAACAGACTTATGCCAAGACTCAGTAGTCTATTTTAGAGATGGTAGTTATAGTTTATATAGCAGTTTATTTATGTAAGTTATTATATCATAAGCCACTTTGATCTTATAAACTTGACCACACCACTAACCCCTTTGTACCAAACTAATGCACATAATATGATGGTTAAGAAAAATCAAGATAATTTTAATATATATATATATATATATATAATTAATTATAAAAGAAAGGAGTCTATATTATATAAAGAATTGCAAGTAACTAGATTAAAAAGGAAAATAATATATTTATATGAATATTAATATATCAATTATAATAATTTATCTCCATGAACAAACAAACAAAAATAAAGGAAAAAAGAAAAGAATCTTAATTATACTAATGTAAGCTAATGACACACGTAATAATAGGAATCAGGCTATGACAGACAAGACACTACTCCCTGGTTATCAGCACAGCTAGCGGTATTTAGTAGCACACAATACAGGATAACACCTCCACACAAATCTCCAGGAGCCGATATATCCAAGATGCTGGTTGAGTATATACTGATTGCATATGAATTCAAAAGGAATTACAACACCCTCCGTCACAGCCTGAACCCCTTATACACGTACAGAAAGGTAACTAGAAAACAGAAGATTGGCAAGTACAGCGCCATCGATTATTAAGAACATTAAATAATATACAAAATGAATCAATTGACGCACTCAACTGAGACGTCATAGTCGACCCTGGCTGGCACAACAAAACAACTCAGAGTGCCGAGCTATAGAGAGTCGAAAGGGGTCGAGCACAGCAGAAACTCTCGAAGCTTCACAGTGGCGAGGGATGTGACACCTCCCCCTGGAAGACCTCCGAACAGGGAGAGTAGGGCGAAGAAGCACAAGAAGCCGACTGAAAGGAGGGTGGTAGGTCCCTTGTGTCAGCTATCCGATTGTCAACTCCTCGTATGTGACGCACAACCAGCTGGTACTCCTGAAGCTGTAGAGCCCATCTTAAAATCAGTTGATTGTTGTTCTTCATACGGTCAATGAAAGTAAGAGGGTTATGATCCATATACACGTCAATGTGGGGCGAATGCTGAGGAAGGTAACAATCAAATTTCTTTATTGCCAGGACCAGAGCCAAAGCCTCCTTCTCCACAGTAGAGTACCCTCGCTGATGTCTTTTCAACTTTGTGGAGAAATAAGAGACTGGGTGGAGGATATCTTCATGGTACTGTAGGAGGACGGCTCCAACACCCTCACCACTGGCATCTACCTGCAGTTGATAAGGTTTGGCAGGATCAGGGGCACGGAGCACTGGGTAGGTGGACAGCAGAGTCTTCAGGTGGTGGAAGGCTGCCATACATGCGGGGGACCACACAAACGCCACCTTCGTGCTGGTTAGGTCGGTGAGAGGGGCGGCAATAGTGGCAAAGTTGCTGCAGAATCTCCGGTAAAAGCCACACATACCCAGGAACCTCATCAGAGACTTGCGGTCCTTAAGCAGGGGATAGTCCAAGATGCTCTCGATGTTGGCGGAGTTCGGGCGCGCCATGCCTTGGCCCACCACATGGCCGAGATAAGTGACCGTGGCCCGGCCAAAACAGGATTTCGCAAGGTTGATGGTGAGGCCAGCCTGGGAGAGACGAGAGAGCAGCATCTCCAGCCGTACCAGATGCTCAGGCCACGTTTCTGCAATTACAACAATGTCATCCAAGTAGCAGTCTACGCCAACTAAACCAAGAATAGTATGGGACATGATTCGTTGGAAAGTGGCGGGAGCATTGATCATTCCGAATGCCATTACTTTATACTGATAGAGACCAAAAGGGGTGGTGAATGCTGAAGTGATTTGAGCCCTGTCTGACATACCTATCTGATAATAATCTTTCTGAAGGTCAATAGTAGAAACAAATTTAGCCCTACCCACCTTATCAACTAAATCATCAATACGAGGCAGAGGGAAAGCATCAGGTACAGTGACCTTATTGAGCTTACGGTAATCTGTGCAAAGTCTACTGCTACCATCAGATTTAGGGACCAACAGACTGGGTGAAGCCCAAGGAGAGCAACTCTCTTCTATCAGGTAATTCTCCAACATAAAGTCAATTTCTTTCTTCATGATCAACTGCTTCTGGGGGTTTAGCCTATATGGTTGTTGCTTAATAGGTTTAACCATATCAGATGTTAGAATGACATCATGCTGTTGTGAGTTATAAAACCCTGGGACATCTGAAGTAATTGAGGGATACTTTAGGAGTAACAATTTAAGATCTGCCTTCTGAGATGATGTAGTGCCAGGGAGGTAATCATCTAAATGGCGCAAGACCTGACTGTTTTTAGGATTTCCTATAGGTGATGGAATGTCAGTACCCTCAATTATATCAGGTCTACCAGGATGTACATTTTCAGAATTGGTTACAAGACAGGGTTTAACCTGTTGTGAATCATCATCTAAAGACCTTTCATAATATGGTTTGATTTGATTGATGTGAATTAGTTGTTGAGCTCTCCGTCTATCTGGAGTTTGAATAACATAGTTGAGTGGTGTCAATTTCTGAGAGACTAGATAAGGACCAGAGTACTTACTTTTCAAGGCATGACCTGGAATGGGTAGAAACAACAGAACCCTGTCACCTGTAGAGAATACACGAGGTTTAGTTTTAGAATCATAAATGTACTTCATTTTTGACTGACTACGTTCAAGATTTTCCAAAGCTAGAGCACGCACAGAAGATAGTTTCAGCTTCAAAGAATTGATGTACTCAGAAACTGTGCATAGAGGGTGATCAGAAACAGTCTTAAACCAAACATCTTTAAGTACTTTAAGAGGGCCCCTAATTTGGCGACCGTACAAGAGCTCGAAGGGTGAGTGGCCTAGTGATTCTTGTGGGCATTCTCTTATGGCAAACAGGAGAAAGTCTATGTTTTCATCCCAGTCCTTCTCAGTTTCAATGCAATATTTTTTAATAAGTGACTTAAAGCTCTGGTGAATCTTTCAAGGCAACCCTGGGACTGTGGATGGTAGGCTGTGGCAAAATGGTGGTGAATATTCAACTCTTTCATGACTTCTGACATCATCTTACTTGTAAAATTTGTACCTTGATCAGTTTGAATGTCTTTAGGAATACCCACCCTACTAAAGAGGTGCAGTAATTGTTTTACCACTTGTCCAGCCTTTATGTCCTTCAGAGGGTAAACTTCAGGGTACCTAGTAGAAGTGTCCATGACAGTAAGGAGATACTGATTACCTTTCTTAGTCCTGGGAAGAGGTCCAACACAATCTATAACAATGCACTCAAACGGCTCAGTAGTGACAGGAATTGGCTTAAGAGGAGCAGGGGGAATGACTTCATTAGGCTTACCTGCGATTTGGCATGTATGACAGGTCTTAACATACTGGGCAACGTCATTCTTGACTCCTGGCCAGTAAAAATTAGCAAGTACCTTTTTATATGTATTTTGTTGTCCCAAATGTCCCGCTAAACCGTCATGAGCCAATTCCATAACAGAACTGCGAATAGAAGTGGGCATGACTACTTGATGAACAGTGGACCAGGTATCAGCATCAGCCTTATCTGGAGGATGGAAACTTCTCATAAACACACTTTCATGATAGTAAAATCATGGGTTTTTTCCTGCAGTGGGTGTGTCTGCTACATGTCTGATTTTAGCTAGTGTAGGATCTATCTGTTGAGCCTGAATCAGATTATCCTTGCTCAGATTCTGATATAATAAGTTATCACAAGGTGATGGCAAGGATAGGTTTGGGCAAGGAGCAGTAACAGTCTGTGAGCGGGTAACTGCACATACGGGGAAGACATGAGGATGTTTTTGATCGAGTGGCTCAGTGGGACTATTCTCCATGGGTTTGTTTGACAGGACCAATTCTGGAATCAGACCGTTCCCTGCCAAATCATTCCCCAGAAGATAAAGTCACACCAGCAACAGGGATCTTATCACGAATGGCTACTTGTACCTCCCCTTTGAGTAATCCACTGTCTAGCACCACTTTAGCAATAGGTGCTCCTTTGCCTGCATCTAGAGATAGTAGTTTAATTCTTTCCCCAGTGAATGTGTGTTCTACTGATGGTAAAGCTTTCTTGCACAATATACTCTGAGCTGACCCTGTATCCCTAAGAATGGTAACTGGATATTGGGGAAAACCCTTACCTGTAGAGACAGTACCTGATACCTTGAATGCAGATAATACATCTTTAGGAGAATTAGTAGCACCACATGTGATAGATTTATCTTTGCATTGGAGATTCCTGTGGATAAGTTCATACGCATCCGCCAGCTGTGCTGCTTTGATCAAGTCTGTCTCTCCCTTCTCTTCTAGGTAAACTAACAAACTAAATGGTAACTTCCTCTTCCATTCCTCCAAAACAACACAATTAACTAGCTTAGCATATGTAGTGATATCAGAGGTGTCTAGCCACTTCTTACACAGGCGGAACTTCTCCCTAGCAAACTCCAAGAAGGTGTGTTTTTCAAGTTTAGCATAGTTACGAAACTTTTTACGATAACTATCAGGGGTGACTGCATAGGCATCAAGTATGGCCTTCTTAACAAACTCGTAATCATCAAAGGTTTCCAGATTCGAAAAAAACAGTGGAAGCCCTACCCACCAACTTAGGTTGTAGTAACCAAGGCCATTCCTGCTTCTCCCACTGAAGATGCTGGGCTGTCTTCTCGAAGGTGACGAAAAAAGCATCAGGATCGTCCTCGTGAAAAGTTGGTAGTAGTGGGATGTTCTTAGCCAAGTTAAGAGTCGTCGGCTTCTGGTGAGAGATACTTTGTTGATGAAGTTTGGCTTGTTCAAGTTCCCGGTCCTTCTCTCTTTCTTCAAGTTTGGCTCGTTCAAGTTCCTGGTTCTTCTCAAGTTTGATTAGTTCATGTTCCCGGTCTTTCTCAAGTTTGACTCGTTCATGTTCCCGGTCCTTCTCTCTTTCTTCAAGTTTGGCTCGTTCAAGTTCCTGGTTCTTCTCAAGTTTTATTTGTTCAAATTCATATTCATATTGAAGTTTGAGTTTTTCTAAGGCAAGTCTCTCTTCAAGATAATGCGCTGGAGGTGGTGGAAGAACCTTATCCGCTTGGCCATCATCAGAGTCAGACTGGAGAGACAACTGCGTCGTAGAAGTCATGGGTGTGAATTCATCTATAGCTTCTGGAGGTAAATGTTATCTCTTAACCAAGTCTTCTATGACAAGGTTTTTTATTTGTTCTTTGGTGTGGGAACTTTCAAAAGGAATGTCAAAGGTGATGGCCATATACTTCCACTGGTCTTTCGAAATCACTCGATCCCTGAGAAGACTAATGGAAGGCTCATTACAAAAGTGTTTTAAGTTAAAAGGTTCCGTCATGTCTAAGCGTAACTACAGAATACTCGGAAGAGAAAATTACCCTTTAATCTGTTCCAAGGTTGGGATAGTCACGAGATAACAGGTGGGGAATGACTCTCGTTCCGCTGGGAATCAAGAGATGAGTTGACATGCATAGGTGAGATTATAGATATCTAGGAGAATTATGATCTGCCTAGTATAGACGTGTACATCATGATACAGGTAGAGGGACATTTAAATATCAATCTAGTTTTGATTTTAATGTGAACTCCCTATTAAACTACGTTAATTGAGGGCAGAATGAAACCCAAGACAAAGCTACCGTTACTTTATCAAAGGAGACCTGTTCAGCAGTGATACACGGACACACGATTCTATAGAGAGAGGATAAGAAGTATGAGAGACTATGGCTCATCAATACTACTAAGATTAGGAATTATAGTAATCGTGTATGGTCTTACCTCTAGCTATATTGTTCTATGGTTGACATATGATGAGGTCAGTCCTACTCTGAAATAAATTATTTAAGGGTGACTCAAGGGATGACCAGTGATGATTTGTAATCTATCACGAGATACTCTAGGATATACTTGGTACCGTCTGCCAAAGGTGATCCAAGTATGAAGGAGTATGAGGAATGAGATGAGCGCCTGAACACATCCTAGTATTATGTATCAATGTTCCCTGTAATTGTGAGGGAGAGCTACTTTTGTAATCTTACCTTGTTGTACAAACCAAATTATAGATAGGAATGAATATTTAAACAACATAAGCAAGAAAACAAGAGATCTAATAGTCAAGATTCCTTTACGACGTGGTATGAAATATCAATTAAATTACAAATATATGATCAGTAAGGTAACGGAAGTCAGCAATGGAAGTCAAGTAAAATGGCAAAAAAACAAATCCCGGACAGGCCCCCATTTGTTACAACCCGGAAGTTATGAGGAGTTTTAATTAGGCCTGGTAAGCACTACGGGTATGGTAACTCACAAATTGTCACACTAGACTGAATTGATTAGAAGTGAATTCAGTGAAGAGAGTAATAGTCTGTTTAACAGACTTATGCCAAGACTCAGTAGTCTATTTTAGAGATGGTAGTTATAGTTTATATAGCAGTTTATTTATGTAAGTTATTATATCATAAGCCACTTTGATCTTATAAACTTGACCACACCACTAACCTCTTTGTACCAAACTAATGCACATAATATGATAGTTACTTGCAATTCTTTATATAATATAGACTCCTTTCTTTTATAATTAATTATATGTATATATATATATATTAAAATTATCTTTAATTTTCTTAACCATTATATTATGTGCATTAGTTTGGTACAAAGGGGTTAGTGGTGTGGTCAAGTTTATAAGATCAAAGTGGCTTATGATATAATAACTTACATAAATAAACTGCTATATAAACTATAACTACCATCTCTAAAATAGACTACTGAGTCTTGGCATAAGTCTGTTAAACAGACTATTACTCTCCTCACTGAATTCACTTCTAATCAATTCAGTCTAGTGTGACAATTTGTGAGTTACCATACCCGTAGTGCTTACCAGGCCTAATTAAAACTCCTCATAACTTCCGGGTTGTAACACAGGATATATAAGTAAACTAGAGGGGCACTTGGTAGAGCGCATATACCTTCGCCTACACTGGCTGGTTCTTTACCACTTTTACACTCGTTTGTTTTTCTGTTAAATCTCAACCGTTATTCACGAAAGTTGCTGGGAAGATAGGATCCAATGGGAGGGTGTGAGGATGAGTTGTTACGGTGCTTTTAATCATAATGTTTTATAGCTACCCACTCTTCCATGTTAGTTAGTACAGTGTTTATTATATGTACTCACTAAGTTATTCTAAACGTATGGAAATATAAGCGTATTATATCGTAATGACAGTGAAGCAATATTCACAAGAGTAGTTGATTAACCTTTGATTCTACCCCCCCCCCCTCTCTCTCTCTCTCACCAATTACCCGTAGATATCACTATCAGTAACTGCTACATAAGTGTGTGTTAAGTGTGACATTACTAATATACCTATACACAATACAATGATTATTAACACATCACAATATGGAAAACATTGACCAATAATTATAAACATGATACGCATAATATAATGAAGTGTAAGCACACATTCGTTGGCTAGGACTTTGAGACATGATGATCATAATGTTCTGTTGTGAGTCAGGTAATATTCTCACCCTTCTACCTGTCAATTTCCTTGTAGGAACTATGAAAATGTCAAACACTATATTTTCAGAAGCTTGTTCTGCACCTCGCTGGTGACTAACACTTCCATTTGTATTAGACCTTTAGCTAGTGCGAACCTTAAAGTGAAACTATCTTCATTTATACTATGCATTTACATTAGCGCTAGATGGGGTTTCAGTTGTATAAATTATTACAGCTGTAATATAACGAGATAATAATACTATAATACTCGGTGACCACTCGGGCTTCTCTCCAGTTCTGAATGAAATTATCAAGCACTAGCCTCAATAATATGTATGATTGTAGCCAAAACAACATGCGTGAACCAAGGTCGGGAGGTTCATGGTCGATGTATGAACTATTAACACGGATATTATATTCGATTGTTGTTTCAGGAATGAATGGAGGAACTTTGTTAGGAAGAACATATGAAGGTAATTGTAACCTTTTAATTGACACACCTGGTAGGTCATCATCCCCGATGTTGTGAAGAGACTTTGTTGTGGAAGTGTATATCATCTGAGGTGAAGCCAATGATGTTGAGGCCTGGTGAATGTTGTTCTGAATGTTAGAGTGCTTGCTTTTGGCAGGTGTTTATTATATGCATTTTCTCCCTGTCAACAATGTTCCCTTTCTATTGCCCCTTGCTAATTCTCCCTACCTATTTAACGGGATGGAAGGGTTGGCTACTGATTGTCTTACTGCCTATTACACTTTCTGTGGTAGCATTAGATAACCAGTAGTGATGTCTGTTATATACTAATATCTACTGTATACTGTTTCAGCTACTCTGGGGTGATAATGGCCCACGTAGATGTCAATAGTTCCAGCTGATTGACTTGTGCGACCGTGATTAGTTAAACCTTTAACAATATATAATAAAAGAAGAGACATTGAACACAGTCGCATGAGCCAATCTGCTAGAATTATTAACATCTAGGTGAGCCGTTCCTGCCTCAGCGTCGCCGAAACAGAGTATAGTGATCCAGCAGCCCACATAATGGACACCTTAACAATACCCAACAGAGTTTGACAAACTAATGGTCCTCCAGATATTATCTGCCATCACTCACAGTGCACTTGATTTATTAATACGCATATAGTTATAAATAATTTATAAGGGGACAGTCTCTTAACAAACTTATACACTTTACTGCACTTAATATATAATTACCCTGGCATAGATTTAATTATGTAATATCATTAACATAGTTATATCGGCATTTAATATGTAGAAAGTGCGGTCCCTGTGACTCTTCTGCCAAACCACTACCCAGAGAGAGAGAGAGAGAGATGGTAATAGCCTTAATATACACTGATATGTATGTGCATATAGTGAACCACTAGTGCTTATCGAACCACAAGTGTGTGTGGATTGGGTGGGGGAAAACACAGGAAAGAGCTATGATTCTTTATTCTCTAACTTTTCGGGTTATGTATTACCCATCTTCAGAGAGACAACGTCTCTCTGAAGATGGGTAATACATCCGAAACGAAACGTTAGAGAATATTAGTGTAAGTCTGTATGAATGAATGGGTCTTGGTTCTGTAAAGAGGGATGTTAGTGGTAATGTTGAGTTTGGTAGATGTAATAATAGTTTGTAGTACAACCTTTAATACAATTAAATGATTGTATGAATCGTTACCATAATTATTATATCTATTGTATATGCCAATACACAATAGTTAAAAGTATATAACTTCAGAAGAATATTTAAATATTTATAATTACATGTTATGCAGACAGTAGCCATCATACATTAGCCAACCTTATTTCACCAATGTGGAGCCTGGCGATTTCAATTTGCTTCATATATATTTGTGCGAGGGATTAGGAATGTCAACGAATCATGCTAAAATGTGAAGTTATGCACGACACAAATATATTGTTAACAGGATTATAAGCATAATGCAAAATAATTAGCCAAAGTACTAGTTTCAGTCCATTTTCATAAATATAGATCGGGCACGGATTATGTAAAGTAATCGATAGGTGCGACCCATGGTAGAGCAAGGAAATAATCTGATTATTATCATACGATTGTGACACAATTTGTATAAGTGTACCCAACATGTCACGTTTAACAAATAAGTAAAATGGAAAACAAGCAACAACAGATATACTGATCCTTACGAGGCTGCTTGTAAATATGATTGCAAAAGAGCAGATACACACATAATGATATGGAGTAAAATAAGTCCACATATAACGTCATTATCACCATATAAGGCATTGTTTTTTTTTCTTCTTCTGTGTTAGACACATTATACTTGCGTGACCCGCCATCGAATGTTGTCATATTTGATAACTTGCATCTACTATTGGTCTATATATAACCTGTTTAAAATCCATATTATCATTTGGTGTCACATAAGTCGTGGGGATAAATATGCTATAATTAATAATATAGTATAGATGTTCGCCAACTCTTATGACTTCAGAAAGCTACCTTACATTTGTTATTTTTTAAAATGTACTATTTATTTAAACTAATACAGCATTGTCCTTTCTTTTATATGCTGTGCAATCTCAGACAACTAATAACTTATCATCATGCAATTGACATCAGTGATAGTCATTGGTCGACCATCACTCTCTAACCTCGGAAACACAAACTACGTCAACTAAGCATAATTGGTAATCACACACACACACACACACACACTCAGAATATTGTGTGCCTCAATAAGCATTATCGGAGTGAATATGCTTTTTATAGATAATTATTTTTGGTTGTAACATTGAACACTTAGCAAAGTCATTATTTAGCAACAGTACTAAATGTATGCTACGCAATTGAGATATATATCATAAACATATATTGCGTGACACCTCATGTAATAGTGGGTGGACATAATAATAGCCAATATGTGCGTTTGCGAATGCGTGCGTGTGTGCATGCCTGCTTGTTTGCATATGCTTGTGGCGTGTTATAGTGTAGTAAATATAGTTCAGAATTATATACATATAAGTTATGTTGTAAGAACAGAAATATATATTTATTTGAATATAGTATTTATTCAAGTTCCAAATCAAATTACCACAGTAATCCTTTGTATTATAATTAGTATAACTATAATAATGGTTTCCAATGCAAGTCACGAGGATATATTGTCTCCAGGCATACCAACAGTTATATTCTGCAAATTTTTCTAATCAAAACAACTTCACAGGAAGCACATCAAGCACCTGTTATTTGTTAGCATTGAAAGGTAAGCAGGTGGGTCAAAACCATTATATTGTTAAGGACAGTAAAGATAGAGGGTATATATTGATATCGTGACACATGTTGGCATGCCTGAACAGCTGTAAGTGTGGCATTTTCAGAAGTGTTAGGGTGGCGAGGAATTGAGCCATACCATTTTCAACTTTCTGTCATGAGACAAAAGAGGTCAAAATAGCATAAACGTCTAGTGAGGTAACGGAAGTTTGATGATGCAGCGTATTTCAGTCCTTATCTAGCTGTGCAATAGATCGTTGATACAATCAATCATAACATACGGTTGCCAGCTTCATTTTAATTTTTGACATACCAATTTGACTGGATGGCATAGAATACATAGTCATTTGCTTTATTATATATACCTACGGTAGTTCATCAACTAATTTACTTTCGGAATACGATTATCTTGAGTTAATAGGCATAGGCCAAATAAACAAAGGTTCATGGCCAGTAAATATTTGTAAACTGCTTTGTAAAAAGTTAAATGATAGTAAAATACTGTAATCAAATAAGATAAATATGTAAATCGCCCATGATCAAATTGTACAACAGGCTAATAAACTATTTTTGTTTGTTTGTTTTGTATAACCAACCTTTCCTACACAATATACCCCCCCCCCCCCCCCCCCTCCCCCCACAAATCAAACGACGCCATCTATGGGACATAATATGCAACAGATTCGGGGTGGGGGGAGTGAGCGATCTTACTAATATCAGACCGCAAGACTCCCAGCGAAATTACCATAGGTGGCCCAGTCGGAAAGGTGACCGACTGTACATTTGGAAAACAAAGTAACATCTGAGGAGTCGGATTGCTGACAACCTTGGTCGCTGAGCTCGTACGGGTTCAAGAATCACTAAACCATCTTGTTCTGCCATTAGAGTTCTGAGAGTGAGGGTATGAGTCTAGGAGGTAAAACAGTGAAGCACTGGAGCGAGGCTGCTTCGAGCCGCGAGTGGGAAACTGAGCCCCATGCATCCTGTGAAGGCAAGATGGCAGGGGCTGGTTGGAGCTAAAAGTGCTTCACATATCTCACCCCCTAGAGTGGAACGAGACTTCACAGGCTTCACCGTTCAATGATTAGCGGTTAAATGTACAGGCTCTCAGCCTATGCCCGAGAGGAGGTAGTAGGAATATAGAAACAAATAAATAAATAAATAAATAATCTTTAAACAATGATCACCCATTTTCAGCCCTTATGTTTCCAGTTATTGCTAGTAGTCCGTGGGAGCAAGATCTGGCTATTATGGAATTTCTTTTCACTTACCTCCATAAGCCCGAGATTGCCACTTACGAGACTTCAGCACAGCTGTTGTGTTTTTAGGTACAAAGGTGTGTGATCTGTGTTTACCTTCCTAGTCTCCTTAAATGTTAACCCTTTCACGCATATGACGCGATTTTGAGCCTATTGGGGATACTTTAAAGCCTTTGTTACCATCAGGGGTATTTATAAACCTTTAGTTTAGTTACTTCAACCTCTGCAGTTGTCTTTGAGTTAGCTGTGGGCAGAAAACTAATTTTAGAGAGGTAATTATATGAGTGAGAGAACTCTATTTCTTATTGCTAATCTGGCAACCTCTGCATCATAAAAGCGGGAAAGAGTTAATTGTATATTATAATTTTCAAACAAACGGAAATGTATTTCCCTCCTTCCTACTTCATTTATAATCTAGTGTTTCCCTTGTATTCACACAATTTTGAACATAATAAGATAAATCTTCACATACAATATATATATATATATATATATATATATATATATATATATATATATAGGGTGTCCCACGAGAAAAAGACATAACCTTGGGAAATGATAAAATGAGTTTTTCTAAGCCTAAAATGTTCCACACAAAATATTCCAAATCTCATCTGGTATGGTGATATTGAATGTTGAAAATGGCATTTTCTTAAGTATTTCCACATAAGGCTGGCTTAGCTGTCCTAGTGCCTACCATACCTTCATCTAACTGCAATGATTTGACCATGTTATTATACAGATATACAATTCTATAAATTACAAAATGATTATAGACATATTAGCTAACTTTGGATCAGTTGGAAACTAGCTGACATGGAAGAATCCATTACAGTGATGCAGGGGAGGACACTACACAAAACCTTCGATATATTTTTTAACGGTTAAGATTTGGACTTTTTGTTATTGAAAATTTTATGTTTAGCATACTGTGTTTTATATTTGTTTAAAGTTTGTGCCCTTTCCTCCTGGGACACCATATATATATATATATATATATATATATATATATATATATATTTTGTATATATATATATACTGTATATATATATATATATATATATATATATATATATAAAGACGAATACTGGCGGTCTCTTTGGGTGGGGGGGGGGGGGGTTACAGTGGTTGCAAAATTGTGTTTTATTTGTTCACCATAAACAGTCCCATAACTCCCGGTGGACCCCAAACAAGAGGAAGCGAGGGAATAACTTAGCGATAATGTTAGCAGCGGGGTTGTGTTTTATTATGGTCAAATGTTTGGTGGTCATGTTTATTATTGTGTCAGGTAATGTGTGTGTGTGGATTATTCATGAATTTTAATGTGGTTATACGTCTGAGCTTGAACGTTTGCTCTGATATATTAGCATGGTCTTAGTATGTGCGTGTGCGAGTTCTTGTGTGAGTGTGTGTGTGTTATTTAAAGATATGAATATTTTCCTCTTTCATTCGCATTTGTATTGGTGTTTTCCGTGTACAATGTGTTGTAACAAGTCCTTTAAATCTGCCCCTAAACCTCTTCAATCACCAATAGTTGACCAAGCTCACGCAAGGTTTTCATTGGTACCATTGTATACGGCTATTCAATATAATTATCTTCTAGATATTGTTCCAATGTTTGTGGTGATTCTTTTGAGGTGATACGTTGTGTTCATGAATGTACAAACCCTTTGAGGATAATGCTGCATTTCGTGTTTCTTCTAGCTATCATTAAAACACTTTATGCAGCAGAGGAAGGATCTGACTGCCATATAACCTTCCTAGGCTGAATTAAATCGTCTAAAAACAGCCATAAATAGAAACGAAATGCGTCATCGTATCTTAGTAGTGTGTGCAGTTGGCCACATGAAGTAATATCCACGCCTTGATTTTATGTATTGAAGGAAACATAATATGATTGATGTAGACAAATAATTGAATATAGAACCAAGAAGTGTTAATATAATTTAATTACTGCATAAGATAATAGACTTGTAATTAAATCATGATAATTTCCCTTCTGTAAATAAAATCACAGAGTGTATGCAAACTCACGTGGCCAACTGTGGATATTTGTGACAACTGGTGAGCTATCCCATGTCGTGCTGGCGTTCCATTTTTATCTATCTATTGCCAGACGCCTTACTCCCCTTAATGAGGGTGGCCATACACAGAAGGCCCCCAAGCCGGCCTATTCCCTATAAGAGGGACAACTCGTGCCAGTTTACTGAAGGACTTACAGGATTGACCACTCACTTTAGGATCCGTCCGACCCCGAGGCCCTCTATGTATCTTTTTAGCACTATTTTTCTAGTGGTGTTCGGCTAGTCCATCCACTAACTTGCCTTACCCATAGGTGAGCAGTACGGATTTGTATAAGGTTTACTCCCCTAGATATGTTGCTGACCAAGGCTAACGAGTCCCATCCACCCGGAATTACAAAGCTAAATTAATGAACATAAAACTATACACCAACACATGAGTGGAGTTGTATTAATCTAGTCGGTGTTAACATGTACTTTAACTGTAATACATTTGCATAATAATTATAAGCATCTTAAACTACTGTATTTGGAGGGAAGTATATTTGTCAATTTAGCGTACTTCTACAGTCCATTCATTATAGGTAGGCTAGAAATCGTGACCCATAGCCTCTGTAAATTATAAAGGGCTAGAGCAAATTGGCTCTAACGTTTCACATCTATTACCTGGCTGACTCTTCCCAAATGGTAGACATACTAGCTCAATTACTGAAGTTCTTTTTGAGATATTAGATGTTGGCGCCTGTTAATGTGGAAACAATTGTGCATCAGCAACGATCGTGAAGGTAGTGGTCCACACACTATGCCAGTGTGGAGTCAATTCCTTATTCTTCTATAAGGCTTTAACCCCTACTGTACTGGAGGATACAGTAATAAAAGTCCCCCCCAGTCCCAAGCAATGTGGCCAAAATGGCAAGATAGAACAAGCTTCCACCTCAAGAGATCAAGGAAGACTGGCTCTCCCACCCTTCAGTGGGTTTTATATAAGCTGAGAAGTGTTGCCACATCGAGAGCAGCGCTCAAAAAGGTGTGGTACCAGGTACAGCCTGATACATGCAGTTACAAGGAAAGTACATTACTGACGGCTCCTTGCCGTCACTGGGACTGGGGAGTGACTTATCTACTGACGGCTAGTAGCCATCGCTGGGATTGGACGGGTTAACTAACACAGAATACATAATAAGTCCTTGGGGAAATTACTTCGATGTTGTGTCCATTAATTTCCAGAAGTATAAATAGTATAAACATTAATAATATACTGTAGATTGTAGTGAAATATTTAATGAAGAAGCGTTATTATTAATGAGGATAAAGATTTGTTTACTTTTGTTTTGCCTCGCAGCGGTCTCGGGCGTGGTCTTGAGTTAGAACATGAAACATTGTAATTTTTTTTTTTTTTTTTTTAACATCCAATTAAATGTCTGTTAATGGGAATAGTAATGACACCGGTAGTATTGTACTTCTTTTTGCGCAGCCTAGCCTAGAATTTTTCCATCATGACTGCAACCATTCCTGTATTGAAAAAGGAGAGGGGGATCGCTAGAGGGTGCTTAACTAGGCTAACAATGGATATTAATGCATTTATGGAATGGGCTGATGCGTTGGAAGCTAAGGCAAATATTACTTTAATCCACAAGTGACTCCATGAGCTGGAGTCGGTAAATGACCACATGTATGAACTGTTTGATGAGGCGGTTGACACATAACAAATTGCGGGGGACAAATATGAATACTCCGAACCAATGGAGACACTGGTAGCTGAATTGGAGGAACTAATCCAAACTACATCCCGTCCTTCCTCTAAAACTCCTACAACACCAGCCAGAGTTATATTAACAACCATTCACCTCCCGAAATTTGAAGGTGATCCGGCTCTATGGACGGGGTTCTGGGACCTCTTCCGCTGTACCATCCACGATAACTCTGGGTTTTCAGAAATACATACATTTACGTATTTTTGTGGGCAGCTGGAAGGGGATGCTCAGAAACTATTAGAGGGGTTCAATTTAGTAGCCGGTAACTATGTCACCTCTGTAGCGTTGCTGTAAAATATGGTCAGAATAAAGGCCGCTCACATAACAAATGTGTGTGATTTACCTTCTCTAGCTTCTGAGGTACATGCACTTAATCAATTCTATGCATCCTTCGAAAGTGCTATTCGCTCCGTTGATACCCTGCAAGTTAGTATTGAGGAGGTATGTATAGTAATCTTAATGAACAAACTACCTTCACCACTTCGTGAGAACATAAAAAGGGCTATGAAGGATACCCCACTTGATCTATCTTCCTTTGTTGAATGTTACCAAACAGAAATATCCAATATGGAGAGCCTTACTACTGACTTTATGGCAGCTAAAGCCAAGGCCGCTACCTTTGTTACTGTCAATAGAAGTACAAGTAGAGATGTAAGCAAGAATACCAGTAACGCTAAGAAGCAGGCCTATCCTATTGAATTTGCTTGTTATCTTTGCCAGTGTTCTAAGCATGCCTGGTTTCAATGTACCAAATATTCCAATAATGAGGCTAAGATAGGTAGAGCTAAGATTTTGAAACTATGTACTGGATGGCTCTCTAAAGATCAGGGGGGGTAAGGATGTACGAATGTGATATTAAAGCCTTGTAGCAATTGTCAGGGTAAACATTTCCGCGCACTATGCTCCCATGGGAATGAGTAATTTAGAGTTAATGCTAACACTGTTAATATTTCTAAATCTTCCATTACCTTCACGACGATGTCTGTATCGTCAGAGCGAGAAACAGTAATTTTGCCTACAATAATGATACCAGTAAACAGTAACAAGGGAGTTTACAATATTGCATTGCTAGCCCTCCCCATACCTCCACAACGGCAATAAATACTGTAGTGGTAGCTGCCTTACCCCAATATAGAATCTCCAAAGGTATTAATAGTGCAGCAGCCAGGTGACAGAATTTGTGGGAATTGTACATTTGTTGATGAAAGTATCAATATTGGCACACACAATCATAAAGGCAATATAATCAAAATTAAGATAGGGAGGTATAATAGGCTTAGTTTATGTTGGCTTCAGCAGCGCCTTTTCAATTAATTTCCATTAGAGTTCTGAAACTCTGATTTTTGCCTCAAACTGTAAAACGTGGTAGAGATGTCAAGTTAGTCTCAATGACTCGTCTGAACAGGGGAAACAACTTATATTCAGGCAATGTTTGGCTAATGTTTCTGATGGGTGCCATAGCGCTATAGTCGCTGCCAAGGCTGTGTAGCGCCCATCAAGACAGTGACAGTGCCCAAATTGGAATGACAGCCGCATTATTTGCCGCACGTCTTATTCACTTTGTCATGGAATCACACTCGGATTACCATTTGTTCTATTGGAATGACAGCCGCATTATTTGCCGCACGTCTTATTCACTTTGTCATGGAATCACACTCGGATTACCATTTGTTCTATTGGAATGACAGCCGCATTATTTGCCGCACGTCTTATTCACTTTGTCATGGAATCACACTCGGATTACCATTTGTTCTATTCAGCCTATTTGTGGTCCGATAGCAAGATTGCGATCGCATGGTTGCACAATCAGAAGGTGTTAGCGGTATATGTTAGTAACAGGGTGAATGAGATCCATGGGTTACTACCCCATGGTATAATTAAATAACTGTGCTCAAAAGATAATCTCAGTGACCTTTTGACTAGAGGTATTTCTGCCAGACAGTTAGTCAGATTATTCGTTGTGGTGGCAGGAGCCTTCGTGGCTCAAATCACACGAATAACCGAAGGGTCCGAAACGGCTGAACCAGTTCAGATTAACATTCCCGTAGAAATTCAAGTAAATTCAACAGCCACGGCAGTGGTCACTCAGGATGTAGATAGCTTCATGGTACTTTGGGATAGAGTTAGTAGCTATGATAAGCCAGTAAGAGTAGTTGTCTGGGTGTATCGTTATGTACATAATTTGAGGCAAAGGGTCAGGAAGATGAGCTTAAGAGACACGCCTACCTTATTAATTAATGAAATGTGCTCTGCCAAGACTTTAATGATTAAGCTAATACAAAGGGAATCTTTTAAGAGAGAATGGGACGCTTTGAATGACACATCTGATAAACTACCTATCGAGTACCAATCTCATGAGGCAATTAGGATTGTATATGGATGATGGTATAATTAGTTGTAAGGGTAGGTTCCAGTTAGCATCTGGTCGCGATGACAGTAAATATCCCATATTATTACCATCGAAGCATCCGATAACCTCATTGACTAATATTAAAGGTCACATAATATGTCGTCATTATGGCGTGGGGCACTTGGTATCCTATTTACGACAGAAGTGATGGATCCCACAAATGCAGAAGACGGTAAAATCGGTACTGAGAAGATGCGTAGTTTGTAGAAGTTTTCAGGGTAAGCACTATTTTCCTAAATATGCACCTCCTTTGCCTAGCTTCAGAGTTACACCCAGTGATCCCTTTTCAGTAACCGGTGTAGATTATTCCGGTGCCTTGCAAGTTAAAGATAATCCCATCATTAAAGCACATAATTATAGTCTTAATTACTTGTGTTGTTACCAGGGCTATACATTTAGAAGTAGTTACAAATGTATCTTGCGAAAGGTTTACGTATGCGTTCCGTAAATTTGTAGGCAGACAATGTTTTCCACAATTGATTTTAAGTGATAATGCAAGTACATTCCAAAGTGCGGCTAAACTCTTGATCAAGATTTCTGGAGATTCAGTGGTTCAGAGCTATATTCTAGAGAATCTAGAGCATCAATGTGAGTGGCACATCATCCCCGCCAGAGCTCCTTGGTTTGGAGCGATATAGGAGCGACTAATAGGGATAGTGAAAGCCGGTTTGAAAAATATCCTCGGTAAGGCTTTGGTCGCATTAGAGGAATTACAAACCAGGCTGGAAAATTAGATATAGCCCGGCAGCCTGGACTAGCCCAGATTTGTAGCCGGGCTAGTGATTTTCAATGTTAGTCTGCCCGGCAGTTGCCTGGGGGACAAGTGAATGTTTGTATTACTTCCTTACATAACGCTTCACTAACATAGATAATAGTATTAATGAATTATTAACTACCAGTTGTTCATTAATATGCATTGACCTTTTAGTATAGATCAAGGTCCAAAGAATAGGGTCGACCCACGCGCAGGTACACCTGTGGGTGAGTGACGTTAGATGTCCCACGTTCTGCCTGATCTCCTCATAGACACCTTGTTTGTGTGATATATTGAACTATGCATGTAAATAGTCTTATTTAATGTTACAGAACAAAAGAAAACATTAAAATACACCAACCTTATTATATATTACAATTAAATGTGCATAAATATGAGGTAATAAATTATGGATGATAGCGAGCATACCAATAAATAACATATACACCGCGAACATGTTTTAATTCATTTCATATGAGAGAGAGAGAGAGAGAGAGAGAGAGAGAGAGAGAGAGAGAGAGAGCGAGCGAGACAGTGAGAGCAAAAGAGAAAGAGAGAGTGGGAGCTAGGGGCTGATACCTGATTAGGGACTATTTAACACCTTAAGAGCGGGTGGTGGAGTATATTTCACTGTGCCGCCCAGCGTTTTTTTTTACCATGAATGGGGTTGTTTCTGTGCACTTTTTCATGCATAAATAAGACCCAGAGCGTAATACAAGTATGTATCCCTGAAAGGGCGTAAATTGAGCTTTCCAATGACACCCGAACCATCCTTCTACGATCACTTGTTGTCTTGCAACGATCGTGCAACCGAAGGGCAAAATCGCTAAAATACGGTAATTTCTTTATATAATTACGTATGTAGCGAGGGAGTGAGGGTGGATGTAAGTGGAGTAGATCTCAGTAGGTCCACGGCGGCCGTGGCGAGCGGTCATGAGGTAATCCAGGCTCCTCCCGTCGCTCGTCTCTCTGTCAGAGCTAATATTGCGCCAAAATTGCACACAGACTTAAGTCGGGCCCCGCCACATTGTCCAAATTTTTCGATACGGACTTAAGTCGGGCCCCGATAGACAAGGGTTAATCCTAAGGAAGGGCATATTATAATGCATTTTCTATATATATATTTTATACAATATATATATAATATATATTTATATAATATATTTTCTAGCTTGTCAAAGTTAAGCTGATTATTTTTCCTAATGTCACACACACTGCATTTTACAAACTGTGCGCGTGTATGTGTGTGCGCGTGCTTTTAATTCTACGCTGCCCATGTTAAGCTGATGATTGTTTCTACTGTCAAATGACCAGCTGCCAAATTCACACACACACACACACACATTGTATCTCTCTCAACGTCTGATTTGTTTAGTTAACTGTATAGTAACTAACAGCATTGTCTTTATGCTATATATATGTTTAGTTAACTGTATAGTAACTAACAGCATTGCCTTTATGCTATATATATGTTTAGTTAACTGTATAGTAACTAACAGCATTGTCTTTATGCTATATATTTGTTTAGTTAACTGTATAGTAACTAACAGCATTGCCTTTATGCTATATATTTGTTTAGTTAACTGTATAGTAACTAACAGCATTGCCTTTATGCTATATATTTGTTTAGTTAACTGTATAGTAACTAACAGCATTGCCTTTATGCTATATATTTGTTTAGTTAACTGTATAGTAACTAACAGCATTGCCTTCATGCTATATATTTGTTTAGTTAACTGTATAGTAACTAACAACATTGCCTTTATGATATATATTTCAAGATAGGTATCTTAGCATTCATAATTCCAAATCATTATCATACCACACACAAGTATAGTTATAAAATATCCGCTTTGTTTCAACTCTTATGTTCGTGATCGAGTTCTCAAAGTGAATTAATTGGTTGAACTCCCATTGACCTCTGTCCCCACCAACGAGCTTATAACACCATGAGAGGTAAGCGAGCGAGAAGAGTGATACCTGGAATTGGCCAATTCGACTTTTTAGATGCCTTATTTTCGCACTTTCGTTGTTATTGTTGTCGTTGTTGCCGAGCTCACGCTGCGTCCATACGCTTGATAGCGTTAGTGTCGATCTGCATCGTCTGCATGTCATCAGCTTGGCTATATAATTTGGCAATGCAAAACATTTGAGCTTGAAATGCACACACATGAGTTTGGATTCCCAATTAAGATAACTATCGTAATAATATCGATGAATTATGTTGGGAAACGAAAAATATGTTGACAAATAAGAACCATTCATTTCATCAGACGGACTCAAGGAGGTAAGGCTGATGTTGATGGTCAGTTATTTTGTTCTTTTATCTCGCCTGAAAGAGGGATTAATGCTGCTCCTTATGTCTCGCCGAAAACCAATGTATATATAGATGTATATATGTATATATTCTGACATACGGAGCCCTGTATGTGTTTATTTAAGAGTTAGAATTAAGAGTTGAAGGAGTGCCGAATTACCCAGGCGGCGAAGCAGACCAGCGAGCGAACCAGCGAGTGGGAAACCAGCTCGTCTGCATACCAGCAAACAAGCCTTCACACCTGCGTGCGTCATATGGGGACCCTGCAAACTACTTCGATGACCCGACGCTATGGCGATGATCGACGCCAATCGACGCCATTGGACCACGCACCTCTTACGCAACTAGAGGAGCTGTGCTTGGGGCGCGCACCATCCCCCTCCTGATTCGTTGCTACACCATCATTGCATAGTATATAAGACCCGAGTAGTGGGCATTCAAATCAGTCTCATTTGGAGTTGGGAAGGTGAACTTGCAGCTGGAGGAAGACGGGGTGAAGTATTATAATGGGATTGTGACTGTCAGTCAGATTATATAAGTGTGTGTTAAGTGTGTTCGGTGTAAACACTTACGTTATGTTGGTTAGTGAGATATGTGATTGGGAATTAACGTTAACGCTACTATTATGTACTTAACTATTTTAGTTGACTGACTTGTGGACTAAAGCAACTCTTTAAGTAATTGGGTTATGATAAAAGTAATACTATTGTTTTATATTAATACTTGCGAGTTCTTTAATTTTCTTTTAATTAAGCTTACATTGCTGGTAAGAACAAGAACGGTGATACTATTGTCTCTTATTAGTAATATCGCCTTAGACTAACATGGCTGTTTTAATGTTACTCCTAGTGATTTCCTAAGCTGAAGAAAATTCTTTTAGCTTCAAAATATTATTTTTGCTTTTCATATTACTCAGTGAGACCTGAATCGAATCTATGAATCGATCCTGTAACTTAATTTACTCATAATCAAACCTCAATGTTACGTGGTTAAGAAATACATTTATCTAATTATTAAATATATATATATATAACTTTTTATGTGACTTTGATATTAATCCTGATAATAATAATAATATAATACTATTAACGTAAAACAAGAACCAAGAATAATAACTACATTAAATATAAATAAAAGGACATGATATAAGAAAACTATCTATTCATTTCAAAAAGGATAAGAGACAGAAATATTCTTACTTTAATATTTATCTTTCAAGACTTGATATATAATTAATAGTCCTTCTTTAGATATAACTTATTCGGTTCATAACCATAGCCTACTAAGCTTCGGTTAAATAATAATTCTTTATAAATACTACATGACTTTAATTAGTTTCAGTATTTTTCCATAATTAAAGAGTATCAGTCAATAAAGGATACCAAGTCCTAAGATCCAAAAGGAAAGTAAGCAACAACAGGAAATAATTTTATTAGATTTTACTTTCGTTTTGCCTTCAGCTGACTGATACCTTAATATATATCTCTGTGCTATCTAGATTCATCAAGTTAACCACTTGAGGATCAAGATACGTAACAATATATATATATATATATATATATATATATATATGTATATATAATTATGTATTCCTCTTAGATGTATATATGAGGAAAGAAACGACCCAATAATTTTTGTTTCCCTACAGCAAGTGAAAGGTATAGATTTTGCTGAAGGCAGGCAATGTAAACTTTAGGCTAATCGTGAAATAGTCAGGGTGACGTATATCTCGATCAGTCATTTTTCGTGTATCTCACTGTTCTGTATTAACATTATCCATGTTTACCTAATACTCTTTTTTGTTTTTTTTGTTTTTTTTATCCACAAATCGGTGTAATCTGTGGATTTGTGCCAGTGTTCAGCTGAGGAGTGTTCATACATCATATTTGTGCCAGTGTTCAGCTGAGGAGTGTTCATACATCATATTTGTGCCAGTGTTCAGCTGAGGAGTGTTCATACATCATATTTGTGCCAGTGTTCAGCTGAGGAGTGTTCATACATCATATTTCCATAAACTAATATAAATAAACCGAACAATAATTTTATATTATGTGTTATTATCCATAACCATGTTATTATAGGGTTCCGAAATGACACTACTTTTAATGGCGTGTTAAACGCAATATATATCATAATAATGCAGTCTGTTGTGGGTTACAATATAATTGTGCTCACAGCTTTTTAGGATATGTTTCGTGATTATAATATATTCCCATTACAGATATTATACGTAAATTATAAAGTATTCGTTGTGGTTGATTTCAATTGTTTATTGTGAGGAAAATCATTATTTATATTCACTTACCTCGTTGAATATGTAATGACCAAATACACCATGACAATAAAATGTCAAGTTTAAAGATAATCACCCAAGCTTTGGTTATGACCTAACCGTACTATTGGTATAATATGGGTTAATTTGATTAGGTGCATAAATTATATAACATTATCACAATACTATGATGTAAACCAACTCAACCCTATGGGCTACAATTTCAACATAATGTTACTGGTCGCTTTATATGAATATGCTATTTCATTGGTCACTACAATACATACTCTGGCAGTCCGAAATTACGTTTTCGCAGTTAATTTTGAATATCCTGATAGCGAATACACATTTATAATTGGTTTTAATGAGTTTATTCCTCTTACAGTCATTTATGAATAGAACATTTCTTTGTAAATGATTCAAATGCGTAGAATCAATCTGAGAAACGCTTGATAATCATATAACTGCGAAAATGTAATTTCGACCAGACTAGAGGCCTAGTATCGTACATATCATGGTAGAGTGATAGACTTAGTAGAGGTAATGAAACAATTAAGTTGGTATATATTTTCATAACGAACAACCAATTATATGGTACTATCATTTGGTATGTTATATAACAGTGGCGATTCTGACATTAGTAAAGTGTGTAGGGAGGGTTGCTTAGCCTAAAGTAAATGATCAATATTGAATACAGTAGCTATGTGAAGTATGAAGACAAATCCCCTAGATTTTGTTCATCAATATTAGTACCGCGTCCATACACTAGATGGCGTTGGTTGCAGCCTCTAATCGATGCCAGAAACTGCTATCTATGGTATCATTTATTTCAATGGAAGGCATAGGAAGTTTCCTATTTCTTTATATACTGTCTCTGCCCACTATAGGGAAAATTACATCATGCGCGGAAGATGGCGCGTATTCTTTGAGCCATGTGTAGACCCTATATTCTCTGGACCCTGGTATAGCCTGGTATAGATAGTGTCTGAGACTGACACTACTCGGTGTGCGGTGACCCTTAGGTAAAATATAGACTGACACAGCTGATCGGTTGTGAAATATGCAATGTTTTCGGTAGAGATCATTATTCATATACTGTACTGTCAATATATATTTCTACGAATATATGACAAAACCCGGAAAACTAAATATAATATAGTTTGGGTAAAAGTAGCCATGTTAATCCTATGATAACATGACCTACGATTTGTTGTTATTGCTTTGCCGTGATTTTATGTTTGTGTTATGTTGTAAACGTTAATTTAATTTAATTGAGGATAATTAAGCCTTTTTAAGCTTGTAGACGGTCTGTGGTCATCGATAATTACGGTAAATCCATAGATGCTAGTTGCAGGGGTAGAAGATTGGCAGCGTTTGCACCTACGTATGTCTCCACTTCGCCGATTATGATTATGGCGTGTATATTGATTAGTTTATCTATTTTTTCCCCATTGTAATTTTCGTATTTCTGACTTGCAATAATTCGGGCTATTGGGATTTTTGTATTATCTGTGTCGAATTATCATTATTATGCTGTAACAGAAAATTTGACATACAAACATATCTTCCTTAACCCTCGGGAACCAGGCTGCCTGTTAGAAGGACAGTCGCCCGTACCCGGGCGAAATGGCCGAAAAACGTCTAGGCCTAGGCTACCGTATCTTTGTTTATTTTAACTGCTAGAAATTTCCCACGCATCCCTAAACGTAGTGCCGTTTCCAATCTGTAAACTGGCATTGAGTAAACTCTCTAAGTCAACTGGTTCAGTTGTGATGACAATTTTAGTGGAGAGCATTTTCAGGCGATGTTAGCAATACGACGATCTTTTCACTAATGAAACTACGACATACAGACGTACAATAACAAACGAGTCTTCTCCTTCTTGTTTTCGGAGGTGCGGTGACGAAGCGACCGACTTTGTTTACATTCGTCCGACGCACGGCGTTCGGATCAAGCTTGCATGGCTTGCAAGCTTACTGTCTGTCAGAAGGACACCCGGGTACCTGCCCTTCTGCAGCGGTGTCCTTCCACAAGGATGCCCGGGTAGGAAGGGTTAAGTCAGTGTTGAGGATTCAATGTACTTAACCATTAACTGTCTTGATGATGTAATGGTTAAAGTGCTTAGCCCAGAGATTACAGCCAGACTCTTAAGAGGTTCTACTGGCCGAATGCGGCCAGCCTCTTAAGATCCAAGGCCTATCAAAAATCGTTCAAAACATCCCAGTGGCACTCAAAACAAAACAAAGCAATCACATTTACGTGGTTTCGAGGTGCGAACTTGGGGGTTCGTTTTCCGATTTTGTGTCCCTTACTGCAAAGTTCCATTTGCATGTTAAGGAGAGGTATTTAGTTTGCTCCCTAGACCTCCATCAAGCTTAGAATTACACCTCCTTGAGCCCCTTTCAAGATAAATTTGTACATTTTTCGGTACAAAATGCCCCGGCTGAAAGCCGGTTCCTCTTATATTACAGGCTCGCTATCGCTCGCCAGGATAAAATCGACACCTAAATGGCACGAAAGGTCTTAAAATTGACAGAAATGGGTCGAAAGTTCTTAAAATCGTCAGAATAATGGGGCGAACGTCTTAAAATTAGAAAAACATTGGGGCTAAACATGAGGGAGAAAGGAGTCGAGAACAAAATCCCTCAAGTGGAAATCTCCCCTTAAGTCCAGATCTACTGTAGTCTATTGATAAATGTATGCAATGTTTAAACATAAACTCTAAATTGGTTAGTTATAATATATCAGGTCAACGTATATCAATGCCAAGTTATGACTCAGAAATTAATTATTAATAACCTAGTCAAGTTCCCGGATGTAAACAAACTGACTCACACTCTCTCACAAGTTACCACACGATAATCACGTTCGTCCATCCTTGACCTATTTAATCTTCAATAATCACAGCCATCCAGCCTTAAATAAGCTTCTCTACTCTACCTAACCTCTTAGATTATTATATAGTATAATCACTGGGCCTATATTATGTATTTAAGATCTTCTAGACTATGACATTTACGTCAATTAAGAAGGTAAATTTAAATCTTATTAATTCATACTTTTTCTTGTGTCAATATTATTGCTTGCTTACAGTGCCAACAAATGTTATATTTGTTTTCGTTATGTACTTTTGTGAGCAAAATATCTACGCCTCTATGCGAATTGTTATCGAGTACAAACAACATAATTCAAAAGCTTTAATTTATTCCAGATATGTCATTGATTTGGATTAAATAATTCAAACATTTCACAGTGTGTAACCTTATTTTTTTTGGTTCACAACTATACTGACACTTGGTAAACTTCCACATTATTTCCTCTATATTTTGTCCTTAGTTGGATTACATATTTTGGGGGTCATACCTTGATTAGGAAGCAATGGATAACTCAAATGCATTAGTACTAGTTAGTGAAGACTGGAAAGTGATATTTCATATGTCATCAATTGTTTCACATTCTTAATTACATTTCTTTAGCAAATAATGTTAGTTTTCTATACACCTTAACGATCATTTAAACGTATGTCGTGGTATCAATCAAAGTTTCACCCTAATCCTTCAGAGTATATTTGTATATCAATGATATGCATTGGTTTAGTTGCAGTGTCAACAAACATACAATCATTTTTGTTTTATGAAAACAATGTTTTGGAGTTGCTTGTTTATGTGATTCATTCGATTTAAGCAATTCATTATAATGCAAGTTGCATATAAAATTAACCTAACCTACATAACCTAGCCTAAGGTCCTGGAATGGCGGCGTCTACGCCGTGGTACCACCGTCCGGACATGCCGACCATGGATAGCTGCCGACCCTCCCGACCGGCGACAAGATCACTGACCAATGGAGGACAGCTGGCTGCTGACCGTGGGGAGCAGTTTCCGGGAACCAAATCCTCACAACAATCCCCTGCACCCTCCCTGGGGGCACAGGTCCATGGAGCGGCTTCGGTTGCGCCGGGCAACTACCATACCTCTCACACCACACACATACATTACACTTTTCATACACCGAGAAATATCTCTTGGGCTGTCATTTTTCGAAGACTCCTTCTAGCCGGAGACATTGAGAGCAACCCATGACCCACCTACACATACATAGGTCCAACTTGCTCAAAACCCATCACTTCGAGTCGCCAAACTAAGGGTTCAGTTCTCTGCAATTCATGCGAGAACTGGACCCATTTCACCTGCATAACACTTGCTTCCACGAAACACTACACAAGCTTCCACGAAACACTACACAAACACCTGGACCTGTTCCTCATGCCCCTCCCTCTCCCAGTCAAATCCCTCCCCTAAAACCCGTTCATCTCTCCTCCCCATCCCACCTAACCTTCCCATACCATCCACATCCTCAACTCTACACACCACACCCCAACCTAACCCATTCCTACCCTCATCTCCTGCACACCAATCCCCATCCCCACCTCACCCATCTCAATCCTCCCCACCCCCACCATCACTCCCACCCCATCCTCGTGCAGCAGCACCCAACATACACCGCGCACACAACATTAACATTCTTCAACTAAACATAGATGGCATCAACACAAAGAAACACAAACTCTCACACTTCATCAAACAACTCAACATACACATTGCCATCTTACAAGAAACAAAACTCCGCACAACACAAAAAACACCTACATTCCAAGATTTCACCACCATTAGACAAGACCGGGCCGTCGGCGGTGGCGGTGGCCTCATCACCCTGGTACACAAAGAAATAACATATATAGTCACCAGTGCACATACTAAATCCCTCCTCCCCCCAAATGATAACAAAACAGAAATACAATCCATTAAAATACGCACTGGCAACAATTCCAACATAACATAGGGGAGGTGTGGTGGAGTGGTCATGCCACTGGATTGGTAATCCAATGGACCCGGGTTCAAATCCTGATATGTCAATGGGAAGATATTATTGGGATTGAATTTGTGCTGTAACCAGTATCAGTGCATTACCACAAAGCCCACCGAAATGTCAAAAAAATACCCTCATTGTTCTTGTCTGTTGATTATAGGGCTGTGTGGGCAGGCGCAATTAACCCTGCCGGAGACCATCCCAGGTACGCAATCACAGGTGGCCGAGACAACCCGAACGCCGCAGGAAGACTTTGGTGTGCTGGAGCACCCGGACACGGAGGGCCGGGCCCAGTCCACTGCCCCCCAATAGGACGGGGAGGGTAAAGTTGGAGACCCCCAGGGAGCGGAGGCTGCAGCGGAGGAGGGTCCTATGGGAATAGAAGCGAGGGCAGTGAAGCAGGAAGTGCTCTACCGTTTCATCCACCGTCCGGTACCACGGGCAGAAAGGGTCAGGCACCAGTCGCAGACACCCTCATTGTTCCCTGATTAAATAATACTGTATGAATATTCCCATATTCAAAATATGTTACAAGGGGACAATGCCTAATGAGTTCACTGCTCAATAGGTGGCGTTCTGAGAGTGAGGGTCTGAGTCTGGAGGGTGAGACAGTGAAGCAACTGAACAAAGCAACCAGCCGCTTCGAGCCATGAATGGATGCTTCGCATGTCTCACTCCCCAGACTGGAACAAGACCTCACGGGCTTCACTATGTTAAGCGGTGGAATGTACAGGCCCTCAGCCTATGCCCGAGAGGGAGTAGTTTGAATATAGAAAAAGAAACAAAAAATCATAAACAGATACATCCCTCCTCAAACATCCCCTACAGTACCCAACGAATACAGACCACAACTACAACAAATCACAAACAACCCACACATAATCCTGGGTGGTGACTTCAACGCCAAGACATTGGCCTAGTTTGTCGACCCGGACACAGACAGAGGGCTGGTCCTACAACGCCAATCAGATAACCTCTTCATTCTCAATGACATCCATTAACATACCCATACTCCCCACCAAGCCCTCTACGACCCCTCATCTCAGGATATCACCTTTTGCTCCCCAGAACTCGCCCCCACAATATCCTAGTGGGTGGTTAAAACCTTAGGGTCCAACCACCTACCGATCATTATCACCACCAAATTCAGACTCACCCCAGCTAGTCACAGACCCACTTACACCAATTATAAAAGAGCCAACTGGGAAACATTCACAAATGAGACAGAAAAACACTTTGAAACCCTAAACAACGCACCCATCACTAACATCAACAATGCTGTCCACATATTCAACACACATATGAAAAATGCTGACAAGAAGCACATTCCAAGAGGTAACAGAAAAAGACACAACCCCAACTTCTCACCAGAAATTCAAAACCTCATCAGACAACGTGACACACTGAAACACTCCCCAGCACCCCACACACAAGACATCACACAACAAATCCAAGCACTCAACACCCAGATTAACAACAAAATACAAGAACAACAAACACTAAATTGTAATAACTTCCTACAAACACTTGATCACTAAACAAACTCCCAAAAAATCTACAAAACACTAAACAGAATCACACTCTCCAACAGCAACACAACACAATCACATGCTGCAATCACAACAACAGACTCTACTCCTTCATGTAAACAACAAGCAAACACTCTCATTAATCACTTCTCTCATGTCAGCCACCTAAAACCCCATAAAGACCACCGACATGTCATCCGACGTAAGAGACAATTCCCCACAGACCCTGACTATGCACCCTTCACTAACTACCAGACAAAGCGTATCATCAACAATATCAAGCAGTCACCCGCCAGTGGCCTAGACAACATAAGCAACATACACCTCAGACATCTGGGACCACAAGGCATACAAGCACTTACTAACATATCAAACTACAGTTATTCACAGAACACAATTCCAGACATCTGGAAGCATGGTATCATCATCACATTCCTCAAACCCAACAAAGACCCCAAGCTACCCTCCTCACACCGCCCTATCACACTCCTTTGCACCCCCTCCAAAGTCATAGAACGCCTTGTAATACAACTGATTAGACACGCCCTACCCCTAGCTCCAACACAACATGGCTTCAGGCCACTGCTACTTGGCCTTTGTGCCAAAATCTTATCAATTCAATTCAGGCCTCTGCACTCCACAAACACTCTTCTTACAGACCTTAGTAACACAAAGAGCTTTTGACGGCATCAACTCAGCCAGACCACCACACAGATCACTACATGCCACACTCGACATTAGTAAAGCCTTCAATGGCATACCCCGCCACAACCTAACAAACAAAATCTACGACACAAACACGCACAACACAAAAAGGTGGCTGGCCAACTTCCTAGCAGGCAGATGTGCACACGTATCTTTTGCCGGTCAGTCATCTAGCATTAGAAATTTCCCAAACGGAGTCCCGCAAGGATCCGTCCTATCGCCCGCACTCTTCAATCTGTTCATGCATGATATAAATACACCCAATACACCCCAAATAAACATAGCCTCCTACGCAGACGACATAACACTCACATGCACACACCAAGACCTAGACACAGCAACAGGTCTCCTTCAACCCTATCTCAACACATTACATGACTGGTGCACTACAAACAGACTCAAATTACCCCCCCGCTAAATCCACCGCAACCCTCCTCACAAGCTGGACAGAACACAAATACACCCCGCACCTCACCATAAACAACACATCCCTAACACACACACACTCACCCAACATCCTAGGAGTAACATATGATACTCTAATGACATTCAAACAACACACCATTAGCATGAAAAAGAAACTGACACCCAGGCTTAACGCCCTCAGGTCACTTGCCCACATAAAATTTAGACACAAAAAAGAAACCACCACCACAGTTTACAAACAATGCATAAGATCAGAGATGCAATACGCAAGCCCGGCCTGGGCTTCTAACCTAGCTGAAAACACATCATAAGACCTTACAGACTATTCAAAATAAAGCCCTAAAAATCATCACAGGCTGCACAGCTACTACACCTACAGATCACATACATCAAGAAACGAGAGTCCTCAAAGTAAAAAACCATCTGGACATGAGAGGCACTCAATTCCTGGCAGCAGCCTACACGAACCAACACCACCCGCTACACTACATCGCAACACACCCACAGACACCAAGAAATATCAAAACAACATCCAACACACAGTATCACACACAAATACTGTTTTCTCTCTCTCCCTGCCCATCTCAAACCAGCTTCCAGAAGCACATCCATACTCATATCTCTCGCCGTTCCATCCAATCACTCATGGACAACACGAAGCTGCAGGCACGACCTTCCGAAATCCATCCTTCTAAATCCTCCCTTCCTCGCGAGGACAGAGTCCGCCTGGCCAGGCTGAGATGCGGACACCATCCAGCTCTTCTGAGCTATCAGAAGAGACTGGATGACTCCATCATCGACACCTGCTCGGGATGTAACACAGCACCCCATACCATTAAACACATCATAGAAGACTGCATTTCACACAACCACTTACGCCAACAACACAATCTACAGTTTTTGAGAGCTCTGTGGGAAAGCCCAATCGTGGCCATGGCCTTCCTTAAAGACTCGGGGCTGTTCGGCCAGGCAGCTTAGGGAACAACAACAACAACAACAACAACAACCTAGCCTAATATGACCTTCAGAGGGCATTGCAAATATTGATTGAATAATACCATAACCCCCCGAAGATTGAGATATAGCGTTAGTTATTGAACTGATACAAACGAAAATTTAGTACACATTCTTCATTTAGGCGAGTTCTGTACACTCGGTATAATTTATCAGATAGGTATACATAGGTAAACATGTGGCTGTCCTCTCCTGAGAACTTCCATAACATCTGCGTACGAAAAGTGCTTTACACACACACACATATATACTGTATATATATATATATATATATATATATATATATATATATATATACAGTATATATATATATATATTTTTTTTTTTTTTTTTTGAAAGACAGTCACAGCAACACATGAACTTATATAATGCTGAATATCCACAGGGAAGGAAGTAAAATAAACACAGAGTCCCAAGCGCTTTCGTGTATTACAACTTCAGGGGACAAAGGACAGGTAGAGAATGATCATATACAGTGTGAAGTGCAAATACCTAAACGAAAAAATATATAATAAAAAAGAAGTATACCAAAATAAAGGAAAGACAGAGTGATATTCATTAATAAAAGACTCGAAGGATTATTTGAGATTTCGATTGCACTAAAATTTCGTCATAAAATATACCGGTTCAGTAGGCCTACATTAACAAATATACCGGTTCAGTAGGCCTACATTAACAAATATACCGGTTCAGTAGGCCTACATTAACAAATATACCGGTTCAGTAGGCCTACATTAACAAATATACCGGTTCAGTAGGCCTACATTAACAAATATACCGGTTCAGTAGGCCTACATAAACAAATATACCGGTTCAGTAGGCCTACATTAACAAATATACCGGTTCAGTAGGCCTACATTAACAAATATACCGGTTCAGTAGGCCTACATTAACAAATATACCGGTTCAGTAGGCCTACATTAACAAATATACCGGTTCAGTAGGCCTACATTAACAAATATACCGGTTCAGTAGGCCTACATTAACAAATATACCGGTTCAGTAGGCCTACATTAACAAATATACCGGTTCAGTAGGCCTACATTAACAAATATACCGGTTCAGTAGGCCTACATTAACAAATATACCGGTTCAGTAGGCCTACATTAACAAATATACCGGTTCAGTAGGCCTACATTAACAAATATACCGGTTCAGTAGGCCTACATTAACAAATATACCGGTTCAGTAGGCCTACATTAACAAATATACCGGTTCAGTAGGCCTACATTAACAAATTATAACGATCAAAAACCAATTGTTTCGAAATGTGGCATTAATATCGAGTCAATATACAGTATATACAGTTGCATCTCTCTCGCTATTCTATCGCTGCTATAATAATCAGTGTTCCTCAGAGCGTTCCCAGTGTATACCACCTCCTTTACGTAGGGCACGTGGTACCCGTCTTGCAACTCAATCCCACCCCTACTCTGTGCAACTCTCCAACCCAAGAGTGAAACGTTGCTCTCAAACTTTCTTCTACTCAACAGCTGAGCTCTGAAACTCTCTCCCAGAATCAGTCTTTCTCTCTTCCTATGACTTAAATTGCTTCAAACTCAGTGTGTCCAGGCATTTTGGCTCGAACGTCCCTTGATTTTGGCCCTGTCACTCTTTCAACTATGGGGGAGGCACTCGCTATAGGCAGTTCTGCCTTTTGCCTCCCTCAATCACATAGAACAAAAAATATGTGAGTTAAAATACAGAAGGTACTGTAAGTCTGAAGCAGTTATAAAACATTATCTCTAATTAAAAATATGATACCCCCCTAAATGTTGATTTGTTTACAAATACAATTGACAATGACATTATCTAGTGTGTACATTGCTTAAGAACATTTGTGGTAAACTATCAATGGAGGTTAAATGTTACTAAGCTATAATGAATCAAATAAAATCAATCTAAATGAATACTCTATATCTAAATTGAATTCAATCTGAAACAAGCTAATTTATATCCAAAGGTCTCACATAATAAATGTATATAATTATAGGGTAAGGTTATAAGGGTTAATATTAGCCAGGAATTAACTCACCAATAGTTCCACGTGGCAATGAGGCAAGGGAGAACGTTTTACCCAATATGGTGGTGGACAATGGGGAACGAGACTTCGGTCCCGAGACACGAGTCAAGTTAAAGAAAGAATAAATGATTACATGGGAATGGACATGAATATTATGCTTATCTATCAGTCAGTCATGATGTCGATGAGAGCGTCGTGATGGTGTAGCTGTGTGTATTGCTGTATGTGTATTGTGATTAGAGGCACAAAAGCACGATCAACTGAGGGCGGAAAATTAGATGTTAACTGGTTGGTGTTCGTGAAGGCTCTGACGTACCTCAAAAGCACACCTTGCTGCCTTGGCAAACCGCCAGGAGCCCAAATTATCGTACCGCATTTAGGTTGCTCTATACGATAAATTATATTAATATATACGATAAATTCATATATACTACATAAGACCATGGCAATATTGCTTAATAGCATATTAGGCCTTTTATAACTTAACTTATTTACAATCTTATAATATACGATCTACTCGTCCTACATCGTGCTGTAGGAGAGATCGTGACGTCACAGAGACATCCAAGATCACAAAAGAGTCATAGTCTATCGTATTTATACGATACACTCCCCCCACAAAAAAGACCTGAACCCCACCTTAAACCTAAAGTTGCCCAGAGGCTATCTTCTGACGCCACAAGTCGACAGCGCCAGCAGCAGCGCGTCTGGGACGCGTCCCGGTCCGAGAATGATCACCATCAGTATGAGGTGAGTCGTTCCTTCGAGAATCCTCGGACCCAGCAATAACAGGTGGAGCCTCAGATTGCAATGCGGAATCTAGCTCCAAAGCGTACAAACGTGCGATAGGACGAACAGTAGTTCCAGTGGCTGTCTTTAAAAGCGCCACCCGCTCTACAGAGTCTGCCCCCTTGTATACCTCCAATACGCGGCCTAATTTCCAGTATAAACGAGGACTATCTTCTTTAATTAAAACAACGTCACCAACTGTAGGGGCCGTTGGTCTACCAGAGGGAGTAACACTCCTTTCCCTCAATGCTAGCAGATATTCACTAATCCACCGTTTCCTAAAATCCTCGATTATCCTGGATATATACTGGTATCTCTTAGACACCGCTACCGCAGAGTACAACGAGGGATCCTCTAACTCTACTATGGACTGAAAATCAGATGGAAACGCAAGTCAATGGTTTTCCATATAGCAAGTGAGCTGGCGTTAATGGTAGTGGTTCTTGCAGGTCGGTGTACACATATGTAAGCGGGCGATCATTCACGACTGCCTCTATCTCTGTGAGGACTGTCGTCAACTCACTCTTCTTTAATAGAGCACGTCCTACAACCGCTCTTAGTCCTGACTTTACTATGCCGACACACCGTTCCCACATTCCACCAAACCAAGGTGCCTTAACTGGAATGAACCTCCATTCGCACTTTTTCTCTCCCAAAAAAGTGATGATAGTAGGATCACTACTCATATCCTTTAGATATTTTGATGCTTGGACATAAGTGGGAGCATTGTCGCTAAGAATGAGTTGAGGGAATGAACGACGGGCACAAAACCGTCTGAACGCCAGCATAAATTCTTCGCTAGACATATTATCACATAGTTCTAGGTGTACCGCTCGAGACGTCGCACAGGTAAACAATAATATATAAACCTTCTCATGCTCCCTCGTCTTCAATGCCCCTGTGTAATCTAATCCTACCGCTTGGAAAGGTTCTACGTGCTTTACACGGCATTCAGGTAGAGGTGGAGCTGGTCCAGTTGCATATGGTTTACCCTTTAGTCTCTGGCATATTACACACTTTCTCACTACGCGTCGAGCTACTTGTCGAACTCTGGGTATCCACCATATGAGACGTAAATTTGATATAATATGACATACCCCGTAGTGTTTTACTTCCCTATGTGCACGTATGATCAATAGATCAGTAACGTGATGTCTTGTTGGCATAAGTATAGGTCGGTTTGTGCCGTCTGGTACACCCGACCACTTCAGGCGACCCTCACACCTGATGAGGCCATTGTCTAGGTGCAACCTTAGTTGACGCACTATATTAGGCATTAATGTCTTATTCGAGCCTTTCAAGGATTCTAATTCATTGGAAAAGGTTTCTACTTGAACCAATTTGATCAAAGTTACTTCAGCTGCTTTAAATTCACGAGCATCAATGTTGTGACCCCTGTTGCAGAGTTGGCCCGTTACTTTAAGCTTGAGATTGGATACATATCGCAACACCCAAGCTACAACTCTGACTAGTTTATTATAGTCACCGAATCTTGCCCACTTCATGATAGGACCCGGTGGCTCATTTGGTTGGGCTGTAACTGCCACTGTTTCCAGTGGCAGAAGTCCCTCACCAACAGCATGCCATATAGTCCATTCACTTTCATGGAGCAGCCACTTTGGACCATGCCACCACAATTCGGACTTCATTAACTGGCTAGCCGTTATACCCCTAGTTATGAGATCACTAGGGTTTTCCTTTGTATTTACATAATGATAAGCAACGTCTGGCAAAAGGGCTCTAATCTCATCTACCCTATTCCGCACATAAACTGGCAGAGACTTCTTGCTATGTATCCAGTTGAGTGCGACCTGACTATCGCACCATACGTGAACGATTTCAATATTTAATTCGCTCTCGTATGCTGCGCGTACATGTTGCACCAGACGTGCTAATAGCAGCATGGCAGTCAATTCCATTTTAGGGATAGTTACCTTTTTAACCGGGGCTACTTTGGCCCGGGCTGTAACTAAATGTGCCCCAAATGAAGTAACAACATATATGGCTACCCCGTATGCCGTGGCGCTAGCATCGCAAAACGTGTGTAACGTAACGTCACCGAACGCCGCCACTTTACGAGGTATAGGTTTAGTACATAGGATGGCATATTCATTCAACAACAATGTCCCTTGGTCATTCAGGTCCTCGGGCAAACTGTCATCCCATCCTATTTTACGTCTCCAAACTTCCTGCATTAGAATCCTAGCTCTTATGGTAACAGGTAATGCTAGACCCAAAGGATCAAAAAATTGCGCAACTTTGCTCAACAGACTTCTTTTTGTGTGCGCTCCTGTCTGCTGAGCAAAAGACCTTGTTTGAAAAGTTAGTATGTCATGTTTAGGTTGCCAGATCATCCCCAAATTTCTGGACTTTTCCTGGTTAAGAGATGCCGTACCATCCACCTGTATTAAACTCTGAAGATCTTCACTATTAGTAACCCACTCGCGGAGAAATAGATGTGCATCCGCAAACAATCTGCGTGCTTGCCAGTATGCATACAACAAATCATCTTGACTATCGCTAGTACCCTGCAAATTGTCAATGTATAATCCGCGAGATAGTTTACTTGTGTCCTCATGAGTGTCAGCTAGATGTTTTCTGATTGTGGCATTTAACAAAAACTGCGAGCAAGTGGCCCCAAAGAGTACAACCCGAAAACGGTATATTATGATGGGACTTTCAGAGTCGCTAATGTCGCTTAACCAAAGAAAGCGGGTAACATCTCTATCTTCCTCCTTTAGCTTGACCATCAAGAATGCTTTCTCGATGTCACTGGTATAGGCGTACTTCCCCAGCCTAAACCGCAATAGATGTTGGGACAGGTCCGACACCATGGACGGACCTGTCAACAGGCAGTCATTCAGACTGGGTTGTTGACCTTGGTGGGCAGAACAGTCATACACCACCCGTATTGGTGTGGTGACGCTGTCTTTCTTTACCCCATGATGGGCCAGATAGTGAACCCTACCCTTCTTACACGGTTCCCCGACATCGACTCTCTCAATAAAACCCCCATCCTCATAACTCCGAAATACATCGTCATACGCCTGGCGCGTGCTCGGTTCGTTAGACAATTTCCGCCGCAATGCGCGCAAGCGACCTAATGCCAAACCATAGTTGGTAGGTAGGCTTATCTCACTGTTCTTCCAAGGTAAACTAACTTTATATTGCTTGTCTGAGGCACAGTAGCACACAGACTCGTCAAACCTTTGTAGCGCAACTTCCGAGTCATAATCAGTCTCCATAGGATTAATGCCTATGTGATCCAATCTCCACAGTCGTTCCAGGTCGAACTCGGCAGCCATCTTAGGGTCACTAGGTTGGGAATCCTCCCTTCCCAACTCCTCTGCCGCGGTTACATTGACTCTATATATCGAGACCGTGTCGACCAGGACCTTTGACTGTGTAGTATGCACCTTTCCGCTCATGCAGTATCCAAATTTGTGGGGATTAAAATTACACCACACATCTTTTTAAATCCAGGGTATACTACTTCATAATAATGATCCACACCAAGTAGAACATGCACCTCACTCTGATTTCCCATGGGATCTGACAAGTTAACCCCTTTGCTACGTAATGCGTGTTCCACCTTCTTCACACCCACAGATACATATTCTGGTAGGGTGTCTACTACCATACAATCATAAAGTACCCGTTTTCACGATAGAAATATTCATGTCCGATCTCTCGTAATCTTATTTTTCTTTAACTGTGACCCTGTAATCGAAAAGTCCAGCCACCACATTGGGTGTTTCTCCCACTTGCGTTCCTCATCATATTGGAACGTTCTACCCTTGCTGAGAACTACCCTATAAAATTTATTACTATTATTACCTTACCATGGAACCATTATTGTGGGCAATAAATTACTTGTTTCTTGAGTAGATATAGTGATAGAGTTTTAGATTCATTTTATTGATTCTTAGACTTTAACTGATAGTAGGACACAACTTATCAAAGTGATGTCCTTTGCAGTGCCGACAGGGCCTTAAGTATGTAGCAGTACATTGTCCCTGCTTACCATGTTCCCCACTTAGACAACCTACACATAGCTTCAATCTTCTCGCCTGTGCTAGTTTTGTCTCATTTGTCGGGTATTTTACACAGAAACTCCATTTATGTTTGTTGTTACATAGCTTACATAGAATCTGAGCAGGTTTCTTATACACACCCTCTTTCTTTACTTTAGTCCCCACTGTCATGCTTACTGTTCCCCTCTTCTCCACATTCTCACTCCCTCCCGACACATACATTCTCCCTTTGTTCAACTGTAGATTATTGATCTCCTTACTGAACTGAGTTTTGAATTCCCCCAGCTCAAATGATCTTACCTTATCAAGTATTGCCATAGGAAGCTTCTGACGCAAGATAATGACTATCATTTCCTGCGTGGTAAGCCCTAGGGTATCTAGCGATCGAGTATGGCACTCCATATTTGCCCTGAAGTTTGTCAACTCATCAACCTTATACTGTGGTTCTGCGAGCCCCAACAAGGCAACGACATGGGCCATCTTCAACTGCTCTCTATCCCCGTATGTGGACTCTAATAAGTGTACCGCTTCAAGATAACTACCACCTACTACTGCAAAACCCTCTATTAAATGTAAGGCCTCTCCTTCCATTTGTCCCTTCAGATAGTGAAACTTGCGGACATTATCCAAAGAGGATTCATGAACCGTAGATCGAAATACGTCCCAAAAAGCTAACCACTCGGTTAACTTGCCCCCAAATGTAGGAAGATTGAGCTTTGGGAGGTGTACAGTATGTTTTGGGTCAGCCCTTCTATGGGCCTCATTATCGCCTCCCTTCTTACTTGCGACAGCACGCTGTAATAGGCGCTTCGCTCTAAAGACAGGTTCGTCATAGAGGGCGCGATTATCACACTCTGTAACTATCTCTTCCTCCTCTATCATGTCAGCCACAATCACCTCACTCAGAGCCGTAATACGACCGTGGGTAGCCTGGACGTTATCTAATCTAGCCTCCAATTCCTCTAGATCAGCAGTAGTGATGAAAGTGTTTAAGTCCACAATTAGCCTATTTAACACTCCCCGAAGTCCCGCCCTTTGATTTTTAGGGGCTTTGCTTAGCACCCCACTAGACGGTGTCTCTTTATGGTCTTTATCCATTTTGCATGTGAGCCTATAGGCTATGTATCTAAATATCACGTTACAAAAACAACGGCCAAATAATAGGCTACTTAAGAGACGCCAACCGGCGGACTTCTATGTTATGGAGAAAAAATAGTACACTATATAGCAATACCTACTAATGGATCATATTGAACAAGAAAAAATGTTAGGTCAGGTCTTATGTCACAGGAAGAAAAGAAAATTATTGGGGAAAGACGATGGGTGGGATGCAGAACTTGGGCAGGTGCAACGATGTGACCCTGCATTCCGGCTCTAACCATCGCTTGGCTAGCCTTGCCAGTTTACCATAGAGTTGTTCCTGCATCCTGTTATATGTCCCCTTGTTCATTGCCTTAAAATCCCTTACTGGTAGCTAATTCCCGGGTCTGGGCACCATGTCCCATATATATTATTGTTTACCTGTGCGACGTCTCGAGCGGTACACCTAGAACTATGTGATAATATGTCTAGCGAAGAATTTATGCTGGCGTTTAGACGGTTTTGTGCCCGTCGTTCATTCCCTCAACTCATTCTTAGCGACAATGCTCCCACTTATGTCCAAGCATCAAAATATCTAAAGGATATGAGTAGTGATCCTACTATCATCACTTTTTTGGGAGAGAAAAAGTGCGAATGGAGGTTCATTCCAGTTAAGGCACCTTGGTTTGGTGGAATGTGGGAACGGTGTGTCGGCATAGTAAAGTCAGGACTAAGAGCGGTTGTAGGACGTGCTCTATTAAAGAAGAGTGAGTTGACGACAGTCCTCACAGAGATAGAGGCAGTCGTGAATGATCGCCCGCTTACATTCTAGCTGACACTCATGAGGACACAAGTAAACTATCTCGCGGATTATACATTGACAATTTGCAGGGTACTAGCGATAGTCAAGATGATTTGTTGTATGCATACTGGCAAGCACGCAGATTGTTTGCAGATGCACATCTATTTCTCCGCGAGTGGGTTACTAATAGTGAAGATCTTCAGAGTTTAATACAAGTGGATGGTACGGCATCTCTTAACCAGGAAAAGTCCAGAAATTTGGGGATGATCTGGCAACCTAAACATGACATACTAACTTTTCAATCAAGGTCTTTTGCTCAGCAGACAGGAGCGCACACAAAAAGAAGTCTGTTGAGCAAAGTTGTGCAATTTTTGATCCTTTGGGTCTAGCATTACCTGTTACCATAAGAGCTAGGATTCTAATGCAGGAAGTTTGGAGACGTAAAATAGGATGGGATGACAGTTTGCCCGAGGACCTGAATGACCGAGGGACATTGTTGTTGAATGAATATGCCATCCTATGTACTAAACCTATACCTCGTAAAGTGGCGGCGTTCGGTGACGTTACGTTACACACGTTTTGCGATGCTAGCGCCACGGCATACGGGGTAGCCATATATGTTGTTACTTCATTTGGGGCACATTTAGTTACAGCCCGGGCCAAAGTAGCCCCGGTTAAGAAGGTAACTATCCCTAAAATGGAATTGACTGCCATGCTGCTATTAGCACGTCTGGTGCAACATGTACGCGCAGCATACGAAAGCGAATTAAATATTGAAATCGTTCACGTATGGTGCGATAGTCAGGTCGCACTCAACTGGATACATAGCAAGAAGTCTCTGCCAGTTTATGTGCGGAATAGGGTAGATGAGATTAGAGCCCTTTTGCCAGACGTTGCTTATCATTATGTAAATACAAAGGAAAACCCTAGTGATCTCATAACTAGGGGTATAACGGCTAGCCAGTTAATGAAGTCCGAATTGTGGTGGCATGGTCCAAAGTGGCTGCTCCATGAAAGTGAATGGACGATATGGCATGCTGTTGGTGAGGGACTTCTGCCACTGGAAACAGTGGCAGTTACAGCCCAACCAAATGAGCCACCGGGTCCTATCATAAAGTGGGCAAGATTCGGTGACTATAATAAACTAGTCAGAGTTGTAGCTTGGGTATTGCGATATGTATCCAATCTCAAGCTTAAAGTAACGGGCCAACTCTGCAACAGGGGTCACAACATTGATGCTCGTGAATTTAAAGCAGCTGAAGTAACTTTGATCAAATGGGTTCAAGTAGAAACCTTTTCCAATGAATTAGAATCCTTGAAAGGCTCGAATAAGACATTAATGCCTAATATAGTGCGTCAACTAAGGTTGCACCTAGGACAATGGCCTCATCAGGTGTGAGGGTCGCCTGAAGTGGTCGGGTGTACCAGACGGCACAAACCGACCTATACTTATGCCAACAAGACATCACGTTACTGATCTATTGATCATACGTGCACATAGGGAAGTAAAACACTACGGGGTATGTCATATTATATCAATTTTACGTCTCACATGGTGGATACCCAGAGTTCGACAAGTAGCTCGACGCGTAGTGAGAAAGTGTGTAATATGCCAGAGACTAAAGGGTAAACCATATGCAACTGGACCAGCTCCACCCCTACCTGAATGCCGTGTAAAGCACGTAGAACCTTTCCAAGCGGTAGGATTAGATTACACAGGGGCATTGAAGACGAGGGAGCATGAGAAAGTTTATATATTATTGTTTACCTGTGCGACGTCTCGAGCGGTACACCTAGAACTATGTGATAATATGTCTAGCGAGGAATTTATGCTGGCGTTCAGACGGTTTTGTGCCCGTCGTTCATTCCCTCAACTCATTCTTAGCGACAATGCTCCCACTTATGTCCAAGCATCAAAATATCTAAAGGATATGAGTAGTGATCCTACTATCATCACTTTTTTGGGAGAGAAGAAGTGCGAATGGAGGTTCATTCCAGTTAAGGCACCTTGGTTTGGTGGAATGTGGGAACGGTGTGTCGGCATAGTAAAGTCAGGACTCAGAGCGGTTGTAGGACGTGCTCTATTAAAGAAGAGTGAGTTGACGACAGTCCTCACAGAGATAGAGGCAGTCGTGAATGATCGCCCGCTTACATATGTGTACACCGACCTGCAAGAACCACTACCATTAACGCCAGCTCACATGCTATATGGAAAACCATTGACTGCGTTTCCATCTGATTTTCAGTCCATAGTAGAGTTAGAGGATCCCTCGTTGTACTCTGCGGTAGCGGTGTCTAAGAGATACCAGTATATATCCAGGATAATCGAGGATTTTAGGAAACGGTGGATTAGTGAATATCTGCTAGCATTGAGGGAAAGGAGTGTTACTCCCTCTGGTAGACCAACGGCCCAGTTGGTGACGTTGTTTTAATTAAAGAAGATAGTCCTCGTTTATACTGGAAATTAGGCCGCGTATTGGAGGTATACAAGGGGGCAGACTCTGTAGAGCGGGTGGCGCTTTTAAAGACAGCCACTGGAACTACTGTTCGTCCTATCGCACGTTTGTACGCTTTGGAGCTAAATTCCGCATTGCAATCTGAAGCTCCACCTGTTATTGCTGGGTCCGAGGATTCTCGAAGGAACGACTCACCTCATACTGATGGTGATCATTCTCGGACCGGGACGCGTCCCAGACGCGCTGCTGCTGGCGCTGTCGACTTGTGGCGTCAGAAGATAGCCTCTGGGCAACTTTAGGTTTAAGGTGGGGTTCAGGTCTTTTTTGTGGGGGGAGTGTATCGTATAAATACGATAGACTATGACTCTTTTGTGATCTTGTATGTCTCTGTGACGTCACGCTCTCTCCTACAGCACGATGTAGGACGAGTAGATCGTATATTATAAGATTGTAAATAAGTTAAGTTATAAAAGGCCTAATATGCTATTAAGCAATATTGCCATGGTCTTATGTAGTATATATGAATTTATCGTATATATTAATATAATTTATCGTATAGAGCAACCTAAATGCGGTACGATAATTTGGGCTCCTGGCGGTTTGCCAAGGCAGCAAGGTGTGCTTTTGAGGTACGTCAGAGCCTTCACGAACACCAACCAGTTAACATCTAATTTTCCGCCCTCAGTTGATCGTGCTTTTGTGCCTCTAATCACAATACACATACAGCAATACACACAACTACACCATCACGACGCTCTCATCGACATCATGACTGACTGATAGATAAGCATAAATTATAATAATCATGTCCATTCCCATGTAATCATTTATTCTTTCTTTAACTTGACTCGTGTCTTGGGACCGAAGTCTCGTTCCCCATTGTCCACCGCCATATTGGGTAAAACGTTCTCCCTTGCCTCATTGCCACGTGGAACTATTGGTGAGTTAATTCCTGGCTAATATTAACCCTTATAACCTTACCCTATAATTATATACATTTATTATGTGAGACCTTTGGATATAAATTAGCTTGTTTCAGATTGAATTCAATTTAGATATAGAGTATTCATTTAGATTGATTTTATTTGATTCATTATAGCTTAGTAATATTTAACTTCCATTGATAGTTTACCACATTGGTGCCCAGACCCGGGACTAGCTACCAGTAAGGGATCTTAGGCAATGAGCAAGGGATTAGCCCAGGGATGCAGGAGCAAGGACCCCGGAGGGGTAGGGCTTGGCTATCTTCCTGTACCTCAGGCGCCGGTACCTCAGCGAATAGCCATAGTGGGACATTCTTATGCCACTAGGCTAAGGGCAGCTGACGGAGGTACTGAGTCGTATAGGGCATCAGAGGGGGAAAGAACCTTCCAGCTGACCTACTTCGGGGTACCGGGAGCAACCGTTGACACCCTGAAAGCCTCCCCCCAGTGGGGGCAAGTGGTACAGTTTAGGCCACATATGATCTTTTTGTTTATAGGTGGCAATGATATACGCCCCGGTACAGTGCCCCGCGAGTTAGCTGACGCAATTAAAGAGGTGGCGCTGGATCTGGAGCGTGAGTCCGGAGGAAGCTGCAAGATCGTGGCAATTGAGAGCCGGACGAAAGTCCGAGGGTTCTCAGCTGCGGAATATCAGGCTATAAAAAATTCTGTAACCGCGCCCTGAGGTGTCGGTTAATAGAAACGAAGCACCGCTTTGTTTCCATAACACTCAGCATCCGAGACCTCGACCAGGATGGTGTCCACCTCGACTTAGACACCAATCAAGTCCTATATAACAAAATTGTAGGGCTAACGAAGCGTTGGCTAGAGAGGGACGCCGGGGTTGTGTCATTGCGCCTGCCTAAGTCCTGCTTCCCACCCATCGTCTTTCCCCAGTAATGTTCTTTTCAGTTTCAGACTTCCTGTGACATATGACCTGACCTAACATTTTTTCTTGTTCAATATGATCCATTAGTAGGTATTGCTATATAGTGTACTATTTTTTGACAAATCAAATAAAATCAATCTAAATGAATACTCTATATCTAAATTGAATTCAATCTGAAACAAGCTAATTTATATCCAAAGGTCTCACATAATAAATGTATATAATTATAGGGTAAGGTTATAAGGGTTAATATTAGCCAGGAATTAACTCACCAATAGTTCCACGTGGCAATGAGGCAAGGGAGAACGTTTTACCCAATATGGCGGTGGACAATGGGGAACGAGACTTCGGTCCCAAGACACGAGTCAAGTTAAAGAAAGAATAAATGATTACATGGGAATGGACATGATTATTATAATTTATGCTTATCTATCAGTCAGTCATGATGTCGATGAGAGCGTCGTGATGGTGTAGTTGTGTGTATTGCTGTATGTGTATTGTGATTAGAGGCACAAAAGCACGATTAACTGAGGGCGGAAAATTAGATGTTAACTGGTTGGTGTTCGTGAAGGCTCTGACGTACCTCAAAAGCACACCTTGCTGCCTTGGCAAACCGCCAGGAGCCCAAATTATCGTACCGCATTTAGGTTGCTCTATACGATAAATTATATTAATATATACGATAAATTCATATATACTACATAAGACCATGGCAATATTGCTTAATAGCATATTAGGCCTTTTATAACTTAACTTATTTACAATCTTATAATATACGATCTACTCGTCCTACATCGTGCTGTAGGAGAGATCGTGACGTCACAGAGACATCCAAGATCACAAAAGAGTCATAGTCTATCGTATTTATACGATACACTCCCCCCACAAAAAAGACCTGAACCCCACCTTAAACCTAAAGTTGCCCAGAGGCTATCTTCTGACGCCACAAGTCGACGGCGCCAGCAGCAGCGCGTCTGGGACGCGTCCCGGTCCGAGAATGATCACCATCAGTATGAGGTGAGTCGTTCCTTCGAGAATCCTCGGACCCAGCAATAACAGGTGGAGCCTCAGATTGCAATGCGGAATCTAGCTCCAAAGCGTACAAACGTGCGATAGGACGAACAGTAGTTCCAGTGGCTGTCTTTAAAAGCGCCACCCGCTCTACAGAGTCTGCCCCCTTGTATACCTCCAATACGCGGCCTAATTTCCAGTATAAACGAGGACTATCTTCTTTAATTAAAACAACGTCACCAACTGTAGGGGCCGTTGGTCTACCAGAGGGAGTAACACTCCTTTCCCTCAATGCTAGCAGATATTCACTAATCCACCGTTTCCTAAAATCCTCGATTATCCTGGATATATACTGGTATCTCTTAGACACCGCTACCGCAGAGTACAACGAGGGATCCTCTAACTCTACTATGGACTGAAAATCAGATGGAAACGCAGTCAATGGTTTTCCATATAGCAAGTGAGCTGGCGTTAATGGTAGTGGTTCTTGCAGGTCGGTGTACACATATGTAAGCGGGCGATCATTCACGACTGCCTCTATCTCTGTGAGGACTGTCGTCAACTCACTCTTCTTTAATAGAGCACGTCCTACAACCGCTCTTAGTCCTGACTTTACTATGCCGACACACCGTTCCCACATTCCACCAAACCAAGGTGCCTTAACTGGAATGAACCTCCATTCGCACTTTTTCTCTCCCAAAAAAGTGATGATAGTAGGATCACTACTCATATCCTTTAGATATTTTGATGCTTGGACATAAGTGGGAGCATTGTCGCTAAGAATGAGTTGAGGGAATGAACGACGGGCACAAAACCGTCTGAACGCCAGCATAAATTCTTCGCTAGACATATTATCACATAGTTTTAGGTGTACCGCTCGAGACGTCGCACAGGTAAACAATAATATATAAACCTTCTCATGCTCCCTCGTCTTCAATGCCCCTGTGTAATCTAATCCTACCGCTTGGAAAGGTTCTACGTGCTTTACACGGCATTCAGGTAGAGTTGGAGCTGGTCCAGTTGCATATGGTTTACCCTTTAGTCTCTGGCATATTACACACTTTCTCACTACGCGTCGAGCTACTTGTCGAACTCTGGGTATCCACCATGTGAGACGTAAATTTGATATAATATGACATACCCCGTAGTGTTTTACTTCCCTATGTGCACGTATGATCAATAGATCAGTAACGTGATGTCTTGTTGGCATAAGTATAGGTCGGTTTGTGCCGTCTGGTACACCCGACCACTTCAGGCGACCCTCACACCTGATGAGGCCATTGTCTAGGTGCAACCTTAGTTGACGCACTATATTAGGCATTAATGTCTTATTCGAGCCTTTCAAGGATTCTAATTCATTGGAAAAGGTTTCTACTTGAACCCATTTGATCAAAGTTACTTCAGCTGCTTTAAATTCACGAGCATCAATGTTGTGACCCCTGTTGCAGAGTTGGCCCGTTACTTTAAGCTTAAGATTGGATACATATCGCAACACCCAAGCTACAACTCTGACTAGTTTATTATAGTCACCGAATCTTGCCCACTTTATGATAGGACCCGGTGGCTCATTTGGTTGGGCTGTAACTGCCACTGTTTCCAGTGGCAGAAGTCCCTCACCAACAGCATGCCATATCGTCCATTCACTTTCATGGAGCAGCCACTTTGGACCATGCCACCACAATTCGGACTTCATTAACTGGCTAGCCGTTATACCCCTAGTTATGAGATCACTAGGGTTTTCCTTTGTATTTACATAATGATAAGCAACGTCTGGCAAAAGGGCTCTAATCTCATCTACCCTATTCCGCACATAAACTGGCAGAGACTTCTTGCTATGTATCCAGTTGAGTGCGACCTGACTATCGCACCATACGTGAACGATTTCAATATTTAATTCGCTCTCGTATGCTGCGCGTACATGTTGCACCAGACGTGCTAATAGCAGCATGGCAGTCAATTCCATTTTAGGGATAGTTACCTTTTTAACCGGGGCTACTTTGGCCCGGGCTGTAACTAAATGTGCCCCAAATGAAGTAACACCATATATGGCTACCCCGTATGCCGTGGCGCTAGCATCGCAAAACGTGTGTAACGTAACGTCACCGAACGCCGCCACTTTACGAGGTATAGGTTTAGTACATAGGATGGCATATTCATTCAACAACAATGTCCCTTGGTCATTCAGGTCCTCGGGCAAACTGTCATCCCATCCTATTTTACGTCTCCAAACTTCCTGCATTAGAATCCTAGCTCTTATGGTAACAGGTAATGCTAGACCCAAAGGATCAAAAAATTGCGCAACTTTGCTCAACAGACTTCTTTTTGTGTGCGCTCCTGTCTGCTGAGCAAAAGACCTTGTTTGAAAAGTTAGTATGTCATGTTTAGGTTGCCAGATCATCCCCAAATTTCTGGACTTTTCCTGGTTAAGAGATGCCGTACCATCCACCTGTATTAAACTCTGAAGATCTTCACTATTAGTAACCCACTCGCGGAGAAATAGATGTGCATCCGCAAACAATCTGCGTGCTTGCCAGTATGCATACAACAAATCATCTTGACTATCGCTAGTACCCTGCAAATTGTCAATGTATAATCCGCGAGATAGTTTACTTGTGTCCTCATGAGTGTCAGCTAGATGTTTTCTGATTGTGGCATTTAACAAAAACTGCGAGCAAGTGGCCCCAAAGAGCACAACCCGAAAACGGTATATTATGATGGGACTTTCAGAGTCGCTAATGTCGCTGAACCAAAGAAAGCGGGTAACATCTCTATCTTCCTCCTTTAGCTTGACCATCAAGAATGCTTTCTCGATGTCACTGGTATAGGCGAACTTTCCCAGCCTAAACCGCAATAGATGTTGGGACAGGTCCGACACCATGGACGGACCTGTCAACAGGCAGTCATTCAGACTGGGTTGTTGACCTTGGTGGGCAGAACAGTCATACACCACCCGTATTGGTGTGGTGACGCTGTCTTTCTTTACCCCATGATGGGCCAGATAGTGAACCCTACCCTTCTTACACGGTTCCCTGACATCGACTCTCTCTATAAAGCCCCTATCCTCATAACTCCGAAATACATCGTCATACGCCTGGCGCGTGCTCGGTTCGTTAGACAATTTCCGCTGCAATGCGCGCAAGCGACCTAATGCCAAACCATAGTTGGTAGGCAGGCTTATCTCACTGTTCTTCCAGGGTAAAATAACTTTATATTGCTTGTCTGAGGCACAGTAGCACACAGACTCGTTAAACCTTTGTAGCGCAACTTCCGAGTCATAATCAGTCTCCATAGGATTAATGCCTATGTGATCCAATCTCCACAGTCGTTCCAGGTCGAACTCGGCAGCCATCTTAGGGTCACTAGGTTGGGAATCCTCCCTTCCCAACTCCTCTGCCGCGGTTACATTGACTCTATATATCGAGACCGTGTCGACCAGGACCTTTGACTGTGTAGTATGCACCTTTCCGCTCATGCAGTATCCAAATTTAGTGGGGATTAAAATTACACCACACATCTTTTTAAATCCAGGGTATACTACTTCATAATAATGATCCACACCAAGTAGAACATGCACCTCACTCTGATTTCCCATGGGATCTGACAAGTTAACCCCTTTGCTACGTAATGCGTGTTCCACCTTCTTCACACCCACAGATACATATTCTGGTAGGGTGTCTACTACGATACAAGTCATAAAGTACCGGTTTTTACGATAGAAATATGAAATCTCCGCTATCTCGTAGTCTTGTTTATCAGTAACCCCTGTGAAGCCCTGTAATCGAAGAGTCTCAGCCCCTACGATGCCCCTGCATTCTGGCTCTAACCATCGCTTGGCTAGCCTTGCCAGTTTATCATAGAGTTGTTCCTGCATCCTGTTATATGTCCCCTTGTTCATTGGTCTCTTTATGGTCTTTATCCATTTTGCATGTGAGCCTATAGGCTATGTATCTAAATATCACGTTACAAAAACAACGGCCAAATAATAGGCTACTTAAGAGACGCCAACCGGCGGACTTCTATGTTATGGAGAAAAAATAGTACACTATATACCTACTAATGGATCATATTGAACAAGAAAAAATGTTAGGTCAGGTCATATGTCACAGGAAGTCTGAAACTGAAAAGAACATTACTGGGGAAAGACGATGGGTGGGAAGCAGGACTTAGGCAGGCGCAATGACACAACCCCGGCGTCCCTCTCTAGCCAACGCTTCGTTAGCCCTACAATTTTGTTATATAGGACTTGATTGGTGTCTAAGTCGAGGTGGACACCATCCTGGTCGAGGTCTCGGATGCTGAGTGTTATGGAAACAAAGCGGTGCTTCGTTTCAATAACCGACACCTCAGGGCGCGGTTAACAGAATTTTTTATAGCCTGATATTCCGCAGCTGAGAACCCTCGGACTTTCGTCCGGCTCTCAATTGCCACGATCTTAAATTACCACGATGTGGTAAACTATCAATGGAAGTTAAATGTTACTAAGCTATAATGAATCAAATACCTAATCTATACTCTATATCTAAATTGAATTCAATCTGAAACAAGCTAATTTATATCCAAAGTCTCACAATAAATGTATTATAATTATAGGGTAAGGTTATAAGGGTTAATATTAGCCAGGAATTAACTCACCAATAGTTCCACGTGGCAATGAGGCAAGGGAGAACGTTTTACCCTTGTGGTGGACAATGGGGAACGACACTTCAGTCCCGTGTCTCCAGTCAAGTTTAACATTGATTATATGATTACATGGGAATGGACATGAATATTATGCTTATCTATCAGTCAGTCATGATGTCGATGAGAGCGTCGTGATGGTGTAGCTGTGTGTTATGCTGTATGAGTATTGTGATTAGAGGCACATAAGCACGATCAACTGAGGGCGGAAAATTAGATGTTAACTGGTTGGTGTTCGTGAAGGCTCTGACGTACCTCAAAAGCACACCTTGCTGCCTTGGCAAACCGCCAGGAGCCCAAATTATCGTACCGCATTTAGGTTGCTCTATACGATAAATTATATTAATATATACGATAAATTCATATATACTACATAAGACCATGGCAATATTGCTTAATAGCATATTAGGCCTTTTATAACTTAACTTATTTACAATCTTATAATATACGATCTACTCGTCCTACGTCGTTCTGTAGGAGAGATTATGACGTCACAGAGATAAGAGATCACAAAAGAGTCATATTCTATCGTATTTATACGATACACTACCCCACAAAAAAGACCTGAACACCCATTAAAACCTAAAGTTGCCACAGGCTATCTTCTGACGCCACAAGTCGACGGCGCCAGCAGCAGCGCGTCTGGGACGCGTCCCGGTCCGAGAATGATCACCATCAGTAAGAGGCGAGTCGTTCCTTAGAGAATTCTCGGACCCAGCAATAACAGGTGGAGCCTCAGATTGCAATGCGGAATCTAGCTCCAAAGCGTACAAACGTGCGATAGGACGAACAGTAGTTCCAGTGGCATCTGGTATCTCTTAGACACCGCTACCGCAGAGTACAACGAGGGATCCTCTAACTCTACTATGGACTGAAAATCAGATGGAAACGCAGTCAATGGTTTCCATATAGCAAGTGAGCTGGCGTTAATGGTAGTGGTTCTTGCAGGTCGGTGTACACATATGTAAGCGGGCGATCATTCACGACTGCCTCTATTCTGTGAGGACTGTCGTCAACTCACTCTTCTTTAATAGAGCACGTCCTACAACCGCTCTTAGTCCTGACTTTACTATGCCGAACACCGTCCCACATTCCACCAAACCAAGGTGCCTTAACTGGAATGAACCTCCATTCGCACTTTTTCTCTCCCAAAAAAGTGATGATAGATCACTACTCATATCCTTTAGATATTTTGATGCTTGGACATAAGTGGGGGCATTGTCGCTAAGAATGAGTTGAGGGAATGAACGGGCACAAAACCGTCTGAACGCCAGCATAAATTCTTCGCTAGACATATTATCACATAGTTTAGGTGTACGCTCGAGTCGTCGCACAGGTTAACAATAATATATAAACCTTCTCATGCTCCCTCGTCTTCAATGCCCCTGTGTAATCTAATCCTACCGCCTGGAAAGGTTCTACGTGCTTTACACGGCATTCAGGTAGAGGTGGAGCTGGTCCAGTTGCATATGGTTTACCCTTTAGTCTCTGGCATATTACACACTTTCTCACTACGCGTCGAGCTACTTGTCGAACTCTGGGTATCCACCATATGAGACGTAAATTTGATATAATATGACATACCCCGTAGTGTTTTACTTCCCTATGTGCACGTATGATCAATAGATCAGTAACGTGATGTCTTGTTGGCATAAGTATAGGTCGGTTTGTGCCGTCTGGTACACCCGACCACTTCAGGCGACCCTCACACCTGATGAGGCCATTGTCTAGGTGCAACCTTAGTTGACGCACTATATTAGGCATTAATGTCTTATTCGAGCCTTTCAAGGATTCTAATTCATTGGAAAAGGTTTCTACTTGAACCCATTTGATCAAAGTTACTTCAGCTGCATCAATGTTGTGACCCCTGTTGCAGAGTTGGCCCGTTACTTTAAGCTTAAGATTGGATACATATCGCAACACCCAAGCTACAACTCTGACTAGTTTATTATAGTCACCGAATCTTGCCCACTTCATGATAGGACCCGGTGGCTCATTTGGTTGGGCTGTAACTGCCACTGTTTCCAGTGGCAGAAGTCCCTCACCAACAGCATGCCATATAGTCCATTCACTTTCATGGAGCAGCCACTTTGGACCATGCCACCACAATTCGGACTTCATTAACTGGCTAGCCGTTATACCCCTAGTTATGAGATCACTAGGGTTTTCCTTTGTATTTACATAATGATAAGCAACGTCCAATAATTTTCTTTTCTTCCTGTGACATATGACCTGACCTAACATTTTTTCTTGTTCAATATGATCCATTAGTAGGTATTGCTATTTAGTGTACTATTTGTTCTCCATAACATAGAAGTCCGCAGGTTGGCGTCTCTTAATTAGACTATTGATTTGCCGTTGTCCTTGTAACGTAACATTTAGATACATAGCCTATAGGCTCACATGCAAAATGGATAAAGACCATAAAGAGACACCGTCTAGTGGGGTGCTAAGCAAAGCCCCTAAAAATCAAAGGGCGGGACTTCGGGGAGTGTTAAATAGGCTAATTGTGGACTTAAAACACTTTCATCACTACTGCTGATCTAGAGGAATTGGAGGCTAGATTAGATAACGTCCAGGCTACCCACGGTCGTATTACGGCTCTGAGTGAGGTGATTGTGGCTGACATGATAGAGGAGGAAGAGATAGTTACAGAGTGTGATAATCGCGCCCTCTATGACGAACCTGTCTTTAGAGCGAAGCGCCTATTACAGCGTGCTGTCGCAAGTAAGAAGGGAGGCGATAATGAGGCCCATAGAAGGGCTGACCCAAAACATACTGTACACCTCCCAAAGCTCAATCTTCCTACATTTGGGGGCAAGTTAACCGAGTGGTTAGCTTTCTGGGACGTATTTCGATCTACGGTTCATGAATCCTCTTTGGATAATGTACGCAAGTTTCACTATCTGAAGGGACAAATGGAAGGAGAGGCCTTACATTTAATAGAGGGTTTTGCAGTAGTAGGTGGTAGTTATCTTGAAGCGGTACACTTATTAGAGTCCACATACGGGGATAGAGAGCAGTTGAAGATGGCCCATGTCGTTGCCTTGTTGGGGCTCGCAGAACCACAGTATAAGGTTGATGAGTTGACAAACTTCAGGGCAAATATGGAGTGCCATACTCGATCGCTAGATACCCTAGGGCTTACCACTCAGGAAATGATAGTCATTATCTTGCGTCAGAAGCTTCCTATGGCAATACTTGATAAGGTAAGATCATTTGAGCTGGGGGAATTCAAAACTCAGTTCAGTAAGGAGATCAATAATCTACAGTTGAACAAAGGGAGAATGTATGTGTCGGGAGGGAGTGAGAATGTGGAGAAGAGGGGAACAGTAAGCATGACAGTGGGGACTAAAGTAAAGAAAGAGGGTGTGTATAAGAAACCTGCTCAGATTCTATGTAAGCTATGTAACAACAAACATAAATGGAGTTTCTGTGTAAAATACCCGACAAATGAGACAAAACTAGCACAGGCGAGAAGATTGAAGCTATGTGTAGGTTGTCTAAGTGGGGAACATGGTAAGCAGGGACAATGTACTGCTACATACTTAAGGCCCTGTCGGCACTGCAAAGGACATCACTTTGATAAGTTGTGTCCTACTGCAGATAAAGTCAAAGACGTCAAAAATGAGGGTACTACAACTGTGGCACTAGGTAGCACGCAAGACACCACTATATTGCCCACAATACAGATTCCCATGGAAGGTAATGACAGTAACAAAGTTTGTCGGGTACTTCTAGATCAAGGGTCTCAACGTTCCTTTATAAAGAGGTCCGTACTAGTGGGACTGAAGCACCGAATCGTAGGGGCTGAGACTCTTCGATTACAGGGCTTCACAGGGGTTACTGATAAACAAGACTACGAGATAGCGGAGATTTCATATTTCTATCGTAAAAACCGGTACTTTATGACTTGTATCGTAGTAGACACCCTACCAGAATATGTATCTGTGGGTGTGAAGAAGGTGGAACACGCATTACGTAGCAAAGGGGTTAATTTGTCAGATCCCATGGGAAATCAGAGTGAGGTGCATGTTCTACTTGGTGTGGATCATTATTATGAAGTAGTATACCCTGGATTTAAAAAGATGTGTGGTGTAATTTTAATCCCCACAAAATTTGGATACTGCATGAGCGGAAAGGTGCATACTACACAGTCAAAGGTCCTGGTCGACACGGTCTCGATATATAGAGTCAATGTAACCGCGGCAGAGGAGTTGGGAAGGGAGGATTCCCAACCTAGTGACCCTAAGATGGCTGCCGAGTTCGACCTGGAACGACTGTGGAGATTGGATCACATAGGCATTAATCCTATGGAGACTGATTATGACTCGGAAGTTGCGCTACAAAGGTTTGACGAGTCTGTGTGCTACTGTGCCTCAGACAAGCAATATAAAGTTAGTTTACCCTGGAAGAACAGTGAGATAAGCCTGCCTACCAACTATGGTTTGGCATTAGGTCGCTTGCGCGCATTGCAGCGGAAATTGTCTAACGAACCGAGCACGCGCCAGGCGTATGACGATGTATTTCGGAGTTATGAGGATAGGGGTTTTATTGAGAGAGTCGATGTCAAGGAACCGTGTAAGAAGGGTAGGGTTCACTATCTGGCCCATCATGGGGTAAAGAAAGACAGCGTCACCACACCAATACGGGTGGTGTATGACTGTTCTGCCCACCAAGGTCAACAACCCAGTCTGAATGACTGCCTGTTGACAGGTCCGTCCATGGTGTCGGACCTGTCCCAACATCTATTGCGGTTAGGCTGGGAAAGTACGCCTATACCAGTGACATCGAGAAAGCATTCTTGATGGTCAAGCTAAAGGAGGAAGATAGAGATGTTACCCGCTTTCTTTGGTTCAGCGACATTAGCGACTCTGAAAGTCCCATCATAATATACCGTTTTCGGGTTGTACTCTTTGGGGCCACTTGCTCGCAGTTTTTGTTAAATGCCACAATCAGAAAACATCTAGCTGACACTCATGAGGACACAAGTAAACTATCTCGCGGATTATACATTGACAATTTGCAGGGTACTAGCGATAGTCAAGATGATTTGTTGTATGCATACTGGCAAGCACGCAGATTGTTTGCGGATGCACATCTATTTCTCCGCGAGTGGGTTACTAATAGTGAAGATCTTCAGAGTTTAATACAGGTGGATGGTACGGCATCTCTTAACCAGGAAAAGTCCAGAAATTTGGGGATGATCTGGCAACCTAAACATGACATACTAACTTTTCAAACAAGGTCTTTTGCTCAGCAGACAGGAGCGCACACAAAAAGAAGTCTGTTGAGCAAAGTTGCGCAATTTTTTGATCCTTTGGGTCTAGCATTACCTGTTACCATAAGAGCTAGGATTCTAATGCAGGAAGTTTGGAGACGTAAAATAGGATGGGATGACAGTTTGCCCGAGGACCTGAATGACCAAGGGACATTGTTGTTGAATGAATATGCCATCCTATGTACTAAACCTATACCTCGTAAAGTGGCGGCGTTCGGTGACGTTACGTTACACACGTTTTGCGATGCTAGCGCCACGGCATACGGGGTAGCCATATATGTTGTTACTTCATTTGGGGCACATTTAGTTACAGCCCGGGCCAAAGTAGCCCCGGTTAAAAAGGTAACTATCCCTAAAATGGAATTGACTGCCATGCTGCTATTAGCACGTCTGGTGCAACATGTACGCGCAGCATACGAGAGCGAATTAAATATTGAAATCGTTCACGTATGGTGCGATAGTCAGGTCGCACTCAACTGGATACATAGCAAGAAGTCTCTGCCAGTTTATGTGCGGAATAGGGTAGATGAGATTAGAGCCCTTTTGCCAGACGTTGCTTATCATTATGTAAATACAAAGGAAAACCCTAGTGATCTCATAACTAGGGGTATAACGGCTAGCCAGTTAATGAAGTCCGAATTGTGGTGGCATGGTCCAAAGTGGCTGCTCCATGAAAGTGAATGGACGATATGGCATGCTGTTGGTGAGGGACTTCTGCCACTGGAAACAGTGGCAGTTACAGCCCAACCAAATGAGACACCGGGTCCTATCATAAAGTGGGCAAGATTCGGTGACTATAATAAACTAGTCAGAGTTGTAGCTTGGGTATTGCGATATGTATCCAATCTCAAGCTTAAAGTAACGGGCCAACTCTGCAACAGGGGTCACAGCATTGATGCTCGTGAATTTAAAGCAGCTGAAGTAACTTTGATCAAATGGGTTCAAGTAGAAACCTTTTCCAATGAATTAGAATCCTTGAAAGGCTCGAATAAGACATTAATGCCTAATATAGTGCGTCAACTAAGGTTGCACCTAGACAATGGCCTCATCAGGTGTGAGGGTCGCCTGAAGTGGTCGGGTGTACCAGACGGCACAAACCGACCTATACTTATGCCAACAAGACATCACGTTACTGATCTATTGATCATACGTGCACATAGGGAAGTAAAACACTACGGGGTATGTCATATTATATCAATTTTACGTCTCACATGGTGGATACCCAGAGTTCGACAAGTAGCTCGACGCGTAGTGAGAAAGTGTGTAATATGCCAGAGACTAAAGGGTAAACCATATGCAACTGGACCAGCTCCACCTCTACCTGAGTGCCGTGTAAAGCACGTAGAACCTTTCCAAGCGGTAGGATTAGATTACACAGGGGCATTGAAGACGAGGGAGCATGAGAAGGTTTATATATTATTGTTTACCTGTGCGACGTCTCGAGCGGTACACCTAGAACTATGTGATAATATGTCTAGCGAAGAATTTATGCTGGCGTTCAGACGGTTTTGTGCCCGTCGGTCATTCCCTCAACTCATTCTTAGCGACAATGCTCCCACTTATGTCCAAGCATCAAAATATCTAAAGGATATGAGTAGTGATCCTACTATCATCACTTTTTTGGGAGAGAAGAAGTGCGAATGGAGGTTCATTCCAGTTAAGGCACCTTGGTTTGGTGGCATGTGGGAACGGTGTGTCGGCATAGTAAAGTCAGGACTAAGAGCGGTTGTAGGACGTGCTCTATTAAAGAAGAGTGAGTTGACGACAGTCCTCACAGAGATAGAGGCAGTCGTGAATGATCGCCCGCTTACATATGTGTACACCGACCTGCAAGAACCACTACCATTAACGCCAGCTCACTTGCTATATGGAAAACCATTGACTGCGTTTCCATCTGATTTTCAGTCCATAGTAGAGTTAGAGGATCCCTCGTTGTACTCTGCGGTAGCGGTGTCTAAGAGATACCAGTATATATCCAGGATAATCGAGGATTTTAGGAAACGGTGGATTAGTGAATATCTGCTAGCATTGAGGGAAAGGAGTGTTACTCCCTCTGGTAGACCAACGGCCCAGTTGGTGACGTTGTTTTAATTAAAGAAGATAGTCCTCGTTTATACTGGAAATTAGGCCGCGTATTGGAGGTATACAAGGGGGCAGACTCTGTAGAGCGGGTGGCGCTATTAAAGACAGCCACTGGAAATACTGTTCGTCCTATCGCACGTTTGTACGCTTTGGAGCTAGATTCCGCATTGCAATCTGAGGCTCCACCTGTTATTGCTGGGTCCGAGGATTCTCGAAGGAACGACTCACCTCATACTGATGGTGATCATTCTCGGACCGGAACGCATCCCAGACGCGCTGCTGCTGGCGCTGTCGACTTGTGGCGTCAGAAGATAGCCTCTGGGCAACTTTAGGTTTAAGGTGGGGTTCAGGTCTTTTTTGTGGGGGGAGTTTATCGTATAAATACAATAGACTATGACTCTTTTGTGATCTTGGATGTCTCTGTGACGTCACGATCTCTCCTACAGCACGATGTAGGACGAGTAGATCGTATATTATAAGATTGTAAATAAGTTAAGTTATAAAAGGCCTAATATGCTATTAAGCAATATTGCCATGGTCTTATGTAGTATATATGAATTTATCGTATATATTAATATAATTTATCGTATAGAGCAACCTAAATGCGGTACGATAATTTGGGCTCCTGGCGGTTTGCCAAGGCAGCAAGGTGTGCTTTGAGGTACGTCAGAGCCTTCACGAACACCAACCAGTTAACATCTAATTTTCCGCCCTCAGTTGATCGTGCTTTTGTGCCTCTAATCACAATACACATACAGCAATACACACAGCTACACCATCACGACGCTCTCATCGACATCATGACTGACTGATAGATAAGCATATATTCATGTCCATTCCCATGTAATCATTTATTCTTTCTTTAACTTGACTCGTGTCTCGGGACCGAAGTCTCGTTCCCCATTGTCCACCACCATATTGGGTAAAACGTTCTCCCTTGCCTCATTGCCACGTGGAACTATTGGTGAGTTAATTCCTGGCTAATATTAACCCTTATAACCTTACCCTATAATTATATACATTTATTATGTGAGACCTTTGGATATAAATTAGCTTGTTTCAGATTGAATTCAATTTAGATATAGAGTATTCATTTAGATTGATTTTATTTGATTCATTATAGCTTAGTAATATTTAACTTCCATTGATAGTTGCCCCCAAATCAATTTAACGAACCGAGCACGCGCCAGGCGTATGACGATGTATTTCGGAGTTATGAGGATGGGGGTTTTATTGAGAGAGTCGATGTCGGGGAACCGTGTAAGAAGGGTAGGGTTCACTATCTGGCCCATCATGGGGTAAGGAAAGACAGCGTCACCACACCAATACGGGTGGTGTATGACTGTTCTGCCCACCAAGGTCAACAACCCAGTCTGAATGACTGCCTGTTGACAGGTCCGTCCATGGTGTCGGACCTGTCCCAACATCTATTGCGGTTTAGGCTGGGGAAGTACGCCTATACCAGTGACATCGAGAAAGCAGTCTTGATGGTCAAGCTAAAGGAGGAAGATAGAGATGTTACCCGCTTTCTTTGGTTAAGCGACATTAGCGACTCTGAAAGTCCCATCATTATATACCGTTTTCGGGTTGTACTCTTTGGGGCCACTTGCTCGCAGTTTTTGTTAAATGCCACAATCAGAAAACATCTAGCTGACACTCATGAGGACACAAGTAAACTATCTCGCGGATTATACATTGACAATTTGCAGGGTACTAGCGATAGTCAAGATGATTTGTTGTATGCATACTGGCAAGCACGCAGATTGTTTGCGGATGCACATCTATTTCTCCGCGAGTGGGTTACTAATAGTGAAGATCTTCAGAGTTTAATACAGGTGGATGGTACGGCATCTCTTAACCAGGAAAAGTCCAGAAATTTGGGGATGATCTGGCAACCTAAACATGACATACTAACTTTTCAAACAAGGTCTTTTGCTCAGCAGACAGGAGCCAAAAAGAAGTCTGTTGAGCAAAGTTGCGCAATTTTTTGATCCTTTGGGTCTAGCATTACCTGTTACCATAAGAGCTAGGATTCTAATGCAGGAAGTTTGGAGACGTAAAATAGGATGGGATGACAGTTTGCCCGAGGACCTGAATGACCAAGGGACATTGTTGTTGAATGAATATGCCATCCTATGTACTAAACCTATACCTCGTAAAGTGGCGGCGTTCGGTGACGTTACGTTACACACGTTTTGCGATGCTAGCGCCACGGCATACGGGGTAGCCATATATGTTGTTACTTCATTTGGGGCACATTTAGTTACAGCCCGGGCCAAAGTAGCCCCGGTTAAAAAGGTAACTCTCCCTAAAATGGAATTGACTGCCATGCTGCTATTAGCACGTCTGGTGCAACATGTACGCGCAGCATACGAGAGCGAATTAAATATTGAAATCGTTCACGTATGGTGCGATAGTCAGGTCGCACTCAACTGGATACATAGCAAGAAGTCTCTGCCAGTTTATGTGCGGAATAGGGTAGATGAGATTAGAGCCCTTTTGCCAGACGTTGCTTATCATTATGTAAATACAAAGGAAAACCCTAGTGATCTCATAACTAGGGGTATAACGGCTAGCCAGTTAATGAAGTCCGAATTGTGGTGGCATGGTCCAAAGTGGCTGCTCCATGAAAGTGAATGGACTATATGGCATGCTGTTGGTGAGGGACTTCTGCCACTGGAAACAGTGGCAGTTACAGCCCAACCAAATGAGCCACCGGGTCCTATCATGAAGTGGGCAAGATTCGGTGACTATAATAAACTAGTCAGAGTTGTAGCTTGGGTGTTGCGATATGTATCCAATCTCAAGCTTAAAGTAACGGGCCAACTCTGCAACAGGGGTCACAACATTGATGCTCGTGAATTTAAAGCAGCTGAAGTAACTTTGATCAAATGGGTTCAAGTAGAAACCTTTTCCAATGAATTAGAATCCTTGAAAGGCTCGAATAAGACATTAATGCCTAATATAGTGCGTCAACTAAGGTTGCACCTAGACAATGGCCTCATCAGGTGTGAGGGTCGCCTGAAGTGGTCGGGTGTACCAGACGGCACAAACCGACCTATACTTATGCCAACAAGACATCACGTTACTGATCTATTGATCATACGTGCACATAGGGAAGTAAAACACTACGGGGTATGTCATATTATATCAAATTTACGTCTCATATGGTGGATACCAAGAGTTCGACAAGTAGCTCGACGCGTAGTGAGAAAGTGTGTAATATGCCAGAGACTAAAGGGTAAACCATATGCAACTGGACCAGCTCCACCTCTACCTGAATGCCGTGTAAAGCACGTAGAACCTTTCCAAGCGGTAGGATTAGATTACACAGGGGCATTGAAGACGAGGGAGCATGAGAAGGTTTATATATTATTGTTTACCTGTGCGACGTCTCGAGCGGTACACCTAGAACTATGTGATAATATGTCTAGCGAAGAATTTATGCTGGCGTTCAGACGGTTTTGTGCCCGTCGTTCATTCCCTCAACTCATTCTTAGCGACAATGCTCCCACTTATGTCCAAGCATCAAAATATCTAAAGGATATGAGTAGTGATCCTACTATCATCACTTTTTTGGGAGAGAAAAAGTGCGAATGGAGGTTCATTCCAGTTAAGGCACCTTGGTTTGGTGGAATGTGGGAACGGTGTGTCGGCATAGTAAAGTCAGGACTAAGAGCGGTTGTAGGACGTGCTCTATTAAAGAAGAGTGAGTTGACGACAGTCCTCACAGAGATAGAGGCAGTCGTGAATGATCGCCCGCTTACATATGTGTACACCGACCTGCAAGAACCACTACCATTAACGCCAGCTCACTTGCTATATGGAAAACCATTGACTGCGTTTCCATCTGATTTTCAGTCCATAGTAGAGTTAGAGGATCCCTCGTTGTACTCTGCGGTAGCGGTGTCTAAGAGATACCAGTATATATCCAGGATAATCGAGGATTTTAGGAAACGGTGGATTAGTGAATATCTGCTAGCATTGAGGGAAAGGAGTGTTACTCCCTCTGGTAGACCAACGGCCCCTACAGTTGGTGACGTTGTTTTAATTAAAGAAGATAGTCCTCGTTTATACTGGAAATTAGGCCGCGTATTGGAGGTATACAAGGGGGCAGACTCTGTAGAGCGGGTGGCGCTTTTAAAGACAGCCACTGGAACTACTGTTCGTCCTATCGCACGTTTGTACGCTTTGGAGCTAGATTCCGCATTGCAATCTGAGGCTCCACCTGTTATTGCTGGGTCCGAGGATTCTCGAAGGAACGACTCACCTCATACTGATGGTGATCATTCTCGGACCGGGACGCGTCCCAGACGCGCTGCTGCTGGCGCTGTCGACTTGTGGCGTCAGAAGATAGCCTCTGGGCAACTTTAGGTTTAAGGTGGGGTTCAGGTCTTTTTTGTGGGGGGAGTGTATCGTATAAATACGATAGAATATGACTCTTTTGTGATCTCTTATGTCTCTGTGACGTCATAATCTCTCCTACAGAACGACGTAGGACGAGTAGATCGTATATTATAAGATTGTAAATAAGTTAAGTTATAAAAGGCCTAATATGCTATTAAGCAATATTGCCATGGTCTTATGTAGTATATATGAATTTATCGTATATATTAATATAATTTATCGTATAGAGCAACCTAAATGCGGTACGATAATTTGGGCTCCTGGCGGTTTGCCAAGGCAGCAAGGTGTGCTTTTGAGGTACGTCAGAGCCTTCACGAACACCAACCAGTTAACATCTAATTTTCCGCCCTCAGTTGATCGTGCTTTTGTGCCTCTAATCACAATACACATACAGCAATACACAGCTACACCATCACGACGCTCTCATCGACATCATGACTGACTGATAGATAAGCATAATATTCATGTCCATTCCCATGTAATCATTTATTCTTTCTTTAACTTGACTCGTGTCTCGGGACCGAAGTCTCGTTCCCCATTGTCCACCACCATATTGGGTAAAACGTTCTCCCTTGCCTCATTGCCACGTGGAACTATTGGTGAGTTAATTCCTGGCTAATATTAACCCTTATAACCTTACCCTATAATTATATACATTTATTATGTGAGACCTTTGGATATAAATTAGCTTGTTTCAGATTGAATTCAATTTAGATATAGAGTATTCATTTAGATTGATTTTATTTGATTCATTATAGCTTAGTAACATTTAACTTCCATTGATAGTTTACCACATAACCTTATAACCTTACCCTATAATTATATACATTTATTATGTGAGACCTTTGGATATAAATTAGCTTGTTTCAGATTGAATTCAATTTAGATATAGAGTATTCATTTAGATTGATTTTATTTGATTCATTATAGCTTAGTAACATTTAACTTCCATTGATAGTTTACCACATACCCTTATAACCTTACCCTATAATTATATACATTTATTATGTGAGACCTTTGGATATAAATTAGCTTGTTTCAGATTGAATTCAATTTAGATATAGAGTATTCATTTAGATTGATTTTATTTGATTCATTATAGCTTAGTAACATTTAACTTCCATTGATAGTTTACCACAGCTACACAGTACACGACTTGCAGGTCGGTGTACACATACGTAAGCGGGCGATCATTCACGACTGCCTCTATCTCTGTGAGGACTGTCGTCAACTCACTCTTCTTTAATAGAGCACGTCCTACAACCGCTCTTAGTCCTGACTTTACTATGCCGACACACCGTTCCCACATTCCACCAAACCAAGGTGCCTTAACTGGAATGAACCTCCATTCGCACTTTTTCTCTCCCAAAAAAGTGATGATAGTAGGATCACTACTCATATCCTTTAGATATTTTGATGCTTGGACATAAGTGGGAGCATTGTCGCTAAGAATGAGTTGAGGGAATGAACGACGGGCACAAAACCGTCTGAACGCCAGCATAAATTCTTCGCTAGACATATTATCACATAGTTCTAGGTGTACCGCTCGAGACGTCGCACAGGTAAACAATAATATATAAACCTTCTCATGCTCCCTCGTCTTCAATGCCCCTGTGTAATCTAATCCTACCGCTTGGAAAGGTTCTACGTGCTTTACACGGCATTCAGGTAGAGGTGGAGCTGGTCCAGTTGCATATGGTTTACCCTTTAGTCTCTGGCATATTACACACTTTCTCACTACGCGTCGAGCTACTTGTCGAACTCTGGGTATCCACCATATGAGACGTAAATTTGATATAATATGACATACCCCGTAGTGTTTTACTTCCCTATGTGCACGTATGATCAATAGATCAGTAACGTGATGTCTTGTTGGCATAAGTATAGGTCGGTTTGTGCCGTCTGGTACACCCGACCACTTCAGGCGACCCTCACACCTGATGAGGCCATTGTCTAGGTGCAACCTTAGTTGACGCACTATATTAGGCATTAATGTCTTATTCGAGCCTTTCAAGGATTCTAATTCATTGGAAAAGGTTTCTACTTGAACCCATTTGATCAAAGTTACTTCAGCTGCTTTAAATTCACGAGCATCAATGTTGTGACCCCTGTTGCAGAGTTGGCCCGTTACTTTAAGCTTGAGATTGGATACATATCGCAACACCCAAGCTACAACTCTGACTAGTTTATTATAGTCACCGAATCTTGCCCACTTCATGATAGGACCCGGTGGCTCATTTGGTTGGGCTGTAACTGCCACTGTTTCCAGTGGCAGAAGTCCCTCACCAACAGCATGCCATATAGTCCATTCACTTTCATGGAGCAGCCACTTTGGACCATGCCACCACAATTCGGACTTCATTAACTGGCTAGCCGTTATACCCCTAGTTATGAGATCACTAGGGTTTTCCTTTGTATTTACATAATGATAAGCAACGTCTGGCAAAAGGGCTCTAATCTCATCTACCCTATTCCGCACATAAACTGGCAGAGACTTCTTGCTATGTATCCAGTTGAGTGCGACCTGACTATCGCACCATACGTGAACGATTTCAATATTTAATTCGCTCTCGTATGCTGCGCGTACATGTTGCACCAGACGTGCTAATAGCAGCATGGCAGTCAATTCCATTTTAGGAATAGTTACCTTTTTAACCGGGGCTACTTTGGCCCGGGCTGTAACTAAATGTGCCCCAAATGAAGTAACAACATATATGGCTACCCCGTATGCCGTGGCGCTAGCATCGCAAAACGTGTGTAACGTAACGTCACCGAACGCCGCCACTTTACGAGGTATAGGTTTAGTACATAGGATGGCATATTCATTCAACAACAATGTCCCTTGGTCATTCAGGTCCTCGGGCAAACTGTCATCCCATCCTATTTTACGTCTCCAAACTTCCTGCATTAGAATCCTAGCTCTTATGGTAACAGGTAATGCTAGACCCAAAGGATCAAAAAATTGCGCAACTTTGCTCAACAGACTTCTTTTTGTGTGCGCTCCTGTCTGCTGAGCAAAAGACCTTGTTTGAAAAGTTAGTATGTCATGTTTAGGTTGCCAGATCATCCCCAAATTTCTGGACTTTTCCTGGTTAAGAGATGCCGTACCATCCACCTGTATTAAACTCTGAAGATCTTCACTATTAGTAACCCACTCGCGGAGAAATAGATGTGCATCCGCAAACAATCTGCGTGCTTGCCAGTATGCATACAACAAATCATCTTGACTATCGCTAGTACCCTGCAAATTGTCAATGTATAATCCGCGAGATAGTTTACTTGTGTCCTCATGAGTGTCAGCTAGATGTTTTCTGATTGTGGCATTTAACAAAAACTGCGAGCAAGTGGCCCCAAAGAGTACAACCCGAAAACGGTATATTATGATGGGACTTTCAGAGTCGCTAATGTCGCTTAACCAAAGAAAGCGGGTAACATCTCTATCTTCCTCCTTTAGCTTGACCATCAAGACTGCTTTCTCGATGTCACTGGTATAGGCGTACTTCCCCAGCCTAAACCGCAATAGATGTTGGGACAGGTCCGACACCATGGACGGACCTGTCAACAGGCAGTCATTCAGACTGGGTTGTTGACCTTGGTGGGCAGAACAGTGATACACCACCCGTATAAAATCCTCGATTATCCTGGATATATACTGGTATCTCTTAGACACCGCTACCGCAGAGTACAACGAGGGATCCTCTAACTCTACTATGGACTGAAAATCAGATGGAAACGCAGTCAATGGTTTTCCATATAGCAAGTGAGCTGGCATTAATGGTAGTGGTTCTTGCAGGTCGGTGTACACATATGTAAGCGGGTGATCATTCACGACTGCCTCTATCTCTGTGAGGACTGTCGTCAACTCACTCTTCTTTAATAGAGCACGTCCTACAACCGCTATTAGTCCTGACTTTACTATGCCGACACACCGTTCCCACATTCCACCAAACCAAGGTGCCTTAACTGGAATGAACCTCCATTCGCACTTTTTCTCTCCCAAAAAAGTGATGATAGTAGGATCACTACTCATATCCTTTAGATATTTTGATGCTTGGACATAAGTGGGAGCATTGTCGCTAAGAATGAGTTGAGGGAATGAACGACGGGCACAAAACCGTCTGAACGCCAGCATAAATTCTTCGCTAGACATATTATCACATAGTTTTAGGTGTACCGCTCGAGACGTCGCACAGGTAAACAATAATATATAAACCTTCTCATGCTCCCTCGTCTTCAATGCCCCTGTGTAATCTAATCCTACCGCTTGGAAAGGTTCTACGTGCTTTACACGGCATTCAGGTAGAGTTGGAGCTGGTCCAGTTGCATATGGTTTACCCTTTAGTCTCTGGCATATTACACACTTTCTCACTACGCGTCGAGCTACTTGTCGAACTCTGGGTATCCACCATGTGAGACGTAAATTTGATATAATATGACATACCCCGTAGTGTTTTACTTCCCTATGTGCACGTATGATCAATAGATCAGTAACGTGATGTCTTGTTGGCATAAGTATAGGTCGGTTTGTGCACATTGGTGCCCAGACCCGGGACTAGCTACCAGTAAGGGATCTTAGGCAATGAGCAAGGGATTAGCCCAGGGATGCAGGAGCAAGGACCCCGGAGGGGTAGGGCTTGGCTATCTTCCTGTACCTCAGGCGCCGGTACCTCAGCGAATAGCCATAGTGGGACATTCTTATGCCACTAGGCTAAGGGCAGCTGACGGAGGTACTGAGTCGTATCGGGCGTCAGAGGGGGAAAGAACTTTCCGGCTGACCTACTTCGGGGTACCGGGAGCAACCGTTGACACCCTGAAAGCCTCCCCCCAGTGGGGGCAAGTGGTACAGTTTAGGCCACATATGATCTTTTTGTTTATAGGTGGCAATGATATACGCCCCGGTACAGTGCCCCGCGAGTTAGCTGACGCAATTAAAGAGGTGGCGCTGGATCTGGAGCGTGAGTCCGGAGGAAGCTGCAAGATCGTGGCAATTGAGAGCCGGACGAAAGTCCGAGGGTTCTCAGCTGCGGAATTTCAGGCTATAAAAAATTCTGTTAACCGCGCCCTGAGGTGTCGGTTAATAGAAACGAAGCACCGCTTTGTTTCCATAACACTCAGCATCAGAGACCTCGACCAGGATGGTGTCCACCTCGACTTAGACACCAATCAAGTCCTATATAACAAAATTGTAGGGCTAACGAAGCGTTGGCTAGAGAGGGACGCCGGGGTTGTGTCATTGCGCCTGCCTAAGTCCTGCTTCCCACCCATCGTTTTTCCCCAGTAATGTTCTTTTCAGTTTCAGACTTCCTGTGACATATGACCTGACCTAACATTTTTTCTTGTTCAATATGATCCATTAGTAGGTATTGCTATATAGTGTACTATTTTTTCTCCATAACATAGAAGTCCGCCGGTTGGCGTCTCTTAAGTTGCCTATTATTTGGCCGTTGTTTTTGTAACGTGATATTTAGATACGTAGCCTATAGGCTCACATGCAAAATGGATAAAGACCATAAAGAGACACCGTCTAGTGGGGTGCTAAGCAAAGCCCCTAAAAATCAAAGGGCGGGACTTCGGGGAGTGTTAAATAGGCTAATTGTGGACTTAAACACTTTCATCACTACTGCTGATCTAGAGGAATTGGAGGCTAGATTAGATAACGTCCAGGCTACCCACGGTCGTATTACGGCTCTGAGTGAGGTGATTGTGGCTGACATGATAGAGGAGGAAGAGATAGTTACAGAGTGTGATAATCGCGCCCTCTATGACGAACCTGTCTTTAGAGCGAAGCGCCTATTACAGCGTGCTGTCGCAAGTAAGAAGGGAGGCGATAATGAGGCCCATAGAAGGGCTGACCCAAAACATACTGTACACCTCCCAAAGCTCAATCTTCCTACATTTGGGGGCAAGTTAACCGAGTGGTTAGCTTTTTGGGACGTATTTCGATCTACGGTTCATGAATCCTCTTTGGATAATGTCCGCAAGTTTCACTATCTGAAGGGACAAATGGAAGGAGAGGCCTTACATTTAATAGAGGGTTTTGCAGTAGTAGGTGGTAGTTATCTTGAAGCGGTACACTTATTAGAGTCCACATACGGGGATAGAGAGCAGTTGAAGATGGCCCATGTCGTTGCCTTGTTGGGGCTCGCAGAACCACAGTATAAGGTTGATGAGTTGACAAACTTCAGGGCAAATATGGAGTGCCATACTCGATCGCTAGATACCCTAGGGCTTACCACTCAGGAAATGATAGTCATTATCTTGCGTCAGAAGCTTCCTATGGCAATACTTGATAAGGTAAGATCATTTGAGCTGGTGGAGTTCAAAACTCAGTTCAGTAAGGAGATCAATAATCTACAGTTGTACAAAGGGAGAATGTATGTGTCGGGAGGGAGTGAGAATGTGGAGAAGAGGGGAACAGTAAGCATGACAGTGGGGACTAAAGTAAAGAAAGAGGGTGTGTATAAGAAACCTGCTCAGATTCTATGTAAGCTATGTAACAACAAACATAAATGGAGTTTCTGTGTAAAATACCCGACAAATGAGACAAAACTAGCACAGGCGAGAAGATTGAAGCTATGTGTAGGTTGTCTAAGTGGGGAACATGGTAAGCAGGGACAATGTACTGCTACATACTTAAGGCCCTGTCGGCACTGCAAAGGACATCACTTTGATAAGTTGTGTCCTACTGCAGATAAAGTCAAAGACGTCAAAAATGAGGGTACTACAACTGTGGCACTAGGTAGCACGCAAGACACCACTATATTGCCCACAATACAGATTCCCATGGAAGGTAATGACAGTAACAAAGTTTGTCGGGTACTTCTAGATCAAGGGTCTCAACGTTCCTTTATAAAGAGGTCCGTACTAGTGGGACTGAAGCACCGAATCGTAGGGGCTGAGACTCTTCGATTACAGGGCTTCACAGGGGTTACTGATAAACAAGACTACGAGATAGCGGAGATTTCATATTTCTATCGTAAAAACCGGTACTTTATGACTTGTATCATAGTAGACACCCTACCAGAATATGTATCTGTGGGTGTGAAGAAGGTGGAACACGCATTACGTAGCAAAGGGGTTAATTTGTCAGATCCCATGGGAAATCAGAGTGAGGTGCATGTTCTACTTGGTGTGGATCATTATTATGAAGTAGTATACCCTGGATTTAAAAAGATGTGTGGTGTAATTTTAATCCCCACAAAATTTGGATACTGCATGAGCGGAAAGGTGCATACTACACAGTCAAAGGTCCTGGTCGACACGGTCTCGATATATAGAGTCAATGTAACCGCGGCAGAGGAGTTGGGAAGGGAGGATTCCCAACCTAGTGACCCTAAGATGGCTGCCGAGTTCGACCTGGAACGACTGTGGAGATTGGATCACATAGGCATTAATCCTATGGAGACTGATTATGACTCGGAAGTTGCGCTACAAAGGTTTGACGAGTCTGTGTGCTACTGTGCCTCAGACAAGCAATATAAAGTTAGTTTACCCTGGAAGAACAGTGAGATAAGCCTGCCTACCAACTATGGTTTGGCATTAGGTCGCTTGCGCGCATTGCAGCGGAAATTGTCTAACGAACCGAGCACGCGCCAGGCGTATGACGATGTATTTCGGAGTTATGAGGATAGGGGTTTTATTGAGAGAGTCGATGTCAAGGAACCGTGTAAGAAGGGTAGGGTTCACTATCTGGCCCATCATGGGGTAAAGAAAGACAGCATCACCACACCAATACGGGTGGTGTATGACTGTTCTGCCCACCAAGGTCAACAACCCAGTCTGAATGACTGCCTGTTGACAGGTCCGTCCATGGTGTCGGACCTGTCCCAACATCTATTGCGGTTTAGGCTGGGAAAGTACGCCTATACCAGTGACATCGAGAAAGCATTCTTGATGGTCAAGCTAAAGGGGAAGATAGAGATGTTACCCGCTTTCTTTGGTTCAGCGACATTAGCGACTCTGAAAGTCCCATCATAATATACCGTTTTCGGGTTGTACTCTTTGGGGCCACTTGCTCGCAGTTTTTGTTAAATGCCACAATCAGAAAACATCTAGCTGACACTCATGAGGACACAAGTAAACTATCTCGCGGATTATACATTGACAATTTGCAGGGTACTAGCGATAGTCAAGATGATTTGTTGTATGCATACTGGCAAGCACGCAGATTGTTTGCGGATGCACATCTATTTCTCCGCGAGTGGGTTACTAATAGTGAAGATCTTCAGAGTTCAATACAGGTGGATGGTACGGCATCTCTTAACCCGGGAGCTGCGGGGAGACTCTTAAGAGTTCCCCCGGCGCACTGCGGGAAGACTCTTAAGAGTCAGAGAAAAAAAAAATCAACTTTTGACATCGAAAAAAAAATATTTTTTTATATTTTTTTTTTTTATTTTTTTTTTTTTTTTTGGCCCCTGGGCCATGCAAAATCTCAGTCCTCTACCTCCCCTCCTTCCCCACTTTCCTCCTCTCCTTCAGTTATCACCTATTTTCCCTGTTATTCCCTTATTCTGAGGTATATTTTCGTGCTAACATTAGAAATCCGATTGGTGGGTGTGGTCATCACTGATAGCAAGCGAGTGCAAGAGAGAGAGAGAGAGTATCGATCGACTGTGTCTCAGTGGCCTTGGGGGAAATTGGCGGGAAAGCAGATTGCCTCACCCATACATTATACAACTCGCGGGCTATATCTCCGATTTTGACCATCCAAACGCTGTTTTCACTCGTTTAATTGTTGTTTCAGGTTAATACCTTTATAATCAACCCATAATAGGCGCATATGGATAAATATTAATGCTATTAATGGCACAATGAATATTTTAGTGACGGAAACACCTCAAATACGTCAGCACAGGGGGACGTTTCCAATTACCCCCATGCGCACTTCAGAGGTTAACCAGGAAAAGTCCAGAAATTTGGGGATGATCTGGCAACCTAAACATGACATACTAACTTTTCAAACAAGGTCTTTTGCTCAGCAGACAGGAGCGCACACAAAAAGAAGTCTGTTGAGCAAAGTTGCGCAATTTTTTGATCCTTTGGGTCTAGCATTACCTGTTACCATAAGAGCTAGGATTCTAATGCAGGAAGTTTGGAGACGTAAAATAGGATGGGATGACAGTATGCCCGAGGACCTGAATGACCAAGGGACATTGTTGTTGAATGAATATGCCATCCTATGTACTAAACCTATACCTCGTAAAGTGGCGGCGTTCGGTGACGTTACGTTACACACGTTTTGCGATGCTAGCGCCACGGCATACGGGGTAGCCATATATGTTGTTACTTCATTTGGGGCACATTTAGTTACAGCCCGGGCCAAAGTAGCCCCGGTTAAGAAGGTAACTATCCCTAAAATGGAATTGACTGCCATGCTGCTATTAGCACGTCTGGTGCAACATGTACGCGCAGCATACGAGAGCGAATTAAATATTGAAATCGTTCACGTATGGTGCGATAGTCAGGTCGCACTCAACTGGATACATAGCAAGAAGTCTCTGCCAGTTTATGTGCGGAATAGGGTAGATGAGATTAGAGCCCTTTTGCCAGACGTTGCTTATCATTATGTAAATACAAAGGAAAACCCTAGTGATCTCATAACTAGGGGTATAACGGCTAGCCAGTTAATGAAGTCCGAATTGTGGTGGCATGGTCCAAAGTGGCTGCTCCATGAAAGTGAATGGACGATATGGCATGCTGTTGGTGAGGGACTTCTGCCACTGGAAACAGTGGCAGTTACAGCCCAACCAAATGAGCCACCGGGTCCTATCATAAAGTGGGCAAGATTCGGTGACTATAATAAACTAGTCAGAGTTGTAGCTTGGGTATTGCGATATGTATCCAATCTCAAGCTTAAAGTAACGGGCCAACTCTGCAACAGGGGTCACAACATTGATGCTCGTGAATTTAAAGCAGCTGAAGTAACTTTGATCAAATGGGTTCAAGTAGAAACCTTGAAAGGCTCGAATAAGACATTAATGCCTAATATAGTGCGTCAACTAAGGTTGCACCTAGACAATGGCCTCATCAGGTGTGAGGGTCGCCTGAAGTGGTCGGGTGTACCAGACGGCACAAACCGACCTATACTTATGCCAACAAGACATCACGTTACTGATCTATTGATCATACGTGCACATAGGGAAGTAAAACACTACGGGGTATGTCATATTATATCAAATTTACGTCTCATATGGTGGATACCCAGAGTTCGACAAGTAGCTCGACGCGTAGTGAGAAAGTGTGTAATATGCCAGAGACTAAAGGGTAAACCATATGCAACTGGACCAGCTCCACCTCTACCTGAATGCCGTGTAAAGCACGTAGAACCTTTCCAAGCGGTAGGATTAGATTACACAGGGGCATTGAAGACGAGGGAGCATGAGAAAGTTTATATATTATTGTTTACCTGTGCGACGTCTCGAGCGGTACACCTAGAACTATGTGATAATATGTCTAGCGAAGAATTTATGCTGGCGTTTAGACGGTTTTTGTGCCCGTCGTTCATTCCCTCAACTCATTCTTAGCGACAATGCTCCCACTTATGTCCAAGCATCAAAATATCTAAAGGATATGAGTAGTGATCCTACTATCATCACTTTTTTGGGAGAGAAGAAGTGCGAATGGAGGTTCATTCCAGTTAAGGCACCTTGGTTTGGTGGCATGTGGGAACGGTGTGTCGGCATAGTAAAGTCAGGACTAAGAGCGGTTGTAGGACGTGCTCTATTAAAGAAGAGTGAGTTGACGACAGTCCTCACAGAGATAGAGGCAGTCGTGAATGATCGCCCGCTTACATATGTGTACACCGACCTGCAAGAACCACTACCATTAACGCCAGCTCACTTGCTCTATGGAAAACCATTGACTGCGTTTCCATCTGATTTTCAGTCCATAGTAGAGTTAGAGGATCCCTCGTTGTACTCTGCGGTAGCGGTGTCTAAGAGATACCAGTATATATCCAGGATAATCGAGGATTTTAGGAAACGGTGGATTAGTGAATATCTGCTAGCATTGAGGGAAAGGAGTGTTACTCCCTCTGGTAGACCAACGGCCCCTACAGTTGGTGACGTTGTTTTAATTAAAGAAGATAGTCCTCGTTTATACTGGAAATTAGGCCGCGTATTGGAGGTATACAAGGGGGCAGACTCTGTAGAGCGGGTGGCGCTATTAAAGACAGCCACTGGAACTACTGTTCGTCCTATCGCACGTTTGTACGCTTTGGAGCTAGATTCCGCATTGCAATCTGAGGCTCCACCTGTTATTGCTGGGTCCGAGGATTCTCGAAGGAACGACTCACCTCATACTGATGGTGATCATTCTCGGACCGGGACGCGTCCCAGACGCGCTGCTGCTGGCGCTGTCGACTTGTGGCGTCAGAAGATAGCCTCTGGGCAACTTTAGGTTTAAGGTGGGGTTCAGGTCTTTTTTGTGGGGGGAGTGTATCGTATAAATACGATAGAATATGACTCTTTTGTGATCTTGTATGTCTCTGTGACGTCACGATCTCTCCTACAGCACAATGTAGGGCGAGTAGATCGTATATTATAAGATTGTAAATAAGTTAAGTTATAAAAGGCCTAATATGCTATTAAGCAATATTGCCATGGTCTTATGTAGTATATATGAATTTATCGTATATATTAATATAATTTATCGTATAGAGCAACCTAAATGCGGTACGATAATTTGGGCTCCTGGCGGTTTGCCAAGGCAGCAAGGTGTGCTTTTGAGGTACGCCAGAGCCTTCACGAACACCAACCAGTTAACATCTAATTTTCCGCCCTCAGTTGATCGTGCTTTTGTGCCTCTAATCACAATACACATACAGCAATACACACAGCTACACCATCACGACGCTCTCATCGACATCATGACTGACTGATAGATAAGCATAATATTCATGTCCATTCCCATGTAATCATTTATTCTTTCTTTAACTTGACTCGTGTCTCGGGACCGAAGTCTCGTTCCCCATTGTCCACCACCATATTGGGTAAACGTTCTCCCTTGCCTCATTGCCACGTGGAACTATTGGTGAGTTAATTCCTGGCTAATATTAACCCTTATAACCTTACCCTATAATTATATACATTTATTATGTGAGACCTTTGGATATAAATTAGCTTGTTTCAGATTGAATTCAATTTAGATATAGAGTATTCATTTAGATTGATTTTATTTGATTCATTATAGCTTAGTAATATTTAACTTCCATTGATAGTTTACCACATGGCAAGGCTAGCCAAGCAATGTGGTAAACTATCAATGGATGTTAAATATTACTAAGCTATAATGAATCAAATAAAATCAATCTAAATGAATACTCTATATCTAAATTGAATTCAATCTGAAACAAGCTAATTTATATCCAAAGGTCTCACATAATAAATGTATATAATTATAGGGTAAGGTTATAAGGGTTAATATTAGCCAGGAATTAACTCACCAATAGTTCCACGTGGCAATGAGGCAAGGGAGAACGTTTTACCCAATATGGCGGTGGACAATGGGGAACGAGACTTCGGTCCCAAGACACGAGTCAAGTTAAAGAAAGAATAAATGATTACATGGGAATGGACATGAATATTATGCTTATCTATCAGTCAGTCATGATGTCGATGAGAGCGTCGTGATGGTGTAGCTGTGTGTATTGCTGCATGTGTATTGTGATTAGAGGCACAAAAGCACGATCAACTGAGGGCGGAAAATTAGATGTTAACTGGTTGGTGTTCGTGAAGGCTCTGACGTACCTCAAAAGCACACCTTGCTGCCTTGGCAAACCGCCAGGAGCCCAAATTATCGTACCGCATTTAGGTAGCTCTATACGATAAATTATATTAATATATACGATAAATTCATATATACTACATAAGACCATGGCAATATTGCTTAATAGCATATTAGGCCTTTTATAACTTAACTTATTTACAATCTTATAATATACGATCTACTCGTCCTACGTCGTTCTGTAGGAGAGATTATGACGTCACAGAGACATAAGAGATCACAAAAGAGTCATATTCTATCGTATTTATACGATACACTCCCCCCACAAAAAAGACCTGAACCCCATCTTAAACCTACAGTTGCCCAGAGGCTATCTTCTGACGCCACAAGTCGACGGCGCCAGCAGCAGCGCGTCTGGGACGCGTCCCGGTCCGAGAATGATCACCATCAGTAAGAGGCGAGTCGTTCCTTAGAGAATTCTCGGACCCAGCAATAACAGGTGGAGCCTCAGATTGCAATGCCGAATCGAGCTCCAAAGCGTACAAACGTGCGATAGGACGAACAGTAGTTCCAGTGGCTGTCTTTAAAAGCGCCACCCGCTCTACAGAGTCTGCCCCCTTGTATACCTCCAATACGCGGCCTAATTTCCAGTATAAACGAGGACTATCTTCTTTAATTAAAACAACGTCACCAACTGTAGGGGCCGTTGGTCTACCAGAGGGAGTAACACTCCTTTCCCTCAATGCTAGCAGATATTCACTAATCCACCGTTTCCTAAAATCCTCGATTATCCTGGATATATACTGGTATCTCTTAGACACCGCTACCGCAGAGTACAACGAGGGATCCTCTAACTCTACTATGGACTGAAAATCAGATGGAAACGCAGTCAATGGTTTTCCATATAGCAAGTGAGCTGGCGTTAATGGTAGTGGTTCTTGCAGGTCGGTGTACACATATGTAAGCGGGCGATCATTCACGACTGCCTCTATCTCTGTGAGGACTGTCGTCAACTCACTCTTCTTTAATAGAGCACGTCCTACAACCGCTCTTAGTCCTGACTTTACTATGCCGACACACCGTTCCCACATTCCACCAAACCAAGGTGCCTTAACTGGAATGAACCTCCATTCGCACTTTTTCTCTCCCAAAAAAGTGATGATAGTAGGATCACTACTCATATCCTTTAGATATTTTGATGCTTGGACATAAGTGGGAGCATTGTCGCTAAGAATGAGTTGAGGGAATGAACGACGGGCACAAAACCGTCTAAACGCCAGCATAAATTCTTCGCTAGACATATTATCACATAGTTCTAGGTGTACCGCTCGAGACGTCGCACAGGTAAACAATAATATATAAACCTTCTCATGCTCCCTCGTCTTCAATGCCCCTGTGTAATCTAATCCTACCGCTTGGAAAGGTTCTACGTGCTTTACACGGCATTCAGGTAGAGGTGGAGCTGGTCCAGTTGCATATGGTTTACCCTTTAGTCTCTGGCATATTACACACTTTCTCACTACGCGTCGAGCTACTTGTCGAACTCTGGGTATCCACCATATGAGACGTAAATTTGATATAATATGACATACCCCGTAGTGTTTTACTTCCCTATGTGCACGTATGATCAATAGATCAGTAACGTGATGTCTTGTTGGCATAAGTATAGGTCGGTTTGTGCCGTCTGGTACACCCGACCACTTCAGGCGACCCTCACACCTGATGAGGCCATTGTCTAGGTGCAACCTTAGTTGACGCACTATATTAGGCATTAATGTCTTATTCGAGCCTTTCAAGGATTCTAATTCATTGGAAAAGGTTTCTACTTGAACCCATTTGATCAAAGTTACTTCAGCTGCTTTAAATTCACGAGCATCAATGTTGTGACCCCTGTTGCAGAGTTGGCCCGTTACTTTAAGCTTGAGATTGGATACATATCGCAATACCCAAGCTACAACTCTGACTAGTTTATTATAGTCACCGAATCTTGCCCACTTTATGATAGGACCCGGTGGCTCATTTGGTTGGGCTGTAACTGCCACTGTTTCCAGTGGCAGAAGTCCCTCACCAACAGCATGCCATATCGTCCATTCACTTTCATGGAGCAGCCACTTTGGACCATGCCACCACAATTCGGACTTCATTAACTGGCTAGCCGTTATACCCCTAGTTATGAGATCACTAGGGTTTTCCTTTGTATTTACATAATGATAAGCAACGTCTGGCAAAAGGGCTCTAATCTCATCTACCCTATTCCGCACATAAACTGGCAGAGACTTCTTGCTATGTATCCAGTTGAGTGCGACCTGACTATCGCACCATACGTGAACGATTTCAATATTTAATTCGCTCTAGTATGCTGCGCGTACATGTTGCACCAGACGTGCTAATAGCAGCATGGCAGTCAATTCCATTTTAGGGATAGTTACCTTTTTAACCGGGGCTACTTTGGCCCGGGCTGTAACTAAATGTGCCCCAAATGAAGTAACAACATATATGGCTACCCCGTATGCCGTGGCGCTAGCATCGCAAAACGTGTGTAACGTAACGTCACCGAACGCCGCCACTTTACGAGGTATAGGTTTAGTACATAGGATGGCATATTCATTCAACAACAATGTCCCTTGGTCATTCAGGTCCTCGGGCAAACTGTCATCCCATCCTATTTTACGTCTCCAAACTTCCTGCATTAGAATCCTAGCTCTTATGGTAACAGGTAATGCTAGACCCAAAGGATCAAAAAATTGCACAACTTTGCTCAACAGACTTCTTTTTGTGTGCGCTCCTGTCTGCTGAGCAAAAGACCTTGATTGAAAAGTTAGTATGTCATGTTTAGGTTGCCAGATCATCCCCAAATTTCTGGACTTTTCCTGGTTAAGAGATGCCGTACCATCCACTTGTATTAAACTCTGAAGATCTTCACTATTAGTAACCCACTCGCGGAGAAATAGATGTGCATCTGCAAACAATCTGCGTGCTTGCCAGTATGCATACAACAAATCATCTTGACTATCGCTAGTACCCTGCAAATTGTCAATGTATAATCCGCGAGATAGTTTACTTGTGTCCTCATGAGTGTCAGCTAGATGTTTTCTGATTGTGGCATTTAACAAAAACTGCGAGCAAGTGGCCCCAAAGAGTACAACCCGAAAACGGTATATTATGATGGGACTTTCAGAGTCGCTAATGTCGCCGAACCAAAGAAAGCGGGTAACATCTCTATCTTCCTCCTTTAGCTTGACCATCAAGAATGCTTTCTCGATGTCACTGGTATAGGCGTACTTTCCCAGCCTAAACCGCAATAGATGTTGGGACAGGTCCGACCTGTCAACAGGCAGTCATTCAGACTGGGTTGTTGACCTTGGTGGGCAGAACAGTCATACACCACCCGTATTGGTGTGGTGACGCTGTCTTTCTTTACCCCATGATGGGCCAGATAGTGAACCCTACCCTTCTTACACGGTTCCTTGACATCGACTCTCTCAATAAAACCCCTATCCTCATAACTCCGAAATACATCGTCATACGCCTGGCGCGTGCTCGGTTCGTTAGACAATTTCCGCTGCAATGCGCGCAAGCGACCTACTGCCAAACCATAGTTGGTAGGTAGGCTTATCTCACTGTTCTTCCAAGGTAAACTAACTTTATATTGCTTGTCTGAGGCACAGTAGCACACAGACTCGTTAAACCTTTGTAGCGCAACTTCCGAGTCATAATCAGTCTCCATAGGATTAATGCCTATGTGATCCAATCTCCACAGTCGTTCCAGGTCGAACTCGGCAGCCATCTTAGGGTCACTAGGTTGGGAATCCTCCCTTCCCAACTCCTCTGCCGCGGTTACATTGACTCTATATATCGAGACCGTGTCGACCAGGACCTTTGACTGTGTAGTATGCACCTTTCCGCTCATGCAGTATCCAAATTTAGTGGGGATTAAAATTACACCACACATCTTTTTAAATCCAGGGTATACTACTTCATAATAATGATCCACACCAAGTAGAACATGCACCTCACTCTGATTTCCCATGGGATCTGACAAGTTAACCCCTTTGCTACGTAATGCGTGTTCCACCTTCTTCACACCCACAGATACATATTCTGGTAGGGTGTCTACTACGATACAAGTCATAAAGTACCGGTTTTTACGATAGAAATATGAAATCTCCGCTATCTCGTAGTCTTGTTTATCAGTAACCCCTGTGAAGCCCTGTAATCGAAGAGTCTCAGCCCCTACGATTCGGTGCTTCAGTCCCACTAGTACGGACCTCTTTATAAAGGAACGTTGAGACCCTTGATCTAGAAGTACCCGACAAACTTTGTTACTGTCATTACCTTCCATGGGAATCTGTATTGTGGGTAATATAGTGGTGTCTTGCGTGCTACCTAGTGCCACAGTTGTAGTACCCTCATTTTTGACGTCTTTGACTTTATCTGCAGTAGGACACAACTTATCAAAGTGATGTCCTTTGCAGTGCCGACAGGGCCTTAAGTATGTAGCAGTACATTGTCCCTGCTTACCATGTTCCCCACTTAGACAACCTACACATAGCTTCAATCTTCTCGCCTGTGCTAGTTTTGTCTCATTTGTCGGGTATTTTACACAGAAACTCCATTTATGTTTGTTGTTACATAGCTTACATAGAATCTGAGCAGGTTTCTTATACACACCCTCTTTCTTTACTTTAGTCCCCACTGTCATGCTTACTGTTCCCCTCTTCTCCACATTCTCACTCCCTCCCGACACATACATTCTCCTTTGTTCAACTGTAGATTATTGATCTCCTTACTGAACTGAGTTTGAATTCCCCCAGCTCAAATGATCTTACCTTATCAAGTATTGCCATAGGAAGCTTCTGACGCAAGATAATGACAATCATTTCCTGCGTGGTAAGCCCTAGGGTATCTAGCGATCGAGTATGGCACTCCATATTTGCCCTGAAGTTTGTCAACTCATCAACCTTATACTGTGGTTCTGCGAGCCCCAACAAGGCAACGACATGGGCCATCTTCAACTGCTCTCTATCCCCGTACGTGGACTCTAATAAGTGTACCGCTTCAAGATAACTACCACCTACTACTGCAAAACCCTCTATTAAATGTAAGGCCTCTCCTTCCATTTGTCCCTTCAGATAGTGAAACTTGCGGACATTATCCAAAGAGGATTCATGAACCGTAGATCGAAATACGTCCCAAAAAGCTAACCACTCGGTTAACTTGCCCCCAAATGTAGGAAGATTGAGCTTTGGGAGGTGTACAGTATGTTTTGGGTCAGCCCTTCTATGGGCCTCATTATCGCCTCCCTTCTTACTTGCGACAGCACGCTGTAATAGGCGCTTCGCTCTAAAGACAGGTTCGTCATAGAGGGCGCGATTATCACACTCTGTAACTATCTCTTCCTCCTCTATCATGTCAGCCACAATCACCTCACTCAGAGCCGTAATACGACCGTGGGTAGCCTGGACGTTATCTAATCTAGCCTCCAATTCCTCTAGATCAGCAGTAGTGATGAAAGTGTTTAAGTCCACAATTAGCCTATTTAACACTCCCCGAAGTCCCGCCCTTTGATTTTTAGGGGCTTTGCTTAGCACCCCACTAGACGGTGTCTCTTTATGGTCTTTATCCATTTTGCATGTGAGCCTATAGGCTACGTATCTAAATATCACGTTACAAAAACAACGGCCAAATAATAGGCTACTTAAGAGACGCCAACCGGCGGACTTCTATGTTATGGAGAAAAAATAGTACACTAGCAATACCTACTAATGGATCATATTGAACAAGAAAAAATGTTAGGTCAGGTCATATGTCACAGGAAGTCTGAAACTGAAAAGAACATTACTGGGGAAAGACGATGGGTGGGAAGCAGGACTTAGGCAGGCGCAATGACACAACCCCGGCGTCCCTCTCTAGCCAACGCTTCGTTAGCCCTACAATTTTGTTATATAGGACTTGATTGGTGTCTAAGTCGAGGTGGACACCATCCTGGTCGAGGTCTCGGATGCTGAGTGTTATGGAAACAAAGCGGTGCTTCGTTTCTATTAACCGACACCTCAGGGCGCGTTAACAGAATTTTTTATAGCCTGATATTCCGCAGCTGAGAACCCTCGGACTTTCGTCCGGCTCTCAATTGCCACGATCTTGCAGCTTCCTCCGGACTCACGCTCCAGATCCAGCGCCACCTCTTTAATTGCGTCAGCTAACTCGCGGGGCACTGTACCGGGGCGTATATCATTGCCACCTATAAACAAAAAGATCATATGTGGCCTAAACTGTACCACTTGCCCCCACTGGGGGGAGGCTTTCAGGGTGTCAACGGTTGCTCCCGGTACCCCGAAGTAGGTCAGCCGGAAGGTTCTTTCCCCCTCTGACGCCCGATACGACTCAGTACCTCCGTCAGCTGCCCTTAGCCTAGTGGCATAAGAATGTCCCACTATGGCTATTCGCTGAGGTACCGGCGCCTGAGGTACAGGAAGATAGCCAAGCCCTACCCCTCCGGGGTCCTTGCTCCTGCATCCCTGGGCTAATCCCTTGCTCATTGCCTAAGATCCCTTACTGGTAGCTAGTCCCCGGGTCTGGGCACCAATATTGAAATCGTTCACGTATGGTGCGATAGTCAGGTCGCACTCAACTGGATACATAGCAAGAAGTCTCTGCCAGTTTATGTGCGGAATAGGGTAGATGAGATTAGAGCCCTTTTGCCAGACGTTGCTTATCATTATGTAAATACAAAGGAAAACCCTAGTGATCTCATAACTAGGGGTATAACGGCTAGCCAGTTAATGAAGTCCGAATTGTGGTGGCATGGTCCAAAGTGGCTGCTCCATGAAAGTGAATGGACGATATGGCATGCTGTTGGTGAGGGACTTCTGCCACTGGAAACAGTGGCAGTTACAGCCCAACCAAATGAGCCACCGGGTCCTATCATAAAGTGGGCAAGATTCGGTGACTATAATAAACTAGTCAGAGTTGTAGCTTGGGTATTGCGATATGTATCCAATCTCAAGCTTAAAGTAACGGGCCAACTCTGCAACAGGGGTCACAACATTGATGCTCGTGAATTTAAAGCAGCTGAAGTAACTTTGATCAAATGGGTTCAAGTAGAAACCTTTTCCAATGAATTAGAATCCTTGAAAGGCTCGAATAAGACATTAATGCCTAATATAGTGCGTCAACTAAGGTTGCACCTTCATGGGAATGGACATGATTATTATAATTTATGCTTATCTATCAGTCAGTCATGATGTCGATGAGAGCGTCGTGATGGTGTAGCTGTGTGTATTGCTGTATGTGTATTGTGATTAGAGGCACAAAAGCACGATTAACTGAGGGCGGAAAATTAGATGTTAACTGGTTGGTGTTCGTGAAGGCTCTGACGTACCTCAAAAGCACACCTTGCTGCCTTGGCAAACCGCCAGGAGCCCAAATTATCGTACCGCATTTAGGTTGCTCTATACGATAAATTATATTAATATATACGATAAATTCATATATACTACATAAGACCATGGCAATATTGCTTAATAGCATATTAGGCCTTTTATAACTTAACTTATTTACAATCTTATAATATACGATCTACTCGTCCTACATCGTGCTGTAGGAGAGATCGTGACGTCACAGAGACATCCAAGATCACAAAAGAGTCATAGTCTATCGTATTTATACGATACACTCCCCCCACAAAAAAGACCTGAACCCCACCTTAAACCTAAAGTTGCCCAGAGGCTATCTTCTGACGCCACAAGTCGACGGCGCCAGCAGCAGGGCGTCTGGGACGCGTCCCGGTCCGAGAATGATCACCATCAGTATGAGGTGAGTCGTTCCTTCGAGAATCCTCGGACCCAGCAATAACAGGTGGAGCCTCAGATTGCAATGCGGAATCTAGCTCCAAAGCGTACAAACGTGCGATAGGACGAACAGTAGTTCCAGTGGCTGTCTTTAAAAGCGCCACCCGCTCTACAGAGTCTGCCCCCTTGTATACCTCCAATACGCGGCCTAATTTCCAGTATAACCGAGGACTATCTTCTTTAATTAAAACAACGTCACCAACTGTAGGGGCCGTTGGTCTACCAGAGGGAGTAACACTCCTTTCCCTCAATGCTAGCAGATATTCACTAATCCACCGTTTCCTAAAATCCTCGATTATCCTGGATATATACTGGTATCTCTAGACACCGCTACGCAGGCAGAGTACAACGAGGGATCCTCTAACTCTACTATGGACTGAAAATCAGATGGAAACGCAGTCAATGGTTTTCCATATAGCAAGTGAGCTGGCGTTAATGGTAGTGGTTCTTGCAGGTCGGTGTACACATATGTAAGCGGGCGATCATTCACGACTGCCTCTATCTCTGTGAGGACTGTCGTCAACTCACTCTTCTTTAATAGAGCACGTCCTACAACCGCTCTTAGTCCTGACTTTACTATGCCGACACACCGTTCCCACATTCCACCAAACCAAGGTGCCTTAACTGGAATGAACCTCCATTCGCACTTTTTCTCTCCCAAAAAAGTGATGATAGTAGGATCACTACTCATATCCTTTAGATATTTTGATGCTTGGACATAAGTGGGAGCATTGTCGCTAAGAATGAGTTGAGGGAATGAACGACGGGCACAAAACCGTCTGAACGCCAGCATAAATTCTTCGCTAGACATATTATCACATAGTTTTAGGTGTACCGCTCGAGACGTCGCACAGGTAAACAATAATATATAAACCTTCTCATGCTCCCTCGTCTTCAATGCCCCTGTGTAATCTAATCCTACCGCTTGGAAAGGTTCTACGTGCTTTACACGGCATTCAGGTAGAGTTGGAGCTGGTCCAGTTGCATATGGTTTACCCTTTAGTCTCTGGCATATTACACACTTTCTCACTACGCGTCGAGCTACTTGTCGAACTCTGGGTATCCACCATGTGAGACGTAAATTTGATATAATATGACATACCCCGTAGTGTTTTACTTCCCTATGTGCACGTATGATCAATAGATCAGTAACGTGATGTCTTGTTGGCATAAGTATAGGTCGGTTTGTGCCGTCTGGTACACCCGACCACTTCAGGCGACCCTCACACCTGATGAGGCCATTGTCTAGGTGCAACCTTAGTTGACGCACTATATTAGGCATTAATGTCTTATTCGAGCCTTTCAAGGATTCTAATTCATTGGAAAAGGTTTCTACTTGAACCCATTTGATCAAAGTTACTTCAGCTGCTTTAAATTCACGAGCATCAATGTTGTGACCCCTGTTGCAGAGTTGGCCCGTTACTTTAAGCTTGAGATTGGATACATATCGCAATACCCAAGCTACAACTCTGACTAGTTTATTATAGTCACCGAATCTTGCCCACTTTATGATAGGACCCGGTGGCTCATTTGGTTGGGCTGTAACTGCCACTGTTTCCAGTGGCAGAAGTCCCTCACCAACAGCATGCCATATCGTCCATTCACTTTCATGGAGCAGCCTTTTCCAATGAATTAGAATCCTTGAAAGGCACCCGGCGACCCGGGTCAGGTCGCACTCAACTAGATACATAGCAAGAAGTCTCTGCCAGTTTATGTGCGGAATAGGGTAGATGAGATTAGAGCCCTTTTGCCAGACGTTGCTTATCATTATGTAAATACAAAGGAAAACCCTAGTGATCTCATAACTAGGGGTATAACGGCTAGCCAGTTAATGAAGTCCGAATTGTGGTGGCATGGTCCAAAGTGGCTGCTCCATGAAAGTGAATGGACGATATGGCATGCTGTTGGTGAGGGACTTCTGCCACTGGAAACAGTGGCAGTTACAGCCCAACCAAATGAGCCACCGGGTCCTATCATAAAGTGGGCAAGATTCGGTGACTATAATAAACTAGTCAGAGTTGTAGCTTGGGTATTGCGATATGTATCCAATCTCAAGCTTAAAGTAACGGGCCAACTCTGCAACAGGGGTCACAACATTGATGCTCGTGAATTTAAAGCAGCTGAAGTAACTTTGATCAAATGGGTTCAAGTAGAAACCTTTTCCAATGAATTAGAATCCTTGAAAGGCTCGAATAAGACATTAATGCCATATATAGTGCGTCAACTAAGGTTGCACCTAGACAATGGCCTCATCAGGTGGTCGCCTGAAGTGGTCGGGTGTACCAGACGGCACAAACCGACCTATACTTATGCCAACAAGACATCACGTTACTGATCTATTGATCATACGTGCACATAGGGAAGTAAAACACTACGGGGTATGTCATATTATATCAAATTTACGTCTCATATGGTGGATACCCAGAGTTCGACAAGTAGCTCGACGCGTAGTGAGAAAGTGTGTAATATGCCAGAGACTAAAGGGTAAACCATATGCAACTGGACCAGCTCCACCTCTACCTGAATGCCGTGTAAAGCACGTAGAACCTTTCCAAGCGGTAGGATTAGATTACACAGGGGCATTGAAGACGAGGGAGCATGAGAAGGTTTATATTATTGTTTACCTGTGCGACGTCTCGAGCGGTACACCTAGAACTATGTGATAATATGTCTAGCGAAGAATTTATGCTGGCGTTCAGACGGTTTTGTGCCCGTCGTTCATTCCCTCAACTCATTCTTAGCGACAATGCTCCCACTTATGTCCAAGCATCAAAATATCTAAAGGATATGAGTAGTGATCCTACTATCATCACTTTTTTGGGAGAGAAGAAGTGCGAATGGAGGTTCATTCCAGTTAAGGCACCTTGGTTTGGTGGAATGTGGGAACGGTGTGTCGGCATAGTAAAGTCAGGACTCAGAGCGGTTGTAGGACGTGCTCTATTAAAGAAGAGTGAGTTGACGCCAGTCCTCACAGAGATAGAGGCAGTCGTGCATGATCGCCCGCTTACACGCCCACATCTGGGCACCAATGTGGTAAACTATCAATGGAAGTTAAATGTTACTAAGCTATAATGAATCAAATAAAATCAATCTAAATGAATACTCTATATCTAAATTGAATTCAATCTGAAACAAGCTAATTTATATCCAAAGGTCTCACATAATAAATGTAAATATAGGGTAAGGTTATAAGGGTTAATATTAGCCAGGAATTAACTCACCAATAGTTCCACGTGGCAATGAGGCAAGGGAGAACGTTTTACCCAATATGGTGGTGGACAATGGGGAACGAGACTTCGGTCCCGAGACACGAGTCAAGTTAAAGAAAGAATAAATGATTACATGGGAATGGACATGAATATTATGCTTATCTATCAGTCAGTCATGATGTCGATGAGAGCGTCGTGATGGTGTAGCTGTGTGTATTGCTGTATGTGTATTGTGATTAGAGGCACAAAAGCACGATCAACTGAGGGCGGAAAATTAGATGTTAACCGAGTGGTTAGCTTTTTGGGACGTATTTCGATCTACGGTTCATGAATCCTCTTTGGATAATGTCCGCAAGTTTCACTATCTGAAGGGACAAATGGAATGGACATTAACATAAGGGTTTTGCAGTAGTAGGTGGTAGTTATCTTGAAGCGGTACACTTATTAGAGTCCACATACGGGGATAGAGAGCAGTTGAAGATGGCCCATGTCGTTGCCTTGTTGGGGCTCGCAGAACCACAGTATAAGGTTGATGAGTTGACAACAAACTCAGGGCAAATATGGAGTGCCATACTCGATCGCTAGATACCCTAGGGCTTACCACGCAGGAAATGATAGTCATTATCTTGCGTCAGAAGCTTCCTATGGCAGTACTTGATAAGGTAGAATTTGAGCTGGGGGAATCAAAACTCAGTTCAGTAAGGAGATCAATAATCTACAGTTGAACAAAGGGAGAATGTATGAGTCGGGAGGGAGTGAGAATGTGAAGAAGAGGGGAACAGTAAGCATGACAGTGGGGACTAAAGTAAAGAAAGAGGGTGTGTATAAGAAACCTGCTCAGATTCTATGTAAGCTATGTAACAACAAACATAAATGGAGGTTCTGTGTAAAATACCCGACAATGAGACAAAACTAGCACAGGCGAGAAGATTGAAGCTATGTGTAGGTTGTCTAAGTGGGGAACATGGTAAGCAGGGACAATGTACTGCTACATACTTAAGGCCCTGTCGCCACTGCAAAGGACATCACTTGATAAGTCCTACAGCAGATAAGTCAAAGACGTCAAAAATGAGGGTACTACAACTGTGGCACTAGGTAGCACGCAAGACACCACTATATTGCCCACAATACAGATTCCCATGGAAGGTAATGACAGTAACAAAGTTTGTCGGGTACTTCTAGATCAAGGGTCTCAACGTTCCTTTATAAAGAGGTCCGTACTAGTGGGACTGAAGCACCGAATCGTAGGGGCTGAGACTCTTCGATTACAGGGCTTCACAGGGGTTACTGATAAACAAGACTACGAGATAGCGGAGATTTCATATTTCTATCATAAAAACCGGTACTTTATGACTTGTATCGTAGTAGACACCCTACCAGAATATGTATCTGTGGGTGTGAAGAAGGTGGAACACGCATTACGTAGCAAAGGGGTTAACTTGTCAGATCCCATGGGAAATCAGAGTGAGGTGCATGTTCTACTTGGTGTGGATCATTATTATGAAGTAGTATACCCTGGATTTAAAAAGATGTGTGGTGTAATTTTAATCCCCACTAAATTTGGATACTGCATGAGCGGAAAGGTGCATACTACACAGTCAAAGGTCCTGGTCGACACGGTCTCGATATATAGAGTCAATGTAACCGCGGCAGAGGAGTTGGGAAGGGAGGATTCCCAACCTAGTGACCCTAAGATGGCTGCCGAGTTCGACCTGGAACGACTGTGGAGATTGGATCACATAGGCATTAATCCTATGGAGACTGATTATGACTCGGAAGTTGCGCTACAAAGGTTTAACGAGTCTGTGTGCTACTGTGCCTCAGACAAGCAATATAAAGTTAGTTTACCTTGGAAGAACAGTGAGATAAGCCTACCTACCAACTATGGTTTGGCAGTAGGTCGCTTGCGCGCATTGCAGCGGAAATTGTCTAACGAACCGAGCACGCGCCAGGCGTATGACGATGTATTTCGGAGTTATGAGGATAGGGGTTTTATTGAGAGAGTCGATGTCAAGGAACCGTGTAAGAAGGGTAGGGTTCACTATCTGGCCCATCATGGGGTAAAGAAAGACAGCGTCACCACACCAATACGGGTGGTGTATGACTGTTCTGCCCACCAAGGTCAACAACCCAGTCTGAATGACTGCCTGTTGACAGGTCGGACCTGTCCCAACATCTATTGCGGTTTAGGCTGGGAAAGTACGCCTATACCAGTGACATCGAGAAAGCATTCTTGATGGTCAAGCTAAAGGAGGAAGATAGAGATGTTACCCGCTTTCTTTGGTTCAGCGACATTAGCGACTCTGAAAGTCCCATCATAATATACCGTTTTCGGGTTGTACTCTTTGGGGCCACTTGCTCGCAGTTTTTGTTAAATGCCACAATCAGAAAACATCTAGCTGACACTCATGAGGACACAAGTAAACTATCTCGCGGATTATACATTGACAATTTGCAGGGTACTAGCGATAGTCAAGATGATTTGTTGTATGCATACTGGCAAGCACGCAGATTGTTTGCGGATGCACATCTATTTCTCCGCGAGTGGGTTACTAATAGTGAAGATCTTCAGAGTTTAATACAGGTGGATGGTACGGCATCTCTTAACCAGGAAAAGTCCAGAAATTTGGGGATGATCTGGCAACCTAAACATGACATACTAACTTTTCAAACAAGGTCTTTTGCTCAGCAGACAGGAGCGCACACAAAAAGAAGTCTGTTGAGCAAAGTTGCGCAATTTTTTGATCCTTTGGGTCTAGCATTACCTGTTACCATAAGAGCTAGGATTCTAATGCAGGAAGTTTGGAGACGTAAAATAGGATGGGATGACAGTTTGCCCGAGGACCTGAATGACCAAGGGACATTGTTGTTGAATGAATATGCCATCCTATGTACTAAACCTATACCTCGTTAAGTGGTGGCGTTCGGTGACGTTACGTTACACACGTTTTGCGATGCTAGCGCCACGGCATACGGGGTAGCCATATATGTTGTTACTTCATTTGGGGCACATTTAGTTACAGCCCGGGCCAAAGTAGCCCCGGTTAAAAAGGTAACTATCCCTAAAATGGAATTGACTGCCATGCTGCTATTAGCACGTCTGGTGCAACATGTACGCGCAGCATACGAGAGCGAATTAAATATTGAAATCGTTCACGTATGGTGCGATAGTCAGGTCGCACTCAACTGGATACATAGCAAGAAGTCTCTGCCAGTTTATGTGCGGAATAGGGTAGATGAGATTAGAGCCCTTTTGCCAGACGTTGCTTATCATTATGTAAATACAAAGGAAAACCCTAGTGATCTCATAACTAGGGGTATAACGGCTAGCCAGTTAATGAAGTCCGAATTGTGGTGGCATGGTCCAAAGTGGCTGCTCCATGAAAGTGAATGGACGATATGGCATGCTGTTGGTGAGGGACTTCTGCCACTGGAAACAGTGGCAGTTACAGCCCAACCAAATGAGCCACCTGAATAAATGTAATTGAAACAAGCTAATTTATATCCAAAGGTCTCACATAATAAATGTATATAATTATAGGGTAAGGTTATAAGGGTTAATATTAGCCAGGAATTAACTCACCAATAGTTCCACGTGGCAATGAGGCAAGGGAGAACGTTTTACCCAATATGGTGGTGGACAATGGGGAACGAGACTTCGGTCCCGAGACACGAGTCAAGTTAAAGAAAGAATAAATGATTACATGGGAATGGACATGAATATTATGCTTATCTATCAGTCAGTCATGATGTCGATGAGAGCGTCGTGATGGTGTAGCTGTGTGTATTGCTGTATGTGTATTGTGATTAGAGGCACAAAAGCACGATCAACTGAGGGCGGAAAATTAGATGTTAACTGGTTGGTGTTCGTGAAGGCTCTGGCGTACCTCAAAAGCACACCTTGCTGCCTTGGCAAACCGCCAGGAGCCCAAATTATCGTACCGCATTTAGGTTGCTCTATACGATAAATTATATTAATATATACGATAAATTCATATATACTACATAAGACCATGGCAATATTGCTTAATAGCATATTAGGCCTTTTATAACTTAACTTATTTACAATCTTATAATATACGATCTACTCGTCCTACATCGTGCTGTAGGAGAGATCGTGACGTCACAGAGACATACAAGATCACAAAAGAGTCATAGTCTATCGTATTTATACGATACATGTGGTAAACTATCAATGGAAGTTAAATGTTACTAAGCTATAATGAATCAAATAAAATCAATCTAAATGAATACTCTATATCTAAATTGAATTCAATCTGAAACAAGCTAATTTATATCCAAAGGTCTCACATAATAAATGTATATAATTATAGGGTAAGGTTATAAGGGTTAATATTAGCCAGGAATTAACTCACCAATAGTTCCACGTGGCAATGAGGCAAGGGAGAACGTTTTACCCAATATGGTGGTGGACAATGGGGAACGAGACTTCGGTCCCGAGACACGAGTCAAGTTAAAGAAAGAATAAATGATTACATGGGAATGGACATGAATATTATGCTTATCTATCAGTCAGTCATGATGTCGATGAGAGCGTCGTGATGGTGTAGCTGTGTGTATTGCTGTATGTGTATTGTGATTAGAGGCACAAAAGCACGATCAACTGAGGGCGGAAAATTAGATGTTAACTGATTGGTGTTCGTGAAGGCTCTGGCGTACCTCAAAAGCACACCTTGCTGCCTTGGCAAACCGCCAGGAGCCCAAATTATCGTACCGCATTTAGGTTGCTCTATACGATAAATTATATTAATATATACGATAAATTCATATATACTACATAAGACCATGGCAATATTGCTTAATAGCATATTAGGCCTTTTATAACTTAACTTATTTACAATCTTATAATATACGATCTACTCGTCCTACATCGTGCTGTAGGAGAGATCGTGACGTCACAGAGACATACAAGATCACAAAAGAGTCATAGTCTATCGTATTTATACGATACACTCCCTCCACAAAAAAGACCTGAACCCCACCTTAAACCTAAAGTTGCCCAGAGGCTATCTTCTGACGCCACAAGTCGACAGCGCCAGCAGCAGCGCGTCTGGGACGCGTCCCGGTCCGAGAATGATCACCATCAGTATGAGGTGAGTCGTTCCTTCGAGAATCCTCGGACCCAGCAATAACAGGTGGAGCCTGAGATTGCAATGCGGAATCTAGCTCCAAAGCGTACAAACGTGCGATAGGACGAACAGTAGTTCCAGTGGCTGTCTTTAATAGCGCCACCCGCTCTACAGAGTCTGCCCCCTTGTATACCTCCAATACGCGGCCTAATTTCCAGTATAAACGAGGACTATCTTCTTTAATTAAAACAACGTCACCAACTGTAGGGGCCGTTGGTCTACCAGAGGGAGTAACACTCCTTTCCCTCAATGCTAGCAGATATTCACTAATCCACCGTTTCCTAAAATCCTCGATTATCCTGGACATATACTGGTATCTCTTAGACACCGCTACCGCAGAGTACAACGAGGGATCCTCTAACTCTACTATGGACTGAAAATCAGATGGAAACGCAGTAAATGGTTTTCCATATAGCAAGTGAGCTGGCGTTAATGGTAGTGGTTCTTGCAGGTCGGTGTACACATATGTAAGCGGGCGATCATTCACGACTGCCTCTATCTCTGTGAGGACTGTCGTCAACTCACTCTTCTTTAATAGAGCACGTCCTACAACCGCTCTGAGTCCTGACTTTACTATGCCGACACACCGTTCCCACATTCCACCAAACCAAGGTGCCTTAACTGGAATGAACCTCCATTCGCACTTCTTCTCTCCCAAAAAAGTGATGATAGTAGGATCACTACTCATATCCTTTAGATATTTTGATGCTTGGACATAAGTGGGAGCATTGTCGCTAAGAATGAGTTGAGGGAATGAACGACGGGCACAAAACCGTCTGAACGCCAGCATAAATTCTTCGCTAGACATATTATCACATAGTTCTAGGTGTACTGCTCGAGATGTCGCACAGGTAAACAATAATATATAAACCTTCTCACTCTCCCTCGTCTTCAATGCCCCTGTGTAATCTAATCCTACCGCTTGGAAAGGTTCTACATGCTTTACACGGCATTCAGGTAGAGGTGGAGCTGGTCCAGTTGCATATGGTTTACCCTTTAGTCTCTGGCATATTACACACTTTCTCACTACGCGTCGAGCTACTTGTCGAACTCTGGGTATCCACCATATGAGACGTAAATTTGATATAATATGACATACCCCGTAGTGTTTTACTTCCCTATGTGCACGTATGATCAATAGATCAGTAACGTGATGTCTTGTTGGCATAAGTATAGGTCGGTTTGTGCCGTCTGGTACACCCGACCACTTCAGGCGACCCTCACACCTGATGAGGCCATTGTCTAGGTGCAACCTTAGTTGACGCACTATATTAGGCATTAATGTCTTATTCGAGCCTTTCAAGGTTTCTACTTGAACCCATTTGATCAAAGTTACTTCAGCTGCTTTAAATTCACGAGCATCAATGTTGTGACCCCTGTTGCAGAGTTGGCCCGTTACTTTAAGCTTAAGATTGGATACATATCGCAACACCCAAGCTACAACTCTGACTAGTTTATTATAGTCACCGAATCTTGCCCACTTTATGATAGGACCCGGTGGCTCATTTGGTTGGGCTGTAACTGCCACTGTTTCCAGTGGCAGAAGTCCCTCACCAACAGCATGCCATATCGTCCATTCACTTTCATGGAGCAACCACTTTGGACCATGCCACCACAATTCGGACTTCATTAACTGGCTAGCCGTTATACCCCTAGTTATGAGATCACTAGGGTTTTCCTTTGTATTTACATAATGATAAGCAACGTCTGGCAAAAGGGCTCTAATCTCATCTACCCTATTCCGCGCATAAACTGGCAGAGACTTCTTGCTATGTATCCAGTTGAGTGCGACCTGACTATCGCACCATACGTGAACGATTTCAATATTTAATTCGCTCTCATATGCTGCGCGTACATGTTGCACCAGACGTGCTAATAGCAGCATGGCAGTCAATTCCATTTTAGGGATAGTTACCTTCCTAACCGGGGCTACTTTGGCCCGGGCTGTAACTAAATGTGCCCCAAATGAAGTAACAACATATATGGCTACCCCGTATGCCGTGGCGCTAGCATCGCAAAACGTGTGTAACGTAACGTCACCGAACGCCGCCACTTTACGAGGTATAGGTTTAGTACATAGGATGGCATATTCATTCAACAACAATGTCCCTTGGTCATTCAGGTCCTCGGGCAAACTGTCATCCCATCCTATTTTACGTCTCCAAACTTCCTGCATTAGAATCCTAGCTCTTATGGTAACAGGTAATGCCTAGACCCAAAGGATCAAAAATTGCGCAACTTTGCTCAACAGACTAGGCGCTCCTGTCTGCTGAGCAAAAGACCTTGTTTGAAAAGTTAGTATGTCATGTTTAGGTTGCCAGATCATCCCCAAATTTCTGGACTTTTCCTGGTTAAGAGATGCCGTACCATCCACCTGTATTAAACTCTGAAGATCTTCACTATTAGTAACCCACTCGCGGAGAAATAGATGTGCATCCGTAAACAATCTGCGTGCTTGCCAGTATGCATACAACAAATCATCTTGACTATCGCTAGTACCCTGCAAATTGTCAATGTATAATCCGCGAGATAGTTTACTTGTGTCCTCATGAGTGTCAGCTAGATGTTTTCTGATTGTGGCATTTAACAAAAACTGCGAGCAAGTGGCCCCAAAGAGTACAACCCGAAAATGGTATATTATGATGGGACTTTCAGAGTCGCTAATGTCGCTGAACCAAAGAAAGCGGGTAACATCTCTATCTTCCTCCTTTAGCTTGACCATCAAGAATGCTTTCTCGATGTCACTGGTATAGGCGTACTTTCCCAGCCTAAACCGCAATAGATGTTGGGACAGGTCCGACACCATGGACGGACCTGTCAACAGGCAGTCATTCAGACTGGGTTGTTGACCTTGGTGGGCAGAACAGTCATACACCACCCGTATTGGTGTGGTGACGCTGTCTTTCTTTACCCCATGATGGGCCAGATAGTGAACCCTACCCTTCTTTCACGGTTCCCTGACATTGACTCTCTCTATAAAGCCCCTATCCTCATAACTCCGAAATACATCGTCATACGCCTGGCGCGTGCTCGGTTCGTTAGACAATTTCCGCTGCAATGCGCGCAAGCGACCTAATGCCAAACCATAGTTGGTAGGCAGGCTTATCTCACTGTTCTTCCAGGGTAAACTAACTTTATATTGCTTGTCTGAGGCACAGTAGCACACAGACTCGTTAAACCTTTGTAGCGCAACTTCCGAGTCATAATCAGTCTCCATAGGATTAATGCCTATGTGATCCAATCTCCACAGTCGTTCCAGGTCGAACTCGGCAGCCATCTTAGGGTCACTAGGTTGGGAATCCTCCCTTCCCAACTCCTCTGCCGCGGTTACATTGACTCTATATATCGAGACCGTGTCGACCAGGACCTTTGACTGTGTAGTATGCACCTTTCCGCTCATGCAGTATCCAAATTTAGTGGGGATTAAAATTACACCACACATCTTTTTAAATCCAGGGTATACTACTTCATAATAATGATCCACACCAAGTAGAACATGCACCTCACTCTGATTTCCCATGGGATCTGACAAGTTAACCCCTTTGCTACGTAATGCGTGTTCCACCTTCTTCACACCCACAGATACATATTCTGGTAGGGTGTCTACTACGATACAAGTCATAAAGTACCGGTTTTTATGATAGAAATATGAAATCTCCGCTATCTCGTAGTCTTGTTTATCAGTAACCCCTGTGAAGCCCTGTAATCGAAGAGTCTCAGCCCCTACGATTCGGTGCTTCAGTCCCACTAGTACGGACCTCTTTATAAAGGAACGTTGAGACCCTTGATCTAGAAGTACCCGACAAACTTTGTTACTGTCATTACCTTCCATGGGAATCTGTATTGTGGGCAATATAGTGGTGTCTTGCGTGCTACCTAGTGCCACAGTTGTAGTACCCTCATTTTTGACGTCTTTGACTTTATCTGCTGTAGGACACAACTTATCAAAGTGATGTCCTTTGCAGTGGCGACAGGGCCTTAACCTGGGAGCTGCGGGGAGACTCTTAAGAGTTCCCCCGGCGCACTGCGGGAAGACTCTTAAGAGTCAGAGAAAATAAAAATCAACTTTTGACATCGAAAAAAAATATTTTTTTATATTTTTTTTTTTTTATTTTTTATTTTTTTACCCGCTGGGCCATGCAAAATCTCAGTCCTCTACCTCCCCTCCTTCCCCACTTTCCTCCTCTCCTTCAGTTATCACCTATTTTCCCTGTTATTCCCTTATTCTGAGGTATATTTTCGTGCTAACATTAGAAATCCGATTGGAGGGTGTGGTCCATCACTGATAGCAAGCGAGAGAGAGAGAGAGTATCGATCGACTGTGTCTCAGTGGCCTTGGGGGAAATTGGCGGGAAAGCCGTCACATACATTATACAACTCGCGGGCTATATCTCCGATTTTGACCATCCAACGCTGTTTTCACTCGTTTTATTGTTGTTTCAGGTTAATACCTTTATAATCAACCCATAATAGGCGCATATGGATAAATATTAATGCTATTAATGGCACAATGAATATTTTAGTGACGGAAACACCTCAAATACGTCAGCACAGGGGGACGTTTCCAATTACCCCCATGCGCACTTCAGAGGTTAAGTATGTAGCAGTACATTGTCCCTGCTTACCATGTTCCCCACTTAGACAACCTACACATAGCTTCAATCTTCTCGCCTGTGCTAGTTTTGTCTCATTTGTCGGGTATTTTACACAGAAACTCCATTTATGTTTGTTGTTACATAGCTTACATAGAATCTGAGCAGGTTTCTTATACACACCCTCTTTCTTTACTTTAGTCCCCACTGTCATGCTTACTGTTCCCTCTCTTCACATTCCTCACTCCCTCCCGACTCATACATTCTCCCTTTGTTCAACTGTAGATTATTGATCTCCTTACTGAACTGAGTTTTGAATTCCCCCAGCTCAAATGATCTTACCTTATCAAGTATTGCCATAGGAAGCTTCTGACGCAAGATAATGACTATCATTTCCTGCGTGGTAAGCCCTAGGGTATCTAGCGATCGAGTATGGCACTCCATATTTGCCCTGAAGTTTGTCAACTCATCAACCTTATACTGTGGTTCTGCGAGCCCCAACAAGGCAACGACATGGGCCATCTTCAACTGCTCTCTATTCCCGTATGTGGACTCTAATAAGTGTACCGCTTCAAGATAACTACCACCTACTACTGCAAAACCCTCTATTAAATGTAAGGCCTCTCCTTCCATTTGTCCCTTCAGATAGTGAAACTTGCGGACATTATCCAAAGAGGATTCATGAACCGTAGATCGAAATACGTCCCAAAAAGCTAACCACTCGGTTAACTTGCCCCAAATGTAGGAAGATTGAGCTTTGGGAGGCGTACAGTATGTTTTGGGTCAGCCCTTCTATGGGCCTCATTATCGCCTCCCTTCTTACTTGCGACAGCACGCTGTAATAGACGCTTCGCTCTAAAGACAGGTTCGTCATAGAGGGCGCGATTATCACACTCTGTAACTATCTCTTCTTCCTCTATCATGTCAGCCACAATCACCTCACTCAGAGCCGTAATACGACCGTGGGTAGCCTGGACGTTATCTAATCTAGCCTCCAATTCCTCTAGATCAGCAGTAGTGATGAAAGTGTTTTAAGTCCACAGATGCCTATTTAACACTCCCCGAAGTCCCGCCCTTTGATTTTTAGGGGCTTTGCTTAGCACCCCACTAGACGGTGTCTCTTTATGGTCTTTATCCATTTTGCATGTGAGCCTATAGGCTATGTATCTAAATATCACGTTACAAAAACAACGGCCAAATAATAGGCTACTTAAGAGACGCCAACCGGCGGACTTCTATGTTATGGAGAAAAAATAGTACACTATATAGCAATACCTACTAATGGATCACATTGAACAAGAAAAATGTTAGGTCAGGTCATATGTCACAGGAAGTCTGAAACTGAAAAGAACATTACTGGGGAAAGACGATGGGTGGGAAGCAGGACTTAGGCAGGCACAACGATGTGACCCTGCTTTCCGGCTCTAACCATCGCTTGGCTAGCCTTGCCAGTTTATCATAGAGTTGTTCCTGCATCCTGTTATATGTCCCCTTGTTCATTGCCTTAAAATCCCTTACTGGTAGTCAAAGGTCCCGGGTCTGGGCACCAATGTGGTAAACTATCAATGGAAGTTAAATGTTACTAAGCTATAATGAATCAAATAAAATCAATCTAAATGAATACTCTATATCTAAATTGAATTCAATCTGAAACAAGCTAATTTATATCCAAAGGTCTCACATAATAAATGTATATAATTATAGGGTAAGGTTATAAGGGTTAATATTAGCCAGGAATTAACTCACCAATAGTTCCACGTGGCAATGAGGCAAGGGAGAACGTTTTACCCAATATGGTGGTGGACAATGGGGAACGAGACTTCGGTCCCGAGACACGAGTCAAGTTAAAGAAAGAATAAATGATTACATGGGAATGGACATGAATATTATGCTTATCTATCAGTCAGTCATGATGTCGATGAGAGCGTCGTGATGGTGTAGCTGTGTGTATTGCTGTATGTGTATTGTGATTAGAGGCACAAAAGCACGATCAACTGAGGGCGGAAAATTAGATGTTAACTGGTTGGTGTTCGTGAAGGCTCTGACGTACCTCAAAAGCACACCTTGCTGCCTTGGCAAACCGCCAGGAGCCCAAATTATCGTACCGCATTTAGGTTGCTCTATACGATAAATTATATTAATATATACGATAAATTCATATATACTACATAAGACCATGGCAATATTGCTTAATAGCATATTAGGCCTTTTATAACTTAACTTATTTACAATCTTATAATATACGATCTACTCGTCCTACGTCGTTCTGTAGGAGAGATTGTGACGTCACAGAGACATAAGAGATCACAAAAGAGTCATATTCTATCGTATTTATACGATACACTCCCCCCACAAAAAAGACCTGAACCCCACCTTAAACCTAAAGTTGCCCAGAGGCTATCTTCTGACGCCACAAGTCGACGGTGCCAGCAGCAGCGCTTCTGGGACGCGTCCCGGTCCGAGAATGATCACCATCAGTATGAGGTGAGTCGTTCCTTCGAGAATCCTCGGACCCAGCAATAACAGGTGGAGCCTCAGATTGCAATGCGGAATCTAGCTCCAAAGCGTACAAACGTGCGATAGGACGAACAGTAGTTCCAGTGGCTGTCTTTAATAGCGCCACCCGCTCTACAGAGCCTGCCCCCTTGTATACCTCCAATACGCGGCCTAATTTCCAGTATAAACGAGGACTATCTTCTTTAATTAAAACAACGTCACCAACTGTAGGGGCCGTTGGTCTACCAGAGGGAGTAACACTCCTTTCCCTCAATGCTAGCAGATATTCACTAATCCACCGTTTCCTAAAATCCTCGATTATCCTGGACATATACTGGTATCTCTTAGACACCGCTACCGCAGAGTACAACGAGGGATCCTCTAACTCTACTATGGACTGAAAATCAGATGGAAACGCAGTAAATGGTTTTCCATATAGCAAGTGAGCTGGCGTTAATGGTAGTGGTTCTTGCAGGTCGGTGTACACATATGTAAGCGGGCGATCATTCACGACTGCCTCTATCTCTGTGAGGACTGTCGTCAACTCACTCTTCTTTAATAGAGCACGTCCTACAACCGCTCTGAGTCCTGACTTTACTATGCCGACACACCGTTCCCACATTCCACCAAACCAAGGTGCCTTAACTGGAATGAACCTCCATTCGCACTTCTTCTCTCCCAAAAAAGTGATGATAGTAGGATCACTACTCATATCCTTTAGATATTTTGATGCTTGGACATAAGTGGGAGCATTGTCGCTAAGAATGAGTTGAGGGAATGAACGATGGGCACAAAACCGTCTGAACGCCAGCATAAATTCTTCGCTAGACATATTATCACATAGTTCTAGGTGTACCGCTCGAGACGTCGCACAGGTAAACTATAATATATAAACCTTCTCATGCTCCCTCGTCTTCAATGCCCCTGTGTAATCTAATCCTACCGCTTGGAAAGGTTCTACGTGCTTTACACGGCATTCAGGCAGAGGCGGAGCTGGTCCAGTTGCATATGGTTTACCCTTTAGTCTCTGGCATATTACACACTTTCTCACTACGCGTCGAGCTACTTGTCGAACTCTGGGTATCCACCATATGAGACGTAAATTTGATATAATATGACATACCCCGTAGTGTTTTACTTCCCTATGTGCACGTATGATCAATAGATCAGTAACGTGATGTCTTGTTGGCATAAGTATAGGTCGGTTTGTGCCGTCTGGTACACCCGACCACTTCAGGCGACCCTCACACCTGATGAGGCCATTGTCTAGGTGCAAACTTAGTTGACGCACTATATTAGGCATTAATGTCTTATTCGAGCCTTTCAAGGATTCTAATTCATTGGAAAAGGTTTCTACTTGAACCCATTTGATCAAAGTTACTTCAGCTGCTTTAAATTCACGAGCATCAATGTTGTGACCCCTGTTGCAGAGTTGGCCCGTTACTTTAAGCTTGAGATTGGATACATATCGCAACACCCAAGCTACAACTCTGACTAGTTTATTATAGTCACCGAATCTTGCCCACTTCATGATAGGACCCGGTGGCTCATTTGGTTGGGCTGTAACTGCCACTGTTTCCAGTGGCAGAAGTCCCTCACCAACAGCATGCCATATCGTCCATTCACTTTCATGGAGCAGCCACTTTGGACCATGCCACCACAATTCGGACTTCATTAACTGGCTAGCCGTTATACCCCTAGTTATGAGATCACTAGGGTTTTCCTTTGTATTTACATAATGATAAGCAACGTCTGGCAAAAGGGCTCTAATCTCATCTACCCTATTCCGCACATAAACTGGCAGAGACTTCTTGCTATGTATCCAGTTGAGTGCGACCTGACTATCGCACCATACGTGAACGATTTCAATATTTAATTCGCTCTCGTATGCTGCGCGTACATGTTGCACCAGACGTGCTAATAGCAGCATGGCAGTCAATTCCATTTTAGGGATAGTTACCTTTTTAACCGGGGCTACTTTGGCCCGGGCTGTAACTAAATGTGCCCCAAATGAAGTAACAACATATATGGCTACCCCGTATGCCGTGGCGCTAGCATCGCAAACGTGTGTAACGTAACGTCACCGAACGCCGCCACTTTACGAGGTATAGGTTTAGTACATAGGATGGCATATTCATTCAACAACAATGTCCCTTGGTCATTCAGGTCCTCGGGCAAACTGTCATCCCATCCTATTTTACGTCTCCAAACTTCCTGCATTAGAATCCTAGCTCTTATGGTAACAGGTAATGCTAGACCCAAAGGATAAAAAAATTGCGCAACTTTGCTCAACAGACTTCTTTTTGTGTGCGCTCCTGTCTGCTGAGCAAAAGACCTTGTTTGAAAAGTTAGTATGTCATGTTTTAGGTTGCCAGATCATCCCCAAATTTCTGGACTTTTCCTGGTTAAGAGATGCCGTACCATCCACCTGTATTGAACTCTGAAGATCTTCACTATTAGTAACCCACTCGCGGAGAAATAGATGTGCATCCGCAAACAATCTGCGTGCTTGCCAGTATGCATACAACAAATCATCTTGACTATCGCTAGTACCCTGCAAATTGTCAATGTATAATCCGCGAGATAGTTTACCTTGTGTCCTCATGAGTGTCAGCTAGATGTTTTCTGATTGTGGCATTTAACAAAAACTGCGAGCAAGTGGCCCCAAAGAGTACAACCCGAAAACGGTATATTATGATGGGACTTTCAGAGTCGCTAATGTCGCTGAACCAAAGAAAGCGGGTAACATCTCTATCTTCCCCCTTTAGCTTGACCATCAAGAATGCTTTCTCGATGTCACTGGTATAGGCGTACTTTCCCAGCCTAAACCGCAATAGATGTTGGGACAGGTCCGACACCATGGACGGACCTGTCAACAGGCAGTCATTCAGACTGGGTTGTTGACCTTGGTGGGCAGAACAGTCATACACCACCCGTATTGGTGTGGTGATGCTGTCTTTCTTTACCCCATGATGGGCCAGATAGTGAACCCTACCCTTCTTACACGGTTCCTTGACATCGACTCTCTCAATAAAACCCCTATCCTCATAACTCCGAAATACATCGTCATACGCCTGGCGCGTGCTCGGTTCGTTAGACAATTTCCGCTGCAATGCGCGCAAGCGACCTAATGCCAAACCATAGTTGGTAGGCAGGCTTATCTCACTGTTCTTCCAGGGTAAACTAACTTTATATTGCTTGTCTGAGGCACAGTAGCACACAGACTCGTCAAACCTTTGTAGCGCAACTTCCGAGTCATAATCAGTCTCCATAGGATTAATGCCTATGTGATCCAATCTCCACAGTCGTTCCAGGTCGAACTCGGCAGCCATCTTAGGGTCACTAGGTTGGGAATCCTCCCTTCCCAACTCCTCTGCCGCGGTTACATTGACTCTATATATCGAGACCGTGTCGACCAGGACCTTTGACTGTGTAGTATGCACCTTTCCGCTCATGCAGTATCCAAATTTGTGGGGATTAAAATTACACCACACATCTTTTTTAAATCCAGGGTATACTATTCATAATAATGATCCACACCAAGTAGAACATGCACCTCACTCTGATTTCCCATGGGATCTGACAAGTTAACCCCTTTGCTACGTAATGCGTGTTCCACCTTCTTCACACCCACAGATACATATTCTGGTAGGGTGTCTACTACGATACAAGTCATAAAGTACCGGTTTTTACGATAGAAATATGAAATCTCCGCTATCTCGTAGTCTTGTTTATCAGTAACCCCTGTGAAGCCCTGTAATCGAAGAGTCTCAGCCCCTACGATTCGGTGCTTCAGTCCCACTAGTACGGACCTCTTTATAAAGGAACGTTGAGACCCTTGATCTAGAAGTACCCGACAAACTTTGTTAACTGTCATTACCTTCCATGGGAATCTGTATTGTGGGCAATATAGTGGTGTCTTGCGTGCTACCTAGTGCCACAGTTGTAGTACCCTCATTTTTGACGTCTTTGACTTTATCTGCAGTAGGACACAACTTATCAAAGTGATGTCCTTTGCAGTGCCGACAGGGCCTTAAGTATGTAGCAGTACATTGTCCCTGCTTACCATGTTCCCCACTTAGACAACCTACACATAGCTTCAATCTTCTCGCCTGTGCTAGTTTTGTCTCATTTGTCGGGTATTTTACACAGAAACTCCATTTATGTTTGTTGTTACATAGCTTACATAGAATCTGAGCAGGTTTCTTATACACACCCTCTTTCTTTACTTTAGATCCCACTGTCATGCTTACTGTTCCCCTCTTCTCCACATTCTCACTCCCTCCCGACACATACATTCTCCCTTTGTTCAACTGTAGATTATTGATCTCCTTACTGAACTGAGTTTTGAATTCCCCCAGCTCAAATGATCTTACCTTATCAAGTATTGCCATAGGAAGCTTCTGACGCAAGATAATGACTATCATTTCCTGCGTGGTAAGCCCTAGGGTATCTAGCGATCGAGTATGGCACTCCATATTTGCCCTGAAGTTTGTTCACTCATCGTCCTTATACTGTGGTTCTGCGAGCCCCAACAAGGCAACGACATGGGCCATCCTCAACTGCTCTCTATCCCCGTACGTGGACTCTAATAAGTGTACCGCTTCAAGATAACTACCACCTACTACTGCAAAACCCTCTATTAAATGTAAGGCCTCTCCTTCCATTTGTCCCTTCAGATAGTGAAACTTGCGGACATTATCCAAAGAGGATTCATGAACCGTAGATCGAAATACGTCCCAAAAGCTAACCACTCGGTTAACTTGCCCCCAAATGTAGGAAGATTGAGCTTTGGGAGGTGTACAGTATGTTTTGGGTCAGCCCTTCTATGGGCCTCATTATCGCCTCCCTTCTTACTTGCGACAGCACGCTGTAATAGGCGCTTCGCTCTAAAGACAGGTTCGTCATAGAGGGCGCGATTATCACACTCTGTAACTATCTCTTCCTCCTCTATCATGTCAGCCACAATCACCTCACTCAGAGCCGTAATACGACCGTGGGTAGCCTGGACGTTATCTAATCTAGCCTCCAATTCCTCTAGATCAGCAGTAGTGATGAAAGTGTTTAAGTCCACAATTAGCCTATTTAACACTCCCCGAAGTCCCGCCCTTTGATTTTTAGGGGCTTTGCTTAGCACCCCACTAGACGGTGTCTCTTTATGGTCTTTATCCATTTTGCATGTGAGCCTATAGGCTACGTATCTAAATATCACGTTACAAAAACAACGGCCAAATAATAGGCTACTTAAGAGACGCCAACCGGCGGACTTCTATGTTATGGAGAAAAAATAGTACACTATATAGCAATACCTACTAATGGATCATATTGAACAAGAAAAAATGTTAGGTCAGGTCATATGTCACAGGAAGTCTGAAACTGAAAAGAACATTACTGGGGAAAGACGATGGGTGGGAAGCAGGACTTAGGCAGGCGCAATGACACAACCCAGGTAAATTCGGGTGTAATTCGGGGTACCGGGTCCCTGGAAGTGTTTATCCCGGGTCTGGGCACCAATGTGGTAAACTATCAATGGAAGTTAAATATTACTAAGCTATAATGAATCAAATAAAATCAATCTAAATGAATACTCTATATCTAAATTGAATTCAATCTGAAACAAGCTAATTTATATCCAAAGGTCTCACATAATAAATGTATATAATTATAGGGTAAGGTTATAAGGGTTAATATTAGCCAGGAATTAACTCACCAATAGTTCCACGTGGCAATGAGGCAAGGGAGAACGTTTTACCCAATATGGTGGTGGACAATGGGGAAACGAGACTTCGGTCCCGAGACACGAGTCAAGTTAAAGAAAGAATAAATGATTACATGGGAATGGACATGAATATTATGCTTATCTATCAGTCAGTCATGATGTCGATGAGAGCGTCGTGATGGTGTAGCTGTGTGTATTGCTGTATGTGTATTGTGATTAGAGGCACAAAAGCACGATCAACTGAGGGCGGAAAATTAGATGTTAACTGGTTGGTGTTCGTGAAGGCTCTGACGTACCTCAAAAGCACACCTTGCTGCCTTGGCAAACCGCCAGGAGCCCAAATTATCGTACCGCATTTAGGTTGCTCTATACGATAAATTATATTAATATATACGATAAATTCATATATACTACATAAGACCATGGCAATATTGCTTAATAGCATATTAGGCCTTTTATAACTTAACTTATTTACAATCTTATAATATACGATCTACTCATCCTACATCGTGCTGTAGGAGAGATCGTGACGTCACAGAGACATCCAAGATCACAAAAGAGTCATAGTCTATCGTATTTATACGATACACTCCCCCCACAAAAAAGACCTGAACCCCACCTTAAACCTAAAGTTGCCCAGAGGCTATCTTCTGACGCCACAAGTCGACAGCGCCAGCAGCAGCGCGTCTGGGATGCGTCCCGGTCCGAGAATGATCACCATCAGTATGAGGTGAGTCGTTCCTTCGAGAATCCTCGGACCCAGCAATAACAGGTGGAGCCTCAGATTGCAATGCGGAATCTAGCTCCAAAGCGTACAAACGTGCGATAGGACGAACAGTAGTTCCAGTGGCTGTCTTTAAAAGCGCCACCCGCTCTACAGAGTCTGCCCCCTTGTATACCTCCAATACGCGGCCTAATTTCCAGTATAAACGAGGACTATCTTCTTTAATTAAAACAACGTCACCAACTGTAGGGGCCGTTGGTCTACCAGAGGGAGTAACACTCCTTTCCCTCAATGCTAGCAGATATTCACTAATCCACCGTTTCCTAAAATCCTCGATTATCCTGGATATATACTGGTATCTCTTAGACACCGCTACCGCAGAGTACAACGAGGGATCCTCTAACTCTACTATGGACTGAAAATCAGATGGAAACGCAGTCAATGGTTTTCCATATAGCAAGTGAGCTGGCGTTAATGGTAGTGGTTCTTGCAGGTCGGTGTACACATATGTAAGCGGGCGATCATTCACGACTGCCTCTATCTCTGTGAGGACTGTCGTCAACTCACTCTTCTTTAATAGAGCACGTCCTACAACCGCTCTTAGTCCTGACTTTACTATGCCGACACACACCGTTCCCACATGCCACCAAACCAAGGTGCCTTAACTGGAATGAACCTCCATTCGCACTTCTTCTCTCCCAAAAAAGTGATGATAGTAGGATCACTACTCATATCCTTTAGATATTTTGATGCTTGGACATAAGTGGGAGCATTGTCGCTAAGAATGAGTTGAGGGAATGAACGACGGGCACAAAACCGTCTGAACGCCAGCATAAATTCCTCGCTAGACATATTATCACATAGTTCTAGGTGTACCGCTCGAGACGTCGCACAGGTAAACAATAATATATAAACTTTCTCATGCTCCCTCGTCTTCAATGCCCCTGTGTAATCTAATCCTACCGCTTGGAAAGGTTCTACGTGCTTTACACGGCATTCAGGTAGAGGTGGAGCTGGTCCAGTTGCATATGGTTTACCCTTTAGTCTCTGGCATATTACACACTTTCTCACTACGCGTCGAGCTACTTGTCGAACTCTGGGTATCCACCATATGAGACGTAAATTTGATATAATATGACATACCCCGTAGTTTTTTACTTCCCTATGTGCACGTATGATCAATAGATCAGTAACGTGATGTCTTGTTGGCATAAGTATAGGTCGGTTTGTGCCGTCTGGTACACCCGACCACTTCAGGCGACCCTCACACCTGATGAGGCCATTGTCTAGGTGCAACCTTAGTTGACGCACTATATTAGGCATTAATGTCTTATTCGAGCCTTTTCAAGGATTCTAATTCATTGGAAAAGGTTTCTACTTGAACCCATTTGATCAAAGTTACTTCAGCTGCTTTAAATTCACGAGCATCAATGTTGTGACCCCTGTTGCAGAGTTGGCCCGTTACTTTAAGCTTGAGATTGGATACATATCGCAATACCCAAGCTACAACTCTGACTAGTTTATTATAGTCACCGAATCTTGCCCACTTTATGATAGGACCCGGTGGCTCATTTGGTTGGGCTGTAACTGCCACTGTTTCCAGTGGCAGAAGTCCCTCACCAACAGCATGCCATATCGTCCATTCACTTTCATGGAGCAGCCACTTTGGACCATGCCACCACAATTCGGACTTCATTAACTGGCTAGCCGTTATACCCCTAGTTATGAGATCACGAGGGTTTCCTTTGTATTTACATAATGATAAGCAACGTCTGGCAAAAGGGCTCTAATCTCATCTACCCTATTCCGCACATAAACTGGCAGAGACTTCTTGCTATGTATCCAGTTGAGTGCGACCTGACTATCGCACCATACGTGAACGATTTCAATATTTAATTCGCTCTCGTATGCTGCGCGTACATGTTGCACCAGACGTGCTAATAGCAGCATGGCAGTCAATTCCATTTTAGGGATAGTTACCTTCTTAACCGGGGCTACTTTGGCCCGGGCTGTAACTAAATGTGCCCCAAATGAAGTAACAACATATATGGCTACCCCGTATGCCGTGGCGCTAGCATCGCAAAACGTGTGTAACGTAACGTCACCGAACGCCGCCACTTTACGAGGTATAGGTTAAGTACATAGGATGGCATATTCATTCAACAACAATGTCCCTTGGTCATTCAGGTCCTCGGGCAAACTGTCATCCCATCCTATTTTACGTCTCCAAACTTCCTGCATTAGAATCCTAGCTCTTATGGTAACAGGTAATGCTAGACCCAAAGGATCAAAAAATTGCGCAACTTTGCTCAACAGACTTCTTTTTGTGTGCGCTCCTGTCTGCTGAGCAAAAGACCTTGTTTGAAAAATTAGTATGTCATGTTTAGGTTGCCAGATCATCCCCAAATTTCTGGACTTTTCCTGGTTAAGAGATGCCGTACCATCCACCTGTATTAAACTCTGAAGATCTTCACTATTAGTAACCCACTCGCGGAGAAATAGATGTGCATCCGCAAACAGTCTGCGTGCTTGCCAGTATGCATACAACAAATCATCTTGACTATCGCTAGTACCCTGCAAATTGTCAATGTATAATCCGCGAGATAGTTTACTTGTGTCCCTCATGAGTGTCAGCTAGATGTTTTCTGATTGTGGCATTTAACAAAAACTGCGAGCAAGTGGCCCCAAAGAGTACAACCCGAAAACGGTATATTATGATGGGACTTTCAGAGTCGCTAATGTCGCTGAACCAAAGAAAGCGGGTAACATCTCTATCTTCCTCCTTTAGCTTGACCATCAAGAATGCTTTCTCGATGTCACTGGTATAGGCGTACTTTCCCAGCCTAAACCGCAATAGATGTTGGGACAGGTCCGACACCATGGACGGACCTGTCAACAGGCAGTCATTCAGACTGGGTTGTTGACCTTGGTGGGCAGAACAGTCATACACCACCCGTATTGGTGTGGTGATGCTGTCTTTCTTTACCCCATGATGGGCCAGATAGTGAACCCTACCCTTCTTACACGGTTCCTTGACATCGACTCTCTCAATAAAACCCCTATCCTCATAACTCCGGAATACATCGTCATACGCCTGGCGCGTGCTCGGTTCGTTAGACAATTTCCGCTGCAATGCGCGCAAGCGACCTAATGCCAAACCATAGTTGGTAGGCAGGCTTATCTCACTGTTCTTCCAGGGTAAACTAACTTTATATTGCTTGTCTGAGGCACAGTAGCACACAGACTCGTCAAACCTTTGTAGCGCAACTTCCGAGTCATAATCAGTCTCCATAGGATTAATGCCTATGTGATCCAATCTCCACAGTCGTTCCAGGTCGAACTCGGCAGCCATCTTAGGGTCACTAGGTTGGGAATCCTCCCTTCCCAACTCCTCTGCCGCGGTTACATTGACTCTATATATCGAGACCGTGTCGACCAGGACCTTTGACTGTGTAGTATGCACCTTTCCGCTCATGCAGTATCCAAATTTTGTGGGGATTAAAATTACACCACACATCTTTTTAAATCCAGGGTATTTTTTTTTTTTTTTTAAGAGACAATGAATGGAGGAAGGAAAAACACAGATAAAACAAAAAGGTCCATGTGCCTAAAGGCATCCTCCATTCATAAAATGTTTGTAACAACTGGATTTAAACATTTGTTGATTGTAAGTTTGTGGAAAGCAATTCGAGGGAAGTGAATTCCAAAGAGTAGTAGCTCTGGGGATAAATGAATTCTGATAAGCAGAAGTTCTGCATTGTGGAGGAGAAAGTGTAAATTCATGGGCGCTCTCAGCTGCCCTAGTTCTACGGGGAAAGATGTGGAGAGGCGGCACAATTGAAGCAAGTTCCTCGGAACAATTGCTGTGAAAATATCTGTAGAATAATGCAAGGGATGCAACGTTTCTTCGTATGGCTTGTGACGCATGTCCAGTGTGAGCATGCTGTACAGAACGCCTAGTCATGCCCCACTCTCGCTAGGATCGTCAGGGCAGGAACTTTGGCTGTAGTCTATGTAGAGTTTCCTAACTTAGTTCATGTGAGCCGTTGTACTATAAGTAATATGAATATGTATTTTGTTTTCATCTGAGTCAACGAGTTCTATTTTATATCATTAGTTATAAGTATTGTGTGTAAAACTTATTTGTAATGATGGGAGAAGCGGCAGCCACAGTTGGGGGTCAGTGGGTGCGCCATGCGGGAGGTGGGCCTAACTCACTAGCACTCCCCCCCCCTCCCCCCTCCCCTCAGTGCTAGGAAAGCCTTTGTCTATCCCAGAGGAGAGAGAGAAATTACGTAATGATTGTCAGTGGGCGGTCCTTAGTAGTTCACGTTGGGCCCACTAGAGGGCCGAGTATAAAAAGGGAAGTCTAGCCATTTTTTGATCAGAACTCATTAGGCAGAGCGACTTCTCATTTCCCTTGCTAACTATATATATTCTTCTGACTGATGTGAACTTTCTCTACTACCTTACATTCTTATCTCCTCTTTTCCCTACCCTTTTTAACTTCCATGGTCCCGTTGGTGCAGAGCTAGTCAGCCAACGTATTATCGCTTGAGTTCTCATGAGATACATGCCTATTAGATAGCCTATTTTGGAAGGGTTAACTTAGAATAGGATTGATTTATGTTTGTTGCACTTGTCTATGCATTTCCCTGTGTGTTATTATTATTATTATTCCTGGTTTCTGCTAGTCTAGGTAATGCTAGACTGGGGTAAGGCTTTTCTGTGTTACGAGTTGTTGTTTGATGCAGTGGTTAAGCGATAAACCTGCATACTCGTTTCGGTTCAGTGAAGCCTAGGTTGTCTTCGCGGCTGACTGTGTTGAGTTAATAATTTACAGTGCGTGAGGGCAAGAGCCTAACCACCCTGTATTTTATTAACAGCTTGTTTTTACTTTGTCAAGGAGCCGGGAGAAAACCAGATACAAGGGATCTGGATTTCTCAAAGTGCACTTGTTAGTGTTAACGTAATACTTTAAACAGTTGTGAGGACTTCGCTAGGCTACGAGCCGTTTTTGCTCAGTCACTGCTACCTTTTGCCCACAGTACCCCAGCTAGACTTTACTCGATTAGTAGATACAGAATAGTATTGAAGCTTTCCTTATGTATGATATTGTTTATGCACTATTGATTTCATGTGTTGCAAGCTTGGCTACTTTAGTGATTAGTGGCCCACGAGCACAATCCGAGTAGGCTATTGCCGTTGCATTTGCGGAGTACTTCTTTTTAATGTTTGCCATTTACTATTGCATATTCTTTTAATTATTCTTATGCCAATTTAAACCTGTAATAGTATTTAATTGCCAGTGTTTTTCTTATTGAATTACTGTTCAAAATCCGATACGTACTTCTTACGAGCATCCGAGAAGCATCTAACTTTTTTCAGAAGATTCCTTGCTCGATGCTTAAGGACTATTAATTAACGTAACGTAATAGTGCCGATCCGAAGTAGAGGGTGGAGGACTTCTTAAGTTCTTAGTCAAGGGTGGATTACTTCGGCTTCGGCCAACACTATTCTTTGGTGTTGTTGTTTCTTACTTCTTTGTTTGATTGTTGACCAGACTAGAGAATTCCTGTCTCTTTATTAGTCTGTTGTTGAACACTAGTACCGAGTTCTTGTATACCCCGTTATAGCAGATTGAACTCTGGAGGGTATTGGTGTTTTTTTGTTCGGCTGGCAGTACTCAGGGGTTGGGATCGTGTGTTTCCGTTGTGGCAGCGAGCCGTATTAGAGTCCTGATTGAGAGCCCTTGTGTACCCGAGTGCCAGGTCGTAACAAATGGCGACCTTGCTTAGGATTTTGTGAACAGTATAAATTTTTGCAGAGTTGTACAACATTTGTTTGTTTGTATTTTAGCGTGCATATTGAAGAATATTTGTTTTTGTATGGCAATTAGTAAAGCATTTAAGAGACTCCAGTTAATTTAGTAATTAGTGCTTGCATAGGAAGTTAAACACTTTTGTCTCGAGAATTTTTTTGTGGACTTCAGGATGTCGTGCATTAGCACTGACGATGAGCGAGAGATGCCATTTGAAGGTGTGCCGTTAGTAACCAGTGAGGAGGATGCTAGAGTTTTTGTGAGTAAGCGGTACCACGTGACGGAGGAGAGGCTGACTGGGGTGGATGTTTGTGGCTTGCACCTGATAGCCAAGGTTTTGGGAATTTCCAATGTAGTAGGGATGTCCAAGGGGGAGCTGATTTCCTGGGTGTTGCGTGGGCGACATGGGGTTTCGGAGGAGAGGGCGTTTGGGGGGGTTCCTCCCCAGATCCCCTCTCACTCGACTCCCACAGTGCCGTCCACTCAGTTACCGGAGGTTAGCACTCTCCCACAGAGGGATGAGAATTGGCAGATTGGAGTGCCCTCGGGTGGTGCACATGGTGGTTCCCCAGTTTTTGCCCCCCCTCCTTCAGTAGTGGCAGCTCCCTCTTCCTGTCTGTCTCCAGATATGGTATTTAGACTTGAGCTTGCTAAGATTGAGGCTAGGAAGCAGGAGGATGAGACCAGGAGGCATGAAAATGAGACCAGGAGGCAGGAGGATGAGACGAGGAGGCATGAGATTGAGGTTAGGAGGCATGAGGCTGAGCTTAAGTACGACTCGGAGAAATATTGTGCTAAATTAGATTTAGATAAGTCTCGTGCAGAGTCGACAGGGACTTGGATGGGCCGTGAGGGCCAAGTAAGAGAACAGTCCTTGGCCCAATTAGTCAAATTGGTGCCGGTATTTAGTGAAACTGAAGTCACAGAATTTTTTAATCGTTTTGAGAAGAAATGTAGGGAGCATAATTGGCCTGAAGAGAAGTGGGCAGCTCTAGTCTCCTCAAGACTTACGGGTAAGGGTCTGAAGGCTTATGATGCACTGCCTTTAGAGTCTTGCATTGACTACCCAGAATTGAAGAGAGATGTCCTACGGGCATACGAGTTGCAACCGGAAACATATCGATTGAAGTTTCGGGGTGTTACAAAGACTAGGGAGGTGACCTTTCTTGAACATGCCCGGGACTTAAAAGATGCACTTAAAAACTGGACACGTTCTGAGAAAGCTGAGACGGCCGAACAGTTGACTGAGCTGTTTCTGCTCGAGCAGTTTTATAAGTGTACTGGGGCAGAAATGACTTTAACTATTAAAGAAAAGAACCCAAAAACTCTACAGGAGGCAGCTGAGATGGCTGACCTCCGGCTATCACTAATTCGTGGGTGCGGGTCTGCCCAGCGTAGTGAGGCAGGTAACAAGGGGCGTGACGCCCCACCCCCCCGAGTTAGTGATATACCTTATGCAAACAAGTACAAGAGCCATGATACCAAGACTGACCACAAGACTAGCACCGTCCCATTTAAGAAGGGGCCGGGCCCTTCCCAGTACCAAGGGAAGCCCAAAGGGGAGGTGGAGTGTTATCATTGTCATAAAAAGGGGCACTTTGCAAGAGTCTGTCCTAGCAAACCACCTACAGCAGCTGTGTCTTTGGCCTGCAACATTGGTGTGTCCTCCGAAGTCATCTGAGTTTGCCTGGGGCAGTTCGTCAGAGGCTGAGGCACAGCCAATGCAGAAGCACCTGGGAGGCTCGAACCCTGCTCAGGATGTTTTTTGCGACCATAGAGGGCGGGGTTGCGTGATGTGGGCGGGGCGCAAGCATGGAGTAGAGGTCTTGCGTGATACAGGTGCTTCCCAGACTCTGATGAAAAACTTGACTGGCTACCCTATAAACGCGGCTCGGGTGGTAGTGGTGCAGGGTATTAATGCAACTCGGTCATACCCGCTGGTGCGGTTGGAGTTGGAGGTGGATGGTGTGGCACGTGAATTGGATGTCGGGATTGTGGAGAAACTGCCAGTGGAGGGCGTCGACCTTCTTCTCGGCAACGACTTTGCAATGCCCGCTTCCGAGGTTCTACCCTTAGTCGTTGCCGAGAGGCCGGCCGACGTGAGTAGGGAAGAGCAAGAGTGGGTCGAGCGGTGCCAGACACAACCCATGGCGTGTGTTGTCACCCGAGCTCGGGCAGCTAAAGTGTCACAGCCTAGTCCTCCGCCTTCAGACCAGCGGAGGAACGATCAACAGGAGGAGGCTAAAGCTGGAGTTGGTTTTAAGAGTTTTGACTCGGCGGCTCTCCTGGGTGATTCAGTATTAGCACCATTACTTAATTCTGGAGTAGCCCCTGGGCCTGTCATCGAGAGTGACGAGGCTGGGCATGACGAGTCTCCACGACAGCAACGTTATGTACATCGAGAGAGACAGAGGGAGCAGCCCAGTATCGGGGAAGGTCATGCATTGCTCCGGGAGCAGTTAGATCGCTTGCAACTAGAGGACCCTGAGCTCCAAACGTGTGCTAATGGAGCTGTAGAGCTCGACGAGGACGGCGATGCACAGCCAGGAGATTTTTTTTATTTAGAAGGCATCCTTTATAGGCGTTTTCAAGACCCTAAACGTAGTTGGCAAAAGGGGTCCGGAGTAGTGGACCAGTTGGTGGTGCCACGGGAGTGCAGGGATAGCCTACTGAGGTTGGCGCATGACACACCACTGGCAGGACATCTAGGGGTGAGAAAAACGGTGGCGGCTTTGGGGAAATTGTTTTGGTGGCCGGGGATGAAGTCTCATGTGCAGTCATGGATAAACTCCTGTGATATTTGTCAACGTGTCGGGAAACCGAACCAAGTTATTCCTAAGGCTCCGTTACACCCTATTCCTGTGATTGGGCCACCCTTTAGTAAAATTATTGTTGACATGGTTGGTCCACTCCCTCCCACTAAGGCGGGAAATAAATTTTTGTTAACCATAATGGATGTTGCCACTAGATACCCCGATGCATACCCTATGAAAAATGGAATGGCTAAGACGGTAGTCAGTAACTTGTTGTGGTACTTCTCAAGGTACGGGTACCCGGAGGAGATTCAGTCTGATCAGGGATCTAATTTCACCTCCAACATGTTCAAGCAAACAATGCAACAGCATGGGATACGAGCAGTAGTATCGTCAGCGTATCACCCTGAGAGTCAAGGGGTGCTTGAGCGGTGGCATGCTACACTTAAAAGCATGCTCAGGTGTTATTGTGCTGACAACGGTATGGATTGGGATCTTGGATTGCCTTATGTGCTGGTGGCTGCTCGGGAGGTACCTGGTGAGAGCCTGGGATTTAGTCCAAACGAGCTGATTTTTGGACACCGTGTCAGGGGCCCCCTTAACATGCTGAAAGAAATTTGGGAGGGGACTGTGCAGCCTTGTCCATTATTAAAGTATGTGCTTGAAAGCCGTGAGCGCATGCTTAAGAGTCTGGAGATGGCAGGTAGAAATTTGACAGAATCACAAGCTTTGATGAAGGACAGGTATGATCGCAAAGTGAGGCTCCGGAAGTTCACTGTAGGACAAGAGGTATTAATTTTGTTGCCTTTGGTTGGTAACCCCCTCTCTGCGAAGTACACTGGACCTTATAAAATTGTAGAAAAATTTCAGACTTAGATTACCTTGTTGCCACTCCAGACAGGAGGAAAAAGAACCAGTTATGTCACGTGAACCTTATTAAAGAGTATGTGAGGCGCCCCTCTGAGCCTCTCACTGTCCCTGTGTTGGCTTGTTGCGGGCGTGGTGGAGAAGGAGAGGGGGACAGTCAAGCTTCAGAGGAGGATAGCTGGGATCAACATGTTTCAGCGGATCAGTGGGCGGGGAACTCGAGCCTAAGGGCTGACGAGGCTATAGCTCATTTGCCTGAGCCGCAGTTTGATGCTATCCGTCAGTTGTTCGGTTCATACCCCACTGTATTTGCTGAACACCCAGGCCTCACTACTCAGGCTATGCATGATGTTGACGTGGGGGACCATCTACCCTTTAAGTCAATCCCGTACCGTGTGCCCCCCATAAAACTACCAGCTCTGAGGGATGAGTTGGAGTATATGCTCGGTAGAGGGTTGATAGAGAAAGGCACAGTTAAGTGGACTTCCCCTGTAACACTGCAGCCTAAGCCAGATGGCAAGGTACGCTTTTGTATTGATTTCCGTAGGTTAAACGGTTTGACTCCAACTAACCCATATCCTCTTCCTCGGGTTGATGATAGTGTTGACAAAATTGGTAATGCTCGTTTTTTGTCTAAAGTAGATTTAGTAAAAGGTTACTGGCAAGTACCTTTGTCCGAGCGTGCTAAAGAGGTATGTGGTTTTGTTGTGGACGGGAGTACCTACCGGTGCAATGTTATGCCTTACGGGCTTAAGAATGCACCAGCAACGTTTCAGAACCTGATGAATGAAATTGTAAAGGACATTCCAAATTGCACCGTATATTTGGACGATGTAATCATTTATGATGACGACTTTGAGAGCCATTGTGAGCACCTTGAGACCTTGTTCCGGAAACTTAGTGAAGCAGGTCTGGTAGTAAATTTGGCAAAGTGTGACTTCGTAAAAGCCACTGTGCAGTACCTTGGGTTTGTAGTGGGAAGGGGACAGGTGTGCCCTCCTCAGAACAAGGTACAGGCTATCAATAAATTTCCGCACCCAACAACCAAGAAGCAGATTATGAGATTCTTGGGTATGATAGGCTACTACAGACGCTTCATAAAAGGTTACTCAACGGTGTTGGCACCTCTCACAGATTTGTTATCTAAAGACAAAAAGTTTTTGTGGGCACCTGAGTGTGAAAAGGCTTTCACTTTGGTGAAACATTTGCTATGTACTCACCCGATACTCAGGGCCCCAGACTTTAACAGGCCTTTTCAGCTGGCAACAGATGCTAGTGGTGTAGGGGCTGGTGCCGTCTTGCTACAGACAGACAATGAAGGTGTGGAACACCCAGTAAGTTTCTTTTCTAAGAAGTTCAATGCTGCACAAAAGAACTATTCTACAATAGAAAAGGAATTACTGGCGATTGTGCTGTCGCTCAGGCACTTCGAGGTGTATGTTCCAGCCTATGGCCCAGTCGTGGTTATCTACACTGATCATCACCCTTTGAGATTCCTGAATCAATTTCACAATCACAATATGAGACTGACCAGGTGGTCTTTGATGTTGCAGGAGTATAACCTGGACATCCGTCATATTGCTGGATGTGACAATGTGATCGCGGATTGTTTATCAAGGGTGGATGATCAGTCGTAGGCTATCACAGGTGCGTGGGTTTGAGTGGAGGAAAATAGGCTGCCCTTATAGTGCAGCCGGGAAAAAACATATTAAAATATAAAAATCATATAAAAACTCTTTCTTTTGATATAGGTAATCGTATAAGTTTGTCATAGCCTATAGAGTTTGAGTAGTCCACAAACTATCAAACGGCTGAGCTGCTGTAAGCTCGCTCTGGGAGCATGATATTGTGTCTTTTTGCTATTGTTGGGAGGAGTTATAAAATGTGAATTTTTGGTTAATAATAAGATGCGTTTTGGTGATAAACTCAGCTTTGTTTTAGTGCCATGCGGTCGCTGGGTCGCTGGGTGTGAGGGGCTTGATGGGGTTCTGTGTTTGTCAGATTTTAGCTCAGGGTTGAGCAAGTAAAATCTTGGGGGAGGTGTGACGCATGTCCAGTGTGAGCATGCTGTACAGAACGCCTAGTCATGCCCCACTCTCGCTAGGATCGTCAGGGCAGGAACTTTGGCTGTAGTCTATGTAGAGTTTCCTAACTTAGTTCATGTGAGCCGTTGTACTATAAGTAATATGAATATGTATTTTGTTTTCATCTGAGTCAACGAGTTCTATTTTATATCATTAGTTATAAGTATTGTGTGTAAAACTTATTTGTAATGATGGGAGAAGCGGCAGCCACAGTTGGGGGTCAGTGGGTGCGCCATGCGGGAGGTGGGCCTAACTCACTAGCACTCCCCCCCCCTCCCCCCTCCCCTCAGTGCTAGGAAAGCCTTTGTCTATCCCAGAGGAGAGAGAGAAATTACGTAATGATTGTCAGTGGGCGGTCCTTAGTAGTTCACGTTGGGCTCACTAGAGGGCCGAGTATAAAAAGGGAAGTCTAGCCATTTTTTGATCAGAACTCATTAGGCAGAGCGACTTCTCATTTCCCTTGCTAACTATATATATTCTTCTGACTGATGTGAACTTTCTCTACTACCTTACATTCTTATCTCCTCTTTTCCCTACCCTTTTTAACTTCCATGGTCCCGTTGGTGCAGAGCTAGTCAGCCAACGTATTATCGCTTGAGTTCTCATGAGATACATGCCTATTAGATAGCCTATTTTGGAAGGGTTAACTTAGAATAGGATTGATTTATGTTTGTTGCACTTGTCTATGCATTTCCCTGTGTGTTATTATTATTATTCCTGGTTTCTGCTAGTCTAGGTAATGCTAGACTGGGGTAAGGCTTTTCTGTGTTACGAGTTGTTGTTTGATGCAGTGGTTAAGCGATAAACCTGCATACTCGTTTCGGTTCAGTGAAGCCTAGGTTGTCTTCGCGGCTGACTGTGTTGAGTTAATAATTTACAGTGCGTGAGGGCAAGAGCCTAACCACCCTGTATTTTATTAACAGCTTGTTTTTACTTTGTCAAGGAGCCGGGAGAAAACCAGATACAAGGGATCTGGATTTCTCAAAGTGCACTTGTTAGTGTTAACGTAATACTTTAAACAGTTGTGAGGACTTCGCTAGGCTACGAGCCGTTTTTGCTCAGTCACTACTACCTTTTGCCCACAGTACCCCAGCTAGACTTTACTCGATTAGTAGATACAGAATAGTATTGAAGCTTTCCTTATGTATGATATTGTTTATGCACTATTGATTTCATGTGTTGCAAGCTTGGCTACTTTAGTGATTAGTGGCCCACGAGCACAATCCGAGTAGGCTATTGCCGTTGCATTTGCGGAGTACTTCTTTTTAATGTTTGCCATTTACTATTGCATATTCTTTTAATTATTCTTATGCCAATTTAAACCTGTAATAGTATTTAATTGCCAGTGTTTTTCTTATTGAATTACTGTTCAAAATCCGATACGTACTTCTTACGAGCATCCGAGAAGCATCTAACTTTTTTCAGAAGATTCCTTGCTCGATGCTTAAGGACTATTAATTAACGTAACGTAATAGTGCCGATCCGAAGTAGAGGGTGGAGGACTTCTTAAGTTCTTAGTCAAGGGTGGATTACTTCGGCTTCGGCCAACACTATTCTTTGGTGTTGTTGTTTCTTACTTCTTTGTTTGATTGTTGACCAGACTAGAGAATTCCTGTCTCTTTATTAGTCTGTTGTTGAACACTAGTACCGAGTTCTTGTATACCCCGTTATAGCAGATTGAACTCTGGAGGGTATTGGTGTTTTTTGTTCGGCTGGCAGTACTCAGGGGTTGGGATCGTGTGTTTCCGTTGTGGCAGCGAGCCGTATTAGAGTCCTGATTGAGAGCCCTTGTGTACCCGAGTGCCAGGTCGTAACAGGCTAATGTAGGAAGGTCCTGTGTGATTGCAGGGTTATTGATTAATCTAATAGCTTTATTTTGAATTTTGTCCAACTGCCTCAATGCAACCACTCCACCTCCACCCCACAGAGGTGAACAGTAATCCATCTGAGAGCGCACATGACTTTTATATATTACGGCCAACTGCTCGTCAGTGAAGAATTCTCGAACTCTGTACAGGAGTCCCAGTTTTTTAGAGGCATTCTTAGCAATGCTTCTAACATAATGTGTCCAGCTCAAGTTAGTAGTTAATGTTACACCGAGAATGTCAATACTAGGGGAAGTGGGAATATTTACATCATTAAAAAATATATGGGAGTCAGTGAGATTCGCGGAAAATGAAAATTGAATGTACTTGGTTTTCTGTGCATTAAAGGAAACTAGATTCTCTTGTCCCCATTCATTAATTCTAGAAAGGTCCTGGTTCAGAGAAATTGCAGTGTTTATTTTTGAATTTATAAGATCGGGTTGGGTGAAAGAATTGGTAAATGTGAAGGAACTGTGGAGTGTTGAGTCATCTGCGTAGGAATGTATTGGATTATGAGTGGTAGATATGAGATCATTGATATGAATGAGGAACAGAGTTGGGGCCAAAACTGATCCCTGGGGAACACCAGCATTTATTGAGTGAAATTGAGAATAAAGGCCATCTACCATTACACGTATTTTTCTGTTATGAAGATAAGAAGAAATTAGTGGAACTAATGATGCAAGGCCGTAGTGTGACATCTTCGACAATAAGGATTGATGCCAGACTCTATCAAATGCCTTTGATATATCCAGTGCTATTGTATGTGTTTCACCATGTTGGTCTGTAGCTTGGTTGATTTGATGCGTAAGAAGGCAAAGAATGTCTGCAGTTGATCGACATCGTCTAAAACCATATTGCTATCACTGATTAATTTATTATTCTCCAGATGCTTAATTATGTGATTATTTAATATAATTTCAAAAACTTTGCCAAGAGTGGAAGTTATAGCTATTGGTCTGTAGTTTGATGGATCTGAAGAGGCACCTTTTTTAGGAACTGGATGGATGTTTGCTTCTTTCCAGGGTACTGGGAAGCATGAGGTATGAGTACACAGACGGAAAAATTTTGCCAATACAGGAGCGAGCACCAAGGAGCAATTCTTAAGTACTATTGGAGGAATTTCATCTGGACCAGGAGCCTTATCTACTGAGAGATTCTGCAAAATAGTTTTGACATGTCTGGTGTGGATCTTAAGTGAGGGAATTTCAGGTGAATTAAAATTAAGTACAGGGACATCTTGATTTATGTCATCTAAGGTTGAGTTGGTGGAGAAAATATCTGCAAGAAGGTTAGCTTTACCTCGTGGGTCACTTACAAGATTGCCAGTCGGAGATTTTAATGGTGGAATGGATGAAGCAGTAGTGAAGTTGGATTTGAATGAGTTAAGAGTAGACCAAAATATTTTGTTATCATTTGGATTATTTAGAAGTTTATTTGCCTGCTTATGGAAAAAGTTTGATTTAGTTAGGTTTAATACAGTTTTGGCATGATTTCTGATGTTTCTAAAGTAATTAAAGGCTTCATGTGTTTTTGATCTTGTGTATGCATTGTAGGCTATTGCTTTTTGTTCAGTTACTCTAGCACAATTATGGTCAAACCATTTAGGTGAATTAGATCTTTTACTGTACTTTTGATGAGGAATAAAAGTTTCCATTCCAATTTTTACAAAATCTTGTATGTGGCTCAAGGTGGATGTATGATCATTAGAAAAGAAAGATGTCCAGGGAATATCAATAAAGAAACCTTGAAGACCCTCCCAGTCTGCCCTATCGTAATGCCATTTAGTCACCAAAACAGGTTCAGAGTGGGAAGGTGTGGTAGGTGATAGACAGGTGGCCTGTATCAGACAGTGATCAGAAGATCCAAGTGGGGACCTCACTGTAACATCATAAATTTCTGAATTGGTTGTTAGAAATAAGTCGAGTAGGTGGGAATTATGATTAGGATTATCTGGTACACGGGTGGGTTGGTTGACTAGTTGAATGAGATTAAATGAGTCTGCAAATAGCTCACATTCAAGACCAGCATCATCAGTCCTGGCTGAATGAGTGAGCCATTCAACATTATGGACATTAAAATCACCCAACACAGTGATTTCAGAAGAAGCATTTAAGTTGAGGACACTGAGTTGTGAGGACAGAGAATCAAAAAGACTTTGCTCTGGAGGAGTATTTGGGGAACGGTAGATGCAACATATGTATTTAAATTTACCAGCAGAAATTAATTTGTATATAGAATAATCAAAATAGGGACAATTGAAACTAGTAACCTCCTCCAGGGCAATTTCAGATTTTGCGAAGCAACATACACCACCTTTAGGTCTGAAATTTTGGAGCAGTTGATAACCTGGAAAATTAAATCTAGATGTGTCAGATGTGGATGTTACTTGAGTCTCTGTCAAAAAAAGGAGAGTAGGGGATTCTGCTTGAAGAAATTGGTGTACAGAATGATGTTAGAGTGAAGTCCTCTTATATTACTAAAGAAATAGCTGTACTGACAAGCAGCTTTGGGACGTTGCAATGCTCTTGACACAGTCGCATGATGACGACCGGGAGGGCCCTGTGTCAATAACCCAACCCTGCCGGGGGTGGATATCCGAGGGACCACCAGGTTTGCTCTTAACAATTGTACTGCCATATTTAAGGTAAGTGTATGGTGTTACATGTATGGTATGTAGTGGGAAGAGTAGTATTTTATGGATAGAGGATAGCGATGTAGGGCAATGTCGTGAAGTTGGATGTGTATGTTATATAAAGAGGGTTTTCCTGATACCCCTGATGTGTGAGGCAGAAAGATATGTATCCAGCTACCAAGGCCTGGGAGAGAAAATGGAGTCCGGCTATTCCCTGAGTCCCCCGAAACCTTGGCGGTAGTACTTCCCTGGGCGGGGCTGCCTACCCCTACTACCTGCAAACTACTACTTCTTCATAATAATGATCCACACCAAGTAGAACATGCACCTCACTCTGATTTCCCATGGGATCTGACAAATTAACCCCTTTGCTACGTAATGCGTGTTCCACCTTCTTCACACCCACAGATACATATTCTGGTAGGGTGTCTACTGATGATACAATCATAAGTACCGGTTTTTACGATAGAAATATGAAATCTCCGCTATCTCGTAGTCTTGTTTATCAGTAACCCCTGTGAAGCCCTGTAATCGAAGAGTCTCAGCCCCTACGATTCGGTGCTTCAGTCCCACTAGTACGGACCTCTTTATAAAGGAACGTTGAGACCCTTGATCTAGAAGTACCCGACAAACTTTGTTACTGTCATTACCTTCCATGGGAATCTGTATTGTGGGCAATATAGTGGTGTCTTGCGTGCTACCTAGTGCCACAGTTGTAGTACTCATTTTTGACGTCTTTGACTTTATCTGCAGTAGGACACAACTTATCAAAGTGATGTCCTTTGCAGTGCCGACAGGGCCTTAAGTATGTAGCAGTACATTGTCCCTGCTTACCATGTTCCCCACTTAGACAACACATAGCTTCAATCTTCTCGCCTGTGCTAGTTTTGTCTCATTTGTCGGGTATTTTACACAGAAACTCCATTTATGTTTGTTGTTACATAGCTTACATAGAATCTGAGCAGGTTTCTTATACACACCCTCTTTCTTTACTTTAGTCCCCACTGTCATGCTTACTGTTCCCCTCTTCTCCACATTCTCACTCCCTCCCGACACATACATTCTCCCTTTGTTCAACTGTAGATTATTGATCTCCTTACTGAACTGAGTTTTGAACTCCCCCAGCTCAAATGATCTTACCTTATCAAGTATTGCCATAGGAAGCTTCTGACGCAAGATAATGACTATCATTCATTCTGGGCACCTGAATAAATGTAACAATTCACAAAAGAGTCATAGTCTATCGTATTTATACGATACACTCCCCCCACAAAAAAGACCTGAACCCCACCTTAAACCTAAAGTTGCCCAGAGGCTATCTTCTGACGCCACAAGTCGACAGCGCCAGCAGCAGCGCGTCTGGGACGCGTCCCGGTCCGAGAATGATCACCATCAGTATGAGGTGAGTCGTTCCTTCGAGAATCCTCGGACCCAGCAATAACAGGTGGAGCCTCAGATTGCAATGCGGAATCTAGCTCCAAAGCGTACAAACGTGCGATAGGACGAACAGTAGTTCCAGTGGCTGTCTTTAAAAGCGCCACCCGCTCTACAGAGTCTGCCCCCTTGTATACCTCCAATACGCGGCCTAATTTCCAGTATAAACGAGGACTATCTTCTTTAATTAAAACAACGTCACCAACTGTAGGGGCCGTTGGTCTACCAGAGGGAGTAACACTCCTTTCCCTCAATGCTAGCAGATATTCACTAATCCACCGTTTCCTAAAATCCTCGATTATCCTGGATATATACTGGTATCTCTTAGACACCGCTACCGCAGAGTACAACGAGGGATCCTCTAACTCTACTATGGACTGAAAATCAGATGGAAACGCAGTCAATGGTTTTCCATATAGCAAGTGAGCTGGCGTTAATGGTAGTGGTTCTTGCAGGTCGGTGTACACATATGTAAGCGGGCGATCATTCACGACTGCCTCTATCTCTGTGAGGACTGTCGTCAACTCACTCTTCTTTAATAGAGCACGTCCTACAACCGCTCTTAGTCCTGACTTTACTATGCCGACACACCGTTCCCACATTCCACCAAACCAAGGTGCCTTAACTGGAATGAACCTCCATTCGCACTTTTTCTCTCCCAAAAAAGTGATGATAGTAGGATCACTACTCATATCCTTTAGATATTTTGATGCTTGGACATAAGTGGGAGCATTGTCGCTAAGAATGAGTTGAGGGAATGAACGACGGGCACAAAACCGTCTGAACGCCAGCATAAATTCTTCGCTAGACATATTATCACATAGTTCTAGGTGTACCGCTCGAGACGTCGCACAGGCAAACAACAATACATAAACCTTCTCATGCTCCCCCGTCTTCAATGCCCCTGTGTAATCCAATCCCACCGCTTGGAAAGGTTCCACGTGCTCTACACGGCACTCAGGCAGAGGTGGAGCTGGTCCAGTTGCACATGGTTCACCCCCCAGCCTCTGGCACACCACACACTCCCTCACCACGCGTCGAGCCACCTGTCGAACTCTGGGCATCCACCATATGAGACGTAAACCCGATACAACATGACACACCCCGCAGTGCTCCACCTCCCCATGTGCACGCATGATCAACAGATCAGCAACGCGATGTCTCGCTGGCACAAGCACAGGTCGGCCTGTGCCGTCTGGTACACCCGACCACTTCAGGCGACCCTCACACCTGATGAGGCCATTGTCTAGGTGCAACCTTAGTTGACGCACTATATTAGGCATTAATGTCTTATTCGAGCCTTTCAAGGATTCTAATTCATTGGAAAAGGTTTCTACTTGAACCCATTTGATCAAAGTTACTTCAGCTGCTTTAAATTCACGAGCATCAATGTTGTGACCCCTGTTGCAGAGTTGGCCCGTTACTTTAAGCTTGAGATTGGATACATATCGCAACACCCAAGCTACAACTCTGACTAGTTTATTATAGTCACCGAATCTTGCCCACTTCATGATAGGACCCGGTGGCTCATTTGGTTGGGCTGTAACTGCCACTGTTTCCAGTGGCAGAAGTCCCTCACCAACAGCATGCCATATAGTCCATTCACTTTCATGGAGCAGCCACTTTGGACCATGCCACCACAATTCGGACTTCATTAACTGGCTAGCCGTTATACCCCTAGTTATGAGATCACTAGGGTTTTCCTTTGTATTTACATAATGATAAGCAACGTCTGGCAAAAGGGCTCTAATCTCATCTACCCTATTCCGCACATAAACTGGCAGAGACTTCTTGCTATGTATCCAGTTGAGTGCGACCTGACTATCGCACCATACGTGAACGATTTCAATATTTAATTCGCTCTCGTATGCTGCGCGTACATGTTGCACCAGACGTGCTAATAGCAGCATGGCAGTCAATTCCATTTTAGGGATAGTTACCTTTTTAACCGGGGCTACTTTGGCCCGGGCTGTAACTAAATGTGCCCCAAATGAAGTAACAACATATATGGCTACCCCGTATGCCGTGGCGCTAGCATCGCAAAACGTGTGTAACGTAACGTCACCGAACGCCGCCACTTTACGAGGTATAGGTTTAGTACATAGGATGGCATATTCATTCAACAACAATGTCCCTTGGTCATTCAGGTCCTCGGGCAAACTGTCATCCCATCCTATTTTACGTCTCCAAACTTCCTGCATTAGAATCCTAGCTCTTATGGTAACAGGTAATGCTAGACCCAAAGGATCAAAAAATTGCGCAACTTTGCTCAACAGACTTCTTTTTGTGTGCGCTCCTGTCTGCTGAGCAAAAGACCTTGTTTGAAAAGTTAGTATGTCATGTTTAGGTTGCCAGATCATCCCCAAATTTCTGGACTTTTCCTGGTTAAGAGATGCCGTACCATCCACCTGTATTAAACTCTGAAGATCTTCACTATTAGTAACCCACTCGCGGAGAAATAGATGTGCATCCGCAAACAATCTGCGTGCTTGCCAGTATGCATACAACAAATCATCTTGACTATCGCTAGTACCCTGCAAATTGTCAATGTATAATCCGCGAGATAGTTTACTTGTGTCCTCATGAGTGTCAGCTAGATGTTTTCTGATTGTGGCATTTAACAAAAACTGCGAGCAAGTGGCCCCAAAGAGTACAACCCGAAAACGGTATATTATGATGGGACTTTCAGAGTCGCTAATGTCGCTTAACCAAAGAAAGCGGGTAACATCTCTATCTTCCTCCTTTAGCTTGACCATCAAGACTGCTTTCTCGATGTCACTGGTATAGGCGTACTTCCCCAGCCTAAACCGCAATAGATGTTGGGACAGGTCCGACACCATGGACGGACCTGTCAACAGGCAGTCATTCAGACTGGGTTGTTGACCTTGGTGGGCAGAACAGTCATACACCACCCGTATTGGTGTGGTGACGCTGTCTTTCTTTACCCCATGATGGGCCAGATAGTGAACCCTACCCTTCTTACACGGTTCCCGACATCGACTCTCTCAATAAAACCCCCATCCTCATAACTCCGAAATACATCGTCATACGCCTGGCGCGTGCTCGGTTCGTTAGACAATTTCCGCCGCAATGCGCGCAAGCGACCTAATGCCAAACCATAGTTGGTAGGTAGGCTTATCTCACTGTTCTTCCAAGGTAAACTAACTTTATATTGCTTGTCTGAGGCACAGTAGCACACAGACTCGTCAAACCTTTGTAGCGCAACTTCCGAGTCATAATCAGTCTCCATAGGATTAATGCCTATGTGATCCAATCTCCACAGTCGTTCCAGGTCGAACTCGGCAGCCATCTTAGGGTCACTAGGTTGGGAATCCTCCCTTCCCAACTCCTCTGCCGCGGTTACATTGACTCTATATATCGAGACCGTGTCGACCAGGACCTTTGACTGTGTAGTATGCACCTTTCCGCTCATGCAGTATCCAAATTTGTGGGGATTAAAATTACACCACACATCTTTTTAAATCCAGGGTATACTACTTCATAATAATGATCCACACCAAGTAGAACATGCACCTCACTCTGATTTCCCATGGGATCTGACAAGTTAACCCCTTTGCTACGTAATGCGTGTTCCACCTTCTTCACACCCACAGATACATATTCTGGTAGGGTGTCTACTACGATACAAGTCGTAAAGTACCGGTTTTTACGATAGAAATATGAAATCTCCGCTATCTCGTAGTCTTGTTTATCAGTAACCCCTGTGAAGCCCTGTAATCGAAGAGTCTCAGCCCCTACGATTCGGTGCTTCAGTCCCACTAGTACGGACCTCTTTATAAAGGAACGTTGAGACCCTTGATCTAGAAGTACCCGACAAACTTTGTTACTGTCATTACCTTCCATGGGAATCTGTATTGTGGGCAATATAGTGGTGTCTTGCGTGCTACCTAGTGCCACAGTTGTAGTACCCTCATTTTTGACGTCTTTGACTTTATCTGCAGTAGGACACAACTTATCAAAGTGATGTCCTTTGCAGTGCCGACAGGGCCTTAAGTATGTAGCAGTACATTGTCCCTGCTTACCATGTTCCCACTTAGACAACCTACACATAGCTTCAATCTTCTCGCCTGTGCTAGTTTTGTCTCATTTGTCGGGTATTTTACACAGAAACTCCATTTATGTTTGTTGTTACATAGCTTACATAGAATCTGAGCAGGTTTCTTATACACACCCTCTTTCTTTACTTTAGTCCCCACTGTCATGCTTACTGTTCCCCTCTTCTCCACATTCTCACTCCCTCCCGACACATACATTCTCCCTTTGTTCAACTGTAGATTATTGATCTCCTTACTGAACTGAGTTTTGAATTCCCCCAGCTCAAATGATCTTACCTTATCAAGTATTGCCATAGGAAGCTTCTGACGCAAGATAATGACAATCATTTCCTGCGTGGTAAGCCCTAGGGTATCTAGCGATCGAGTATGGCACTCCATATTTGCCCTGAAGTTTGTCAACTCATCAACCTTATACTGTGGTTCTGCGAGCCCCAACAAGGCAACGACATGGGCCATCTTCAACTGCTCTCTATCCCCGTACGTGGACTCTAATAAGTGTACCGCTTCAAGATAACTACCACCTACTACTGCAAAACCCTCTATTAAATGTAAGGCCTCTCCTTCCATTTGTCCCTTCAGATAGTGAAACTTGCGGACATTATCCAAAGAGGATTCATGAACCGTAGATCGAAATACGTCCCAAAAGCTAACCACTCGGTTAACTTGCCCCCAAATGTAGGAAGATTGAGCTTTGGGAGGTGTACAGTATGTTTTGGGTCAGCCCTTCTATGGGCCTCATTATCGCCTCCCTTCTTACTTGCGACAGCACGCTGTAATAGGCGCTTCGCTCTAAAGACAGGTTCGTCATAGAGGGCGCGATTATCACACTCTGTAACTATCTCTTCCTCCTCTATCATGTCAGCCACAATCACCTCACTCAGAGCCGTAATACGACCGTGGGTAGCCTGGACGTTATCTAATCTAGCCTCCAATTCCTCTAGATCAGCAGTAGTGATGAAAGTGTTTAAGTCCACAATTAGCCTATTTAACACTCCCCGAAGTCCCGCCCTTTGATTTTTAGGGGCTTTGCTTAGCACCCCACTAGACGGTGTCTCTTTATGGTCTTTATCCATTTTGCATGTGAGCCTATAGGCTACGTATCTAAATATCACGTTACAAAAACAACGGCCAAATAATAGGCTACTTAAGAGACGCCAACCGGCGGACTTCTATGTTATGGAGAAAAAATAGTACACTATATAGCAATACCTACTAATGGATCATATTGAACAAGAAAAAATGTTAGGTCAGGTCATATGTCACAGGAAGTCTGAAACTGAAAAGAACATTACTGGGCAAAGACGATGGGTCGGAAGCAGGACTTAGGCAGGCGCAATGACACAACCCCGGCGTCCCTCTCTAGCCAACGCTTCGTTAGCCCTACAATTTTGTTATATAGGACTTGATTGGTGTCTAAGTCGAGGTGGACACCATCCTGGTCGAGGTCTCGGATGCTGAGTGTTATGGAAACAAAGCGGTGCTTCGTTTCTATTAACCGACACCTCAGGGCGCGGTTAACAGAATTTTTTATAGCCTGATATTCCGCAGCTGAGAACCCTCGGACTTTCGTCCGGCTCTCAATTGCCACGATCTTGCAGCTTCCTCCGGACTCACGCTCCAGATCCAGCGCCACCTCTTTAATTGCGTCAGCTAACTCGCGGGGCACTGTACCGGGGCGTATATCATTGCCACCTATAAACAAAAAGATCATATGTGGCCTAAACTGTACCACTTGCCCCCACTGGGGGGAGGCTTTCAGGGTGTCAACGGTTGCTCCCGGTACCCCGAAGTAGGTCAGCCGGAAGGTTCTTTCCCCCTCTGACGCCCGATACGACTCAGTACCTCCGTCAGCTGCCCTTAGCCTAGTGGCATAAGAATGTCCCACTATGGCTATTCGCTGAGGTACCGGCGCCTGAGGTACAGGAAGATAGCCAAGCCCTACCCCTCCGGGGTCCTTGCTCCTGCATCCCTGGGCAAAATCCCTTGCTCATTGCCTAAGATCCCTTACTGGTAGCTAGTCCCGGGTCTGGGCACCAATGATCGCCCGCTTACATATGTGTACACCGACCTGCAAGAACCACTACCATTAACGCCAGCTCACTTGCTATATGGAAAACCATTGACTGCGTTTCCATCTGATTTTCAGTCCATAGTAGAGTTAGAGGATCCCTCGTTGTACTCTGCGGTAGCGGTGTCTAAGAGATACCAGTATATATCCAGGATAATCGAGGATTTTAGGAAACGGTGGATTAGTGAATATCTGCTAGCATTGAGGGAAAGGAGTGTTACTCCCTCTGGTAGACCAACGGCCCCTACAGTTGGTGACGTTGTTTTAATTAAAGAAGATAGTCCTCGTTTATACTGGAAATTAGGCCGCGTATTGGAGGTATACAAGGGGGCAGACTCTGTAGAGCGGGTGGCGCTTTTAAAGACAGCCACTGGAACTACTGTTCGTCCTATCGCACGTTTGTACGCTTTGGAGCTAAATTCCGCATTGCAATCTGAAGCTCCACCTGTTATTGCTGGGTCCGAGGATTCTCGAAGGAACGACTCACCTCATACTGATGGTGATCATTCTCGGACCGGGACGCGTCCCAGACGCGCTGCTGCTGGCGCTGTCGACTTGTGGCGTCAGAGATAGCCTCTGGGCAACTTTAGGTTTAAGGTGGGGTTCAGGTCTTTTTTGTGGGGGGAGTGTATCGTATAAATACGATAGACTATGACTCTTTTGTGATCTTGTATGTCTCTGTGACGTCACGATCTCTCCTACAGCACGATGTAGGACGAGTAGATCGTATATTATAAGATTGTAAATTAGTTAAGTTATAAAAGGCCTAATATGCTATTAAGCAATATTGCCATGGTCTTATGTAGTATATATGAATTTATCGTATATATTAATATAATTTATCGTATAGAGCAACCTAAATGCGGTACGATAATTTGGGCTCCTGGCGGTTTGCCAAGGCAGCAAGGTGTGCTTTTGAGGTACGTCAGAGCCTTCACGAACACCAACCAGTTAACATCTAATTTTCCGCCCTCAGTTGATCGTGCTTTTGTGCCTCTAATCACAATACACCAGCACCAGGTTTCCAGGGGACGATGGGTGGGAAGCAGGACTTAGGCAGGCGCAATGACACAACCCCGGCGTCCCTCTCTAGCCAACGCTTCGTTAGCCCTACAATTTTGTTATATAGGACTTGATTGGTGTCTAAGTCGAGGTGGACACCATCCTGGTCGAGGTCTCGGATGCTGAGTGTTATGGAAACAAAGCGGTGCTTCGTTTCTATTAACCGACACCTCAGGGCGCGGTTAACAGAATTTTTTATAGCCTGATATTCCGCAGCTGAGAACCCTCGGACTTTCGTCCGGCTCTCAATTGCCACGATCTTGCAGCTTCCTCCGGACTCACGCTCCAGATCCAGCGCCACCTCTTTAATTGCGTCAGCTAACTCGCGGGGCACTGTACCGGGGCGTATATCATTGCCACCTATAAACAAAAAGATCATATGTGGCCTAAACTGTACCACTTGCCCCCACTGGGGGGAGGCTTTCAGGTGTCAACGGTTGCTCCCGGTACCCCGAAGTAGGTCAGCCGGAAGGTTCTTTCCCCCTTGACGCCCGATACGACTCAGTACCTCCGTCAGCTGCCCTTAGCCTAGTGGCATAAGAATGTCCCACTATGGCTATTCGCTGAGGTACCCGGCGCCTGAGGTACAGGAAGATAGCCAAGCCCTACCCCTCCGGGGTCCTTGCTCCTGCATCCCTGGGCTAATCCCTTGCTCATTGCCTAAGATCCCTTACTGGTAGCTAGTCCCGGGTCTGGGCACCAATGTGGTAAACTATCAATGGAAGTTAAATGTTACTAAGCTATAATGAATCAAATAAAATCAATCTAAATGAATACTCTATATCTAAATTGAATTCAATCTGAAACAAGCTAATTTATATCCAAAGGTCTCACATAATAAATGTATATAATTATAGGGTAAGGTTATAAGGGTTAATATTAGCCAGGAATTAACTCACCAATAGTTCCACGTGGCAATGAGGCAAGGGAGAACGTTTTACCCAATATGGTGGTGGACAATGGGGAACGAGACTTCGGTCCCGAGACACGAGTCAAGTTAAAGAAAGAATAAATGATTACATGGGAATGGACATGAATATTATGCTTATCTATCAGTCAGTCATGATGTCGATGAGAGCGTCGTGATGGTGTAGCTGTGTGTATTGCTGTATGTGTATTGTGATTAGAGGCACAAAAGCACGATCAACTGAGGGCGGAAAATTAGATGTTAACTGGTTGGTGTTCGTGAAGGCTCTGACGTACCTCAAAAGCACACCTTGCTGCCTTGGCAAACCGCCAGGAGCCCAAATTATCGTACCGCATTTAGGTTGCTCTATACGATAAATTATATTAATATATACGATAAATTCATATATACTACATAAGACCATGGCAATATTGCTTAATAGCATATTAGGCCTTTTATAACTTAACTTATTTACAATCTTATAATATACGATCTACTCGTCCTACATCGTGCTGTAGGAGAGATCGTGACGTCACAGAGACATCCAAGATCACAAAAGAGTCATAGTCTATCGTATTTATACGATAACATTGCTTATATTCATATTTACATTATCTGTATGTTTAATGAAACTCGATTAGATTATATTCCGCTCAACATATGATTTACAATGAACAATTGATGAATCATTATCCCAATCAATATTATGGTCATAATCTCGTACATGTATGAAGACACCGTTTGAGACTGGTCCTGTCTGAACACTTGTCACATGTTGTTTAATATTAATGGGTAGTTCTTTTCCAGTGTGTCCAAAATATATATTATTACAATTTTTGCAAGGAAGGTTGTATATGCATCCACCGTAAATATCATAATTCTTTATGAGTATATTCTTAATAGTATTGCTGTTACAAAAACAACATTTACATTACAAAGTTTGAGAGTAGGAAGTGCGCATGGAGGAGATTAGCGTTGTATGGTAACTTTAACAAATTATGAAAATTAGTTTCTGGTTTAGGATTAACTCTATAACATTTTTCTTGCTTTTTTTAGTGAAACATCAATGACAGATTTAGGGTATTTTATATTTGTACCTATGTCATATATACATTGAATTTCGTTATCTAAAAATATGTACTACAAATACGAAAGGCTCGCAGAAACATGGACGAGTAACTGAATGCTTCACTTTATCATGGTGTGAAGAGTAATAATGAACATAAAATGATGCATTAGTCGGCTTCCTATAAATGCTTCTTCACTCCATCCTTAAACCTCTCTTTCGCTTTACCTCTTCCTCTCTGTCCTTCCACCTCGCTCTCGTACACCCTCTTATTCATTTTCTCGCTTCCCATACGTTCCATATGGCCGAACCATCTCAAGGTGTTCCTTTTCACACTTTCCAGCACATCTACCTCCACACCACACCTCCTTCTTACTTCCTCATTCGTCTGTCTATCCCTCCATGTAATTCTGCCCGCAATTCTCAAGTAACTCATTTCCACCCCTCTCACTCTAGGTCTGAGTCTCTCCACCAACGCCCATGCTTCGCTTTCGTAAATCAGTGTCGGGATTACCACACTGTCATGCAAGGACTTCTTCACTTCCATACTGACCAACCTTTTTCTTGTTACTGGTTTCAGCATTCCTACAACCCTCTTCCCCTGTTGCACCCTCTCCCGCAATTCTTCATCCATAGTCCTATCTTTACTCAACACACTACCCAGATACTTAAACGAGGTGACAATCTCCATAGCCTGACCGTTCAACTTCACCTCACACTCTGTGGCTTCACCCCTTTCGAAGACCATTACCTTGCTCTTCCCCGCATTTACCTTCAGATTGTGTTTTTCCCAAACTGTTCTAAACATATTTACCAGACCCTGCAACTCCCATTCATTATCACTCATCAGAACTGTATCATCAGCAAACAGCAGTACAGGTTGCTTCCACTCATTTCCCTCCCTTATCAGCGATACACCAACAACTACTGCTCTTCTTTGTATTTCTTTCATGACTCCATCCAGTAAACAAACACAGGGACATCACACACCCCTGTTTCAACCCAACATTCAGATCAAAGAACTCGCTCTGCTCATTCTCCACACGTATTGCCGCCTTTGCACCCTATAATAATAATAATAATAATAATATTTATTCAGTTACCAATTTACAGAGTTGGTACCACATTGCTTCCCTGTGGGACCAGACAGTTAATTGGCATAGGATCAGATATATTATCATCAATTTTGACTCTTTGGGTTCTACCACTAAGATAAGATTTAAACCAGTTCACAGACCCTATGCCCATTGCTTGTAGTTTATTACAAGGATATCATGGTCTACTCTGTCAAACGCTTTTTGTAGATCAAGAAGAACCATACCGGTGTAGTTACCTTTAGACATTTCTTTACGAATGTGATCCATTAAGTGGATGAAACAGGAGTCTGTCGAGTACATGCATCTGAAACCTGATTGAAACTTATAGAATGGATCATTTTGTTTGAGGTAGTGTTCAATTTGGGTGTATACCGCTCTTTCAAGGATTTTAGATACAATACATAATATGCTAACTGGTCTGTAGTTGCCAACTTCTAGTTTATTTCCTTTCTTGAATAGAGGGGTTACAATAGCGTCCTTCAGTTCAGCAGGTACTGTGTTGGTGTTAATTGACAAGTTGATGATGTGGGTTAGGGGGCCTGCTATACCAATGGCTCCATCTCGTAGAAATTTGGCAGGAATTTTGTCTGGTCCTGTGCTTTTATGTACATTTAGGTTAGACAGCTCGTCAAAAGTGTATTTTGGTGTAACATTTTGCAATCCAAATGTGTTCGGGTGTATGTCTTTATCTCTGTAGAAATTACGAAAGGTGGCCGTTGTTGTTGTGTATTTATTGAGAGGTTGAGGTAGGTTCTGTGCAAGTGTGTTTGCTATGGAAGTGAAGGAGTTGAAGTAGGTTGAAATTTGTCGTTTATCGTGGCAAACCTGATCATTAATGGTGACAGCAATATTAGTGTTAGACGAATCCCTTGTCTTGTTGCTGTAGCCTGTTGTTTTTAGGTGCCTCCATAGTTTCTTTGGGTTATTCTGATATTCCTCTGCCTTATTGTGAAAATAATTATTTTTCGCTGATTTCATTTTCCTACTTAGTTTATTCCTGGCCCTGTTGAACTCATGTTTCAGACCTTGATCCTGTCTATGTTTCGCTAGCCTTTGTAACAGATTGTCTCTGTGTTCCAGATGGTGTAGTATGTCATTGTTGATCCATGGGTCTGACCTTGCTTTAATTCGTATGTCTTTCAGAGGAGCTATTTCGTCTAGGATGTTTGTGATGATGGTTCTGAAGCCAACCCATGCGTCATTAACGTTTGTACTTCCAAACACTGGAGACCAGTCTGTATTCCATAAAATGTCCAGAAATGTTTCTTTATTGTAGTTTCTGAGTGACCTTGTTTTGATAACTTTGTGATTCTCTAGGGTAATTGTTGTTGTTTTCCGTGTGCAATATGTGACGAAGTGATCACTTATCCCAGTCTGTATAACCCCTGATTGGGATATTTTGTCCTCTCTGTTACAGTTTATGTGGTCTAATATTGTGGCAGTGTTCTCAGAGATACGTGTGGGGGTTGTGATGAGTTGTTTGTGACTGTGCATTGTCAGTATATGCCTATATTCTCGTACAAGCCTATCATTTCGTTGTTTGTAACACAGGTTAAAATCCCCTAGTATGATGGATGCATTCCGAGGGTCTAGCGATGACAAAGTTCGTTCAAATTTGGTCAAGAATTGTGTGTCGTCTGGTGGCCTATAGCATACCCCAATTGTGATGGGTCTTGTCCTCGGCAGGTGTAGGTCGATCCACAGAGCTTCGTGATTTTCTACATGGAGGTCGGTCCTAGTTGTGTGTGTGAGGTTGTTTTTTACATACAGACATACTCCTCCCCCATGCCTATTGCGATCATTCCTAACCATGTTGAAACCTTGAATGTTTATTTCACCATCGTTTATACTTGAATCCAGCAAGGTTTCTGTGATTGCAATTATTGAAGCTTTGGCCTTATTAGCTAACAAGTTTATTTCTGACAATTTATGGTACATTGATCTGGCGTTAATGTGGATAAGATGGAGCCATTTGTTGGTGAACACTCTGTATTCATCTTTGATTTTGAATGTGTCCTGGCTGGATTCTGAGTTGTTAATACTTGGATCATTTACATTAATATTCGGTAATGAATGCAAGGCACACTTATTGCAAAGGAATTCCCGTTCTTCACTGTTGGTCTTCTTAGAGATGCACTTCATGTGAGCTACATGTTTACACTTTACACAGTTTTGGATCTTCTGAAGTCGTGTTATGAGTGATTCACAAATAAAACAAATGGTTTCGCGATGTTGTACAACTGAGTTCCTACATTTAACACATTCAACTTCGTTTCTACTGTTAACGTAAGTACATCGGTTATGAACAATTTCATTACAACTGTTGCATTGTCAAAGTGAACTCCTATTGTTGAAACCAATATTACAGACTATACATAGTTTTTTCTTACTGTTTATCATACGACTGGAGGTGTGGTTTGGTCCGCGTCGATCAGCTGTTTGTGCGGGAGAGAGTAGGGGATACTCGCGGTCGGGCTGTGGTTGTTTGCTGTTGTTGTTGTTGTTGTTGTTGTTTTCATTGTCCGTTGATGCTGCTTCCCTGTTGATGTATTTGCGAGTGCTACCTGTTTTTATTGTTGTTCTTGTTGCATGTTGTGCTACTTGGGTCGCCGAAATCTGTGGTATTAATGGTAATGCTGTGGGTAATGTAGTGTTGGTGATAATAATAATAATAATAATATTTATTCAGTTAGCAATTTACAGAGTTGGTACCACATAGTATTTTATAAACCCTCTCACTACCATAGGACGCAGAGGTTGCCAGATTAGCAATAATAAATAGATTACTCTCACTGTTATAATTACCTCTCCAAAATTAGTTTTCTGCCCACAGCTAACTCAAAGACAACTGCAGAGGTTGAAGTAAACAAACTAAAGGTTTATAGATTACCCCTGACGGTAACAAAGGATTTAAAGTATCCCTAATAGGCTCAAAAATCTCGTCAGGATGTGAGAGGGTTAATATGACATGTACCAGCCTTGCATAATTCCAACAAAGGATAGCCCAATAAGGCCGTTAGGCGTATTTCCATTGGGGCCCTTGTGGGATTAGGTTAGCTGGGGAAATGGGGAGGATAAAGAAATAGATACTTTAGAGAAAGTATTTCTAGGGGGTTATTTTAAGATACCTTACATCCTATAGTAAATATCAGTAATCCGTAATCAGTAATCATTTCAGTTTGGTTTGTCTATCTCTTATGTCGTATTTAGTAGTAGACATAAGCTTGGTGCTCCCTTCTCGCAGCTGTCCGGTTCAGGTGTTCCTTCAGGCTACGTCTGAAGGAATACAGTGTTCTCTTTTCACGGACTGACTGGGGTAGGTCGTTCCAGTCTTTGATGGCAGTGCAGAAGAATGTTTGCTTACCCTGTCCTTGGATTCTCGGGACCTTAAAATTAAACATCCTGTTTCTTGTATTATGTCCACTCCTCTCATTTGCTTTAACAAAATCACTCTTTAGATACTCTGGAGCTCTGTCATAGAACATTTTGAAGGCATTTGTTAGCCTGATTTGTTGGCCCTGTCAGAGACATTGAGCATACCTAGTGACTGAAGTTGTTCCTGGCCAACATGTGATCTGGGTCCTAGGTTCAGCATGAACCTAACCATTTTATTTTGAGTGACCTGAAGTCTGTGCTGTGCTGATTTAGATGATGCAGAGTACCAGGATGACACAGAATAGTCAAAATGACATTGAACAAGCGCTTGGCAGAGGGTCATTTTGGTCGCCGCGGGCAAGCATCCCACCTGTCTATACAGGTATTTTATACGTGCTCTACACTTACTCAGGATAGATTCCAAAATTGTTTCACCTGACAAACTCGCATCCAGTTTCAGTCCGAGATATTTAACTTGTGACACTGTTGTCATAGGAATATCATTACAGTTGACCGAGAAGCCCACAATGTTTTTCAGTTTGCGTTTTGTTCCACATAAGATGGCTTCCGTCTTGCCCAGGTGAAGAGATAGTCTATTGTCCACTAGCCATTCACTACATGATGCTAGTTCTTTGGAAAGTGAAGTGGCAATACTTATTGGGTCTTTTCCTGAAACCAGAAGCACGCTGTCGTCTGCATACAGTAATAATTTACATGAGACGCTCAGTTCCATGTCGTTCACATAACAGAGAAAGAGTAAGGGACCAAGGATGCTTCCCTGCGGGATCCCACAGTTAATTGGCATAGGATCAGATATATTATCATCAATTTTGACTCTTTGGGTTCTACCACTAAGATAAGATTTAAACCAGTTCACAGACCCTATGCCCATTGCTTGTAGTTTATTACATAGGATATCATGGTCTACTGTGTCAAACGCCTTTTGTAGATCAAGAAGAACCATACCGGTGTAGTTACCTTTAGACATTTCTTTACGAATGTGATCCGTTAAGTGGATGAAACAGGAGTCTGTCGAGTACATGCATCTGAAACCTGATTGAAACTTATAGAATAGATCATTTTGTTTGAGGTAGTGTTCAATTTGGGTGTATACCGCTCTTTCAAGGATTTTAGATACAATACATAATATGCTAACTGGTCTGTAGTTGCCAACATCTAGTTTATTTCCTTTCTTGAATAGAGGGGTTACAATAGCGTCCTTCAGTTCAGCAGGTATTGTGTTGGTGTTAATTGACAAGTTGATGATGTGGGTTAGGGGGCCTGCTATACCAATGGCTCCATCTCGTAGAAATTTGGCAGGAATTTTGTCTGGTCCTGTGCTCTTATGTACATTTAGGTTAGACAGCTCGTCAAAAGTGTATTTTGTTGTAACATTTTGCAATCTAAATGTGTTCGGGTGTATGTCTTTATCTCTGTAGAAATTACGAAAGGTGGCCGTTGTTGTTGTGTAGTTATTGAGAGGTTGAGGTAGGTTCTGTGCAAGTGTGTTTGCTATGGAAGTGAAGAAGGAGTTGAAGTAGGTTGAAATTTGTCGTTTATCGTGGCAAACCTGATCATTAATGGTGAGAGCAATATTAGTGTTAGACGAATCCCTTGTCTTGTTGCTGTAGCCTGTTGTTTTTAGGTGCCTCCATAGTTTCTTTGGGTTATTCTGATATTCCTCTGTCTTATTGTGAAAATAATTATTTTTCGCTGATTTCATTTTCCTACTTAGTTCATTCCTGGCCCTGTTGAACTCATGTTTCAGACCTTGATCCTGTCTATGTTTCGCTAGCCTTTTTAACAGATTGTCTCTGTGTTCCAGATGGTGTAGTATGTCATTGTTGATCCATGGGTCTGACCTTGCTTTAATTCGTATGTCTTTCAGAGGAGCTATTTCGTCTAGGATGTTTGTGATGATGGTTCTGAAGCCAACCCGCGTCATTAACGTTTGTACTTCCAAACACTGGAGACCAGTCTGTATTCCATAAAATGTCCAGAAATGTTTCCTTATTGTAGTTTCTGAGTGACCTTGTTTTGATAACCTTGTGATTCTCTAGGATAATTTGTGTGGTTTTCCGTGTGCAATATGTGACGAAGTGATCACTTATCCCAGTCTGTATAACCCCTGATTGGGATATTTTGTCCTCTCTGTTACAGTTTATGTGGTCTAATATTGTGTCAGTGTTCTCAGAGATACGTGTGGGGGTTGTGATGAGTTGTTTGTGATTGTGCATTGTCAGTATATGCCTATATTCTCGTACAAGCCTATCATTTCGTTGTTTGTAACACAGGTTAAAATCCCCTAGTATGATGGATTCATTCCGAGGGTCTAGCGATGACAAAGTTCGTTCAAATTTGGTCAAGAATTGTGTGTCGGCTGGTGGCCTATAGCATACCCCAATTGTGATGGGTCTTGTCCTCGGCAGGTGTAGGTCGATCCACAGAGCTTCGTGATTTTCTACATGGAGGTCGGTCCTAGTTGTGTGTGTGAGGTTGTTTTTTACATACAGACATACTCCTCCCCCATGCCTATTGCGATCATTCCTAACCATGTTGAAACCTTGAATGTTTATTTCACCATCGTTTATACTTGAATCCAGCAAGGTTTCTGTGATTGCAATTATTGAAGCTTTGGCCTTATTAGCTAACAAGTTTATTTCTGACAATTTATGGTACATTGATCTGGCGTTAATGTGGATAAGATGGAGCCATTTGTTGGTGAACACTCTGTATTCATGGATCATTTACATTAATATTCGGTAATGAATGCAAGGCACACTTATTGCAAAGGAATTCCCGTTCTTCACTGTTGGTCTTCTTAGAGATGCACTTCATGTGAGCTACATGTTTACACTTTACACAGTTGTGGATCTTCTGACGTCGTGTTATGAGTGATTCACAAATAAAACAAATGGTTTTGCGATGTTGCACAGCTGAGTTCCTACATTTAACACATTCAACTTCGTTTCTACTGTTAACGTAAGTACATCGGTTATGAACAATTTCATTACAACTGTTGCATTGTAAAAGTGAACTCCTATTGTTGAAACCAATATTACAGACTATACATAGTTTTTTCTTACTGTTTATCATACGACTGGAGGAGTGGTTTGGTCCGCGTCGATCAGCTGTTTGTGCGGGAGAGGGTAGGGGATACTCGCGGTCGGGCTGTGGTTGTTTGCTGTTGTTGTTGTTGTTTTCAATAACAACAAAGAAGGTAATAGCTAATTCCCTGCATTTATCGCATTCCACTTCTTTTCTGCTGGTAACATAAGTACATCGATCGTGTACTGTTTCATTACAAATACTACATTGTGATGTTGGACTCCTTTTGTTGAATCTAATATCGCACACTGTACTGTACATAGCTTCTTTTTATTGTTCGTCGTACGTCTGGCGGTGTGGTGATCAGCTGTGCTGCTTGGGTGTGAGCGCGGGGGTTGGGGACTGTCTGTGGCTATGTCTCCCCCTATGACCCCTCCCAGCCCCACCTGTATTTGCTGTTTCATGATGTTGTCCTAATTCCTGGCTGCTAATGCTGCTCCATTGTTGATGTTGTTGCGACTGATACCTTTCTTCCTAGCTGCTCTGGTTACATGTTGAGCCACCGATAGTGTTGGGTTGTGTTGTGGGTTGAATTGGAGCGTGACGGGAGACTGGGTCGCCGACTGTGTTGGGTTGTGTTGTGGGTTGAATTGGAGCGTGACGGGAGGCTGGGGTACCTGTAGGCCCGGTTTGTAATAACATATTTTTCTGCTAGGGACCCTAATACATGCTCTTTACTGTTTTCAGCAACTTGCCATCTATTCCGGTAATTCTAAGTACTTTCCACATACCTTCTCTATCCACTGTCTGTCATAGGCCTTCTCCAAGTCCATAAAGGCAACATACAGCTTTGTTGCTTCTCCAGATATTTCTCCACAATACATTTCAGGGTAAAAATCTGATGTACACATCCTCTTCCCTTCCTAAAACCGCCCTGCTTGTCACCTATCCATTTCTCCGTTCTCGCTCTCACTCTCTCAATCACTACCCAACTGTACACCTTCCCTACTACACTTAGAAGACATATTCCTCGGTGGTTACCACACACTCCTCTTTCCTCTCTACCCTTATATAGGGGGACTATTATTCCTCTCTTCCAGTCATCAGGTGCACTCCCCCTCTCCCATGTGGGTTTGCACATTTTCAATACCCATTCGATCACTATTTCACCACCATACCTCAGCATTTCCCCACATACTCCATCTATTCCTGGTGCTTTCCCCAACTTCAGTCTTTTCATGGCTTCATACACTTCTGTCCTGGTCCCCACCTCCTCCTCCACTACTTCTCTTCTTCTCCCTCCCATACCCCATCCAACTATGTTTGCTGGCGCTTCATTCCTTACATTTAGCAATTCGTTGAAGTACTCCCTCCATCTTTCGACTTTCTCTTGCTTCTCGGCTAGCACTCGCCCATTTTTATTTTTCACACCCTTACTGTTTCCCTTGCTACCTTCCCTAACTTTCTTGACTTCTTTCCAAAACAGTTTCTTACACTCCCTCCATTTTACACTCAGATTCCTTCCAAATTCCTCATCTACTCTTCACTCTTCACCACTCTCTTTTTCACCATGTACCTCGTCGTTTCTGTCTCTCCAAATCTTCATTCCCTCTACAACCCAACCACTCTCTATACGCTTTCTTCTTGTCTTCCACAGCTATTTTTACCTCTTCTGTCCACCATGCTGTACCCTTCACTCCCCTCCCTCTTCTTCGTACTCCACACACCTCCTCACATGCTGCACAGTTCTCTTCCTTAAACACTTTGCTCATCTCCTCCACTACCTCCATACTTTACAGGTCAAATCTGCCTATAGATTTATAGTCGTCTTTATACTGCTCTCCTGTACCTTTCCCTGATTTCCTCCTCCTGTAACCTTTCCACCCACCTCGCCATTCCACCTTCCTCTCGTCTCCCTCCAGCTCTCCTCACCCACTTCTTTTGTATCCTAATTTTAGCTACTATTACATAATGGTCAGACAGACCCCCTCCAATACCCCTATACACCCTAGCATCCAACACAAATTTCTTCATTCGTTCATCCACACATATATAATCAATCAGTCCCTTTTGTTCCACCACTGTCTTATCCTTATCCTTCTTCCTCCACACCACTTTCTATGTGTACATGTGTCTCGAAAGAAGGTGTTGGCTATCCACAGCCTCCTCCCCGCACATACGTCCACAAGTGCACTACCATTCCCATTCACCTCTGATGGAACCCCCCACCCTCCCACCACTCCATCAACTTTCTTATCACCCACCTTCCCATTCATATCCCCAATCAGAAATATTCTTTATTTCTTGTCAAACTTATCAAGGCACACCTCCACATTCACCCAGAACTCCTTTTTCTCTCCTATAGGTTTATCCTCTGTCGGAGCATAGACACACACAATCACCCACGTTTGTATTCCTACTTTCATTCTCACCCACACAATCCTTGAACCCACAGACCCATAGTCTCTTACACGCTCCTTCCATTTGTTACTTACAAATAAACACGCACCTTCTCTCGCTACTCCCTCACTAACTCCAGCACACACACCCATTCCACACTCCCACTCTCTCACATCTGTACCCCTGCCTTTGGTCTCAGTCATTCCACATATATCCAGCCTGGCATTCACTAACACTTCCAGAACCTCTCTCTTTGTTGTGTCATCATTCACACCTCTCACATTCCAAGTCGCTATTCTAAGATTGTGCATAGTTGTTGGGGTTCGTCAACATTAGGTCCGTCCACATCCGAGGCTGTTCGTTCGTTCTTTGTTGCAGTAAGTATTTTTCACGGGTGGGGGGTCGCAAGCCCACCGACCCAACCTCTCTACTTTCCTCTTTCGACACGCAGGAGGCACGTGGGGCATATTCTATTCCCTTACCCCAAGGACCTGTTTACTAGCCATTAGAATTAAACAACATGTGACAAGTGTTCAAACAGGACAAGTCTCAAACGGTGTCTTTATGCATGTACAAGATGATGACCACAATATTGATTGGGATAATGTTTCATCAATTGTTTCATGTAATTATTATGTTATTTCACCAACTAACTTAACTTCTAAACTCAATTAATAAAATCGACAAATACATGTGGTACTCCAAGGACTCGAACCTAGGATACTCACGCCGAAATTCCGCGCATTTATGCATTACGCTATCAAGACATCATATGTTGACCGGAATATAATAGAATACAGTTTCATTAAGCATCAGATAATGTAAATTGTTGATTGTAAAGAAATAAAAATATAGGGTTTCATATTTTTAATTATAGATTAGGTTTAATAACTGCTTCAGAGTTACAGTACCTTCTGTATTTTAACTCGTATATATTGACTCGATCTTCTTGTCACATTTCTAAACAATTGGTTTGTGATCGTTATTATTTCTTAGTGTACTGAACCGGTATATTTTATGACAAGATTTTAGTACAATCGAAACCGCAAATAATCCTTTGAGTCTTCCATTATGCATATCACTGTCTTTCCTTTATATTGTTTATATTTCTTTGTATGATTTTATATTATTTTTGTCGTTTAGGTATTTGCACTTCAATAATATCACAATGTATACGATCATTCTCTACCTGTCCTTTGTCCCCTGAAGATGTAATACACGAAAGCCCTTGGAACTCCATGCTTATTTTCCTGCTTTCCCTGTGGATATTCAGCAATATATATACAGTATATATATATATACTGTATATATATATATACAATATATATATATATATATATATATATATACCGGTATATATTAGAGATAGACCGAATATTCGTTTCGTATTCGTATGTGCGAATATTCGCTATGTTTTTCAATATTCGTATTCGTATTCGTATTAGTATTTCCATTCATAGCTATTTGCAAACATGCGAATATTTTCACGAAACCAATAGAAGATATACAAAAATGTAAAATATTAAATTTTAAAGCGTGCGTTCGCTTGCTTGTATGATGTCGGGGAAAGGCATGCTTCTTTATTGAACCCTCTAAGTACCATAGTATGTGAATGTTTTTTAAACTAATGGAACTGAAATTGTGTACATCGACTTCCAAACCAATCTGATGATATCTGAACTTTGAAATAATTGTAATAGTTCCGAAATCTGACCTTGTTCATTATCTATCTATCTATCTATCTATATGCTCAGGCACAATCCCCATTTTTCCTATTTTTATTTTGTATTTTCTATTTCATTCTATTTTATTTTATTTTATTTTTTTCTTGGGGGTAGCCGACTCAAGACAGAGCAAGAACAGGGAAAACACAAAAACAACATAAAACAACGAACAAACACTGATAAAAAAACACAAATTCACACACATCTAGGTCACCCAGGAGAAGACCCAGAGACCAGGGCCACCAAGGTCGCTCCAGCACTCCCCCAGCCCCCGACCACCCGGAGAGGTTCCGATCTCGGCAGGCAGACATGCAGCGGAGCCAAAGCCACAACCCCTCCCACCACACTTCCAGGCGCACCCTTCATATTAATCGTCTCCCCGGGCCAGGCGCCTGATGGACTATTATCTAGTCCAACTTGCGCCCGACCCCTTCCTCCAAATGACCACGTGTTCACTCAACTATTCACAAGCATTCTCCATTCACTCCTGTCCACCACCACTTCCCCTGCCTGATCTATAGTCATTATTCTATCATCCAAAGCTTTTCTTACGCAGTCTCTCCATCTCAATTGGGGTCTTCCTGCCCTTCTATCTCCCCTTGTACCTGACTCACATATTCTCTTTGTAAGCCTTTCATCTCCCATTCGTTCAACATGACCATACCAGCTCAGCACCCTTATGTCCACTCTGGCTGAAAAATGTTCCTGCTGCCCCACTCTCCTACGTATCTCTTCATTCCTCAATCCGTCTCTACGAGTAACTCCACACATACTCCTCAAGCAGCTCAGCTCCATCACATCCAGCTTTCTTTACTCCTTTTTCTTCAAAGCCCATGTCTCAGCCCCATACATCACTGTTTATTATAACGGAATAAATGGTCTTGGTACAATGTTGTCAATGTACCGGCTAATGCTAGATCCAGCGAATCACTTCCATCACTTCCATCTAGCGACATCAAGATGTGATGAATTCTAGCGATATTCAAGTTATGTTCCCTATTTTAAGGAATTGTAGAGATGTTTCGATTGTTAAAGATTATTCTAGATACTCCAACATATGTTTTCTAGTGACGTACAAGTTTTTAGTGTCTGGTGACTATCTAGCGATTTGTCAATGCTATTCTAGCATACATTTGTGCTTTAGTTTATCATGCATTGTTTAACACAATAAGAGCGGGTGGTGGAGTATATTTCACCATGCCGCCCACCGGGTATTTTTTTTACAATAAATGGCCTTGTTCCGTGCTCTTTTTCATGCATAAACAAGAGCCAGAGCGTAATACAATTATGTATCCGAAAGGGCGTAAATTGAGCTTTCCAATGACACCAGAAACATCCTTCTACGATCACTGGTTGTCTTGCAACGATCGTGCAACCGAAGGGCAAAATCGCTAAAATATGGTCATTTCGTTACATAATTACGTGTGTAGCGAGGGAGGGAGGGTGGAGTATTGTGGATTAGTGTGGAGTACATGTCAGTAGGCCCACGACGGCCGTGGCGAGCGGTCATGAGGTAACCTACGCTCCTCCCGTCGCTCGTCTCTCTCTCAGAGCCAATATTGCGCCAAAATTGCACACAGACTTAAGTCCGACGCAGCCACATAGTCCAGATTTTTAGAGGCAGACTTAAGTCTGCCCCTGCTAAACAAGGGTTAATATATTTGCCCTATTTCTCCAGAAGACTTCCTACATGATAATTATAGTGTATTGTTCTACTGATAATTAAATATTATACAGGGCTATTTTAAGTTGGCTGATAATTATGAAACAGTAATATGCTGGACGATGAGAATACTGTATGTAAACATGTCTCGGATATCACTGATAATTTTTGGCATTTTCTGCCAAAAGCCCAATGGCTAATCAGTGGTGGTAACGAAACACACAGCTTTACACATTCACATCGTCATTGGCTTCCGGTAATTAATTTCATAGTAATTTAATTAACGTTTGTTGGTGATATAAAAAGAATTACCAGTTCTTGAAGGATGACAATTTCATCCTTCAAGAGAGATTGAAATATTCGCTATTCGCTATTCGTATTCGCGAATTTTACCCAAAAATATTCGTATTGGTATTCGTATTCATAAATAGTGAAAATTTATATTCGTTCCATCTCTAATATATATATATATATATATATATATATATATATATATATATATGTACAGTATACTGTATATATACTGTATATATATATATACAGTATTTATATATACTGTATATATATATATATATATATATATGTATATATATGCAGTATGTAATATTGTACTGTACTGTATATAGCTTACGACTCACTCATAAGTTGTTATTTTTACTTAACCCTTCTTTGGCGGCGCCCGGCTATAGCCGGGCAAGAGAACCAAGGACTATGTGGCGGGGCCCGGCTATAGTCGCATGCAATTTTGAGTATGTAATGTGCTCTGAGAGAGAGCGGAGCGGTGGGAGGAGCGTAGGTTACCTCATGACCGCTCGCCACGGTGGCCGTGGAGCTACTGAGATGTACTCCGCCCTACTCTACCCTCCCTCACTCATTTCACACGTAGTAATGTAAGGAAATGACCGTATTTTACCGATTTTGCCCTTCGGTTGCACGATCGTTGCAAGACAACCAGCCATCGTAGAAGGATGGTTCGGGTGTCATTGGAAAGCTCAATTATCGCCCTTTCACGGATAGATAATTGTATTACGCTCTGGCTCTTGTTTATGCATGAAAACGAGCACGGAAACAAGCTCGTTTACGGTAAAACCCCCCGCTGGGCGGCACAGTCAAATATACTCCACCACCCGCTCTTTGAGTGTTAAAGAGGTAAATGGAGTTGATGCTATGGATTAAGAAAGCTATTATTGATCAATATATCCTCTTCCTCCTTTTACCCCCTTATCTCCCTTCTTCCTTTCCTTCGTTTTCCTGTTCCTCTCCCTCCTTAACTTCCTCCGGCTCCTCCTTTTTCCTCTCATTTTAAACTAGTTCCTTGTTGCCCACAGGTTTGCTTCCCAAGTCTTTGTAATCCCTTACTCAGTAGTTCCCCTAAGACGCTTCAAACTCCTCGTTGCAGTTCCTGGTTTGTTTGGGCATCTGTTCCTCCTCTTCATTTGCTTCTCTCTCTTCTTTCTCCACCTCTCCTTCATTTCGTCCCCCATCTCTTTCTTATTCCCTTCTTCCTCTTATTCCACACCCTCCTTCTTTTCCTTCCTTCTCCTTCCAGAGCAGATACCTATCTCTCTCGTTGCCCACAGTTTTGTTTCCCAAGACCTGTAATGCCTTCCTCAATAGTTCCCTTCAGACCCTTCAGCCTCCTCGTTACAATTGCGTGCTTGTTTAAGTACCTGTTCTCATTTCTCTACCTGTTTCGCCCATCTGTTATCTTTCCTCATATTGTACCTCCTTCTCCTTCTCTTTTTCCTACTTTCCTCCCAAAGTAGTTCATTGTGTGCCAGGTTGACCATAGTTTTGTTTCCCAAGGCTTGTAATCTACTCCTCAATATTATAATTAAGACCATTCAACCGTTTCGTTATAGTTTCTTCCATATTTGTGTACCTTCTCCTTCTCCTCTTCTTCTCCTTTTTATTCCACCTTCGCCTCCCCTTCTTCCTTCTCTATCCCCTCCTCTCCAATATGTTTTCCTCCTCCTTCCTCTTCATCCTAAGTAGTTCATACCGTCCCTCATTGCTCAATGTGTTGTTTCCCATGTCTCTGTAAAATCCAAATTTGTAATCCTAACTCTTTACAATTCCTTAGTCCGCCCTCTTCTGAAATATTCAATCCTGGTACCCTTACTACCAAAACAGATATGGACAGGCTAGAATGAGTTCAACAAAGAGTTACCAAAATGATACCTAGCCTAAAGAACAAACCATACAAGGAGCGACTTAGAAAATGTAATATATTTAATTTAACCCAACGCAGAATAAGAGGCAACTTAACCCTTGAGAGCTCAATGTCACCTGTAGGTGGCAGAAGCTTGCTTGCACACATAAGTTTAAGTTTCATTAGTTAGCCATTAAATTACAGTTATCTATGGTGCTCAATCATGTCCCTTTTCTTTGATATAATAACCTGGGTCCATTGCTTATTTGTGGAACTATGGCAAGAGAATGAGTAGGGTGTGGTGAAGAGTTAGCAAGAAATTCTCAAGTACCCAATTCAAAATGGCTGCCAAAAAAGTAAAGAGGTAAGTGAATGGATAATTTGTCTTTGTTGAACAACCTAAGTAGTTGCTAAACAATATCAATATATCCATATAATCATTTGAGAACTGGCCTCGGCGCAACTATATATAATATATATATATATATATATATATATATATATATATATATATATATATATATATACTGTATATACTGTATATATTATATATATATATATTATATATATATATATATATATATATATATATATATATATATATATATATATTTTTTTTTTTTTTTTTTTTGTATGTGAGTGAGGGAGACAGAAGGCAGATCTGACTGTAGCGAATGCCTCCCCAAGAGTTGAAAGAGTGACAGGGCCAAAATGCCTGGACACACAGAGTTTGAAGCAATTTAAGTCATAGGAAGAGGGAAAAACTGATTCTGGGAGAGAGTTCCAGAGCTCAGCAGTTGAATAGAAGAAAGACTGAAAATAGCGTTTCACTCTTGGGTCGGAGAGTTGCACAAAGTAGGGGTGGGATTGTGTTGCAAGACGTGTACTACGTACCCTACGTAGAGGAGGTGGTATACACTGGGAAAGCTCTAAGGAACACTGATTATTGTAGTAGCGATAGAATAGCGAAAGAGGTGCAACATTGCGGCGAAATGAGAGAGATTGCAGAGAGTTGGTGAGTGGATGGGAGTTAATATTACAAAAGGCTTTCCTCTCTACTTTGTCTAGGAGTGTGGTGTGAGAGGATCTTCCCCACACATGTGAACAATACTCAATACAAGGACGCACTGTGCCCCTGTACAGATAGACCAGTCAAAGTAGGGCTGGACTTAGAACAAATTGCAATAGAAGGTTTTTTGGCTTTAACTTGTTTATTAGGTCCCTCTGATGAACATATAAAAAGTCTCCAACTTTTGGACACCGGGAAAGTGGTTAATTTGCATAAATTCAAGATGGCCGCCGTCCTAAGCTTCAATTTACAGATAACTTTTTTCTGGTTGCTCCTAGACCCTATAAATGTATTACAAACAACGTTTTTTGGCTTTAACTTGTTTATTAGGTCCCTCTGATGAACATATAAAAAGTCTCCAACTTTTGGACACCTGGAAAGTGGTTAATTTACAGCCAAAAAACCTTACAGCCAAAAAACCTTCTATTGCAATTTGTTCTAGGTCAAGCCCTACCTTTACTGCACATTATTGTCTATTACATTTTGCCTAGGCCTATACTAATCCCATCATCTTGTTTCTTGTTTCAACAGATTGGTGCGACATCTACCGAAGCCATGGAAGAAGAGGTGGTGCATAATCCCTGCGGCATTTGCTCAAACACGTTAGACGAAGGAGAAACAGTCAAGCTGAGGGCGAAGGGAGCAGATACTATCAACAAGGCCAGTACTGAACGTGGAACGCCATCAATTACCGTGTCCGAGGGCCAAACGGTGCACATTGATTGCCGAAAGAAGCATGTCAATACGAAGCCAAATAGAATTCCTGGGAAGCAGAAGAAACGTCCTGAAAAACCTGCTCTTCGTTCTCAGACACCAGACTTTTGTTTTACAGAGAACTGCTTTTTTTGTGGTACAAAAATCTATTTGGACACAAAGCATGATTCAGAAGAAGTGTATCCAGTACGCACCTTCAACTTTCAAAGGACAATACTTTCTGCATGTGATGCCAGGGCTGATGAGTGGGCTGACACTGTTAGAGGCCGAATTAACTTTGCACGCGATCTTCCAGCAGCTGACGCAATATATCACAAGCAGTGCAGCTCAAATTTCCAGACACATAGGCAGATCCCCTCCAAATATCGTGATTCCGCAGACAGTGAACCTCCTCGCAAGGGTCGCAAAGTAGATGCCTCACGAGAGGAAGCATTTCTACTCGCAATCGAGGACCTAGTCAGTGGCAATGATGATGAACAGACTACAGTGGTTGATCTCGTTGATAGAATGTCCCAGTTGTGCCCTGATGTTGAAGCGTATAGTGTAAAATACATGAAACAGAAACTTATTTCATATTTTGGGGATGAACTGGTTATTAGTAACGTGCATGGACGCAGCGATGTTGTAACTGTCAAAGAAAGTGCTGCAAAGATTTTGCAACAATTCAAAGACTCACCACAGACTGATGATGAGGAAGCAGAACAAAGAAAGATAGTCAGGGCTGCGGCACGGTTGATCAAAGCAGATATAAAGAACATTGATACTTGTAGAGATTTCTATCCAGATCCTTCTGAACTCCGGTCGCTGGAAAAGAATGTGGCGTACGTTCCGCAGTCCCTTCGTATATTGCTGCAAGAGACGTTCAGTGGCAAGTCATGTGATCTTGAAGTTGCATCAATTGGACAAAGTATCGTGCAACTTACCATACCAAGGGCCATTGTAGCACCCATTCAGTATGGATTGGCGGTTCAAATGCACCAGCACTTTGGTTTTGCTTTTGACTTTTCATTTAGGAAGAAAGATCAAGTTGAGTCGTTGGGTGCAAAGGTTACAATCAGTGCTGAAAAAGTACCAATCGACCCACAGCTCCTTTTCCAGAGGCTCCTCATCTTTGCTAATAACAGGGACTTAGGTGTTGAAGAGGTCTTTGCGTATGAGTTGTCTAGCTACCCTACTGCTCTGTTCGATAAGTGGGGGAGGCTCAGGGAAGCCAATAAACCACAGCTAGGAGATGAGATAGCTGCTGTTGTTCCCAAGTCGTCATTGGAATCATTTGATGAAGAAAGGACTGTGACCCATGTTCTGGATGGTGGTTCCTTATTGCAAAGGATTCCATGGAAGAAGGGTGACACATTTGAGGACATTGCAAGCATGTACATGAAGCATGTTTCCAAAAACTTTCTCAACCCGGTGGTTGTATTCGACGGTTATAAATCAGGACCTACTACCAAGGACATGACACACAATCGACGATCAAAAGGAGCCTTTGGTCAAAAGGTGATGTTCACTCCAACCATGCCCCTTCGGTCAAAAAAGGAAAACTTCTTGTCAAACTCGGACAATAAGCAAAACTTCATTGACTTATTGTGTGAAACATTCAAGGCAAATGGAATTGACTGTGTCAATGCGCCAGCAGATGCAGATGTCATGATTGCGAAGAAGGGAATTGAGCATGCAAGGGAAACTGTGACATATGTGATAGGTGAGGACACAGACTTGTTGGTGCTGTTGTGTCATTATGCGGAACAAGGGATGAATGATTTGTACTTCAAGTCGAGCAAGGAAGGTGGGAAATGTTGGCATATTAACTCAGTAGCAGAAGCTCTCGGTGAAAGCATCTGTCGTGTCCTGCCAGTTGTCCATGCACTCTGTGGATGTGACACAACCTCACGACTGTATGGTATTGGTAAAGGGGCTGCCTTGAGGAAAGTGAGGGAAGACAACGGTTTCTTGAAATGTATAGAAGCATTCTGTTGCCAAAGTGGAAGTAAAGACGCGATATCATCAGCTGGTGAAAAGGCCTTGGTTTATTTGTACGGGGGAAAAGGAAATGACACCCTTGACGGACTGCGAAAGACAAAGTTTTGCAACAAGGTGGCAAAAAGTTCAACTACCGTTGAAGTTCACAGCCTTCCCCCAACAACCGATGCAGCCAAATACCACTCGTTCCGAGTTTATTGTCAGGTCCAGGAATGGATGGGGAACTGTGTGGACCCCGAGAAATGGGGCTGGTGTCTGCGGAAGGGACAGCTTGAACCGAAGACGATGGATTCGCCAGTGGCTCCTGATTCACTACTGAAATTGGTCAGATGTCAGTGTAAGGGCAACTGTGACACTCAACGCTGTAGTTGCAAACGGAATGAGCTTGAATGTTCCAGTGCATGTGGTCAATGTAAAGGACTCTGTCAAAATAGCAACTTTGATGCAAGCACCGATGATCCAAGTGAATACGAACTCCTATCATGAATTACATAATTGGCTCTGAATGACGTCATACTACGTCATGTTTTTTTTTTTTTTTTTTTTTTATAAAAAGAGGGACAACAGGTCAAAAAACCCATACAAGCACAAAGTGCCTGTGTCACCCCTTGTGAAAGAGACAGTTCAGCCTGTCTGTAAGTTTTTTTCGGCTGTAAATTAACCACTTTCCAGGTGTCCAAAAGTTGGAGACTTTTTATATGTTCATCAGAGGGACCTAATAAACAAGTTAAAGCCAAAAAACGTTGTTTGTAATACATTTATAGGGTCTAGGAGCAACCAGAAAAAAGTTATCTGTAAATTGAAGCTTTGGACGGCGGCCATCTTGAATTTATGCAAATTAACCACTTTCCCAGTGTCCAAAAGTTGGAGACTTTTTATATGTTCATCAGAGGGACCTAATAAACAAGTTAAAGCCAAAAAACCTTCTATTGCAATTTGTTCTAGGTCCAGTTAAATGATTGCTAGATTTACTGGACTAAGAACCAGAATCTGCGCAGGGGTAAATAACCCCTTGAGGCGGTTGAGCACACCTAGCTTCTAGGAGGCTGCCATAGCAAGACAGGTAATATAGTCCTTCCAAGTGAAAGCAGAAGAAAAGGAGTCACCGAGAATATTGAGAGAAGATGAAGGATTGATTTTTGTATTGTTGAAGTGTAAGGGATAGTTCTCTGGAAGTTCCAAATGGGTAGTAAGATGAACAAAACTGGATTTTGGAAGTATAAAAGATAACAAGGGTTTCACTGCCCCAATTGGAAATAGTAATAGATCAGAAGATAAGTGTTGTATGGCTTTATTACTTTTGTTTTTGAGGGATTGCTGGCTGGGGCGGTCAGGAAAACTAATTGAGTAGTGTAAGGTAGAGTCGTCTTCGTATGAATGGATGGGACTGGAGGTACAGTTGAGAAGATCATAATTATATGAAAATTAGAAAGAGAATGGGAGATAGGACAGAGCCCTGAGGAACACCGGAGTTGACAGGATAAGAAAGTGAGTGATGGCCGTCCACAACCGCAGCTATGGAACAGACGGAAAGGAAATTAGAGACAAGGGTACAGATGGAGGGATAGAAACCGAAGGAGGGTAGTTAGAAATTAAAGATTTGTGCCAGACTCTATCGAAGGCCTTCGATATGTCTAGTGCAATAGAAAAGGTCTCACCGAAGTCCTGAAAGGAGGATGACCAAGAGCTAGTAAGATATGAAAGAAGATCACAAGTAGAGCGACCCTTAACGAAGCCATACTGGTGATCTGAGAGTAGATTATGGGAAGAGAAATGTTTAGGAAATTTCGAAAATACAAGAGATGAAAGCAGTTGGACGATAGTTGGAGGGTTGAGAGCGGTCACTCTTCTTTGGGACAGGTTGAATGAGAGCAAACTTCCAGCAAGAAGGGAAGACGTTAGAGGAGAGACCGAGACGAAAGAGTTTGCATAGACAGGGAGTCAGCACGGAAACACAGTTTTTTAGTACAACAGGCACCGCCCGGACCATACGCCTTCTTGGTATTAAGCCCAGAGAGGGTAGAAAGTACATCTTTAGAAGAGATTATGATATTAGGCATAAGTAGGAAAGAGGGGGGTGGAGAGGGAGGAATAGCACCGGAATCATCCAAGGTGAAGTTTCTAGCGAAAGTTTGAAAGTTCAGCTTTGTCAGAGGAAGAAGTGATGGTTGTGCCATTAGAGTGGAAAAAGGGGAGGGAAAGACGTGGAAGACAAATTGTTGGAGAAGTTTTTGGCTAGATGCCAGAAAGCTTGCGAAGAGCTAGAGTTGGATAGTTCAGTGCATTTGTTATTGATGAAAGAATGCTTGATAAGTCGAATAACAAATTTGGCTTGATTACGGGCAGAAACATTGGAAGAATGAGATTCTTTAGTTTTAACCCACTGAATCCCAGCTAGTTTAGATTAAATGTACACTGAGAGACCAGCAGATTTGGCCTTTTTTTTTTTTTTTTTTTTTTTTTATAGTTAAATAGGTGAGAAATGAAAAAGAAAAAAACCGCTCACCTTGGTCATTTTGGGGTCCTATGGGGGGGGGGGGGGGGCCTCAGGCCTTCAAGCTTCCCGCTCTTCCACAAAGTTGAGCGCGGCAGCATGGCAGATGTACAATGCGTCCAGTTTTCGAGTGACGGTTATTTACACCACCCGAGCATCATGTATGCCTTCATAGTTCAGATATTAGCAACATGTATCACATATTGTCATTGTAAGTGAAGTTACAGTGTGATAAGTGCATAGATTCAAGTTTTATAAGTGTTGAGGGTGTGGCAAGCCTCGCGCGCATCCATGGTTACCATGACAACTGGCGGGCTGGTGGCCACCTTGTTCATGGACTCACGCACGTGCATACTGCCAGCTGAATGACACCCGACTTCCCCTACACTCACTCTCACTTTTATTATGCCTCTCTCACGTACTCTGTTTAATGATTCTATACTTTTTCGTGTATTTTATAGTTAGAATATGAGTGTTACACATTGTTTTAGGCACCTTTGACTTAGAAATATGGGGTTTGACATATTCTTAGTGGGGAGACAGGGGAGGTGGTGGTGAAGACAGGGGGAGCCAGGGAGGACCAGTGTACACAAAAGCCTAAACTTGCTGTGTACGTAGCAACACGACACACTATCTCGTCTCTTCTTTCCCCTACCATGACCTGGTGGAATTTTGATGAATGCCGTGGCGTCGGGGTCATCCTCCTCCTCCTCTGCCCCACTTGGTGGGGAGTCAACCATGTTATGGGAAGCGTTAGGGGAGCGATAAACATAGCGAGGCGACGAGGTAAACAAGGCAACTGGGCCGGGAGGGAGGTGGGAGGCCGCCAAGTCCTTCCACTCCCGCGCTCTCTCTCCCCACTCCCCACCGCGGCGGAACTTGGGTGTTGCCAATTGATAAGCATTGCCACTGATGGGCAATGTCATAAGGTATATCCCATATGAATTTGAACCCTCCAGCTACCATAGGATAAGAATAAATAGGCACAACACTGGCAGTGGGATAAGGGGTAAACTGGCTTTCCCCATCCGCCCTTACTCACCCGCACGGATGGGCTAGGTGGTTGCCGCATACTGCCACTGTTCGGCAACATCATAAAGTAGTTTCCCATACCAACCTCGAGCCTCTAGCTACCATAGGACAAGAGTAAATCATTTCGAAGTAGCTGACGCAGCGTATGTGGCGCTGGGGTTTAGCGTTACATACATTGCCGACGCATGCTCTGTGGCGCTGGGGTCCCATGGGTTAAGGCACCGGTACCGTTTAAATGCCTCCTCCTTGTTGCGGACTGCAGTAGAACAAGCACCCATGATTGCATTTCAATAAAGATCATAACAATTACTAAAAATATAAACATATTCATTACTGTGAATGAGTGTATTAGGCGATAAAATGGTGACCTTTAGTTCCATACTTTTTTTTTTTTTTTTTTTTAAAGAGACAATGAACGGAGGAAGGAAAAACACAGATAAAACAAAAAGGTCCATGTGCCTAAAGGCATCCTCCATTCATAAAAATGTTGTAACAACTGGATTTAAACATTTGTAGATTGTAAGTTTGTGGAAAGCAATTCGAGGGAAGTGAATTCCAAAGAGTAGTAGCTCTGGGGATAAATGAATTCTGATAAGCAGAAGTTCTGCATTGTGGAGGAGAAAGTGTAAATTCATGGGCGCTCTCAGCTGCCCTAGTTCTACGGGGAAAGATGTGGAGAGGCGGCACAATTGAAGCAAGTTCCTCGGAACAATTGCTGTGAAAATATCTGTAGAATAATGCAAGGGATGCAACGTTTCTTCGTATGGATAATGTAGGAAGGTCCTGTGTGATTGCAGGGTTATTGATTAATCTAATAGCTTTATTTTGAATTTTGTCCAACTGCCTCAATGCAACCACTCCACTTCCACCCCACAGAGGTGAACAGTAATCCATCTGAGAACGCACATGACTTTTATATATTACGGCCAACTGCTCGTCAGTGAAGAATTCTCGAACTCTGTACAGGAGTCCCAGTTTTTTAGAGGCATTCTTAGCAATGCTTCTAACATAATGTGTCCAGCTCAAGTTAGTAGTTAATGTTACACCAAGAATGTCAATACTAGGGGAAGTGGGAATATTTACATCATTAAAAAATATATGGGAGTCAGTGAGATTCTGTCGGTTAGAAAATTGAATGTACTTGGTTTTCTGTGCATTAAAGGAAACTAGATTCTCTTGTCCCCATTCATTAATTCTAGAAAGGTCCTGGTTCAGAGAAATTGCAGTGTTTATTTTTGAATTTATAAGATCGGGTTGGGTGAAAGAATTGGTAAATGTGAAGGAACTGTGGAGTGTTGAGTCATCTGCGTAGGAATGTATTGGATTATGAGTGGTAGATATGAGATCATTGATATGAATGAGGAACAGAGTTGGGGCCAAAACTGATCCCTGGGGAACACCAGCATTTATTGAGTGAAATTGAGAATAAAGGCCATCTACCATTACACATATTTTTCTGTTATGAAGATAAGAAGAAATTAGTGGAACTAATGATGCAAGGCCGTAGTGTGACATCTTCGACAATAAGGATTGATGCCAGAGGAAGGGAATATCTGGTGGGGGGGGGGGGGGGGGACATGTCAACAGTAAGGTATTTACCTGCTACACTCTTGTACATTAGCAGGATCAAAGAAAACACTATTTATATTATATATATATATATATATATATATATATATATATATATAAGTGGTAGGCACATTTCCAGGATATCTAATTTTGTAGATGAAGAATTGGACAAGAGCCACAACAGTTTCTCAACATCATAGTAAGCTATGTGTATTTATGTACTTCATATAACCTTTTCAAAGTCATATTCATAGGTTAGCTTAATATATATTATAAATAGTGTTATCTTTTTTGTTCACATAAATTCTTGAATGTCCTTATTTGTTTAGATAAGAAAGTGTAAAATATAAACTTATAAGTTTTGCCTTTGAATTGTATATATATCTAATAGATATTTTTCTTTTTGTGTGTTGGTCAACATAATTATTGTAAACATAATTTTACTTTTAATGATAAACATTCCACTAATTTTCGCAAACATCGTTAGTGTGTTTTTGCATAATATTTTCGTAGCCACTGTTAAGTGTGCAGTAATATTCTTGATTATATGGTTGTATATGCATATGCACATGACATACCATCATCACAAACAGGCACAAACATCACATATGCAGACGACATCACACAAATCATTGGTTATGAAGGCCCCTCAAAGGGAATCATAGCCAGAAAAACAGGAAGAGAAGCAAAAGCAATCAATACATATGAAGAAGAATGGAAAATAAAAACCAACATAAACAAATTAACAATACTACAACTAGGAGCAAAAAACAAAACACCTACTTTATATACAGTATGTGAATAACAACAGAATCGAAGATGCACAGAAAGGAAAAATACTCGGACTACACATAACTACTCAAGGCTATATTCAAAACATCACAGAAAGAAAAGGCCTAGCCATAGCAGCTCTGGGCAAACTATTCAGATTCAGAGATATGAACATACAAATAAAAACTTACCTTGTAAAAGCTTATGTAATCCCAATATTAGAATACCCCCCTATTCCCACACACACCATGAGCAAAAACCAAATCACACGCTTACAAAAAATACAACACAAAGCCCTAAGATTCGCCACAAACCAAAGATACCCCTATACAATGACGACACAACAAATACACGAATACACAAACACACTACCATTAAATGTCCGACTTCATAGACAAGCAACACAAATATGGCATAAACTAGAACTATCACAAGACCCAACTCTAGAGAAAATTAAGGAAAATTATGCACAACAACCAAATTTAAGATTCAACAGCTGGTTTAAAAGCAGTCTAATAAAATAAACACAGAAGAAGAACCACAACCAATTTATAAAAAAAAAAAAAAAAACACCAACAAAAAATAATAATAATAATAATAATAATAATAACAATCACACCTTAGTTCCTTAGCTAGCTACCAAACAGCAAACATAAATAAAATACACCACTTGCCCCAACACAAAAACATACGTTTCAAACACACAACATAGCAAGGTGGTCTGCCCACCAACTGTTACTCTCCTACTTTCCTTCAAACTTTCCTCCTTTTCTCTTCCCTCTCCCCCCCTCTCCTTCCCCCCCCCCCCCCCTTAGACCCGCCTAGGGTAAAAAAACAAAAAAAACATGTTAATAATTACATAAATAATTATATAATCTATATTTTATTAATTTCACCACAACACCAAACACTCCCAATGAAATTAATTAAGTATATATGATCCGCCAGGATTCGAACCCGGGTTATCACACACAGATTTTTGCCATATAAGGATGAAGTTTCTTGTGTATTACGACATTTAGAAATATAATAAGTAAAGAGATTTTCCCAAGTTATGTACTTAAAACATATGTATTGGTTAAAGGGATGACATTTTTATTTATTACTCTTGGAAAAAGTTACGAGATCCTCACAAGCTTTGTACCTAACATATATTTATACGAGGTTACTTTCTTTTTAAGATCGTATGTTGAAATATAACCTGAAGATGGATGTGTGATACGTCCGAAAATTTGCAAATATATTATTCTCAACATGTATACTGTTGTGGCTCTTGTCCTACTCTGCATCTACAAAATTATATATATATATATATATATATATATATATATATATATATATATATATATGAGTGGAATTAGTGAGTTCATTCATATGTATAGAAGGGCCACATCAAAAGTGCTAAGCCTGAATTTTAAACAAAATATCAAGTACCATATCTGCCCTTTTAAATGTTTGCAGGAAGATATAATATTCTAATTAACTTCTAGTATGCTTGTATATACTGAGGCACATACCCCTAACAGAAACAACATTTAAAGTTTCTATTGGTCCGGGACCACTTTCAGGTTCATTCGCCCATTTCTCTGTCTTGTCAAGTAGGAGAATTATACAAGGGGAATATAATTCCTACCCCCCTGCCCTCAAATATGCTTAGTGCACACATAGTATGCGATATATTCAGTTAAACATGAATTGTAGACTTAATTTATCAAAATGGATCTTAAATTGAAGCTATGAAGTGTTTAATTGTCGATGATAATTATAAACATTAGTCCTATTTAAAGCATTTATCTCCACCAGTGATTTAGGATGATTCAACTTCTTATGTTATAGAGAGTGATTGTGTATTGCATCCTTCGAATTTTAGAAGATATACTGTATACAGTATATATATATGAGAGAGAGAGAGAGATTATTTTATATATATATATAACGGACAAAAGTTTAGTTAGCGAAAAACTTGAGGGTAAGAGAAAGGATACAAGAAGTGAGAGAAGTTTGTGAATTATGAGTCATAAAAGAGCGGGGAGGAAGGCACGGGGATTATAACAGGAGTTAATACATTATAGAGATATGTAGTTTACAGCAGATAGTAGTACACCAGTTTCTCATGAATTCACCTTCAGGTGTGTCAGCCAACATCAATGTTGCACCAATAAAGGAATTAAATATTTTCAGAATCGCTATAAAACACACACACACACACACACACACACACACACACATATATATATATATATATATATATATATATATATAGATAGATAGATAGATAGATAGAGAGAGATTTGTATTATCAGAATATTTGAATACATAGGAAGGAGCTATCGTACATGTTAGGGGAGGTGATGTGGAGTGGTCTTGCCACTGGACTGGTAATCCAATGGTCCCAGGTTCGAATCCCAATGTATCAATGGGAAGATATTATTGAGATGGAATTTGTGCTGTACCTAGTATCATTGCATTACCACAAAACCCACTGAAACGCCAAAACAAACCCTCATTGTCCCCTGATTAGATAGCACTGTATGAATATTCCCATATTCAAAATATTCTATAAGGGGGCAATGCCTAGTGAGTTATATAATTGCTCAATAGGTGGCATTCTGAGAGTGAGGGTCCGAGTCTTGGGAGTAAAACAGTGAAGCACAAAGGCGAAGCAGATCCATATACTGTATAATTATGCGAAGGAAAGATGGCAAAGTCTGGTTGCAGTTCCGATGCTTCACGTGTCTCACTCCCAAGACTGGAACGAGACCTCACAGGTTTCACCTATGCTCGAGAGGGATTAAAGTTGGAATCAACGAGGATATAGAACACCATGAGAGGTAAACAAGCGAGAAGAGTGATACCTGGAGTAACCAAGTGTAATTTTCAGACGCTTATTTTCGCATTTCAATAAAAATGTATAATTGATTTTAAGGTTTTCTCTCATCTTACAGTCATTTATGAATAGAAAATGTCTTTGTAAATGCCATATTCAAATACGTAGAATCAACCTGAGCAACGTTTGATAATCATATAACTGTAATAATTTACTTTCGACCAGACTATAGGCCCAGTATCGTATATATCATGGTACAGTAATAGACTTAGTAGAGGTAATGAAACAATTAGGTTGGTATATATATCCATTGGGAACAAACAATGGAACTATCATTGGTTATGTTATATGAAGGTGGCGACTGACTTTAGTAAAGTGTGTATGCTGGGGTTGCTTAGCTTAAGCCCAAAACGATCAATATTGAATACAGTAGATGTGTGAAGTATGAAGACAATTCCCCTAGATTTTGTTCAGCAATATTAGTACCGCGTCCATATACTAGATGGCGTTGGTTGCATCCTCAAATCGATGCCAGACACCGCTATCTATGGTATATATTTTTTTAATGGGTGGCATAGGAAGTTTCCTATGGAAGTAAGAAGGAGGTGTGGTGTAGAGGTAGATGTGCTGGAAAGTGTGAAAAGAAACAACATGAGATGGTTCGGCCATATGGAAAGTATGGGAAGCGAGAGAATGACTAAGAAGGTGTACGAGAGCGAGGTGGAGGGGGAGAAGTAGACCGAAAGAGAGGTGGAAGGATGGAGTGAGGAAGTATATGGATGAGGGCGGTGCTGGTTGGGAGGAGGGGCGTCGACTGACTGGGGACAAAGGTGCATGGGGGCGGTTTGTTCGTGGCCACCCTTTCGGGGATCACGGTGTCAGACAATAGATAGATAGATAGATAGATAGGAAGTTTCCTATCTCCCTTATACCGTCTTTGGTTGGAATATGGAAAACAAAATATATATGCAGAATATATATATATATACTGTATATACTGTATATATATATATATATATATATATTGTAGCGTTTGTTTGTGTCCCTCTAGCTCCCAAATCCTTGAGACTGAGGAGATGAAACGTTGGCTGGGTTTTTGAACGGTATCAGGGAGGTTTCTTACAGAAAATACCAATACATATATATTGAAAACTATTTACTTTCACTGGCCTTTCCATGTGTATATAATTTTGGTATTTATTAAAATAATATGTAGAACCTTTGCCGTTTGTCTCCTTACACATAGACAAGAAAACAGGGAATTTGGGTAATAAGATTAAATATATGTGTAATTGTTGGGTACTTTTATTTAAAACGTTTAGCCTAGCTTTATTCTGGTTTCCTTATAGTATGTACTATTGTGGATATAAGTCCTGCTACACATGCCTAGCAGAAAATCGCAAATTGTGTTGGTAACAATGAGCCTACTTCCCCCCCCCCCCCCACCCTCTCTTCCCCATTCTATCCCCGCTCTTCCACTCTCTCAGGTAAGCCCTTCCTTTCCTCTTTATACTTATTTCTTGTTTTACGTCTACAAGCCTTTGGATCACTTTCCACCACTATTACCATGGAATGACGATTATCTCCCTTCTTTCTCTCTATTTCTCCATCTCATCGAATCATTATATTTTTATGAATGCACGAATTAATAAGTCGAACATAAGGCGGTGAGAATATATAAGACAAAACAGACTATAATTTGTTAACTATGATAAATGCATAATATCAATGTATCTATATCTATAACCACGTGTGGAGTAGCTTAAGGGATATCGTTGTGTAGTAGGTAAATCTCTATATCATAGAGTAGAAATCCTTGGTGAACCTTAGCTAGGCCATGAATGGAGACTTCTTACTAACCCTTTTTGGTACTGGGGACATAATATATCATATTTCATTATAGACTATTTTATGTAGATTAGAAAGGGTCTGTGGAAGGTAATGTTATATATACAATAGGCTGTAGCTTTCTAAATAGTAGCTCTTCTTTATCTAAATAAAATCGACTAATATTTGCCAGAATATTTTGAAAAGGATATCAACGGTATTTAACGAGTTAAAATTTCATAATCATAGCGTTAATAGGATGAAGATACTCATGCCCACACCATTTACATAAACAACAACCAAGTAAAATATTCAAGAAACCAACAACCTCGTGGATCATGAAATATGATATAGATGTAATGGTTAAGGAATCTTATAAAATATTAAAATATGGAAATTCACCTAATGTAAAGAACATGACTGTCATCCCTTCATGACATTAAATATTTAATATCTAGTTAATATATGGGTGCATCAACATAATTGATATTGGGTCAAGCACACCATTAGATACAACAATATTAATTATTATTTAGAGTAATACTCATAATATAATTAGGCTGTCCTCCAAAGATATTAGATTTACATTGTAATGGTAGAGGTACTGTTAACCCTTTCAGTACCGATGCCGTCCTATTAATATTATCCTGGCTACTATCAGGCGATTATAATAAATTAAAAAGGGCCTCCAGCAAGTAACAGGCTTCGAACAATCTCACTTAACACCGTATACGTTCACAGATCCTTCTTAAACTGCACAACATCGTCTACATATAGTAAGAATACAATTATAATTACGTCTACAGAACAGAAGGGGTTAAGCATGCAGCAGAAATATTTGGGGTTTGATTATCGTCTTGGCCAACAATGAGAGTACAGTACCGGTATAGTTTTTGGTGTTCCATTATACACCTCATAAAACTAAGAGCACTAGATATTGATATAAACTTATTAATAAACGGTTGCATATATTTGTGAAAATATATTTTGTTTCTAATTATCATTATATTTTTTGTAACTACTAGCTTTTTACATCATTAATTTGGTGTACATAATTCTCAAGCTAACATTTCTCAATTCATGCTGTGAATACTAAATGCTAGAGCTGGTTACATATTATACAATATCTTTTTCTTTCTCCCACGTGAAATGAATGGATTTATATAAATATAAACCCAATGTTCACACATTCGTATATAGTTTGCATACAAAGAGTGTCCATGTAGGGCCGAACCTGTTCTATACCAGGACAAATAATACGTCTTCGCTTTGGGTTTTATTTACGGTACACTCGGATACGATAGTCTCTATCCCACTCCTTAGACCAGTCAAAGTAGGGCTGGACTTAGAACAAATTGCAATAGAAGGTTTTTTGGCTTTAACTTGTTTATTAGGTCCCTCTGATGAACATATAAAAAGTCTCCAACTTTTGGACACCGGGAAAGTGGTTAATTTGCATAAATTCAAGATGGCCGCCGTCCAAAGCTTCAATTTACAGATAACTTTTTTCTGGTTGCTCCTAGACCCTATAAATGTATTACAAACAACGTGTTTTGGCTTTAACTTGTTTATTAGGTCCCTCTGATGAACATATAAAAAGTCTCCAACTTTTGGACACCTGGAAAGTGGTTAATTTACAGCCAAAAAACCTTACAGCCAAAAAACCTTCTATTGCAATTTGTTCTAGGTCAAGCCCTACCTTTACTGCACATTATTGTCTATTACATTTTGCCTAGGCCTATACTAATCCCATCATCTTGTTTCTTGTTTCAACAGATTGGTGCGACATCTACCGAAGCCATGGAAGAAGAGGTGGTGCATAATCCCTGCGGCATTTGCTCAAACACGTTAGACGAAGGAGAAACAGTCAAGCTGAGGGCGAAGGGAGCAGATACTATCAACAAGGCCAGTACTGAACGTGGAACGCCATCAATTACCGTGTCCGAGGGCCAAACGGTGCACATTGATTGCCGAAAGAAGCATGTCAATACGAAGCCAAATAGAATTCCTGGGAAGCAGAAGAAACGTCCTGAAAAACCTGCTCTTCGTTCTCAGACACCAGACTTTTGTTTTACAGAGAACTGCTTTTTTTGTGGTACAAAAATCTATTTGGACACAAAGCATGATTCAGAAGAAGTGTATCCAGTACGCACCTTCAACTTTCAAAGGACAATACTTTCTGCATGTGATGCCAGGGCTGATGAGTGGGCTGACACTGTTAGAGGCCGAATTAACTTTGCACGCGATCTTCCAGCAGCTGACGCAATATATCACAAGCAGTGCAGCTCAAATTTCCAGACACATAGGCAGATCCCCTCCAAATATCGTGATTCCGCAGACAGTGAACCTCCTCGCAAGGGTCGCAAAGTAGATGCCTCACGAGAGGAAGCATTTCTACTCGCAATCGAGGACCTAGTCAGTGGCAATGATGATGAACAGACTACAGTGGTTGATCTCGTTGATAGAATGTCCCAGTTGTGCCCTGATGTTGAAGCGTATAGTGTAAAATACATGAAACAGAAACTTATTTCATATTTTGGGGATGAACTGGTTATTAGTAACGTGCATGGACGCAGCGATGTTGTAACTGTCAAAGAAAGTGCTGCAAAGATTTTGCAACAATTCAAAGACTCACCACAGACTGATGATGAGGAAGCAGAACAAAGAAAGATAGTCAGGGCTGCGGCACGGTTGATCAAAGCAGATATAAAGAACATTGATACTTGTAGAGATTTCTATCCAGATCCTTCTGAACTCCGGTCGCTGGAAAAGAATGTGGCGTACGTTCCGCAGTCCCTTCGTATATTGCTGCAAGAGACGTTCAGTGGCAAGTCATGTGATCATGAAGTTGCATCAATTGGACAAAGTATCGTGCAACTTACCAGACCAAGGGCCATTGTAGCACCCATTCAGTATGGATTGGCGGTTCAAATGCACCAGCACTTTGGTTCCCGCTTTCTTGTGGACAGTTTACACAGCCACGGCTTCTGTCTGCCTTACGCAGAAGTTTTGAGGTTTTCGAAGTGTGCTGCCAATTTCAGGGGCACCAACATATCCACTGCAGGCAGGTTTGGACAGTTCGTTGCAGACAATGTTGATCACAACTTGCGTACGCTTGATGGGCGAGGAATATACCATGGTATGGGTATAATTGTTGCTGTCACCCCTGAAGTAAGAGACACAACATCAATACCAAGATTGCAGTCACCTGAAAACAACTTCACGGCAGCTCAAATTGAAATCAAATACTACCGCAGTGTTCGCAAGAAGGGTGGGCCTCTCGAATTTAGAAAGCTTGACCCCATTTCAGCATCTGACAAGCTTGAAATCTGGACATACTGTGGAAAACGTCATGGTTGCTTCGACCAAAACGACCAGGCTGGTCCGGCTTAATGCAGAGTGTGTGCCATGGACCACACCCAGGGAAATCATCCGTCCATTTCTTGCCCATGATTGACATGGACCCTACGGACATGAGTTGTATTTACTCAACACTTCACTTCGTTGCTGCGGAAAGCCATCGCCAGGGAACGACGCCAATGCTGACATTCGACCAACCGCTTTATTGGAAAACGAAGACGATCATTGTTCATGAGAAGGAAGGAAGCGAACTGAAACCCATTGTTTTGAACCTTGGTGGCTTTCACTCTGTGATGAGCTTTTTGGGATGCATGGGCCATGTTATGGAAGCATCTGGGCTTAAGGAGGTTTTGGAACTTATATACGCTGAAAATGCTGTGACCCAAATGCTGAGTGGGAAAGCCTATGCACGAGCAATCAGAGGCCACTTCTTGGTTGACACAGCCTTGAGTTCGATTGTGTTAGGCAGGGCATACGGTGTCAACCTCTCAATGGTAGATGAGGAAAGTGACGCATGCAAGGACTTCCAGGAGGCTGCAGATCTTTTGGATAAGCTGTTGCGTGAAGACGTTTCACCGGATGAAGTCTGCAGTAAAGACGTTTTCAACAGAATTTCTGAAAAACTTAAAGCTGAGAAGAGCTCCTTAGCAGAGCATAAGATGGGAAAGCTATGGATTCAATACATGGACATGATTGACCTGCTGCGTCGCTTCCTGAGGGCACTGAGAATGGGCGATTTCCTACTGTACCTCGGAACACTCCAGGAGATGTTGCCGTACTTTGCAGCGTGTGGTCATAACAATTATGCCAAGTCAGCCCATGTGTACATTCAAGACATGATTGAACTTGAGCAGCTCAACCCAGACATGTTCTGTCAATTGAACTCCGGTCTATTTGTGATCCGCCGAAGTGATCGGCTGTGGGCAGGACTGCCAAGCGACTTGGTTATAGAGCAGGTTTTGATGCGCTCTTTGAAAACGAATGGTGGATTGACACGTGGTAGGGGCATGGAGGAAACGCAACGCCTGCGCTGGTTACTTGCTATGCCAGCCTGCACTGAGGTGAGTGAAGTTATGCAAGAACTGACAGGGAAGCATTTCCACACCTCTGAGCAGCACAAAGAAATGACTGAAGCAAGGCGTGAACGAGATAGGAAGGACACAGAGAAGGTTCTCGCATTCTTCAAGGATTATGATCCATTTCAAGAATCAAATGAACTCAGGAATATTGCCAACGGTGTGACAGGACCAGCCTCGGCCAATCCTCATTTACTGTATGAGGTTGGTATGAACATTGTGCAGAAGATGGAAGGTAGCAATGCTTTTGACTTTTCATTTAGGAAGAAAGATCAAGTTGAGTCGTTGGGTGCAAAGGTTACAATCAGTGCTGAAAAAGTACCAATCGACCCACAGCTCCTTTTCCAGAGGCTCCTCATCTTTGCTAATAACAGGGACTTAGGTGTTGAAGAGGTCTTTGCGTATGAGTTGTCTAGCTACCCTACTGGTCTGTTCGATAAGTGGGGGAGGCTCAGGGAAGCCAATAAACCACAGCTAGGAGATGAGATAGCTGCTGTTGTTCCCAAGTCGTCATTGGAATCATTTGATGAAGAAAGGACTGTGACCCATGTTCTGGATGGTGGTTCCTTATTGCAAAGGATTCCATGGAAGAAGGGTGACACATTTGAGGACATTGCAAGCATGTACATGAAGCATGTTTCCAAAAACTTTCTCAACCCGGTGGTTGTATTCGACGGTTATAAATCAGGACCTACTACCAAGGACATGACACACAATCGACGATCAAAAGGAGTCTTTGGTCAAAAGGTGATGTTCACTCCAACCATGCCCCTTCGGTCAAAAAAGGAAAACTTCTTGTCAAACTCGGACAATAAGCAAAACTTCATTGACTTATTGTGTGAAACATTCAAGGCAAATGGAATTGACTGTGTCAATGCGCCAGCAGATGCAGATGTCATGATTGCGAAGAAGGGAATTGAGCATGCAAGGGAAACCGTGACATATGTGATAGGTGAGGACACAGACTTGTTGGTGCTGTTGTGTCATTATGCGGAACGAGGGATGAATGATTTGTACTTCAAGTCGAGCAAGGAAGGTGGGAAATGTTGGCATATTAACTCAGTAGCAGAATCTCTCGGTGAAAGCATCTGTCGTGTCCTGCCAGTTGTCCATGCACTCTGTGGATGTGACACAACCTCACGACTGTATGGTATTGGTAAAGGGGCTGCCTTGAGGAAAGTGAGGGAAGACAACGGTTTCTTGAAATGTATAGAAGCATTCTGTTGCCAAAGTGGAAGTAAAGACGCGATATCATCAGCTGGTGAAAAGGCCTTGGTTTATTTGTACGGGGGAAAAGGAAATGACACCCTTGACGGACTGCGAAAGACAAAGTTTTGCAACAAGGTGGCAAAAAGTTCAACTACCGTTGAAGTTCACAGCCTTCCCCCAACAACCGATGCAGCCAAATACCACTCGTTCCGAGTTTATTGTCAGGTCCAGGAATGGATAGGGAACTGTGTGGACCCCGAGAAATGGGGCTGGTGTCTGCGGAAGGGACAGCTTGAACCGAAGACGATGGATTCGCCAGTGGCTCCTGATTCACTACTGAAATTGGTCAGATGTCAGTGTAAGGGCAACTGTGACACTCAACGCTGTAGTTGCAAACGGAATGAGCTTGAATGTTCCAGTGCATGTGGTCAATGTAAAGGACTCTGTCAAAATAGCAACTTTGATGCAAGCACCGATGATCCAAGTGAATACGAACTCCTATCATGAATTACATAATTGGCTCTGAATGACGTCATACTACGTCATGTTTTTTTTTTTTTTTTTTATAAAAAAGAGGGACAACAGGTCAAAAAACCCATACAAGCACAAAGTGCCTGTGTCACCCCTTGTGAAAGAGACAGTTCAGCCTGTCTGTAAGGTTTTTCGGCTGTAAATTAACCACTTTCCAGGTGTCCAAAAGTTGGAGACTTTTATATGTTCATCAGAGGGACCTAATAAACAAGTTAAAGCCAAAAAACGTTGTTTGTAATACATTTATAGGGTCTAGGAGCAACCAGAAAAAAGTTATCTGTAAATTGAAGCTTTGGACGGCGGCCATCTTGAATTTATGCAAATTAACCACTTTCCCAGTGTCCAAAAGTTGGAGACTTTTTATATGTTCATCAGAGGGACCTAATAAACAAGTTAAAGCCAAAAAACCTTCTATTGCAATTTGTTCTAGGTCCAGTTAAATGATTGCTAGATTTACTGGACTACCTCTCTAGCAAGAGGTGAGGCCAGGACTCTTACTGGACGGCGGCCCACAGTGATGGTTGGGGGGAGAGGGCAACGCACACACGAACACACTGAAGCATTTGTGTACAGCAATCCAGGAAGCTATCTTTGTTGGTTACTTGTAATTATTTGATATTTATTCGCATCATTTCGCATTATTAAAAATCCTTTATTCCATACTATTGAGAACAAACATATGCAATATTTTCTTTAGCATGAGTAAGTATAACTACCGGTGTGAACCATTAGTTATTAGGTAGTGCAGTTCCTATTATTATCAAAAATTAAGTTCAGGGAAGGCTTCAAAATAGGTCAGTATAGATATGGCAGACTGGAACACACACACACTCACAGAGAGAGAGAGAGAGAGAGAGAGAGAAAGAAGAATAGTGTGTGTTAGTGTGTGTGTGTGGGGGGGGGGGGGGAGGGATAACAGACTGTGAGGCAGAGAAACAGGAAGAGGGTGAAATGTGGTTGTGGTGGTGAGAGGCAAAGAGGGGGTGAGATAGAGTGAAAGGGAGGTGTTGGAAAGGAAATATGGAATAGGAATACGATAGAACTTCATTAGAAACATTTGTGTGTGTGTGTGTGTGTGTGAATAACTAATCATAGTCATATACTGTATGTCATTGGTAACTTTCTTAATTATATCTTTCATATAAGGTAATTAGTATAACAATTTACAGATTTTCATTATCCTTACTGTTAGAGAAGTTTCATTCCTACGCAGGTAAAGCAATACCCATGAATACAACTTCAGTCTGAAGCAAGTTGTGTGATTCGTAGGGTTCACTTTAAACCTACAGTTCGCGCATGGATTGTTTTCTTGATAGAAGCATATGTTTCCTCTATACATAATAATGTTAACATAATTGTGAGATGAAAAAGTAAAGTAATAAATACCAAGACAATGTATATTAACATACATTTATATGAATATAAATAGTAAGACGTTAATATGAACTCAGAGAGAGAGAAAGTGAGAAGAGATGCATGGAAAAATGAGTATATCAGTTAAATCTTGGCTATGGCACTTGTATTTAAGTTATACTAATAATAATAATAATAATAATAATAATGATAATTGCAATAATAATAATCTTAGATAAAAGTCATACTTATTTGTGAGGCTAAGGCAGGATTCAAAGACCTCAAATGTTTCACAGTGTGTTCGTGCGTGTGTTGCCCTCTCCCCTCAACCCCACCCCTAACTATGACTGTGGGCCGCCGTACAGTAAGGGTCCTGGCCTCACCTCTTGCCAGAGAGGAGTGGGCTAGATACTATGGTATCCGAGTGTACTTAACCAACTACCTGCTAAATAAGAATCTACCTTAAAATTTAGTTATAGAGATTCCTCAGTCAAAGTGTTTGTTGTTGTTTCACCATATACTAAATTCCCCAGGCAAAAAGTTTCACATATCTATCTATCTATTGCCAGACGCGGTGATCTCCAAAGGGGTAGACCCGAATTAATCGCCCCCATGCACCTCTGTTCCCAGTCAATCGACGCCCCTCCTCCAATCTAGCACCGCTTTCACGCATATACTTCTTAACTCTTTCACATATGATTATCATATTAATATGATACAATTAATGCATTTATTACTATTTTGAGGTATAGGTTATTTGATGCTTACAAATTTCAGACGTGCACTTCAATATAACACATAATTGAAAGTAATGTATCAACAATTACAACAGAAACAATGTGCCCTCGTGTCACCATAATATTTAAGGTAGGTGATGGCGTGGGTGAAAACAATGATGTGTATGAAATGGTATTAAATGAAGGCATATCATGGATGAAACACATTCGAAGTGTTATATTTTATTTCAAATTTTTTGTTTTTCTATAATTATTATATTTATACATTTGAGATCTTGTCCTGCATCACTTAAGCTACTTCACTCATGGTTAACTTCCCTTCTGCCTTGGCGATCTTCTTATTAAAGGGTACATCACACAGTCAGGAGTGCGAGCTAGTGGGAGTCTAACTAGACTCACTAGGAGTCATCGATTTTCACCGCGAGCGAGTGGGAGTATAACAGAAGTCGTTAGGAGTCGCTAGAGTCACTAGGAGTCATCGATTTTCACCGCGAATAGGCCTGCGAGTCCGAATTGTCCCCTACTCCAAGTGACTCTAGCTCGCACTCCTGACTGTGTGATGTACTTATGTTCCGTACCCGCGGAATCGGCGCGATTTGGGCGTTATGGCCTTATTTTCTTAATAGCTAAGCATTGGTAATAGGTAGAAAGACATACTTAATTGGAAAACTAAGTACATTTTGTTATCTTGATCCTGGTGTTGACCGGACATCGCTATGTCGTCGGGTTGTTGAGTTATGCGGTCGTGAATATTACGCTCGAGGGAGTATAAGAGGCCAACAAAGGTCCGTGGTGAGGATAGTCGAGGTGTGGGGTTAAGTATAGAAATATTATTTCTATAATGTTATCATAATTAAAGATTTATAGTTTACATAGGAATAATCTACTTGCATGCATCATGTTCTTAACATAAAGTCTATATAACAAAATCGTCCTAGTAGAGAGTCCAGCAGCCTTCACGATCTGTAGTCGGCTGGGCATGGAAGAGACCAGGTCGTAGATAAGGTATGATTTACCTCGGAGCCCCTCCCAGACCCCTGTAGTGTGCTGCAGAAGCTGCTGCCGAGTCCACTCCATCTCGGTTTCCCAGCTGTTGACCATGTTGCCCCACACAGACTCAATGGGATTTAAGTTTGATGCATTACTCGGCTAAATCACATCAGGATCTTTGATGCATTGTTGTGGCTATTAGGCAATTTTATTCTGCATAGGAAGATTATATGGAAGTCAGAAGGTTAATTGGGATATTCTTTGCCCTTTTAATTCATACAGGTCCTTCTTACGCTATATAAAATCGTCTGAAGGGAGCCACAATAAACTGTCAAAATGCGTCATGAACTTCAAGTAGTTAATGATGTTGCAAGGAAAGCCAAAGAATATCCTCTTCCTTTCGGGACAAGTTAATTCTCTTACTAATTTTTTTTTAGCTCCGTGTTCAACACTAATTACCTCTACCACATATTTACATATTTAAAAATGGCAGTGCCGGCATTTCTTTCCTTTCTTGTGTTTACTGTATATCTACGATATTTATGTGTTTCACGTGATATTTTATAGCTCTTAATGTTCGGATATCACGTATATCATTATCATTAAAATCACTAAAACTAGGACTTTCCCTTATACTTCAACAATACACAAATCAATCCCTCATCTTCTCTCAGTATTCTCGGTGTCTCCTATTCTTCTGATTTCACTTGGAAGGACCATATTACCACCTTTGCTAAAACAGCTTCCCAGAAGCTGGGTGAGCTCAACCGCCTCCGGGGGTTCTTTAGCCCTGCATTGCTTCTTGCTCTGTACAGGGGCACAATGCGTCCAAGTATTGAATATTGTTTACATGTCTGTGGAGGATTCTCTCACACAGCACTCCTTGACAAAGTAAAAAAGAAAGCCTTTCATCTCATTAACTCACGTCCACTCACCGAATCTCTGCAATCTCTCTCTCTTCGCCGCAATGATGCATCTCTCTCCCTATTCTACCGCTATTACAATAATCAGTGTTCCTCAGAGCTCTCTCAATATACACCACCTTCTTTATGTGGAGTATGTGGCACCCATCTTGCAACACAAATCCACCGCTACTCTGTGCAACTCTCCAAACCAAGAGTGAAACCATATTCCCAAACTTGTTTTTATTCAATAGCTGAGCTCTGGAACTCTCTCTCTGAATCCTCTGGCTATTATGAGCATGAACTATGTAACATCATGATAATTTAACGATATGATATTTCATGATAAGAAGAAACTTTGGAAAACATTCCTAAAAATGCAATGATTCGATGAGAGGGAAAAATAGAGAGAAAGAAGGGAAAGAGGGTTATTGCTGGAAACTAAACCAGGGGGGAGGGGCTTATAGACATGAAGCAAGAAAGAAGGTAGCATAGGGGGAAGGAGGCGCTTGGCTGAGAGAGAGTGGACGAGTGGGGATGGAGTGTGGGGTGGAGGGGAGCGTGAATGTTACCAACATCATTTGCGATTCTCTGCCAGGCAGGTGTAGCAGGACGTATGTCCACATTAGTACATATTGTGTTATAAATACATAGCTTTGATGGGTAGCATGTACAGTTGTGGTCAGGAATTTCTGGACAGTTGTTGAAGGCACAATTATAATACACAGTCAAACTATTTTGATAAACTTCGTGGGTCATAAATTTCAAGGATCGCCCCCTGGGTCCTGCCTGAACCATCATTCTGCAGGTTTTTTACAGGCTCAAAGGATTCGGTCACTCCTCAGTCTCTTCTTAATTTGTGTTTGGAACATTCTTCTAGTCATAATAGTTCTGTGCCTGTGTATACTGATGGCTCTAAATCTGCCTCCGGTGTTGGTTTTGGTGTTGTGTTCCCTGACTTCAGCCGTGGAGGTAGTCTTCCTTTAGCTGCCTCAGCTTTTACTGCGGAATTGTCTGCTATCATTTTAGCTCTGAAATTAGTGTTTGCTCACCGCAAAAATAATTTTACTATTTTTAGTGATTCTCAAGGGGCTCTCATGACTCTGGAATCTTTTAATTCTTCCCATCCAATAGTTTTAGCGATTTTAGAGTGGCTGTTTCTCGTTCATCGTCGAGGGAAAAGAGTGGATTGTTGTTGGGTCCCTGCGCATGTTGTTGTCACAGGTAATGAAAGGGTGGATGCTTTGGCGAAAGCTGCAGCTTTGCGACCTTCAAGTGTAAATTACCCTCTGCCTGCTTCAGATCTGCGTACTCCTCTCATGTTTACTGTCGTGCTTGTTGGCAGGCACGGTGGGATTGTGTTACTATTAATAAGCTCAGGGAAGTTACCAAATTAGTCTCGCCAAGAGCTTGCCCTACCATTCCTCGCAAATTGGAATCTGCTTCGGCTCGCCTCCGCATTGGACATACCAGGCTCACACACTGTTTCCTTATGTGTGGAGGTGTACCGCCATTCTGCGATGACTGTCTAGTTCCCCTTACTGTCAGGCACTTGCTGGTTGAGTGTCCCAGTTTGGTTGAATTACGTCGGAGGTTGCTTCTTCGGCACCGGAAGACAGATGGTACTTACTGTCTCTCTTCGGTGCTTGGAGGGGAGGCTGGTTCCCCTGGAGACGATGTGTTTTTATTTTTGAAAAAGGCTGGCCTCTTTCAGTTTTTATGATTGCATCGATTTCACTCTTGACATCTAATTTTACACATGTTGTTTTACGATTTTAGTTTTCTGCAAATATGTTAGCTTGTTCGGCGCCATATGACCTTGTTGTTGCGGTGCCAAGATTTCTATCAATAAATTAAAATTCAATTCGTGGGTCACAAAGATTACATTAGTAGGATTCACTATTTACCGTTCACTGTCTTGTTTGTATCATCAGGAGGTGTTCAAATATTTCTGACCACGACTGTTACCTGGAATATTGTTGATGTGAGTTTATAATATACTGTATGTAAGCTCCAACACACTCATATGTAGTTGGGGTTATTTCTTGAGAGAGAGAGAGAGAGCGACAATCTGAGGTAAAGCACTATATAGTTTTCCCTCTCCCACCACCAGCTCCACTGGGACTTCATTTGCAATACAATCACGTAGTATTTGCATCTCATTATGAAGTGTTTTCACGAATATCTAACAACAGTAAAAGCTAATGGTATTCCCGATCACTAGGGAATCTCTGGCTCTAAAGATCAACATACAAGGTTTTATCAACATGTAAATGAATCCATTGGAAGCTGTTGGCTGCGGTAATTGCAAAATACCAAATTATATTTTTGTGTACCCGGTACGTTATTGCAGTTTGTCAATAGGCTTCAACATGGTGTTACTACAAGTTGTCTTACCTTCTGTATGTTGTAATTATTACCGATTAATATTTGGTTAACTGGTTTAGAAAAAGCGTTGCAAAACCCCGAAGGCCTCCACTGAAGGTGCTGTCAATCACCCAGACACGCAAACCCCTTCTCCTTCCTAGTGCCCCCCCCCATCCATTATTCCATTTAACAAGCAGAATAATAGTAACAACAACAACAAAAGTCAGACGAGTTGTAATAAGCCTCTTGTCGGAGCCCGGCGCAAGCAAATATAGTAACACCTCACAAACACATGCTGAAATACCTCTTGTATATAGTTAGAAACTTAGAACTATACTTTAACACCTTAAGAGCGGCTGGAGGAGTATATTTGATGTACCGCCCAGGGGGGTTTTTACCATAAATGGGGTTGTTTCCGTGCTCTTTTTCATGCATAAACAAGACCCAGAGTGTAATACAAGTGTGTATCCCTCAAAGGGCTTAAATTGAGCTCTCCAATGACACCCAAACCATCCTTCTACGATCACTGGTTGTCTTAAAACGATCGTGCAACCGAAGGGCAAAAACGGTAAAATACGGCAATTTCTTTATATAATTACGTATGTAGCGAGGGAATGAGGGTGGATGTAAGTGGAGTAAATCTCAGTAGGTCCACGGCGGCTGTGGCGAGCGGTCAGGAGGTAATCTACGCTCCTCCCACCGCTCCGCTCTCTCTCAGAGCACATTATGTGCTCAAAATTGCACTCGACAATAGCCGTGACCCGCCACATAGGCCGCATTTATTTAACTCGACAATAGCCGGGTGCCGCCAGTTAAGGGTTAATGTACACTATGTATATATTAAGTACAAAGAGAGATAGAAAGAGAGAGATGAGGTTGATTTGACTAAGGTGGATAGTACAGTAGCGAGCAGAGAGAGGACCTACGTTAATAGATTTGTGGATACATGGCGTCTTATTTCACCAGCTCCACCACAATAACAAATACTTTACCCCAAGTGGAGTCATCCATTTCTGCAGCTAATTGTTCATGTTGATGTTTACCCAAATAAGAATACAATAACACAAATCGAATGTTGCATTATGCCTTCGTGTTCATACTACTTTATGATTAAACCAAACAACTAAATATAGCACTTTCTACATTTTGAACTGCTTGTAACTTAATGTGTGTTCTGGGTTCGATAATGTGGTAGACACAATAAATGCATGGCTTTTGTATTTACACACTATTTACACTATCTAATAAATAAATATGTATATATGTACAATATATATATATATCTATATATATATATTGTTGACACTTTGTTGGTATTAAGAATAAGCTTACTATACAAACTAAAGCAATTATGATTGTGGCCAAATAATATGTTAGACCGTATTGTTTGTATATATGATTTAAGGCATCTGTATTGTAAGAGAAGGTTACTTTAATGCATATAACTGTACATTATATGCATGATTACAATGCATATAACTGTACATTATATGCATGATTATAATGCATATAACTGTACATTATATGCATGATTATAATGCATATAACTGTACATTATATGCATGATTATAATGCATATAACTGCACATTATATGCATGATTATAATGCATATAACTGTACATTATATGCATGATTATAATGCATATAACTGTACATTATATGCATGATTATAATGCATATAACTGTACATTATATGCATGATTACACTTTCGTATTACGTCTGAAATGTTCTTACAATTAGCCACACGCAGATTAGTTAGTCTCTTTTAACTATACCTTTAAAGCGATATATCTGTAAACATTTCAAACACAAATGCCTGCTTTATATATGAATTGGTATAAAGAAGCCTTACACAAAAACAGATATTACCTATCCAAATACGAAATAAAATATATAATTGTTTTTCTCTTCAGTATATACCTAACGAGACATGAAATCCTGTAGTGGTAATGTTCATGTAAATATTTGTATTTGTTTCGCATTTCAAAATCTGTGATGATATGTTAGTTTCCTATCTGGTGTAGATCAACAAAATATACTGTAGCTATGGATTACTTTCTTTCCTTTCCCTTCCAGCATTCCACGGTTTTAATCTGTCATCTTTGTTCAGTCATCTTTCTTAACTCTTCTTTGTCTTCGTTAGCCTTATACTTCTATTTCTCTATCTCCTCGTCTTCTTCCTCTACAATTTATTACTCTCTATTTTTGTTTCCTTTTTCATCCTTTTGTTTTATTGTGTGTACCAACCCTGCGGGTAAGGTAGCCTTTATCTGATGGTGAAGGAAAACAAATTAATATGCCCCACACATCATACTGTGTGTCATACAAGGCAACTAATAGGGGTGATAGCGGTAGACTTGTGGACCATAATTTAATGCCATGACTATACAAGAAAAGCCTTGCTATTGGCAATGTCTTAGTATGGCTCTGCCGAGGCTGGAAAGGCGCGGATAGGTGCCACAGATGACTCAACTAGTCTTACCTGGGCACTGTTTGGCGTCACGCCAGAGTTGGCCACAGTATTTACATGGCAGCATTGTGGCAGGATTTTGTTGTTCTATAGTCCAAGTTGCCTAATGTAGAGTAGAGTATTGATATGGTGCTGTCTTGTTGCAGCACTGTTGAGGCTGATGTGGTTTGCAGATACTGCAGGTGCTGGTGCTGCAGTTGGACTTAGTTGAGTCTTGCTGCAGCACGGTTAGCATTATGCTAACACCAACCAAACTGATGACATGATGGGACGGTGCTGTGACGGGACTTATTGTATTATATTCCAATTGCGGAAAAACAACCACGTCTGAGCCGTAACAATGTATGTAATGAGAAATGACGTTAAACCATTGTATGTCTTTTTTTTGTACCATTTTTTTGTTTCTTTTATGTCCCAGCTCTACCTCCGGACATAGGCTTATAGTCTGTATATTACACCGTTCAACACAGTGAAGCCAGGTCTTATTCCAGACAGTGAATGAGACATTAAAATAGTTTGAGCGCTTCAACCGAGCCTTACCATCGTAGATCACGACGCCAGGTTGATCCCTCGTGGCCCTGAGGCAGCATCTGACTCAAAGGGGATAGAAGGAAAGTTAAGAAAGTGGTCATTTCCTCGCGCGTCTTATGGGTAGCAGCACTATATCATGGGGCATAATATTATAAGCAAAAGTCCACAGTGGTTGTTCCTTATTAAATAATCCTTGATATATGCACGCTTGGCTTGTCTGCAGTGTTATTGCAGTTAGGGAAATTCCGCATAATGAGGGGGCGTTAGATTAAAGAGTGATTTATTGTGAATTAAGTATCTAAAATCAAATAGATATATATTAGCAAGAGGAACAATTTAAGTCTACATACACAATATACAATATATATATATATATATATATATATATATATATATATATATATGATGCAACCCGTATAACTCCAAGCAACACAACAAAAATGAAAATGTAATTTTGAATTTATATTATTTATTAGATGTTATTGTAAAGTTGCTCTAAAACTGGACATTTAGAGGAAATACGTACTTAGGTTATACTTATGACCTCTCGGGATATTCTGTCCCAGCCTGTTTGATGTAGGCAACTCACGAATCTCACAACAAGAACGGCGGGGGATAGAGGAGGCTTGACTGTGAATCTCCTCATAATGACGACAATTTAACGATGATTTGGCCTTTACAGTAGCCTTTCCTTATGTCTATTGAACTCTGTCATGTTTACAGACTCTCTGGATTATGTTGCATTGATTATTCATAGTGTTATTAGTACAAGGTAGGGATTATTACGAATTAATAGGGAAACCCCCATTTTCCTTTGCGATCGTGCTGCCATCTCTCGAATGCGCGAATCACTATTTTCAAATTTGTGATGTCACTCTTTGACTCTATTTAACTTTACACTATGATCTGACTCTTCAGAGCTGCTTCGCCACTATCTCACCGCTTTACTCAAGGTCTCGGGCCCTTTCTTTCCCAAACAACTCCTATTGAGCTCTTAACTCATTAGGCACTTCTCCCATTAGCATATTTTAAATATGGGAATATTCACACAATGCTAATTTATTGGAGACAGCAAGGGTATTAAATATGGCGTGTCGGTGGGCTTTGTGGTAATGCACTGATACCAAGTACAGCACATATGCCATCCCAATAATATTGTACCATTGATGCATCAGGATTCTAACCAGCCTGTAAAGCCTTCACCCATAAATCCCATTCCGGTAACTTTAGTAGGGTCATAATTGACTATCTAGGACCTTTGCCAAAAACACGGGGTGGTAATGAGTACTTGTTAACCGTCATGTGTTCCACCACTAGGTACCCCAAACATAGTAAAGGCTCTCAGTAAATTCTTCACACAGCATCGAATTCCGCGTGTGGTACAATCAGATTTGAGTAGTAACTTTACCTCTCAGCTCTTCAAGCAGACCATGGAGGAGTTGGGAGTACACCAGTACCATTCCACAGCCAGTCACCCTCAATCCCAGGGTGCATTAGAGAAGTTCCATCAGACCCCCAAATCTATGTATACTAAGTACTGTGAAGATAACAGTGCTGACTGGGATGAGTGCATTCAATTTGTTTTGTTTACTGTGAGGAATGGTGTACAGGATTCTTTAGGGTTTTCACCATTTCAGCTTGTGTTTGGACATGAAGTCAGAGGTCCTTTGAATGTTCTAAGGGACACTTGGTTAGATGCTAATCCTAGAAAACCTCTTCTCACATATGTTCACCAATTTAAGTCTAGACTGAAATCTGCAGTAACTCTTGCAATGAAGAATCTAGAGCAGTCTCAGGATAAAATGAAATTTCATTATGACAAGAATTATCCTGCTTATTATTCCTAGGGGGTAGAGGAGAAACGGATATAAATTGAATAATTAAACTTGGAAAGATGAATTGGCCTAGGCTATAAAAATGATACCGGGTCGGCGTTTGACTTACTTGTAAACATGTATGTGTAGGTTATCTGTGGTAGTCCCAGTAATATCTATGAAGTACTTCTAGTATTAAAGGAACTTAGCTGTGATGCAAAGAGTGTCGATTAGGTGATGGACATGTCGGGAGGCAATATCAGGGAAGTTTTGGTGTTATGTGGCAGCAGCTGGCGATCTGTATTGGCAGGGTGAAGTCTGTGTGAAGTGTGTCTGAGATTCCCTTTTATCGTGACAATATAACATATATTTAAGGGTTCTATATCGTCCCCCGTGATTAAATAATAAGGGAAAATAAACTAAGATATAATTGGTGCAACCACAGTAATATTTATCCTCAGAGATAAATAAAGTAATGTGTATAAACCATAGACTCCTCTACATAAGGACTGGCGTCGGCCATACTCGGGTCCCGGAACTTGGGTCCATTGTCAGGCCCACAAACTGAGGTCTTATTTTAGTTTTACTGGATATAGGACTTTGTGTTTTTACTCTACAACATCTTATTAACTAGAGCAACCAAGTAAAGGAAAATCAAACATTTGTTTTTGGTTGATTGACTCATAAGTCACTTTCGTGATTGAACATAATAGGAAAATATACAGTTATAATGAGATAGTTTATAAGAACATGTATTATACAAGCAAAGCATCATACCATGACTTACATTAATTAAATATTAGAAGAAATTAAAGTAAAACCTTTGCAAAATATTACTTTACACATAATTTTACATATATCAAAAGTCACATAACACAATAATTAACTTAAACATAAGAAAGTTTCTCTTGTCGCCTTAACCCTCCTGGCCCGGGCAGGCTCTCCTAATGACGGAGCTCGTATCCGGGCGATCTGGTCGAATATCAACAAAAGTAAACTAAGGCTAATCTCGCTTAATATATTACCTACATTAATCAAACATATATAGAAATGAGCGCCTTACCTTCCTGCGTAGAATGGCGTTGAGTAAAGCTCTCTAGCTCAACTGGTTCCGGAGTGATGGTGATGGAAGTGGAGGTAACTTTTGCCGCGTATTTACCTCGGCGCGTCCGAACACTCAACCGCGGCCCCGGCTACGACGCCCAGTTGCACTCGTCGCTCCACCCGCAATTATGCCGGGAAGCGATTTGATAGTGTTTTATTGGTTATTCTGTCATTTATTATAGTTATTATGTTATTTTCACTCAATAAAGTTATTTATATGAACTTATTTGTGTCTCTGTCACTTATTACTTCGTTTTATTATTATTATTATGATTATTAGTGTCACTTTCACTGGACTTTGATAATTGGTAGTGTCATTTCCCCTTTTATGTATTGTTAGGTAAGCTAATAATAGTATAGTGTCACTGTCACTTATTCATATTGTTATGAAGGCACTTATTATTACTTGAGTGTGTCTCTTTCACTTATACTTAGTTTTATTATTATTATACTGTCACTTTGACTGGCCTAGGCTTATTGAGTGTCATTTTCACTTATTTATTGTTAGAAATATATATTTTAGTGTCACTTTCACTTGTTCATATTGTTATTGAAGGCACTTATTATTACTTATGTGTCCTTTTCACTTATACTTAGTTATATTATTATTCTTAGCCTACATTTGAGTGCCACTTTCACTGTTGTCACTTCCACTTCAAAAAGTTTGTTAGAGTGTGGAAGTCGTCGTTGAAGCAGGTGCCAGCACACAGTCCAACTTGACACTCGAGGCATTCCCAAGTGGTTTTTGTGGGTTTGCGGGGTCTGCGAGTTGTGTGGCTGCACACATGGCACCTCTTCTGACTCCTAACGTTACTACCTGGTGCTTTGAAAGGAAGGGCGTTGAGCTGGTGCTTCCTGAAGAATTCAGCACACCCCGTTCTGTCAAGCTGGCCTGGTCCTTGTATTGGCCTGCCTGGTGTACCCGCATGTTTAGCCAGGAGCTCAAGTAGCACCTGCTTGTGGAACTTCCGCAGGGACTTGTACTTCTTGGCTTCTGGAGTCCTCAGACGGTAGATGTTGTAGGCATTGAGGACCGACATATCTACCGTATGCAGGATAAACTTCTTGTACCACCTGCAAGATGTTCGCAGGCAGTCGATGAAGCCCATCTGCATGTCGGACTTGTCAACGAGGCGCATGTTGAGGTTATAATCCAGGACAGCAGCTGGTTTTTGGACGGGGTTCTTGGTTGTTCGGTCCACCTTCCCTGTGGCGACCATCTGGGCCATGTGGCATGTGGTGAGGAGGTTGACCTTGCACTGGTCATGCCAGTGGATGGAGAGGATGGGGCCACTCCTCTTGTGGAAGATGTCCGCCTTCTTCGTCTTGGTTGGGTAGCCTGGCATGCCCTTCCTTTTGCCCTTGACTGTGCCGACAGTTCCGGTCTTGCGGTCATGGAGGTACTTGGTCAGGAGAGGCGACGTGTAATAATTATCTGTGTAGAGGATGTGGTTATTATTGAAGTGCCTCTCCATCATCTTCTTCACTACAGCGCCACCAAAACCAATGAGAGGGTCAGTCACAACTTCTCCAGCCTTGCCGCTGTAGACTATAAAGTTCAGCACATACCCCGTCAAGCAGTCGCAGAGGACGAAGAGCTTGATGCCGAAGCGGTGTCTCTTGGACGGGATATACTGTCGGAAGTGCAGCCTACCACGGAACAGGACCAGAGACTCGTCGAGGCACATCTTCTGGAAAGGAATCAGGTATGTGGTGAACCGATGACGTATCATGTCATACAGCTTCCTGATTTTCCATAATGAGTCGGGAAGGTGGACTATTTGCCAAATGATGGAGTCGTTATGATGTCGCCAGTGATCCAGTAGTCAGCCAGAACGTGCTTCCTTATATGAGTCATCAGCATTGTGAGTGCCAAGAACACATATAGTTCTGCCACAGTGAGAGCTCTCCATGCCACCATCTTAGCACTGGTCTTCCTCCCAAGAAAGTTGGCACAGATAGCATGGTGGTGATTTGTCTCTTTGACGAGGTATTCCATGACTTCATTGTCATAGAAGCCACAGAAAAGTTCACTGGGGGTAGCATCTGGGCCACAGGGATATGCTGGAGACACCCCCGAACCCATCTGTACCTCGTCAAAGGCAGGACAATCTGGCTCAAAATCAGCTCCATCTGTCCACACAAACAGGTCGGATGCTGATGCTCGAGGTCGTGCTGCAGCAGGCACACGCCCTGGACGCCCTGGCACACGCCCTTGGCCACGCGGACGCCCAGGCGGACGCCCTGCACGCCCACGCCCAGGCCCAGGCCCAGGGGCAGCGGCGTCGGCAGGCTGACCATGTCCACGACCTCGCCCTCTCGCTTGTTTTGTCGGCACATCCTCTTCCTCTTCCTCTTCCTGTTCCTCTTCCTCTTCCTCCTCAGGCGACGTCAGGTCATCTGGGGCAATGTTGGGGTCGTCAGCATCCTCTTCAGGAGACAATTCTGGTGAAGAAGTGACCGGGCGTCGGCGGTGTGGGGCGCGGGAAGCTGCGGGAGCTTCAAGAATGGGAGCCGAGGCCTCGGGAGTTGGGCTCCTTTTGCGGCGAGCCGAGGGCTTTTCAGCAGCAAATAATGCTCTGCGGTGTGTTGAGGCCTGTGGCACATCACCAATACCACTTGAAGAGGCCCTTTGGTCATCCTGAACGAGAGATGAAGGCGAGGGCTGTGGGTGACCCACGCGGCGTCCTGTGTCAAGGCGTCGGGACAATGGAATGCGGGTGTTTGCTAGGCCAGGGTTGGCGTCATTATCGCTATCTTCAGCTTCCCTATGCTTTTCTGCGGCTGCCCTGCGTGCTTTTTTAGCTTCACTTTTGATCAATGATTGTTTGTAGAAATATTTGCCCACTTTCAAGGGCGTACGGGCAGGCAAAGGGGAAGGTCCTGAGCTAGGGCTAGGGCTAGGCCTAGGCTGACCTAGCAAAGATGGCGAGGGGGTAGGCCTAGGTTCTAGCACACTGGGAAGCTCAATGGCATCTTCCTGAAATACTTCCACATCAGGATCATCACTACTGTCTCCCCCCTCAAATAAATCGACATTATCGTCGTCTCTAAAGCCCACGAAATCGTCTTCACTTTCACTTATAAATTGTACCTTGTCCACCAAGCTTTCGCCACTGCTCTCTTCATCACTATCAAAAAGTTGTCGCTGTATAGCGCTATCACTCAACAAACGCTTAACTTTCTTTTGTTGAGCACTCTTCTCGGTTGCAACAGGCGTTGAAGTTGCGAGTGGGGTAGCACTGGGGCCCGCGGGAGGTTGCAACGAATCGGACACGTCGGAAAACATTTTTTCAGTATTACTCGCTATGGCGGCCACGTACGAACTGATAACACTAGTAGTTGAGGCTTGGTGACGCTGCGGTCGCTCCTACCATGCCAAAATTGGCCGCGCAAATTTTGAAGCATGCTTTCAAGCACAAGGATTTTAAAATGACACCCGGGTTCCGGCCCTTTTTTTTTGGTGTCATTTTAAAATGACACCCGGGCTGGAAGGGTTAAGCAGCCTAGTGTACACTCCCGATCGCTTGTATTAAATACAAAGGCCTTAAACAACACATTACACAATGTCTGGCATGCTCCTGAATGGCTAGCTAAAGGAGCATCTACATAAGACAAGCATTGTTTCAAGTAATTGCGACAACACTTTTTCGAGTCTTGAAGAGACATTTGAAGGGTGATGCCACTATGTACAAAGAAGACAGTAGCCAGTGTAGGCATACTCAGCCCACCTCGATTGAGCGCAGTCAAAAACTCTGATGACAAGCATTCACCAGAATCTACTTCCTGTTGTCCATGTATATGAGCTAAAAATCCCCCAATGTAGACAATTTTATGTTTTAAAGTATCATCTGAATCTAGAAGTAGTTGAGTGTCTTGTAATGTCAGCTCTTCCAGAAGTTATAAATCACCGTCATCTATTGCTGCTGTACAAAATTCACAGCTTACTTCTTTGGCTCGGTCAGGAACCATGTCACGTTTCAACAGCTGATGCAACTGCTGTACTTTGGATGCTGCTTGAACATCCCCAATGTCAATGTAAAAATTTCCTCCATTACGTTGTCTTGCTTGACCAAAACACTTTTCTAGGAGATCTTGTGAAAAAACAGCAGGTAGGATGTAAGCAAAATCATGGGTTTCAAAAAGATATTGTGCTGCTTCTATGTTATACCTTGTTGTGATGACAAAGGCATCTGCTGTTGACTCTGTTAGTTTCTTCTCTCTGCCATGCCCACCAGTCCACCGACAGCTGGATACAACTGTACACATTTCCTGCAGAGCTTTGAAGTTTGTACAGTTTAATGTCCAAGGTTCACGATATTGGTCTCGTAAATGAACTGCGCTGTACTTGCTTTTAACATTCATCATTTTAAACCAATTGGTTACCAGTGTTATGTATATCACTGTTCCATCCTGAAATTTAACAGTTCCTTTAAGACCTTCAAATGCAGCAATCGTTTTCTCATTGAACACTTGGCAAACCAAGGGCACACTCTGACGTTGCAATGGTTTAGGAAATACTGATGAGCGTGTGAGTTTTGTCAGACGAAGTGGTGTCTTCTGATCTTCATTGTAAAGAGCTTTAACATCACTCCAACACGCCAAATATTCTGTACCGTCCTTGCTAAAATGTAATTCTTGACATTTCTCTGTGATCCAGTTGTTTCTCATATTCTTGAGGATGTGAACATAATCATAGACAAGGAAAACATTTATGCCATCTGGTGCTAGTGTTACTTTTCCAGGACCCCCAAGCATTCTGTAAACAGCTTGATTCAGTGGACAGTTGTCACAGACGAACGATACTGGATGGCCACCACTAGCTTTAACAACATATACAGCCTCAAGTAATATTTCCTTCAGTTGAATAGCATTCAGTTTTGATACAGGATGAATTCGTATGATGTACCGTGGTCCTCCATAGTGACAAACAACTTCAATAGCAAGAGCAGATGTTGCTAGATTTTCTGGTCCGTTTGTTGCATAGCCTACTATATGCTCTCCTGTAAATCTAAGGGCCTGCTTAAGCTTGACTTCATCAAACAAAATGTTAACTAACCGCTGTTGTGGCTTCAACTGATCAAAAAGGATTGGGAGACACTTGTCAGCATAAGTGCGAGATAACAATTGGCGAATCTGTTTCTCACAAGGAAGACTAATTGCTTTGGAGTTTCTAAGCATTCTATATGCTGCGGGTGATATACAAAACAGTTCTGCTGCAAGAATTAACATATGCTTTGTATATCGGCGATTTTTAGGAGGAATAAGAAGGAGTTGTAACTGTGCTTGAATGAACTGAAAACCTTCAATTTCATGAAATTCTGTGATAGAGTCAAGTTCTGAAATTATTCTTTTTAAGCGGTCAGTATTAGTCGCTTCATGAGTGTTCATAATTTTCACTATTTCTTCAATTTGAGACCACTTACTTACCAAGCTATTTTTTTGAAGATTCAGTTTACTTTTTGGTATCTCCAAGCCACTTTTCTCTGCTACTACCAGCTGCAGAAAACCAAAAGGAGACTGTACCTCTTTAAAATGAAGAAACTTATCAACTGCTCTACCATTACCATCTGTCTTAAACATTGTCAGTTCTCTACCATTTTGCATTATATAAAACTCAGGGAAGTGTTTTCCAATCTCTCCTGCAAATTTGTCATAACTATGCATTTTGTCTTGTTCATTTTCAAATTCAGTTTGTTTTTTAAGTCTTGCTTCACTTGTCACTGTTTTAGTTAACCTAGGAGCTGACGTAAGTTGTTTGAGGCAAGACTTGGGTACACCTTTAAAAACTGTAGGAGGCCCAGCTGGTCGTTTTCCTCCCCGAACTGTGACCCAATTGCAGTCGAAGTGTGATGCACAAATCCATAGTTTCGACCTGTCTCTCAAACTTTCTGGGCTATTTGGCATAGCACTAATCCATGCATGTCGTTCTTGTTCTTCATTCGGGAAACACACCATAGGACTGTATGGCTCTTCCCTGTAGTTTCCACGACAATTGAATGCAGCACATCTTTTCGGCATTGTTCCTGTAAAGCAAAAAAACAAGAATAGTTCTAAAATGGTTATCAGTACATATCAAAGCAACCCGTTGACATCAGCTCAATTCTAATATATATCAGCTAAATAAGTTGTTAACACAGATCCTTTTGTGACTGGTAAGTATTTATAAGAAAATTACTTGCAATAAGCTGAGAGATAACGAACAACAGAACAAAATTGTGTTGCCTCTAACGTGTCTCGTGGGTGACTGGCGTCTGGCATCGTCCTGGGCTGTTCGTTTTCTGGCGAGACATTATGTCGCCAATATGGTGGGGATATGGACGATTGCGTGTGAAATTACATGCATTTATATGTAAAGTTGTGTTTGTGTACATATTTTTGTGTTTAAGAAAGTCGGAGAGACCACTGCTTTCATGATACTGCTTTTAAGCAATGGACCCAAGTTTCAAACTCCGAGAGTGCTCGTTTCCAGTCCTTATGTAAAGGGGTCTATGGTATAAACAAAAAGGAACCAGCTGTCGTGAACCCGGGAAATTCAAACTACGGTATATATACCAGCTAGGATTCACGACATACTCCGCCACCAGCTATATACAAAGTATTTACAATTGTCCCGTCCCGATCATGGATCGCCACAACTGGGAGGAACCCAAAGCAGCCCGACGTGACGGCCTCTGAGGGGTATCACCTCGGTCCGCTCCAGTAGCAGGAAGGATATTATCAGAGTTCGGCTTGCTGTCGCCATCCACTACCTCTAAATCTATCTCTAGTGGGTATAGCTTAACCACAGGTCTGGTGGTCAAACCGGCTCCTGTTTTTACCTGAACCACCCTACATTCGTGGTCAGGACCACGAAGAAGTTTCATTATCCGACCTATACGCCAAAAACGTTGGGGGCTGTCATCATGTACCAGAACGACGTCCCCAACTTGTGGCGATGCTATCCCACTTTTTGCCATTAAGTGACGATGTTGCTCCCTGAGTGATATTAAATAATCAGTGCTCCACCTTTTCCACAGGTCATGTGAGAGTTTTGTTACATATTGGAAGCGTTGGTTGACGGAATCATTATTATGCCACGTCGTGTCCTTGAGATCTTCATCCGTGACTTCTCGCCTTGGAAAGCTTCTGATCCCACTCCCATGAACCAGTTGTGAAGGAGTGATGGGTAGAGGGTCTTCAAGATCACTGTTGGTATAGCCAAGCGGGCGATCATTGACTGTGGCCTCGAGCTCCAGTAATACCGTATTCAGTTCCTCTGTGGTAACCAATGCTCGACCCAGTACCTTCTTCAAGCCAGCCTTTAGGATGCCAATAACCCATTCCCATATGGCACTGAACCATGGCGCCCTGGCCGGTATAAACCGCCACTCGCACTTGACTTCCGCTAAAGTACCTTTTAACCTTGCATCATCTATCAACTCCTGTAATGTACTGGCTCTGCTAACAATTTAATGTGGTGGCATTATCACTCATCATAATCTCAGGGTAACCCCTCCTGCTACTAAACCTACGGAACGCATGCAAAAAATATTCGCAGGAGAGGTTAGACACCGTCTCTACATGGACCGCTCTAGTAACTGCACAGGTGAATAAGACTACATATAATTTACTTACAGTACCCCCTTTCTCTTTTACTGGCAAGGCACCTGTGTAGTCAACCTCCGTTACCTGGAAAGGACTCACTTCCTGAACCCTAAACTTCGGCACTGGAGGGGCATGTACAGCACGGTATGATGTACCTTGCAATCTCTTGCAGATGATGCATCCCCTTAAGGCTTTCTTTACTACCTGTCTAATCTTGGGGATCCACCATCTTTGCCTTATGTAATTTACAACATAACAAACACCACTATGGTTACACACTTTGTGGCAGTAATTACTAAGGAGAGTGGCTATACGATGTTTATTAGGGATAAGGATAGGGTACTTGGCGCTATCATGTAAAGCTGACAAGTGTAGCCTACCTCTACAGTGTATCATGCCTCCCTCCATATAGAGGCCTAACTGCTTCACTATATTGCTTGGTGTGACCTGTCCTTTTGACAAATAGTGGTGTTCCTCAGAGTAAGCTTCTCTCTGAGCTACCTTCATCATGGCTGACTCTGCTGCTCTTAATCCGGCACCATCAAGTATGCCAGTTTTGCCTGATAGTTCCCTTGTATCTTCTCTCTAAGAGTCCTAATAAACCTAAGGACCCATGCCATTACATGCCATGACTTCATATATGAGCCATACCGGTCCCAATTCAATATGGCAGTAGGGGCAACCAGTACCGGCAATGACAGGGTTCCTTCTTGACTCGTGTTACAACCCACAGTGGTGTCCCCTCCTATTGAGCCCCCTATTGGGCCATGATCAGGCCATAGCATTTGGTGAGGTAGCCATGTGGGCCCTCCCCACCAAAGCGAAGAAGCAACAAAGGACACATATGAAATCCCTCTGGTGACTAGATCACTGGGGTTGTCCTCTGTGGACACATAACGAAAATGAGCGCCGGGGACTAATGACTTTTTCTCATCAACTCTATTTTGAACATATATAGGCAAAATCTTTTTACTAGATAACCAGCATAGGGTTATCTGGCTGTCCGACCAGAGGTATACATCCTCTATAATCAGCTCGTGTAGGCCTCACATATATAATATGCGAGACGAGCTGCGAGAAGAACAGCAGTCAACTCCATCTTAGGTATGGTGAGGGACTTAATAGGCGCCACCTTAGCTTTGGCCATTACTAACCTACTCACCTCTTCACCAACCGCATAGGCCACTACACCATATCCTACTGAGCTAGCGTCACTAAATAGGTGCAGCGTAACCCTCTTAGAATTAGTGACCTGATGGGGAAACATGATACCTCTACTATCTATCATATCGTCATAAATACCCTGCCAGTTAGCTCTCATGTCATCTGGAATGGGTACATCCCACCCACACTCTAATCTCCACAAGTCCTGTACGAACCTCCGCGCCCGGATGGTTACCGGTAGCAACACTCCTAGAGGATCGAACACACTCGCGGTTAGACTTAGAGCCTCGCGTTTTGTAACCAATGCAGGGCTACTTCTGCGGAAATTAACATGTAACATATCCTTATCAGTCAGCCTCGCAACGCCAAGCACCTTAACACCTTATGAGCGGCCTAGGCGGTATATAATATGTAGCCACCAGCGAGGTGTTTTTACCCAAAATAGGGCTGTTTACGTGATCATTTTCATGCCTAAATAAGACCCAGAGCGTAAAACAAGTATCTATCCCTGAAAGGGCATAAACAGAGCTTTCCAATGACACCACAACGATCCTTTTATGACCGCTAGTTTTCTTGCAACAACCGCGCAACACGAGTGCAAAAAGCATGTAATTCGGTACTTTCCCCATACAATTCAGTATGTAGCGAGTGAGAGAGGGAGGGAGGAGGTGGGATTCGTGTCAGTAGGTTCGCCGCGGTGGTCTGGAGCAGTCATACGCTCGCTACTCTCCTGCAACCACTTGTCTCTCTCTCTCAGCAACACAACCTATGTCGCGCGCCGCCAGATAGTCCAGATTTATTATACTCGACTTATGTTGCGCGCCGATAGTTAGGGGTTAACCCTGTCTTGTTTGGCGGAAGCTATACCCTTCAGGTGCAACAGTTCCCGCAAACTCTCATTATTTGTGACCCACTCACGTAATGACAAGTTAGCGCTGGAAAATTTTCTACGGGCATCCCAACATTGTTGTTGCAAATCACTTACATCATCACCAGTCCCCTGTAAGTTATCAATATACAACCCCCTTTTTAGCTTATTAACTACTTCACTGTTCTCCTGTATCATAGACAGGTGTTTTTGAATGGTAGCATTAAGGAGGAACTGGGAACAGGTGGCCCCGAACAGAACTGCACAGAATCGGTAGACAATGTAAGGACTTTCAACATCCAAGGGATCAACGGGCCACAGCAACCTAGTAGCATCCCTATCCTTCTCACTCAACCCCACTATGAGAAATGCTTTCTCAATATCACTCACCCAGGCAAATTGATGGCATCTAAACTGTAGAAGTACCTGGGTAAGGTCAGCCACTAGCGATGGACCTGTATGGAGACAGTCATTCAGACTGAACGCCTTCTCGTCCATCCTAGCCGAACAGTCAAACACTATCCGTACAGGCGTAGTAACACTATCCTTAGTAATACCATGGTGAGCTAAGTAGTGAATGGGATGACCAGCTTGATTCCTGTTTTCTACCCTTTCAATAAACCCCCTTTCTATCTGATCATCCAGAACCTTTGTATACTGTTGACAGTAGTTGGGATCTTTTATAAATTTACGCTGCAAGCCTCTCATTCTGCCCAGGGCTAACTTAAAGTTATCAGGTAATTTATCTATGTTATCTCTCCACGGCAGTTCCACTATATACTGTCCCTGTGCTTCGGACTACTGTACCGTTTCAGAAAATCTATTTAAGACTCTCTCCCCAACTTTACCAGTCTCATTAGGACTTATACCAATATGGTCCAAGTCCCATAGAGCTGTCAGATCCATTAATTCTGGAGATTTACTGCCAATATCTTCCTGTATCTCCACTAAAGGGTCTACTGCTAACTTAAGAACAGTGACTAACTCTACATGGGTCTCTTCTATATCTGACTGATAAGTGCCACTCAGTGCATAACCATAAATTGTGGGTAACATAACTATACTTCCTTCCCTGACATAGCCTGAATGTACAAAGTGGTAATAAAAGTCCGCCCCAATCAGTAACCCTATCATATCTCCATCAGTGATACCTGGATCGGCTAATTTGTAACCCCGAGCCTTAATAGCATTTACCTCCATCTCTAATCCTCTCCCTGGTTTGTATACTGGTAACTCCTCCACCACAACGCCCTCACATTTACACACCCTCCTTCTGTGATGATAGGTTAACTCTACTATTTCATACTCAGTACTACCAAGTGAGCCAGTAAATCCCTAGAGCCTTAGCTGTTCCTTACTGACCCTAACGTAATCAAGCTGCGATAAAGGAGAGCGCAAGATGAAGGTACGTTGCGAACATTGGTCCAACAAAGCTCTTACTTTACTGGTATGACCGTTTCTGTCGGTCAAGGGAATCTGAATGGTAGGCAACAACACTGCATTACAGCCCGAAGCCACAGCCATGGTCACTATTGGTTCAGGGGGTACTGGTTGTCCAGTTTGTTCAAGGCGTGGCGTCGGACACAAATAATTAAAATGTTTCTGTTGGCAGAATCGGCACGGCCTAATTTTAGGGTTAGTACACCCCTGGCTGCCATGTTCTGACGACAGGCACCCGACACACAATTTCAACTGCCTTGCTCTATTGGCCTTGGCGGGACTGTTCTTGTATTTTGCACACTTTGCCCCAAAATGTCCTGTCTTTAAACACAACTTACATCCATACTTCTGCTTGGTATCGGGTTTCTGATACACCGCATATGCTGCTGTGGCGGTCGCCCCAAACTGTTCTAGTGGATTGTGTCTACTTTCTAGATTGCTCACTTCAGTCTTAAACACACGAACATATTCATCCACATCCAGCCAGTTGTCTTTTAATTCACACTTAATCACTTCAGACAGTGCACTAGGAAGTTTATTATGCAACAACAGTACTGCACACATTTCACTTACTGTTACATCCATAGAGCGTAATGACTCTAACGCACACTCAAATGACGCGGAAAAATCTTTCAGAGCACTGACCTCCTGGCTAGGATGCGGGAGATTACACAGTTTCGCTATGTGAGCTGCTTTGATGCGATCCTTTTGACCATAACTGTTTTTCAGTATAGTGACCGCTGGTTCATAACTTGCAGCGACCAAACTAAACCCGCCAACAATTTGTAGAGCCTCACCACTAAGTTGTCCCTTTAGATACGTAAATTTCTGAATGTCAGGTAAGTCTGTTTGGGAGTGAACACTACAATCAAAGAGCTCCCAGAAACCCACCCACTGTGTTGGATCCCCGTCAAAAACTGGTAACTTCAGGGAGGGTAGCTTAATACCCTTCTGTTTCCTACTTGCTGCGCTATCATGAGATCTACCAGTAGTGGTTGTCTGGAGAGCACTATCCAACTTAGCTAACTGACTGTTTACTTGATTAACATACTGCATATCTTTCACCATCTCCTCCTCTAACTGATCATCTGAATATAAGCTATACAACTCTACGTTATACGACTCTATATCAGCTAGGGCCTTTTCTAAAGTTATTTTCACACCCTTTACATCATGCAGTGTAGCAGCATGTTCAATAAATTCAGACAGATTATAGGTAAGCTTAGTAATCCCTCCCTTCTTGAGGGCCCTGAACCACCGCAATGACTTTATTTTCTCCTCCATTCTTAAAAATGTTACGGTAACTATAGCTTAAGGAACAACAATACTAATCGGCACTGTAGGCTAACCTATTCTAATCTATTCTAAGCCTAGGCTATCCTACTTACATTGATGACGAAAGCAACCAAGCAAATTGAAGCATGCAGATCGCGTGCCCCCTGTGAGTTTACAAATGATAAAAAAAGGAAGTTTACCCTATGTCATATTACTCTACTTTACAATATTTACTTTACTATATTAAATTTTAACAAATTACAAAGTTAATGCCTGAAAAAGAAAGGAAAAGAAAGAGAAAGAAGGATCATGACTCCTCTGAAGGAGGAACAGCCGCAGCCGTCGTCATGGTCTTAAGATCTAGCCTATTGCGTCGACTGCTCCTCCTCGGCGCTGTCCTTCTTCTCAAAGAAGGCATGTGCTCTGTTCAGTAGCCTATCTAATACCTTCTGGCTCCCTGGCACATCTAACCCAGGCTGAGGTCTACCTGACAATGTCCACCCTTGCCCCTGGTCTATATATCTGTTTAACAAAAAAAGCAGGGCACTGCACTGGACGATCCAGCGGAAAATCCCGTACATAGGAATGGCCGAAGAGGGCCACTTTTCTCAAGGGCACAGGGTAACGACCGGACGAAGGCACAAACTCTTGGCCAACGCCCCCTGCCCTTGCAGCTTTCCCCGGTGCGCACCTCGGCATATGTCCACTGGATCGCCCAGCTCTACACAAAGGCAGACAAGTCAGGCCTAGGCCTAATACCCCCCCAATTTTTTTCAATATACAACAGATGGCCCAGTATCCTGGTCACACGGCACCAATTATATCCTGTTTATTATTCCTAGGGGGTAGAGGAGAAACGGATATAAATTAAATAATTAAACCTGGAAAGATGAATTGGCCTAGGCTATAAAAATGATACCGGGTCGGCGTTTGACTTACTTGTAAACATGTATGTGTAGGTTATCTGTGGTAGTCCCAGTAATATCTATGGAGTACTTCTAGTATTAAAGGAAATTAGCTGTGATTCAAAGAGTGTCGATTAGGTGATGGACATGTCGGGAGGCAATATCAGGGAAGTTTTGGTGTTATGTGGCAGCAGCTGGCGGTCTGTCTTGGCAGGGTGAAGTCTGTGTGAAGTGTGTCTGAGATTCCCTTTTATCGTGACAATATAAAATATATTTAAGGGTTCTATATCGTCCCCCGTGATTAAATAATAAGAGAAAATAAACTAAGATATAATTGGTGCAACCACAGTAATATTTATCCACAGAGATAAATAAAGTAATGTGTATAAACAAAAAGGAACCAGCTGTCGTGAACCCGGGAAATTCAACTACGGTATATATACCAGCTAGGATTCACGACAAGAATAGAGTTGTCAGGGATTCTCAGCCAGGTCATCTTGTGCTAGACTTATTGCCTATACCTAAAACACATTTGCAGAGTAAATATCATGGTCCATATGTTGTGCATTAAAAGATCAGTAATATCAACTATGTCCTAAAAACACCTGATCTTAGAAAGTCGGAAAGACTAGTGCATGTCAACATGCTGAAGGTCTATCATGTTAAGGATAATGTTGTTGATAATAAGGTCTTTAACCTGAAATCTGTGGAACACTTTAACACCTTATGAGCGGCCTAGGCGGTATATAATATGTAGCCACCAGCAGGGTGTTTTTAGCCAAAATAGGGCTGTTTACGTGATCATTTTCATGCCTAAATAAGACCCAGAGCGTAAAACACGTATCTATCCCTGAAAGGGCATAAACAGGGCTTTCCAATGACACCACAACGATCCTTTTATGACCGCTAGTTTTCTTGCAACAACCGCGCAACACGAGTGCAAAAAGCATGTAATTCGGTACTTTCCCCATACAATTCAGTATGTAGCGAGTGAGAGAGGGAGGGAGGTGGTGGGATTCGTGTCAGTAGGTTTGCCGCGGTGGTCTGGAGCAGTCATACGCTCGCTACTCTCCTGCCACCACTTGTCTCTCTCTCTCAGCAACATTACGTGCTGAAATTGCCACACGACCTATGTCGCGCGCCGCCAGATAGTCCAGATTTATTATACTCGACTTATGTTGCGCGCCGATAGTTAGGGGTTAAAGAAGGTGAAATATAGAAGAAGACGGGTAATGGAGCATAATGACCTTACTTTGCCTCAGGATTGTACAATGCAAAACTCTGCCTTCCTAGCTCATCCCCATTTGAAATTTCAGCACTTGTCACCTGACCAGAGTGATGACCTGGAGCGCCTGCTTGACCAGTTTCCGCAGATGTTTGGTGACGTACCCCAGCAGTGTCCCCTGGTGGAGCACGGCGTGGTGCTGACCGAAGGGGCCAGCCCTGAGAAGCAACATCCCTACCGTACCAATCCAGAAAAGTGTGAGGTCTTGCAACGAGAGGTGGAATTCCTGATGGCACATGGGTTAGTGGAGAGAAGTGACAGTCAGTGGGCCTCTCCCTGCCTATTGGTGGTCAAATCGGATGGCAAGATCAGAATGTGCACCATCTACCGCAGGGTAAACGAGCTCATCCGTCAGGATTGCTACCCTCTACCAAGGATTGACGATCTGCTGGACAGGCTGGGTGGAACAAAATACATGTCCAAGATCGACTTGCTAAAAGGATACTACCAGATCAAATTGTCTGAGAGGGCTAAGAGAGTATCTGCCTTTGTCACCCCAGACGTTAATTTCAATATACCGTTTGGTATAGTGAATGCACCCGTCACCTTTCAGCGATTGATCCACCGGGTGACAGATGGCCTACAGGGAGTGCAGTCTTACCTCGATGACATTGTGGTCTTCAGCGAGTCTTGATAAGGAACATTTTCAACAACTATAAGCCCTCTTCTCCAACTTATCAATGGCAGGGCTCACTGTCAACTTGGACAAGAGTGAGTTCGGCCATGCCAAGCTGATATGTCTCGGTCATGTGGTCGGAGAGGAAGAAGCCAGCCAACTAACTGCTAAAGTTTAGGCCATCTCTACACTTCTTGTCCCACATGACCGCAAGGCAGTGATGAGCTTCTTAGGTATGGCTGGCTACTATCGTAGATTTGTGACAAACTTTTCTGAAATTTCTAGCCCCCTAATCGACTTAATTAGTCCCAAGAGAACATTTGTGTGGACCGAAAAGTGCCAAGACTCCTATAGTAGGATTCGTTCTCTATTAATTAACGGACACGTTAAAAAGTCTCCCTAGTTTCACAAGGCTTTTATAATTCAAGTTGATGCTAGTGATGTTAGTGTAGAAGCAGTTTTGTTGCAGATTGATGATGCTGAAGTGTTGCATTATGTTTGCTATGCATCCGGTAAATTCAAACCTTATGAGAGACATTATAGCACCATAGAGAAAGAGTGTTTTGCCTTGATTTTTGAAGTAGATATGTTCAATGTGTATATCAGTGGCTCACATTTCCCCATACATGTGTATACTGATCACAACCCCTTGAAATTCTTGTGTACAATGAAAATCTCAAATCAACAGTTAATGAGATGGTGCTTGGCATTGCAACCATATATATTGGATATTCACCACATCAAGGGAAAGAACAATGTAATAGCAGATATGTTGTCCCGAAACTAGATCACCTTTCATTTGTGGTGCCCTATTAATGTGCTTTTCTGTCGTTAGCAGTAGTTATGTAAAATAGATAGTGTGGTTATAGTTAACGGAGTGTCTCTGTAACGTCTTTGAGAGGATGGTTAACGTCCGATTTCTTTTAATTTTAGAGTCGATGAATTTGTTAAGTGTTCAGCAATTTGGTTTCCATAAACACAGGGGTACACTAGAACATTTAATGAATTTGGAGCATTGTATCGCCGAGGCTTTTGACAACAATGAATTCATGATAGGATTTTTTTTTTTAGATATTTATAAAGCTTACGATATGACCTGGTGACACGGAATACTTACGAAACTCTATGCTTCCGGTTTCAGAGGTAATTTGCCTAATTTTATTTGTAATTTCATGTCTGGCTGATCGTTTGCGGTCAGGTCGCCCCATTACATAACATCGGACGTTTATGTCCAAGAGAATGGGGTTCCGCAAGGCAGTGCACTTAGCCCTTCATTGTTTTTATTTATGATAAATGATATTCTGTCTTCCGCTCCGATCCCCAGGAATCTTAAATACTCACTGTACGCTGATGATTGCGCGTTGTGGCATTCTTCCCGCAATGTGCAATTTTCGGCTGGGCGGATTCAATTGGCCCTTGATTCCGTCCATCTTTGGGCCTTGCGGTGGGGCTTTAAGTTTTCCGTTGCTAAGTGTGTCGGCGTAGTTTTTACTCGTAGACTTAACGTACCTAATTTGCGCGTCACTTTGGATATTGAGCCGATACCTTTTCAAAATTCAGTCAAGTTCTTGGGTCTGCACTTTGATCGCAGGCTCAATTGGAAGTATCATGTCAATTATTTGATTAATTCTTGCAGTACAAAGTTAAATGTCCTTAAATACCTTTCTGGTCGTTACTGGGGAGCCGACAGAACGTCTTTACTGATGGTGTATAAGTCCCTTATTCGTTCGAAGTTCGACTATGTCTCGCAGGTGTATGGGTCGGCATCCGCTTGTACCTTGAGGAGGTTGGATGTGTTTCAGAGTGTCTGTTTGCGTTTGTGTCTTGGATCCCTTCGGTGTACTCGTGTGGAGCGCATGGAAGTAGAAGCTAACGTGCCGCCCCTCCGTCTTCGTCGTGACCATATGCTCCTCTCGTTCGGAATTTCACTACACCGTAAACGTTCGCTCCGGCTTGAGGGATCCTCCTGCAGTACAAGCATGTGCCGCATGGGGCCCTCGAGTCGGTGGCTGTGCGGCTTCACTTGCTAACGTGACAGCTAGGTTTTGACCTCTCTAATGTTGATCAGCTGGTTGTATTAAAGATAGCGCCTTGGGAGTTGTTCGCATATACCATAGATACTCAGTGGCTCCCTTCCTCCAACACCAGGTGCCAGAGGTGGAAATTCGCCAGCTTTTCTGATCGGTCCTCATCAGACACCTAGCTTCTTTCCACCTCTACACCGATGGCTCTAAGTCTGATGAATGTGTGGGTGCGAGTGTGTGGTCGACCGAATGTCGCCTCAGGTACCGTTTGCCGATCCATACATCTGTATTCACTTCTGAACTTTTTGCAATTGAACGGGCCATAGATTTTGACAGCTTTGTAATTTTTTCGGATTCAAGGTCAGCCCTTCAGGCAAATAGATTCATGTAAGGCGGGTTCATCTGAAATCCAGGGCCGCATTATCAATAAGTTGCACTCAAGTTGTAAGTCCTTCTCTCTGATTTGGGTGCCTGGTCATTGTCGTATTTTCGGCAATGAGCAGGCTGACGCACTTGCAAAATCGGCGGTAGAACTTATGGGGCCGTGGGACATCCCTCGAGATCTACAGTCAAGTCTCTCTTTCGGTAAGAAATCAATTAATCTTCTGTGGCAAAGTCAGTGAACGGACCTGACTATTCATACAGTCAAACCGACAATTGGGGTTTGGCCCTCAGCTAACCGTCGCTCCCGGAGGGAGGAAGTTATTTTAGCTAGTCTGAGGATGAATTGCACATTCCTAACTCACATGAAACCATATATCAACCGTGTATTCCCGCCGCAATGTACCACCTGTGGCGGGATTCTCTCAACCACATCCTTTTGTCCTGTGGCAGATTTGTGGAGGAGCGTAGCCTTCTCCTGATGTACTGCAGGGCAAATAATATCCCCATCACTTTGGACTCGAGCCTGGGTGATGGGGATGTTGTTGTGGTTGACAAATTGATGGCTTACCTGAAAGAGACCAAGAGTTTTAACTTGAGTTATGTTGTTGGTGGTGGTGTTTTATTTATTTCCTATGTTCCTTTTTAGCATATTGTTTTATGCTATTGTGTTCCCTCATTATTTATTATGTTCCCAGGACCTCCTCTGTTGCTTTGTTTGTTCAATTAATTAATTTTGTCTGTATTTAATTTTAGAGTCAATGGATGTTGACGATGAAGGATAAGACAGTGGTGGAACGAAAGTCATTGATTGATTATGTATGTGTGGATGAACGAATGAAGAGAACTGTGATAGATGCTAGGGTGTATAGAGGTATTGGAGGGGGTCTGTCTGATCATTACATAGTAGTAGCTAAGGTTAGGATACAAAAGAAGTGGGTGAGGAAGGTGGAGGGAGGCAAGAGGAAGGTGGAATGGTGAGGAGGGTGGAGAGGTTACAGAGGGAGGAAATCAGGGAAGAGTACAGGAGAGCAGTAGAAAGACGATTAGGTGGGTTCGACCAGGAAGTTATGGAGGAAGTGGAGGAGATGAGCAAGGTGTTTAAGGAAGAGATCTGTGCAGCATGTGAGGAGGTGTGTGGAGTGATAGAAGAGGGAGGGGAGTGAAAGGTACAGCATGGTGGACAGAAGAGGTAAAAATAGCTGTGGCAGAAAAGAAGAAAGCATATAGAGAGTGGTTGGGTAGTAGAGGGAATGAAGTTTTCGAGAGACAGAAACGAGCAAGGTACGTGGAGAGTAAGAGGGTGGTGAAGAGAGTAGTGAAGGAAAGTAAGAGAAGAGTAGATGAGGAATTTGGAAGGAATCTGAGTGTAAAATGGAGGGAGAGTAAGAAACTGTTCTGGAAAGAAGTCAAGAAAGTTAGGGAAGGTAGCAAGGGAAACAGTAAGGGTGTGAAAGATAAGAATGGGAGAATGCTAGCCGAGAATCAAGAGAGAGTCGAAAGATGGAGGGAGTACTTCAATGAGTTGCTAAATGTAAGGAATGAAGAGCCAGCAAACATAGTTGGATATGGTATGGGAGGGAGAAGAAGAGAAGTAGTGGAGCAGGAGGTGGGGATCAGGAGGTCAGAAGTGTGGGAAGCCATGAAAAGAGTGAAGTTGGGGAAAGCACCAGGAACAGATGGAGTGTGTGGGGAAATGTTGAGGTATGGTGGTGAAATAGTGATCGAATGGGTATGGAAAATGTGCAAACTAGCATGGGAGAAGGGGAGTGCACCCAATCACTGGAAGACTGGCATAATAGTCCCCCTATATAAGGGCAAAGGGGAAAGAGGAGTGTGTGGTAACCACCGAGGAATATGTCTTCTAAGCGTAGTAGGGAAGGTATACAGTAGAGTAGTGATTGAGAGAGTGAGAGTGAGAACAGAGAAATGGATAGACGACGAGCAGGGACGTTTTAGGAAGGGAAGAGGATGTGTAGATCAAATTTTTACCCTGAATTGTGTTGTGGAGAAATATCTGGAAAAGAAACAAAAGGTGTATTTTGCCTTTATGGACTTGGAGAAGGCCTATGACAGAGTGGATAAAGAAGGTTTGTGGAAAGTACTTAGAATATACTGAGTAGATGGCAAGTTGCTGAAAGCAGTGAAGAGTATGTATGATGGTGCAAAGGCGGCCGTGCGTGTGGAGAGTGAGCAGAGCGAGTTCTTTGACTTGAATGTTGGTTTGAAACAGGGGTGTGTGGTGTCCCCGTGTTTGTTTACTGTATATATGGATGGAGTCATGAAAGAAATACAATCAAGAGCAGTGGATGTTGGTGTATCGATGAAAAGGGAGGGAAATGAGTGGAAGCTGCCTATACTGCTGTTTGCGGATGATACAGTTCTGATGAGCGATAATGCATGGGAGCTGCAGGGTTTGGTAAATGAGTTTGGAACAGTGTGCGAAAAACGGAATTTGAAGGTAAATGCGGGGAAGAGCAAGGTTATGGTCTTCGAAAGGGGTGAAGTCACAGAGTGTGAGGTGAAGTTGAACGGTCAGGCTATGGAGACCGTCGGCTCTTTTAAGTATTTGGGCAGTGTGTTGAGTAAAGATGGGACTGTGGATGAGGAGGTGCGGAAGAGAGTGCAACAAGGGAAGAAGGTTGTAGGAACGTTGAAAGCAGTAACAAGAAATAGGGTGGTCAGTATGGAAGTGAAGAAGTCCTTGCATGACAGTGTGGTAATCCCGACACTAACTTACGGAAGCGAAGCATAGACGTTCGGGAAGAGACTTAGAACAAGAGTGAGAGCGGTGGAAATGAGTTACTTGAGAAGTGCGTGCGGAGTTACATGGAGGGATAGACAGACGAATGAGGAAGTAAGAAGGAGGTGTGGTGTGGAGGTAGATGTGCTGGAAAGTGTGAAAAGGAACAACTTGAGATGGTTCGGCCATATGGAACGTTTGGAAAGCGAGAGATAGACTAAGAGGGTGTACGAGAGCGAGGTGGAAGGACAGAGAGGGAGAGGTGCCCCGAAGGGGAGGTGGAAGGATGGAGTAAGGAAGTATATGAATGAAGGCGGTGCTGGTTGGGAGAAGGGGCGTCAACTGACTGGGGACAGAGGTGCATGGGGGCGGTTCGTTCGTGGCCACCCCTTCGGGTATCACTATTTGGCTTAGCATATAATGAGGTTGACAGTTGATGCTCCTCAGAATGTGTTTGTCTTGACACTATTCTTCTCGGCTGATGTTGCCTTTATTATTTTCCTGTTATTAATTGCTTTCGACCTGTGACGTATGCTGGATTGTGATACTTGCCAATATCACATTCCAGTATTATGAGGTTCTTGGCAATTAACATTTTGCTTTAGTATGGCCTAATAGTCCTGATGGGTTGATGGCCTTCCCGATCAATGTACAAAAAACAGCAATAAACAAACAAAGATGGCGCAACTTGGTTGAGCCCGAAAAATTTCAGTCTTCTACTGTACTTCTCACTTCTCAGCTTGTTCTTCCTGCGTCCAATTACTCTTCTTTCCTATTTTACTTCAGCCATCTGGTCTGGTCAGAGATGGTCTAATAGTCCTGATGGGCTGATGGCCTTCCCAATCAAGCTAAACAAAAACATAATAATAATTAATAAAACATGAAAAATAAATAAAAGGTAATTCGGGATCCATCACCACCTTCAACCTGTCCTGACTCGACCATTGTAAAAGAGTTACCATGAGGAATACGATAAGTAGCTTATTTGCCTTGCCTTGTCCATACTTACTCTCTTAAAAGATAGGATTATATATTAAGTTAAGCATGTGTTGTTATTTTCTATTATGTTATGGATTGTATTCAGGTAATTGTATATGATAATTATATGCAGATAAATTATGATTTTACTTAATGTTTTGCAGTTACCACTTACACCTAATATAATGTTTTCACTTATATATGGATAGTATTAATATTTATAGTGAAATAATCCAAGTTCTTTAATTAATAACGATTGTCGAGGATTAAGGAAGGAATATATTTGGGGTTTCTTAATGCTAATGTTTATTTGATATAATATGATATTTTCTTAACTGTCCACTTTTCACCTACAACAGGTTCGGTAACTCATATCATTTCCCTCAAAAGCAAACATAATGAAGCCATAGCACACTTATCTTCTGATCTAACTACCATCTCCAATTGGGGCAGACAAAACGTTGTTACCTTTAATGCTTCCAAAACCCAATTTCTCCATCTATCTACCAGCCGTGAATTCCCAGCGGACTTTCCCTAATTCTTCAACAATTCAAAAATCAACCCTTCATCTCCTCTCAGTATTCTTGGTGTCTCTTTTTATTCTGCTCTCTCTTGGAAGGACCATATTACCAGTCTTGCTAAGGTGGCCTCCCAGAGGCTTGGTGTGCTCAACCGCCTCAAGGGGTTCTTTACCCCTGCTCAGCTTCTTGCTCTGTACAGGGGCACAGTGCATCCTTGTATTGAGTATTGTTCACATGTGTGGGGAGGATCCTCTCACACAGCACTTCTAGACAAAGTAAAAAGGAAAGCCTTTCGTATTTTAAATCCCGCCCACTCACCGATTCTCTGCAATCTCTCTCTCTTCGCCGCAATGTTGCATCTCTCTCGCTATTCTATCGCTACTACAATAATCAGTGTTCCTCAGAGCTTTCTCAGTGCATACCACCGCCTCTATGTAGGGTACGTAGTACCCGTCTTGCAACACAATCCCACCCCTATTCTGTACAACTCTCCAACTCAAGAGTGAAACGTTACTCCCAATCTTTCTTCTATTCAACAGCTGAGCTCTGGAACTCTCTCCCTGAATCCATCTTTCCTTCATCCTATGACTTAAATTGTTCCAAACTCCGTGTGTCCAGACATTTTGGCTCGAACGTTCCTTGATTTTGGCCCTGTCACTCTTTTAACTCAGGGGGAGGCACTCGTCACAGGCAGTTTTGCCATTTTTCTCCCTCATCCACATAGATAAAAATATATATATATATATGTGGTTACAAGGTTGTGGAAGTAATGACATACCACTTTTTGACTAAAAGATATGTCATTCACACCACTTTTTTATTGAGACTAAATATTATTATTATTATTATCAGATACTACATGTGAGCCCCACCGAAGAGCCGTGGAGAGACTATATACCCCGAAGGGTCTCAGTGGGGGGCACAAATACCCAGGAAGACTATATACCCCGAAGGGTCTCAGTGGGGGGCACAAATAGCCAGGAAGACTATATACCCCGAAGGGACTCAGTGGGGGGCACAAATACCCAGGAAGACTATATACCCCGAAGGGTCTCAGTGGGGGGCACAAATACCCAGGAAGACTATATACCCCGAAGGGTCTCAGTGGGGGGCACAAATAGCCAGGAAGACTATATACCCCGAAGGGTCTCAGTGGGGGGCACTAATACCCAGGAAGACTATATACCCCGAAGGGTCTCAGTGGGGGGCACAAATACCCAGGAAGATATAACTAGCTAACTAAAAAGGCGTTAACCCACGTTTTGAAAACCTGGGAGCTCTCCTCATTCACTACTTCATTAGGGAGAGTATTCCAGAATTTCGTGATTGATGGGATAAAACATCTTGAATATTGTGACGTGTTACAATGAACATGAGCAAAGGCCTGATTATTTAACTCCAAGGAATATCTAGTCACACGAACAGGCCGAAAAGGTGGTGGAATTTTTTAATGTAATGGGTGATCAGCATTAAGAAATATCTTATGAAATAGAGTCAAAGACCCAACAAGGCGACGATGTTCAAGGTTAACATCCTGGGCAGGCAACAGAAACTTTACCTGATTAAAAGCACAATCCAGAAGCCTCAGATTGGAATCTGCGCCAGAGAGCCACACAGGAGAGCAGTACTCAAAGAAGGGTAAAATAAATAGTAAAAACAGTTCCGATCAATAGCATCACTTGAATAAATCTTTTTGCATTTATGTAGTAGACCAACTTTCTGAGATATAGATGAGGCAACTGAGCGTAAATGTGCCTCAAAAGTAAGTTTTGAATCAAGAGTCACACCCAGTAACCTAAGTTTGGTACATTGATTGATTACAGAATCTTTTATTATAATTTCAGGATGCAAAGGAAAAGGTGTCGTAGATCTACTAATTAAAAGGCTATGTGTTTTTGCAGAGTTCAGCTTCATACCCCAACGATCACACCAACTACTATTTTTTAGTATATCATCTTTCAGAGTATTGGCGATCAAATCTCTCTCAGCAGGATAAGTAATGGGTACATATAATGAGGCATCATCTGCATAAGCAATCATTTTAGAGGAAACTCCACACCACATATCACTAGTAAAGAGGATAAAAAGCAGAGGGCCCAGTACACTACCCTGAGGTACACCAGATTTAACAATGTTAAAAGAACTAAAATTGCCATCAACTACCACACATTGTTGTCTGTTAGTTAAAAACGTAGACATTATATTTAAAACTGAACCACCAATCCCCATGGAACTGAGTTTGAATAATAGAGCCTTATGATTAACTAGATCAAAAGCGGAACTAAAATCTAGAGACATTAATCTTGATTCATGTCCAGCATCCAATGAAGCCTGGAGATCATGAGTGAGGACAAGAAGAGCATCACAGGTACCTAAGCCCTTCCTAAACCCAAACTGGTTTGGAGGCAACAAATTTAATTTATTGGTGAAAGCTATGAGTCGCTTGGCCAATAGGCGTTCAAAGACCTTTGATAAAACCGGAGTAATGGATATAGGTCTATACTCCTCTGGGAGAACAGTGGGAGATGATCCTTTGGGAATAGGCGTTACGTTAGCAGAACGCCAACATAATGGGAAGTTGCCACGACGGATTAAAATTCTAAAAATAACAGCAAGTTTAGGAAGTTTGCTAATCCCTTTAAAAAATAGAGGGAAAAAAACAGTAGGGTCGATACCCCAAAACGAATCAAAATCATTCAAGAGAGTTTGTAATTCAATAGATCTAAATGCAAAAGATGTACATTTAGCTTCAGGAGAACAAGAATGAGGTAATGCAACCTCAGAGTCGCTCTGCTTACTCTCAAAAACGGAAGCTAGGAGTTTTGCTTTCTCACAGGGGTCAAATGTGACCGAACCATCCGGTTTACACAGTGGTGGCAAAGAATTATCAACACCAAACAAACTCTTTTTCAAAGCTGACCACCATTTGTGTGGTTGAGTTGCACCAGTCAGAATAGCTTTTAGATGGTTGTTGTACTCGGCTTCCGCTAAAGAATATATTCGCTGGGCATCCAAACGCAAACAAACATAATTCTCTAAGCAAAGCCGTGTACGAAAGCGTGTCCATGAACGAAATGCAGTCTGCTTTATCCGCCTGCAATCTTCATTGAACCAGGCTTTATCCCTCAGCCTGGTCTTTATAATCTTACTTGGGACTCTCCTATTACCTATATCGAGGCCCCTTGCCTCAACAGGGCAAGGGGCATGGTAAATATTATGCCAATTAATATTACCAACATCTAGAGTAATCCCTGGCCAATTTATCTGGGATTTAAGGAATACCTTGCGGGAGAAGGAAATATTTTTGGGAGAACAAAGCCTGTTTGGAGTTTAATGGACAGAGCAGAGTGATCAGAGGTGCTTAAAGGAGAAACTACGTCGACATCTACAACTCCAGGCACATCTGTAAGGACAAGGTCTAAACGATTACCTGAGACATGGGTCGGACCTAAAACAATTTGTTCACACCCTGACAGATTTGCCAAAATCCAGAGCAGCATGTCCATGTTCATCAGTAGGGGAAACTGAGTCAAGCCACTCCGAATGGTGTGCATTAAGATCACCCATAAAGATGAATGCAGCTTTACTATCAGTCAATTGGATACTAGCCATAGCAGTCAACAAGCAATCATATATATTGTTGTCATGGTTAGGATTCCGGTATAGTGAAAACATATAACACTTTTTAAATCTGCTAGAGAGTTTTAATAAGATAACCTCATGACATTTACATTCATGAGTGGACAAACGAGAGGCATTAAAACTTGAACGAATATATAGACACATTCCTTGGACCCTAGGAATAGCATTGCGTCTAAGTAAAATAGGTTTCTTAAAATTGGGAATAAGAAGTTCTGATATACTGTATTTCTCATTTCTGAAACAAGAGTTTCTGAACAACAAATTATGTCAAAATTGTTTGATGCAACAGAAAGATCATAAAGATTACCTTTCAGGCCCCGAATATTTGAGTACAATACTCTACAACATTTATTTAAAGGGCCGGGATTAGGATGTATATTACCGGCCAGAATTAAAAGCAAACTAACAAAAATGTAATGAATAACCATAAACAAAGATAGAAAAGGACGGAGGATGGAGCTGCCACATCAGGTAAGGTTAGAATTATCGACAGAAGGTCACCAGAAAACAATCGCTGACAATAGCAATGGCAGGATTATGCTGCTGCGACCATTCACCCCATCACCTTGTCAATCACAACTTAGGGTTAGCATTACATAATTGTGGTTTCTTTTGTGGGATGTTTGCTAATGTTGTAAGTTTGAACCCTGCCTGTAACGTTACAGACCTTAGGATTACCAGTGCAGAGGCATGACCACTAAACCACACCTCCGCTTATAGAAGACAAATGGCAAAGCCACCTGTAACATGTGCCACCCCCAAAGTTGAAAGACTAATAGAGATCCAAATTCAAGATACGTTTGAGTCAAACTATCTGGACACACAGAGCTTGAAACAGCTTAAGTTAAACGATGAGAGAAAGACAAATTGAGGGAGACAGTTCCTGAGCTTACTTGTTGATTAGAAGAAAGACTAGGGAAATCGGTTCACTTTTGTGTTAGAGAATAGGACAGAAAGGGGGTGAGAGGTGCCCCCTACTCTCCATAAGGGAGGAGGTATAAACTGAGAAAACTCTGAAAACATTTATTAACGGTAGGAGAGTGAGAGAGTTGCAATATTGCGGCTTGCAGAGCGAGATGAGAGTTTAGGGAATTAGTAAAAGGAAGTGAATTGATGAGATAAAATACTTTTGATTCTACCTTTTCGAGAAGTGCAGTATGGGTTGTACCTCCCCACACATGAGAACACTACTCGATACATGGACATACAGTGCCCCTGTACATAGCAAGGAGCTGTGTGGGGCTGAAAAACCTATGGAGGCAGTTGAGCTGTTTTAGCAGGAATGATAATATGATATTTCCAAGAAAGGTCAGAAGAAAAAGATACAGGAAGACTATTGAGAGAAAATGAAGGGTTGATTAGCATCTTCTTCAACCGTTACGTCATTAGCAATCTCTATTTCCTCCTCAACCTCCTTGTCTACTTCCTTATACACCACTTGTTCCTCTTTTATGTCATCTATTTCTTGTTGTCAGTACCTCCCCTTAGCTCCTACCCTACTCTTTATTTTCCCTCATCACACTTAAGTATATTTATGTTTAAGTTATAAAGCCACCATACAGTGTGGGGTTGTGAACATTACAGTAGCACATGACGAAGTATATTTATGTTTAAGTTATAAAGCCACCATACAGCGTGGGGTTGTGAACATTACAGTAGCACATGACGAAGTATATTTATGTTTAAGTTATAAAGCCACCATACAGCGTGGGGTTGTGAACATTACAGTAGCACATGACGAAGTATATTTATGTTTAAGTTATAAAGCCACCATACATCGTGGGGTTGTGAACATTACAGTAGCACATGACGAGGTATATTTATGTTTAAGTTATAAAGCCACCATACAGCGTGGGGTTGTGAACATTACAGTAGCACATGACGAAGTATATTTATGTTTAAGTTATAAAGCCACCATACAGCGTGGGGTTGTGAACATTACAGTAGCACATGACGAAGTATATTTATGTTTAAGTTATAAAGCCACCATACAGCGTGGGGTTGTGAACATTACAGTAGCACATGACGAAGTATATTTCTGTTTAAGTTATAAAGCCACCATACAGCGTGGGGTTGTGAACATTACAGTAGCACATGACGAAGTATATTTCTGTTTAAGTTATAAAGCCACCATACAGTGTGGGGTTGTGAACATTACAGTAGCACATGACGAAGTATATTTATGTTTAAGTTATAAAGCCACCATACAGCGTGGGGTTGTGAACATTACAGTAGCACATGACGAAGTATATTTATGTTTAAGTTATAAAGCCACCATACAGCGTGGGGTTGTGAACATTACAGTAGCACATGAAGTATATTTATGTTTAAGTTATAAAGCCACCATACAGCGTGGGGTTGTGAACATTACGGTAGCACATGACGAAGTATATTTATGTTTAAGTTATAAAGCCACCATACAGCGTGGGGTTGTGAACATTACAGTAGCACATGACGAAGTATATTTATGTTTAAGTTATAAAGCCACCATACAGCGTGGGGTTGTGAACATTACAGTAGCACATGACGAAGCAAGAGGCAAAGTAAGAGAGATAAACAAAAAATTGAGGAGAGGGATGCATTTGTTAACATTTAAAATGAATTTACAATGTAACTATTATGACAAATTTATCGAATTAAATAAGCTCCAGAATATTCTACGTAGTGTTTTACAATCATAATTCACGAGCGCTGGAAACAAGAACAATTTACCATGTAATATTACTCATCCATAATTATACTTAAATCCCCCGCTCCATGGGTAGATTCACCCTTGTTTGTGTGTATGTGCCAATTGACCTACCCGGGCATGTTACGCGAAAGTATGTTTAAGTTGATACCTATGTATTGCTGTGGCTAGGAAGCATATAAAAAACAAACAAATAACATGTTCACATACCTTATTTTTCCTTGAGAATGCTGAAAACCACATCTATTTACGTTACTTTGTTCTACGTTTATCACCGTGAGAGCCTCAAGCAACAATTTCACCACATGAGTGTGCCTGTGTATACATGTGTGTGAGTACAAATTGATCAATACTTGGCTGTGTGTGTACGTATGTGTTGGGGTGGCTTTGTGGTCAAACATGCTTCTGCTGGGAATCCAAAATATCGGCGTGATGGCCAGAAGATTCAGTTGGATGGCAATTATTTCGGTTGGATAGCAGAAACATTCAGTAGGAGGCCATCCAAATGTTTATCTTGACGTCCAAAAGTTCGGCTGCAGTGCCAACACTTTGGCAAGGCACCTGGATTACCAAAGGTTTATTTATGCCTCTATGATGTTCACAGGGTAGCTATAAGAACGGCAGAGAGACCGAAAACTAATAGGGAGGCCAGACCATTTGGCTCTTCACCCAAATGTTTAGGCAGGCGGCCACAAGTTTAGCAAAACGACCCAGAATTCGGGCGGTTGGCCAAATGTTGGGCCGGCCCAAAGTGTGACCTCCGTAATGAAAGGAAGAAGGGAAACCATGCCCAGTAAAATATGATATGGATATTTTTTCATAGCCAGAATACACATGTACATTTTTCTAAGCAAATAACCTGATTATCAAGAAACACAAACATAATGTATATACAACATTGCATAAATATAGTATGTTATAATACTGTACTATGAAGTAAGGTCATTACCTTAACTTAAAATGTGATAGCAGATATTGAAGCAGAAAGAAAGGCTATTACACAATTATGCGATATATGAAAGGGTGCTGAAGTTCAGTAATTCAGGACCACCACCTCATTTATAAGAATTTAACAGTGCAGTAGCAGGCAAACAGTGGTATACAAAGATATAGAATTTCGCGAAAATACAGAGATTGGAAAAATAAATGTGTGGGTTCTGCTTTATGGGATATCGGGTCCAGCTATCATGGCACGGTAATGTAACCTTGATAAGGGTGTATGAATTTATACTGACTTAAAATATTGGAAATGTCTGGATGATTTGCACAGAGCTTCAGCACACAGACAGTAAACTTGGATATGTGACGTAGGTATATGTCTCATATAATAGTATTTTAGATTACTTGGCATACTGTAAATTATTGATCATGTAGAATGCATACCCAAAGACCAAGCAATATATCCTGTATCAATATTGCCGAATATCTATTATGCTTGAGTGTAAAGGGACAACATTATCACCAGTGGCACCAAAATGGCGGAGGTTGGCTAATCTCCGTTACTATAGGCTCTCCAATCTGCACCAATAACCAGCTCAACAGACAAGACAATAATATCGTGTAGTAGGACTGTTAACTATTACAGACTTTCGCCACTTCGACATAGAGTTGCCTTGTACGACAGGAATTTAGATACAATGGGCACATACGGTATTTAGATACAATGGGCACATACGGTATTTAGATACAATGGGCACATACGGTATTTAGATACAATGGGCACATACGGTATTTAGATACAATGGGCACATACGGTATTTTACTTATTTTGTTATGCCATTGTTTTGCATTAACTAAATGTGAAGGTCCCATTGCCCCCATGACGTATAATGTGAAGGTCCCATTGCACCCATGACGTATAATGTGAAGGTCCCATTGCACCCATGACGTATAATGTGAAGGTCCCATTGCACCCATGACGTATAATGTGAAGGTCCCATTGCCCCCATGACGTATAATGTGAAGGTCCCATTGCACCCATGACGTATAATGTGAAGGTCCCATTGCACCCATGACGTATAATGTGAAGGTCCCATTGCACCCATGACGTATAATGTGAAGGTCCCATTGCCCCCATGACGTATAATGTGAAGGTCCCATTGCCCCCATGACGTATAATGTGAAGGTCCCATTGCCCCCATGACGTATAATGTGAAGGTCCCATTGCCCCCATGACGTATAATGTGAAGGTCCCATTGCCCCCATGACGTATAATGTGAAGGTCCCATTGCCCCCATGACGTATAATGTGAAGGTCCCATTGCACCCATGACGTATAATGTGAAGGTCCCATTGCACCCATGACGTATAATGTGAAGGTCCCATTGCACCCATGACGTATAATGTGAAGGTCCCATTGCCCCCATGACGTATAATGTGAAGGTCCCATTGCCCCCATGACGTATAATGTGAAGGTCCCATTGCCCCCATGACGTATAATGTGAAGGTCCCATTGTCCCCATGACGTATAATGTGAAGGTCCCATTGCCCCCATGACGTATAATGTGAAGGTCCCATTGCCCCCATGACGTATAATGTGAAGGTCCCATTGCCCCCATCACGTATAATGTGAAGGTCCCATTGCCCCCATCACGTATAATAGGTAAATTACAGTTCTTGATCGAGCAATGAGCTTTGCAAATTAGTAAACTTATTTGCTTTGGATAATAAACCAACGAATGTAATTAATAGTAAGCACACAAATACTATGTTTCAATACGAATGCACAAGGAACACATCGTATCACCAGGTTTGCAAAGATTTGCATAATATTGCAAGCTTACTGTTGAACACTGGATTAAACATGTACAACAATACCGCAGCAGGAAGGCAACATAAGATTTCAAAGGATAATGCTTATAAACATAAGGGACTGGAAGTCTCGAAAAGGGGCTCCAGTCCTGACGTTATGCTTGGCTGTAAGTGTGCTGGCTTAATAATCCAATAGGGTTGCTTGCCTCTGAATTCCTATTTTAACTAACTTTTAAACATAAGTACAGTTCATGCTGGAATTGCACCTTAATATAACCAAAGATAAAATGGCATGGGACAAAAGGTAATCTAGTTTGTAATTTTATAATGTAGCTGATAATGTAAGGTAAGAAATACGACCAAACAAATATTGATGCAAATTAATACGATGCACGAAAAAAAAAAAAAAAAAAAGTATATCCCTCCGAACTAAATGTGTTAAATTAATAATAAACTGTATTGTTTATTTCAAGTTACAATGTTAAATGACGGGTGACAGAGAGGTACACAAGTGCATTACTGAACTGTAAATGTAACTAGTTATTTTTCTAAAGCAAAACAATTAAGAATACAAACACTTTTTAAAGCAAAAATTAACCCTTTCAGTGTGGGTGATATATATATTTCGTTTCATATTAACTATATTTATACTATTAGTAGCCTCTTAGGAAGGTTCTGAAGTAGCTAAGCTAGTTAACTGAGATAGTTAACCCACTGAACCCCAGCTAATTTAGAATAAATGTACATCGAGAGACCAGCGGATTTGGCTTTTTTAATTTTTTTAATGTGTTTTTTTTTAAGAGACAATGGATGGAGGAAGGAAAAACACAGATAAAACAAAAAGGTCCATGTGCCTAAAGGCATCCTCCATTCATAAAATGTTTGTAACAACTGGATTTAAACATTTGTAGATTGTAAGTTTGTGGAAAGCAATTCGAGGGAAGTGAATTCCAAAGAGTAGTAGCTCTGGGGATAAATGAATTCTGATAAGCAGAAGTTCTGCATTGTGGAGGAGAAAGTGTAAATTCATGGGCGTTCTCAGCTGCCCTAGTTCTACGGGGAAAGATGTGGAGAGGCGGCACAATTGAAGCAAGTTCCTCGGAACAATTGCTGTGAAAATATCTGTAGAATAATGCAAAGGATGCAACATTTCTTCGTATGGATAATGTAGGAAGGTCCTGTGTGATTGCAGGGTTATTGATTAATCTAATAGCTTTATTTTGAATTTTGTCCAACTGCCTCAATGCAACCACTCCACTTCCACCCCACAGAGGTGAACAGTAATCCATCTGAGAACGCACATGACTTTTATATATTACGGCCAACTGCTCGTCAGTGAAGAATTCTCGAACTCTGTACAGGAGTCCCAGTTTTTTAGAGGCATTCTTAGCAATGCTTCTAACATAATGTGTCCAGCTCAAGTTAGTAGTTATTGTTACACCGAGAATGTCAATACTAGGGGAAGTGGGAATATTTACATCATTAACAAATATATGGGAGTCAGTGAGATTCTGTCGGTTAGAAAATTGAATGTACTTGGTTTTCTGTGCATTAAAGGAAACTAGATTCTTTTGTCCCCATCCATTAATTCTAGAAAGGTCCTGGTTCAGAGAAATTGCAGTGTTTATTTTTGAATTTATAAGATCGGGTTGGGTGAAAGAATTGGTAAATGTGAAGGAACTATGGAGTGTTGAGTCATCTGCGTAGGAATGTATTGGATTATGAGTGGTAGATATGAGATAATTGATATTGACTTCCCAAACTTGACTACTTCCTTTAACGTGACGATAGTGCGTTGTTATATGTGCGATTAGTTTGCTTGGGAAACAGATTAACTTGCTCATGTAGTAATGTACACCCTATGTGGTGGATTGTGTTCTTTTATTTAATAATTTTCATTTTAGTAAGTGTTGTTTCCATATAGCGATTTTGATAATTTAATTTGACTTTATATTGTCCTTGTCCCAATTTTGGTTTGTTTAGTTTGCAAGTTTTACATTTTAATGAATGAGGAACAGAATTGGGGCCAAAACTGATCCCTGGGGAACACCAGCATTTATTGAGTGAAATTGAGAATAAAGGCCATCTACCATTACACATATTTTCCTGTTATGAAGATAAGAAGAAATTAGTGGAACTAATGATGCAAGGCCGTAGTGTGACATCTTCGACAATAAGGATTGATGCCAGACTATCAAATGCCTTTGATATATCCAGTGCTATTGTATGTGTTTCACCATGTTGGTCTGTAGCTTGGTTGATTTGATGAGTAAGAAGGCAAAGAATGTCTGCAGTTGATCGACATCGTCTAAAACCATATTGCCTATCACTGATTAATTTATTATTCTCAAGATGCTTAATTATGTGATTATTTAATATAATTTCAAAGACTTTACCAAGAGTGGAAGTTATAGCTATTGGTCTGTAGTTTGATGGATCTGAAGAGGCACCTTTTTTAGGAACTGGATGAATGTTTGCTTCTTTCCAGGGTACTGGGAAGCATGAGGTATGAGTACACAGACGGAAAATTTTTGCCAATACAGGAGCGAGCACCAAGGAGCAATTCTTAAGTACTATTGGAGGAATTTTATCTGGACCAGGAGCCTTATCTACTGAGAGATTCTGCAAAATAGTTTTGACATGTCTGGTGTGGATCTTAACCCTTAATTAGCGGCTCACCACATAAGTCGAGTTAAATAAAGCTGGACTATGTGGCGGCGCTCGACATAACTCGAGTGGCAATTTCAGCACGTAATGTTGCTGAGAGAGAGAGACAAGTGGTGGCAGGAGAGTAGCGAGCGTATGACTGCTCCAGACCACCGCGGCGAACCTACTGACACGAATCTCACCTCCCTCCTACCTCTCTCACTCGCTATATAAGGAATTGTATGGGGAAAGTGCCTAATTACATGCTTTTTGCACTCGCGTTGCACGGTTATTGCAAGAAAACTAGCCATCATAAAAGGATCGTTATGGTGTCATTCGAAAGCTCTGTTTATGCCCTTTCAGGGATAGATACTTGTTTTACGTTCTGGGTCTTATTTAGGCATGAAAATGATCACGTAAACAGCCCTATTTTGGCTAAAAACACCCCGCTGGGCAGTACATATAAATAAACCGCATAGGCCGCTCTTAAGGTGTTAAGTGAGGGAATTTCAGGCGAATTAAAATTAAGTACAGGGACATCTTAATTTATTTCATCTAAGGTTGAGTTGGTGGAGAAAATATCTGCAAGAAGGTTAGCTTTACCTCGTGGGTCACTTACAAGATTGCGAGTCAGTCGGAGATTTTAATGGTGGAATGGATGAAGCAGTAGTGAAGTTGGATTTGAATGAGTTAAGAGTAGACCAAAATATTTTGTCATCATTTGGATTATTTAGAAGTTTATTTGCCTGCTTGTGGAGAAAGTTTGATTTAGTTAGGTTTAATACAGTTTTGGCATGATTTCTGATGTTTCTAAAGTAATTAAAGGCTTCATGTGTTTTTGATCTTGTGTATGCATTGTAGGCTATTGCTTTTTGTTCAGTTACTCTAGCACAATTATGGTCAAACCATTTAGGTGAATTAGATCTTTTACTGTACTTTTGATGAGGAATAAAAGTTTCCATTCCAATTTTTACAAAATCTTGTATGTGGCTCAAGGTGGAGTGTGCATCATTAGAAAAGAAAGAGGTCCAGGGAATATCAATAAAGAAACCTTGAAGACCCTCCCAGTCTGCCCTATCGTAATGCCATTTAGTCACCAAAATAGGTTCAGAGGGGGAAGGTGTGGTAGGTGATAGACAGGTGGCCTGTATCAGACAGTGATCAGAAGATCCAAGCGGGGACCTCACTGTAACATCATAATTTTCTGAATTGGTTGTTAAAAATAAGTCCAGTAGGTGGGAATTATGATTAGGATTATCTGGTACACGGGTGGGTTGGTTGACTAGTTGAGTGAGATTAAATGAGTCTGCAAATAGCTCACATTCAAGACCAGCATCATCAGTCCTGGCTGAATGAGTGAGCCATGCAACATTATGGACATTAAAATCACCCAACACAGTGATTTCAGAAGAAGCATTTAAGTTGAGGACACTGAGTTGTGAGGACAGAGAATCTAAAAGACTTTGCTCTGGAGGAGTATTTGGGGAACGGTAGATGCAACATATGTATGTAAATTTACCAGCAGAAATTAATTTGTATATATAATAATCAAAATAGGGACAATTGAAACTAGTACAAAGGAGTACAAAGGAAATCAAGCAACAACAGATCTAGTAACCCTTCTAGGTTGCTTGTCCTCCAAAACACTGAGGATCAAGTGTCCAAACAGTGGTTTAGAGTGGGTATAGGGAACATTGGAAAGGGAATTACTGCCCTGGAACTAATGTCCGTGGCAGGATTAGGAAGTTAGTAGGGGACAGATGGGTTAGTAACTGAGGGGGGGATAAAATAAAGTTATTCATTTACAAACGCAGTCAGTCGCGGGTTTGAAGCGAGATATTTGTCTAGGCGGAGTTTAAATGAATCAACGGTGATGCAGTCTATAACGTTTCGGGGAAGCCCATTCCACAAGTTGACAACTCGATTGAAGAAGAAATTCTTAGATTCGTGTGAGTTAAAAGATTTACCAATAATTTTGCAACCGTTTCCCCGCGTGTAATTAGATTGGTCGATAGTGAAGTACTTACTACAGTTCATATTGTCGATGCCTTTGATGATTTTGAACACTTGAATTAAGTCACCTCTTAATCTGCGCTGGGTTAAAGGAAATAGATTTAATTCTCTAAGACGCTCTTCGTATGGTTTGTTCTTTAGGCTAGGTATCATTTTGGGAACTCTACGTTGAACTCGTTCTAGCTTGTTTATATCTTTTTGGTAAAAAGGGCACCAGGATTGAACGCAGTATTCCAGAAGAGGGCGGACTAAGGAATTGTAAAAGGTTAGGATAACTTCTTTGGATTTATGCTCAAATGACCTGCCTATAAAGCCAATTATTTTGTTTGCCTTCTTAACAACTTCTGAAAATTGTTGACTCGGTTTTAGGTTACTCGATATTGTTACTCCCAGATCGGTTTCTCTGTTTACATTCTTAAGCTGAGTGCCATTCATCGAATAGTTTGCTTTCTCATTTAGGTATCCGATATGTAGTACTTTGCATTTATCCGCATTGAAACTCATTTGCCAAATTTGGGCTCTAGATTGTGTTGCATATCGTCAACTTGTTCTTTTGAGAGTACGGTATTTGCAATTTTTGTATCGTCAGCAAATTTTGAGATTGTACAGGTGAGACCCTCATCTATGTCGTTGATGTAAATTAGAAAGAGAATTGGTCCTAGTACCAATCCCTGGGGTACTCCGCTACTTACATTGGTCCATTTAGATGCCTTACCGTTTATGACTACTCTTTGCTTTCTGTCGCTGAGCCAATTTTCTATCCATTTCAACACACCGTCTTGTATTCCATGCGCTTTTAGTTTTAGCAGTAAACGATTGTGGGGAACTTTGTCAAAGGCCTTTTGAAAATCAAGGTATATAATATCTACAGCTTTACTCTCATCGTAGAGGTTGAGGATATCGTGGAAGAAGTCCAAGAGGTTTGTTAAACAGGAACGTTTTTTACGAAAGCCGTGTTGCGTATCTTTAAGTATGTTATTTTCCTCTAAGTGATTTACGAGTCTGTCTCGTATGACCGTTTCTAGCATTTTACATACAACTGAGGTTAAGCTAATTGGACGATAGTTACTGGGTAGGGATTTGCTGCCTTTTTTTAATATCGGTGTTACGTTGGCTAGCTTCCACTGATCAGGCATAGTTCCAGACTGCAAGGATTTATTGAATAGTAATGTCAGGGGTTTGGAGAGCTCATCCTTAGCTTCCTTCAGAACTCTAGGCGAGATTGTATCAGGTCCAGGCGTTTTATTTACCTTGAGTTTATCTAAGCAATTCAATACTTCTCTCTCTGTAACGGTGATATTGCTTAGAACATCTGAATTATCAATCTGAATCGGCGATGGTGTAGGGATATCACTGAGGTCTTCTGTTGTAAAAACTGATGCAAAGAAGGTATTGAGGGCATTACTCATTTGTACTTCGTCTTTGGTGTATTCTCCATTTTCATCGACTAACGGTCCAACAGTTGAAGTAACTACTTTTTTCTTTCTGATATAACTATAGAATTCTTTCGGGTTTGTTTTACTTTGATTCGCAATATGTAACTCTAAGGTCTTTTTACTTTGCTTAATTAACTTTTTGGCTTTGCGTCGTAGCTCTACAAATTTCACCCGTAACTAGTAACTAGTAACTAGTAACCTCCTCCAGGGCAATTTCAGATTTTGCGAAGCAACATACACCTCCTTTAGGTCTGAAATTTTGGAGCAGTTGATAACCTGGAAAATTAAATCTAGACGTGTCAGATGTGGATGTTACTTGAGTCTCTGTCCAAAAAAAGGAGAGTAGGGAATTCTGCTTGAAGAAATTGGTGTACAGAATTGATGTTAGAGTGAAGTCCCCTTATATTACTAAAGAAAAAGCTGCACCGACGAGCAGCTTTGGGACGTTGCAATGCTCTTGACACAGTCGCATGATGACGACCGGGAGGGCCCTGTGTCAATGACCCAACCCTGCCGGGGGTGCATATCCGAGGGACCACCAGGTTTGCTCTTAACAATTGTACTGCCATATTTATTAGGTAAGTGTATGGTGTTGCATGTATGATATGTAGTGGGAAGAGTAGTGTTTTATGGATAGAGGATAGCGATGTAGGGCAATGTCGTGAAGTTGGATGTGTATGTTATATAAAGAGGGTTTTCCTGATACCCCTGATGTGTGAGCCCGGCTAGACACAGCTGAGCCCTGCAGCATGGCAGATGTACAATGCGTCCAGTTTTCGAGTGACGGTTATTTAAACCACCCGCGCATCATGTGTGCCTTCATAGTTCATATATTAGCAACAAGTATCACATAATGTCATTATAAGTGAAGTTACAGTGTGATAAGTGCATAGATATAAGTTATAATAAGTGCTCATGAGTGGCAAGCCCCGCGCGCGTCCTAGTTGCCATGGCGACTGGCTGGCTGGCGGCCACCTTGTTCATGCACTCACGCACATACACACTACCAGCTGAATGACACCAGACTTCCCCTTCACTCACTCTCACTTTTATTATGCCTCTCTCACGTACTCTGTTTAATGATTTTATACTTTACCGTATATTTTATAGTTAGAATATGAGTGATACACATTGTTTTAGGCACCTTTGACTTAGAAATATGGGTTTTGACGTAGTCTTAGTGGGGAAACAGGGGAGGTGGTGGTGAAGGCAGGGGGAGTGGAGGAGGACCAGTGTACATATAAACTTGCTGTGTACATAGCAACATGACACTATCTCGTCTCTTCTTACCCCTACCATGACCTGGCAGAATTTTGAGGAATGTCGTGGGGTCTGGATCCTCCTCCTCCTTCTCTTCCCCAGTTGGTGGGGAGTCAACTATGTTATGGGAAGCATTAGGGGAGCGATAAACATAGCGAGGCGACGAGGTAAACAAGGTAACTGGGCCGGGAGGGAGGTGGGAGGCCGCCCAGTCCTTCCACTCCCGCGCTCTCTCTCCCCACTCCCCACCGTGACGGGACTTGGGTATTGCCAATTGATAAGTATTGCCACTGTTGAGCAACATCATAAGGTATATCCCATATGAATTTGAACCCTCTAGCTACCATAGGATAAGAATAAATAAGCACAAAAGTGGCGGTGGGATAAGTGGGTAAGCTGGCTTTCCCAATCCACCCTTACTCACCAGTGCGGATGGGCTAGGGGTTGAGCGTACTGCCACTGTTCGGTAATATCATAAGGTAGTTTCTCATACCATCCTCAACCCTCCAGCTACCATAGAACAAGAGTAAATCATTTCGAAGTAGCGGATGCAACGTATGCGGCGCTGGGGTTTAGCGTTACATACATTGCCGACGCATACGCTGAGGCGCTGGGGTCCCTTGAGTTAATAGCCTTTTTATTGCTAAAAGTCCTTCCTAAATGGTAACAAAAATCATCTAGTAACAGCCAGATTATAATAAAAAGACATCAACTGTACTGAAAGTGCTAAACTTTAGAAGGAAATAAGAATAACAGTATGTACGTATATACTGAGGCACACACCCCATAGCTGGGGGTGGCCGACCAGAGACAGAGCCCGAACAGAAACAACGAAAGGAATCCACCATAAAAAACTCAGACACATTTAGGTCACCCAGCAGACCAAAGATCACGAGGGGCCTCCAAGTCCCAGACCCCCCGGAGAGGTTCTGGTCTCAACAGGCAGACACACATTGGAACACAGCACAATGCCCGCCCACATCACTTCCAGGCATAGCCCTTCATATATACAATGGCTCTCCTGACCAGGCGCCTGACGGACTATCATCTAGTCCTACTAGCGCTCGACCCTAACTTCCTACGACACCGTTATCACTCATTTATTCACAATCACTCTCCATTCATTCCTATTCATCACCACTTCTCTGTCCTCTTCTTCAGTCATCACTCTATCTTTCACCGTTTTTTTCATACTATCTCTTCATCCCCTCCGAGGTCTTCCTCTCAATATATTTCCCCTTGTTTCTGACTCATATATTCTGTTTGTAAGCCTTTCATCTCCCATTCGTTCAACTTGTCCTTACCAGCAAATCACCCTTCTTTTCGCTCTAGGGGTTATATTTGTCCCACTCTCCTATGTACACCTCATCATTATTCAATCTGTTTCTACGCATCACTCCAAACATACTCCTCAAGGAGTTCATCTCCATCACACCCAACCTTCCACCTTCTATTCTCTTTTACATTCAGACCCCATGTCTCAGCCTCATACATCACTGCTGGTACATTACACTTTTATCTTTCATTCCAAGATTTGTCACCTTCCACATGCTTTCCATTGCTTTGAAAACTGTCCTACCCTCACACATTGTCTTATTTCCATTCCCACACCTGTGTCCCTGCTTAAACACTCCTCCTAGATATTTAAAACCCGCCACTTGTTCCAGCATTTCCCCATTCAGTCATACATTTAGTTTCACCTTACGAGCATCTCTATTACACACCATTACTTTACTTTATTGACATTCACCTTCAGCTTCCTCCTCCCACATCAAACTCTTTTACTACTCGCTGCAGCTTCTCCTCAGAAACTGCCACCTGGGCTGTGTCATCAGCAAACAGTAACTGATTCAACTCCCAATTTTCACCATTATTTCCTACTAAACCCAGTCCTATACCCAAAAATCTCCTTTTTACCTCCCTCACGATACCATCCATATATACATTAAAAAACCACGATGGCATTACACAACCCTCTACTCAAACACATGCTCTGTATCTTCATAAATATCTTGACTGCTTGTAACAAATGTCCTCTAATTTTGTATATCCTTAGTAAATTCCACACTGTTTCTTTATCCACATGATCATACACTTTTTCTATATCCATAAAAGCCTAAAATAACTCCTTACTTTTCTCTAAATACCTCTTACATAGCTGTCTTACTGTACAAATCTGATCCACAGACCCTCTTCCCATCTTAAAACCGCACTGCTCTTCTCCTCTTGCACCTGTTGTACCCTTTATTACTCTCTCTATAAATACCCTGCCATACAGCTTTCCAACAACTGATAATGAACTAGTACCTCTATACCTTGAACAATCCTGCCAGTCTCCCTCACCCTTGTATAAAGGCAATATACATGCACTCCTCCAGTCTAATGGTGCCATTGACACAACAAAGCACACATTGAATATTCTCACTAGCCAATCTGTTATCACATTATAAATGCAGTCCACGGCAATACCATCCATACCTTCTGCTTTGCCCGCTCTCATTTGTCTCACTGCTTCATCATCTCATTCTTCTCAATCCTTTCATTCATTCCCTCCTCCCTGGGACAAACAGACAGGCAAACAAACAATCTGAGGCAATAACATAACCTCTCCCAACTTCGTTGGTGGAGGCAACACAAACTGTATTATATACAGTATTTACAAAATAATTACACAAGTAATATCGGTAATGTATATTATGTGGTAGATTGTAAATAGTTAACCTATGTTCCATATATTCATGACAAAAATACAATAATTTGTTTGTGTTATTATTATTTTTACTTATTCCTAAACATGCAGTGGCTAAGACAATAATTAAGTTACATCCTAACAAATATACCACAATGATATACTGTATATCACTGCTGCAATATACAGAGACACCAGACCATTTTCCGAAAACCCAAATAAATGTATCAACAAGACAATGTATAACAGAGAACCAAGGAAGTGAAAATACTACCGATAAGAGCCCCATATTCTCAGCCAAGAAGAATGTAGCCCACATTTGGTCATGACAGCCAAAGAGAGTTATGGTGGAACTTTTCTCGCGGGCATTAGTTGTTTCAAAACTATTAGGCTCTCCTTTTACGGGAGGTGATGCTTGACAGCTTTGAGTGCGAGGGATTGTAAGAGAAGCAGAACAAATATCAGTAGTAAAATTAAAGGAAAATTAAGAAGTTATATGAGAAGAACGTGGTACACGAAAGACATTGAGGGAGTAAACAGAAATACTGGTAACATATGAGTTAAGTATGGATGGCGACAAATAATGAGGAAGAAAACAATAGGATAAAAGTCAAAATAAGAATGAAAAGAGTAGGAAAAATAAACCTTGAGGAAACCACTGCCACAAACAAGAAAGGGTGGCCATAAAAGAAGGAACTAATTGTTGGAAACTTAGATTAAGACTCTGATGGAAGAGAAAGGGTTAGGAGAAATTCGAAGAAGTAGTGGAGGGACATATTAGAACATGTCGTAGAAGTTATTGAAAAAAGGGATACCTTCCAGAAAGACATGACAGGCAAATGGAAGCAATTTAAATATTTATGTAGAAGTTATAGAATACAAGTATGTCGAATTAATATGTAAACGGAAATCGAGAGAGCTTTGTTGGACAATAAGAAAATAATAAGTAAAAGTTGTGGGGAAAATTGCCAGAGGGGGGGAAGCCGTTGAAACTAATGGAGGATCATGGAGCAGCTATCGAATTACATCATACAAAGGGGTAACGAGAAAGAAATTATACGAACTTGAGAGAAGGAACATAATAATAGAACAAAATGAATAAATAAATCTATATACCTATCTATCTATCTAGCTATGAATGGAGTTAGGCAATGTGGAATACTATCGACTATTATATTTAATGTATACATTGATGATTTAATAGCAAATATAACAACAAGTCAAGTTGGTTGCAGGCTTGGTAATAAAATGAGTAATGTAGTTGCTTACACGGATGATCTAGCTCTGATGATGTGTTGCATATATTAGAAGAAAAAAAGCTAATGATATAGATATTGATATTAAGATTACTAAGTTAGTGTGTATGTTCTTCAGAGCTGATAACTCTAAATTATTAGGCCCCAATATTATATTAAATGGCGAGAAGCTTAGCAATGTTAATGAACATAAGTAGCATGGATTTGTCTTAGATAGTAATCTGAATAATGATAGGGACTTTATAAGATGTAGAAATGTATTTTATATCGAGTTTAATTGCATTTTGCGAACATTTTCAGGAGTCAGTTATGAAGTGTTTCTCAAACTGTTTACCAGCTACTGCTTAAGCCTGTATGGAACAGAATTATGGTACTGTAATAGAAAGTGTAATGTTCCCTTTAAGCAATTTGCTATTGGATATCATAAGGCAATCAAGAAAATGAACTGGAATAAAATCAGATTTGCAAATAGAATGATTACCCATCCATGTAAATGTCTTGAAAACAGTTTAGTGGATGTAACTAATAGCTTGTTCATAACTAATGAAGTAAAACCTTTTTTAAATGCAGCATACAGTATCAATTGTTTAAAAGACAATGACATTGAAGCAGTGAAGTCAAGCATTATGTACGTTCAAAATCATGAACCAATAATGCGTTAATGTTTACTTTAAATGTTAATGGTATCTGTAATTATGTAAAAAGTTACTATGTATAGCTTGAAATAAAGAATTGACTGACTGACTATCTATCTATTTATCTATCTATCTATCTATCTATATATATAAATATATATATATATATATATATATATATATATATATATATATATATATACAGTATATATGATAACGAAACCTCTGCCCCCTTCTTTGCTTTTAAAGTATTGATATTTTTGCTTATAATAATTTAGAGTAACGTTAACGACCTAAATTGTATTTATCTATATTTTAATCATAAATATAAATTATGTCCCTTACCATTTCAATTGTCTCTGTATTAACTTTTTCTGGTATTACATTTGTAGTTGATTTTTCTGAGAGTTCCGGCTATTCTGGCTTTATTTGCCCACATTATTTTATTTTCTACATGTTTGTAAATATTGTGTTCACTTCTGCTTTATAGACTTAAAGATGGATGTAGAGATGTCCGAAACGTAGTCTACTTAATAAACTTCTGCCTGCAAGATGTTTGTCATAACCCTGGTCCTGTTATTCCTGTGTAAGCTGCGCTTTCCATGCAACCAGTCAATATCATATATATATATATATATATATATTCAACGTACAATTATAACCTGTGTGTGTGTATGCATGTGTGTGCGTATCTGAATATGTGCACAGGTGCATGTATGTGTAATGTGATAGTGAATTAGTGGTGGTATTTGCTTGTGTGTGTGGTATTAACTGGTCTGGTTTGTTCACTTTTACAACACACTCATGCCTTACAACACCCCATCACAATACTCAAATATTTTGAATTACACACGCACACGCACACACACACACAAACACACATACTTATGATTTAGTTTCCTTCATTATATCACTAACTGCTAGTCATGAGTTTGCATACCGTACTTTACCAAAATCTATTTCTTATTCTGTATAACACAACAATACTGTTGATAAATTACGGGTATGTTACACAACTGTACACACATATCAAACATATAACGGTTCCCCTACTAAAGTTCACCACCAACATTCTACATATCTAGTACCGGTATATAAATAATCTCCAATACTTTGTTATATACCTGGCTCTAGCATAATTTATGGTCGCAAAGAACGTCCTTCGCAATTTGTCCATGAACAGAAAATACAAATAACATTATCTATTTTATTTCAAAGGGCTTAGATTTTTACAGGGTTCAAATTATCAATAGTCACTGTTATGCCGCAAATGCAACGTGCCACCGACAGCAACACAATTCCTGCACCTGCCGAAGGACACCAGAGCGCCCCAAAGCACACTTCAGAAGGTGTTCTATAAGGAAAGGCAGCGCCGTCCGTTGAAGCCCCACAATAACAGAGCTTACCCTCGCAAAGTTCTCTCTCACACCGAACGAGGGCAACATTGACGAGTCCCCCCAGTAAAGAGAGTAGCCCCCGCCCCCCAACAAAACAGGACTACTTTACCTGGGAAGCGGTACTGCGGCCCCCCACCACCAGGAGTGACGTCATCCCCGCACACTGACCTGGAGTTGGCTGACAGCCAGGTCAAACCAGCCAACCAGATGCCATCTATACCACCCCGCACACCTGGGGAATGGAGCTGGGATACGATACAGAAATGTATCCTAAGGGCCTTACCTCTACTATCGCCGCTGCCCCCGTCGCCGGAGCGACAACATACATATCTGTAGCCAGACAAGGCTGTAGAAGGCCTAGTAAGTGCATAGGTACTCAAACCAGGTTAGGGAAAGTATCTCACCTCTCCTCCTGAGTTCGAGTGTTCAAAAACCTCTCTAGGTGCTCTATAGCCCTAAGCTCAGTGTGGTAGTAAGTTAGGGTGTGTCTATGACCCCCTGGTGTCTCTGTCAGCACCCCTGCAGATAACCCTTGCTGTTGGACCAAAAGAGTATCTACAATCTCTAAATATCTCTGTCAGCCTCACTGCTAGATATTTCCATGGTCTGTCTATCAGACCCCCTCGAGAGTAAAAGTAAATTCAGTAATTGCCATTCAAACCCTCAACACACTATCCGTAACGTAAATAGTCATCGTATGAGTAGATTGTTACGTTAGTTCGACCACTCAGTCACCTAACCACTGCCTCCTCATAGATGACCAGCTCTGCCCTACCGTACATCATATTAGAGCCCAGCTAGCATTCCCCCCCTGACATTCAGACCACACACAATCGAGCCTCATTTTGATTATTCATATTATCATCCTTGTATATTCTCTGAATGTTGTGTATATAATTTGTCTATAATTGTTTCTATTAGTTGAGCCAGGTATTTAATAAAGACTATACCTGTGCATTCCTTGATTGCCATATTCTGTTGCATAATTATTGATGACGGGTACTTCCCGCACTGATTAACCCATTCATGTTTATGATCTCTGTTGTGGCCATTTGGGTCCCCATTACCTACAATAAAAATAAAACGTGTAAAACCTTATTCGACTATTTGCTCTGATACCTTTCCCTAGCAAGTAAAGACCCATACATACGGTGTAGTTTCTGCAGCCCTAAACGCCTCATCATCTTATAAAAAGGGCTGATATCTCACTGGTGGCAGCGGTGTCTGCGTGGCTAGAGGTAAAGGAGCAAAAAATCGAACTAGGAAATTTTAACTTCTAGTAAAGTAAAAAATAATAAACTTTCAAAATGCCAGGGGAAAATTCCAACTCCCCAAGTCCCAACTCTCACAGTTTCAACTCTCACAGTTCCAACCGGGCCTTCTGCCCGGAAACCATGGACATCTCGACGTACTTAGAAATGGTCATGCCCTCCATCACCCTGAACTACCCCTATGCTAAACGTACCTCTGTATTACTCTCTATTGTGGGATTCCGAACATATTCTCGTTTAACCGGGATAGTCACCACCGAGACCCCTTGGGAAGAGATAAAGCAATTGATCATTACCATCTTGCAACCATCACTTGGCCGTGTACCCGCCTTAAACAAACTCTATGACATTATGTATCTCGGGAATTTCGAATACCCTATACCAACTACGAAAATGTAGTCAGACCGCCTACCCTACCGCAACCCCCGAACACATTCACAAGATTGTATTCGATAACCTAATCAGGATTATGCCCAATAATGTCAAACAATATTTTACGGTACACGACACTACCACCCGGCTACGGATTTTGCCACCATCCGGAAGCTATTGACCATATCCCAGGGGGCTGCGAGTAACATTTGAGACCTTAGCCGTAACCTCACACAACCGCAACCCATAGCCCTCCCCCCACCCACGCTCCCCCAGTACGGGCCAAGAAACTATCAATACCCCCCGCCAATCTTCTGTGGATCTATATGAATTTCCTCCCTGCTCTAATAATTGTCCTATACGTACTTGGCGAACTCGCAACCGGACAAAATCCAACCCCCCTTTCATACCACTTCGCAACCCCCCAACCCACATATTTCCATCATTCCAGACCCAACCAAAGCCAAAAAAATCACTACCGAGGACGTCAGCCATACCGCCATCAGTCACAAACCTCCCCACTGACTGGCTCTGACTGAGACGGGTTACACGGACCCCCACTACCCCTCCCCAGCAACCTACCCCTGCCATTTGTGCCTCCTCCCCGGCCCCTTTAGTCCACTCGCCGATTACAAGCTGGATTTTTAGCCGCGCTACCAACACCCATCCAGGTTGCGGGGGTCCAGTCTTTGATACACAACCCGCCCATTTACCATAAACTCAAACTCAACGGATTGCCAATACGCCTACTCGTAGACGCAGGCGCCTCTCGGTCATGTCTCCACACACACTTGTATGAGCAACTACAAAGGAGTACAAAGGAGTACAAAGGAGTACAAAGGAAATCAAGCAACAACAGATCCAGTGACCCTTCTAGGTTGCTTGTCCTCCAAAACACTGAGGATCAAGTGTCCAAACAGTGGTTTAGAGTGGGTAAGGGAACATTGGAAAGGGAATTACTGCCCTGGAACTAATGTCCGTGGCAGGATTAGGAAGTTAGTAGGGGACAGATGGGTTAGTAACTGAGGGGGGGATAAAATAAAGTTATTCATTTACAAACGCAGTCAGTCGCGGGTTTGATGCGAGATATTTGTCTAGGCGGAGTTTAAATGAATCAACGGTGATGCAGTCTATAACGTTTCGGGGAAGCCCATTCCACAAGTTGACAACTCGATTGAAGAAGAAATTCTTAGATTCGTGCGAGTTAAAAGATTTACCAATAATTTTGCAACCGTTTCCCCGCGTGTAATTAGATTGGTCGATAGTGAAGTACTTACTACAGTTCATATTGTCGATGCCTTTGATGATTTTGAACACTTGAATTAAGTCGCCTCTTAATCTGCGCTGGGTTAAAAGAAATAGATTTAATTCTCTAAGACGCTCTTCGTATGGTTTGTTCTTTAGGCTAGGTATCATTTTGGTAACTCTACGTTGAACTCGTTCTAGCTTGTTTATATCTTTTTGGTAATAAGGGCACCAGGATTGAACGCAGTATTCCAGAAGAGGGCGGACTAAGGAATTGTAAAGGGTTAGGATAACTTCTTTGGATTTATGCTCAAATGACCTGCCTATAAAGCCAATTATTTTGTTTGCCTTCTTAACAACTTCTGAACATTGTTGACTCGGTTTTAGGTTACTCGATATTGTTACTCCCAGATCGGTTTCTCTGTTTACATTCTTAAGCTGAGTGCCATTCATCGAATAGTTTGCTTTCTCATTTAGGTATCCGATATGTAGTACTTTACATTTATCCGCATTGAAACTCATTTGCCAAATTTGGGCCCAACATGACAATTTATCTAGATTGTGTTGCATATCGTCAACTTGTTCTTTCGAGAGTACGCTATTTGCAATTTTTGTATCGTCAGCAAATTTTGAGATTGTACAGGTGAGACCCTCATCTATGTCGTTGATGTAAATTAGAAAGAGAATTGGTCCTAGTACCGATCCCTGGGGTACCCCGCTACTTACATTGGTCCATTTTGATGCCTTACCGTTTATGACTACTCTTTGCTTTCTGTCGCTGAGCCAATTTTCTATCTATTTCAACACACGGTCTTGTATTCCATGCGCTTTTAGTTTTAGCAGTAAACGTTTGTGGGGAACTTTGTCAAAGGCCTTTTGAAAATCAAGGTATATAATATCTACAGCTTTACTCTCATCGTAGAGGTTGAGGATATCGTGGAAGAAGTCTAAGAGGTTTGTTAAACAGGAACGTTTTTACGAAAGCCGTGTTGAGTATCTTTAAGTATGTTATTTTCCTCTAAGTGATTTACGAGTCTGTCTCGTATGACAGTTTCTAGCATTTTACATACAACTGAGGTTAAGCTAATTGGACGATAGTTACTGGATAGGGATTTGCTGCCTTTTTTGAATATCGGTGTTACGTTGGCTAGCTTCCACTGATCGGGCATAGTTCCAGACTGCAAGGATTTATTGAATAGTAATGTCAGTGGTTTAGAGAGCTCATCCTTAGCTTCCTTTAGAACTCTAGGCGAGATTGTATCAGGTCCAGGCGTTTTATTTACCTTGAGTTTATCTAAACAATTCAATACTTCTCTCTCTGTAACGGTGATATTGCTTAAAACATCTGAATTATCAATCGGAATCGGCGATGGTGTAGGGATATCACTGAGGTCTTCTGTTGTAAAAACTGATGCAAAGAAGGTATTGAGGGCATTACTCATTTGTTCTTCGTCTTTGGTGTATTCTCCATTTTCATCGACTAACGGTCCAACAGTTGAAGTAACTACTTTTTTCTTTCTGATATAACTATAGAATTCTTTCGGGTTTGTTTTACTTTGATTCGCAATATGTAACTCTAAGGTCTTTTTACTTTGCTTAATTAACTTTTTGGCTTTGCGTCGTAGCTCTACAAATTTCAGCCGTTCTTCGTCATTTTGTGAGGATTTTAATCTATCATTAGCAAATTTTTTAGCAAGCAGGCAGTTTGAAATATCTTTATTCCACCATTTGGGCTTATTATTATGGCCTGGACGCCGAGTTTTCGATGGTATGCAGTCTTGCACTGCTTTTAGGTAAGTGGCTTCGAATAACTTCCAAGATGTATTTATGTCGTTATTGTGAATTAAAAAGCTCCAGTCAGTTTCTTTAAACATAGCTCTAAGTTTATGGAAGTTTGCTTTCTTGAAATTAGGGACTTTTTCGATGCTACTATTTGGTTCGTTACTAGTAAACTTTAAAGTGAAAGTTATCGTATGATGGTCGCTGTTACTGAATTCATCACCAACATTCAAATTCTCTATTAATTCTTCTTTTGTTGCAAGTACAATGTCAAGAACGTTATTACCACGGGTCGGCGTTCCAACAAATTGATAAAGCGAACTCTCTTGCAAGTTCGTATACAAGTCATGTCCGGAGTGTGAAGTAAGAGTATCGCCCCACTTGGTCACAGGTAAATTAAAGTCACCAAAAATTACGGTATCTTGCGAGTTACTTATATCTGCAATTTGTTCGTAAATTTCTCGGTCAGTTTGCACTGATTGAGCTGGAGGTCTGTATATTAATGCAAGTATTATTTTGGTACCTTTATTATTCTTTATTAGCACAAAAGATGCGTCGACGTTCACAATTTGAGGTTTTGACAAGAGGGTAGGGTTAAGACTTTCTTTGATATAAAGTAAAACGCCACCTCCATTTCGATTTATTCGGCTTTTCTCAAACATTACATAACCGGGAAGTGAATACTCTGCTAAAAAGTCTCTATCTTCTGTATTGAGCCAAGATTCTGTTATGCCAATCACATCATAATTTTCTGTAAACACTAGCTCCTCTAAATCTGAAAATTTATTGCGTATGCTACGAGCGTTTGCATAGAAAACCTTTAAATTTGTTATTTTAGAACTCACAGAACGCGCTTCAATAATATTTTTGGTTCTTGTCGGATCTACATTTATGTTCATGGCTGTCCTCGGTCCTCGCTGTCTCCGGTCCTTATCGCTGGTGGTCCTCGGTTGCCTCTGTTTTTTTCTTGGCGTTGGATGATTTATGTCACTGCTGCTTCTTCTCGGATGGCGTTTTTTGATCCATGGCTGCGGACTGCTTCGTGTAGGAGACGACCCATGCGTGCTGAACCCACAGGGTTTAGATGAGTGCCATCCTTGCGGAACAGAGTAGGCTGGTTGTAGAAGTTGTCCCAGAGGTTGATGAATTCAACTTCTTCCCTCAGACACAAATGTTTTAGTCGGCTATTTGTGCTGAAGGCCTTGTCGTAGAATTTGTCAGGTGCGTCGATCTTGGGGAGAATGCCTGAGATGATGATATTCCTTGACTTGTTTTTGTAGTGCTGGATCATCTTGCGATATTTCTCCATCAACTCTTCGGATCTGGTGCGCATGACGTCATTTGAACCAGCATGGATGACAAAAAGGGTATTTTCATTTGCATCCTTTGTGGTATCTTCGAAGGCTTCCACAATGTCGTCCAGTCCAGCTCCTGGGATGCAAAATCTTTTTCGTTGAATTGGGACTCTGTCGCAGAACTCTTCGACCTGTCCTCGTAGGATGGAATCCCCTACACCATACCCTGTTACAAATACAGGGATAGACTTACCCCATCATCGTGACGCCTCCCCACGGCCTCCCAGTGGAACACAAATTTGTCGTATTAGACGCACATGCCGATGCTTACGACGGGTACCTCGGGCTAGACTTACTACAAATATTGAAGGCACAGATTGATTGTAAACACCGACGCTTGCAATTCGACACTCGGTCACGAACGCCGCACCTCGTTGCACAGGCCACCACGGTCAATGACATGTTGCATCACTCCAACATCGAGGAATGCATTGAGCTCCCCCTTACTTAATTCCCGTATTTCTCCACACGGCAACTTCTTCTTCATTACCGTGGGGTTTAAACTGTAAAAATCGGCATAGGATATGAATGTGCTGATATCCTTACTGTGGTCAAACGTGGGGTTGATGAAGATATTATTGGCATGCACAGATCGCCGCACCACACTCCTAAAACCCCCACGTACATTCTGTTAAATAAGATGGTAGATATCTGGATTACTGATGACTTCCAGCTCCTTCCGAGTTGTCAGCAAAAATGAGTCGTATACGAAACCAGGTAAACTGACAAAATTGCATATTAATTAGATGCCACTGGTTCTTCAGAATGCTACACCATTCAAGGAAGACATCACACAGCAACCCCACATCCACTTTGACATAATTATTATAAAAGCACGTAGTCTTTGAGGGTATGACAGCGAGCGGTGTCCCATACAGTCTGTGCTTGTTCGTAATCGGCCAGAGGGAGCTCGGTTGGGTGAAGATGATTGAAGAATGCTTGACGTGGTGAACCTAGTTGATTAATAAGATGATTTCTGTCTTTTTGGTTTCAATCTTTTGAGCAGTAACACAAACCTTTTATGCACAGCAAGGAGGGGTTTCTTACTGGACATTTTCTCTGATTTCATCAGGGTCAATCCAGCTATTAAATGAAGGAAAGCCCACCACGACACAAAAATACTATGTTTGTCATTTGATCTTTTGGAAGCGCAACACTTTAATGACATACGCCTCAGGGAGGGCGCTATAATTAGCTCCGTAACATAGAATGCTCCTTCAATGGGCTCGCCAAACAGATCTTCCATGAGGTAGGTTCTTGAGCGACTCTTGTGTTTGATTGATTTTATGCGGAATAGCTTGTGGGTATTTTGCTGGGTGTATCCCTTATGAAAAATAGAAGAGCGTGCACTACCAACAAGGCGAACTATCTCTCCAACTGTTAGTTTGTTACTAATGGAAAACTTTGGTTTCTTGGGGTTTTTATAGATTGTGCGGAATTGACGTGTGACGGTAGATGGGTTTGTTAGCTTATGGATAATGGCCGGAGTTTATTTGTGTTTTAGTCCGGAATGAGGAGAGTGATTGTAAGCATCAACCATGTCTAGGAGATGGATAATGTGTCTAGCAGAGTTTTGAGATTTGATGAATCTGTAGGCGGGATTTTAGAGTGCGAATGGCTCGCTCTGTCATGGCTGCTTTAATTTCACTAGAATGGACACTACGCAGCTTAATACCCCGAGAAAATAGATAGTTTTTTACCATCTGATTCCAAAATTATGTTCCTAAGTCAGTGTTTAGTCTCCTTAGCCCTGTTGAATCTTTATTTTCCACATTTTTGTTTATAGCTCTGAGCATTGTCTTTTCGCCGACAGGGGGTAACTTGCATATATCTGGAAAATACATATACTGTATGCATACTAGCAAATAGCTTATATTGTAATTTTTTTTTTTTTTTCAAATGCCGCATATTGGCTAAATCAGCAGCCATAATGATTTTGGGTTTAGGGGCTAGTATCTTTTGACGAGGAAAATTCTTGGGTTGAAGTTTATGTAATGTATATATTTTTTTACTTTTTAAAAAACTGATTATATCCTCAAGGGCTAAAGCGGGATTGATAGTTTGGCCTTTTACCATAGTTTCCTCTGAGAGCTTCAACCATATGGCCGATTGTGTTGGTGGTAGAGAGCATTTAAGAGTGTGTGATTTGAGTTCACCATTGAAATACACGTTCACACGGGAGCTCCCCGAGACCCTGACCGAAACTGCAAAGGTTCATGGGTATTTATACCTGAATCGACGAGAAGATACCCAAAAGGACGGGAATACACAGCATACTTATATATATCCACAAATTGGTAGGCCTTGTCTCTACCAAATATTTGTCTTCCTAGACATTGGATTTGTGATAAATCACGTTTTCTAAATAAAAGAAAAAGTGAACAGTTTAGGCTAATATTTCGTGCATGTTTGACACCCATATAAAGATTTTGGGTGATAAATATGCAAGATATATTATTATGATGCCCACGGGTGAAAACGTCAACAACAATTTTGTTCTTTACAGCATCAATTAATATATCATCAAGCACAAATAATGTACCTCTTTGTTTAAAAGTGTCCTCTTCGGCAACAGGATCAATAATAGCAGGGAAATAATAATAACTTTCTGGCCAAGTTTTGTATCTCGCTGTGGGGATGGGATGGTAACCCACATATGATAATTTTCTTGAATCTCTCATGATACTTCCGAATAAGTTCTTGTACTAGTTCTGATTCACCGGAATTGCTATACCCGGCAACTGCTTTTCGAGCCGGGTATTCGAACAGATCAAGGGTGTCAGATGAAAGCCCTGTAACTGGTTAATAAACACGGGAATAAGTTACGTTTATACTTATTGAATTAGTGGTGTGTGTGTGTGTGTGTGTGTGGAAGAGAGAGAGAGTGAGATTAAGGGTGGGACATAACTTTCGACTGTCAATACACCTGTTTATGATAGCAAGTGATATTACACCACGTTGATATATACTTGCTGGAAAGAAAAAGAGAAAGAGATGGTGATGAGTCATTTGCCTGAGTTGGAACACAAGACACCGTTTACCCTTCTACGTATGTGTATATCTATGGGTAAACACGGATATCAAATAGGTTTCATTATCATGGAATAATCGGACAAACAAACAGAAGGTATGGATAAAGATCAAAGGTGAGTTTCCACATGGTTACAAGTCAATAGATAAGACTTAACATTTAATAGTCAAAACCTTCTACCGTATGTGTATAGCTATGGGTAAACACGGGTATCATTTGGGTCTCGTTATCAGGAAATATGATAGCTAGTGATATTAGGCGACGTTGGGATATACCTATTTGAGTCATTCCGGTCAGAATGGGCTACGCACATTCTCACCTACATCAAAGCCAGACATTTTGGTTAAGTTAGGTTAGGTTACAACCCCTAGTTGAGTCCCTGTGAGTTAGAATGGGGCTGCTCCCACATCGTGATTTTATGCATAGAAGTACATGTACTGTGATTGACTTACTTTAACGATTTGTTTAAACATTTAATTGATTGGTCAATTAACTACATCATAACAAACTACACTTCTAGTTTAATCATATTTACCCTTCCATAAATACAATCACTGAGTGGATACTTATTCCTGTGGACAACTACAAATGTCGGATGACACTGAGAGGCTACTAGCAGGTAGTGCAAGATGTATGTCAGGTGGATTTATGAGGACACTATCCTGTTAGCAAGTAAACATATTATAGGACCTCACTGAGGGGCTGTACAGTAGTGCAAACTGGCAGAGGAAGATATACGTCAGGTAGATTATTACATGTAGAACCCCACTGAGGGGCTGTACAGAAATGCAAGCTGGTAGTGGAAGATATACGTCAGGTAGATTATTACATGTATAACCCAACTGAGGGGCTGTACAGTATTGCAAGCTGGTAGTGGAAGATATACGTCAGGTAGATTATTACATGTATAACCCAACTGAGGGGCTGTACAGTATTGCAAGCTGGCAGTGGAAGGTATACATCAGGTAGATTATTACATGTAGGGCCCCACTGAGGGGCTGTACAGTGTTGCAAGCTGGTAGTGGAAGGTATACATCAGGTAGATTATTACATGTAGGGCCCCACTGAGGGGCTGTACAGTATTGCAAGCTGGTAGTGGAAGGTATACATCAGGTAGATTATTACATGTAGGGCCCCACTGAGGGGCTGTACAGTGTTGCAAGCTGGCAGTGGAAGGTATACGTCAGGTAGAATATTACATGTAGGGCCCCACTGAGGGGCTGTACAGTATTGCAAGCTGGCAGTGGAAGGTATACGTCAGGTAGAATATTACATGTAGGGCCCCACTGAGGGGCTGTACAGTGTTGCAAGCTGGCAGTGGAAGGTATACGTCAGGTAGAATATTACATGTAGGGCCCCACTGAGGGGCTGTACAGTATTGCAAGCTGGCAGTGGAAGGTATACGTCAGGTAGAATATTACATGTAGGGCCCCACTGAGGGGCTGTACAGTATTGCAAGCTGGCAGTGGAAGGTATACGTCAGGTAGAATATTACATGTAGGGCCCCACTGAGGGGCTGTACAGTATTGCAAGCTGGCAGTGGAAGGTATACGTCAGGTAGAATATTACATGTAGGGCCCCACTGAGGGGCTGTACAGTATTGCAAGCTGGCAGTGGAAGGTATACGTCAGGTAGAATATTACATGTAGGGCCCCACTGAGGGGCTGTACAGTATTGCAAGCTGGCAGTGGAAGGTATACGTCAGGTAGAATATTACATGTAGGGCCCCACTGAGGGGCTGTACAGTATTGCAAGCTGGCAGTGGAAGGTATACGTCAGGTAGAATATTACATGTAGGGCCCCACTGAGGGGCTGTACAGTATTGCAAGCTGGCAGTGGAAGGTATACGTCAGGTAGAATATTACATGTAGGGCCCCACTGAGGGGCTGTACAGTATTGCAAGCTGGCAGTGGAAGGTATACGTCAGGTAGATTATTACATGTAGGGCCCCACTGAGGGGCTGTACAGTATTGCAAGCTGGTAGTGGAAGGTATACGCCAGGTATATTTATATGGACACTATCCTAAGAATGCATATACTTCATATTTTTTTGATTACCTATTTCTATGTTTGAAATTAATCATTATTTGCGCATCATAAATGCAGCTTGCAGATCTTTCAAATATTGAAATATATTCACGTTCAATCCCTCCGTTCCTCTTTCTTTGATGTACAGATCTCCTTTTAATCCATCCAGAATACTATGATGATCTGGCCAAATAATAAGTGTGTTGGGAGAGATATATGCGTTCTTTTCCCCTAAGAGACTTGACAGAAATTAAGTGGATATGTTGTGGGCATGGTCGCGAGGTGCACGGTTAGCAAAAAAAAGGCACCCGCACACCTATGTCTTGATTCGATGCGGGTGGGTGGAGAGAAGGGAAGAATTACATAGTATCCCTTAAATCCCGCCTCTCCCCAGTGGGTAAGGAGGCCTTCGTCTATGGTGGAGGAAAAACAAAAAATGTCCCACGCATCCTACTGCTTGTCGTATAAGGCGACTAATAGGTCGCTAGATTTGTAGACCAACAGCCATTACATATAATGAAGCCTAGTCTGGCGATGGGCTGGTCTATCAGAGTGAGACCTGAGCGATCTCTGCCATACCCATAGCTTACTCTGACTGTTCCTTTTACTTATATATTTTCTAAATCTCAAGTGACGGCGTCTCTTCCGTGGATTGACCTCCCAATCTACCAAGATTGGAAGCTAAAGCGTCACATTATTCCTTTGCCCCTCAACTTTCTCTTCATAATTTCTGAGGGGCACAGGGCCCTGGGTGGGGCTTTGGTTTCCCGGGCGTTTACGCACCCTCTCAGCTCCCCGCCATGGAGTGGCTTCGGTCACCCAGGCTTTATTGTGGTCGGCAGGGAGGGTTCTGTGGGGGCGCTCGTTTATGGCCTTGGCCTTACTCGGGGCCTTGGGGCTGTTCGGCCAGGCAGCTTGGGGAACAACAACAACAACAACATGAAGCCTAGTTTTGTTGTTGCTGTTACCCAGGCTGCCTGCCTGGCCAAAGAGTCCCAAGGCAAGGCCAAGGCCATAACCGAGCGCCCTCAGAGAATCCTCCCTGCCTACCATAATAAAGCCTGGGAGACCGAAGCCACTCCATGGCGGGGAGCTGAGGAGGCTCCGGAAACGCCCGGGAAACCAAAGCCCCAGCCAGGGCCTTGTGCCCCTCAGCAATTATGAAGAGAAAGTTGAGGGCAAAGGAAAAATGTGACGCTTTGGCTTCCAATCTGCCAACCTCTAGGTTGGCAGATTGGAAAGTCAATCCACGGAAGAGACGCCGTCACTTGATATCTAGAAAATATATTAGTAAGAAGAACAGTCAGAATAAGCTATGGGTATGGCAGAGATCGCTCAGTTCTCACTCTGATAGACCAGCCTATCACCACATGACTAGAACCCAATCCTCTCAGCATCAGGTAGGAAAGGCTCTAGAAAGCCGCCTTTGGCGGGGGGATAGCTCCCCTATTTCAACCCCTTTCCGGGTTATTGATGCTGTTTGTGTGTGACACTGCCGAGGCTTGTGAGGAGCAGATAGGTGCCACAGGGGAATCTACTAGTCTTAACTGGGTGCGGTTTTGGCGCCATACCAGAGTCGGCCATAGTGATCACATGGTGGGCAGTGTTGTGACAGGATTTCATTGTTCTAGTTCAAATTGCCATATGGCAGCACGCTGGCATTGGATGTTACCGCCATCCCCCTTGGTGATGGGCTGGTCTATCAGAGTGAGAACTGAGCGATCTCTGCCATACCCATAGCTTACTCCGACTGTTCCTTTTACTTATGTATTTCCTAGATCTCAAGTGACGGCGTCTTTTCCGTGGATTGACCTCCCAATCTACCAAGATTGGAAGCCAAAGCGTCACATTTTTCCTTTGCCCCTCAACTTTCTCTTCATAATTGCTGAGGGGCACAGGGCCCTGGGTGGGACTTTGGTTTCCCGGGCGTTTCCGCACCCTCCTCAGCTCCCCGCCATGGAGTGGCTTCGGTCACCCAGGCTTTATTGTGGTAGGCAGAGAGGGTTCTGTGGGGGCGCTCAGTTATGGCCTTGGCCTTGCTCGGGGCCTTGGGGCTGTTCGGCCAGGCAGCTTGGGGAACAACAACAACAACAACAACCGCCCCCCCCCCCCCACCCACCCCCGCCCCCACCGGACCCGGATCTGGTGCCTAGGGACCGACCTGGCCGAAGGGATCCAGAGGGTACAGTGCGCAGGGTTTCCCCAAACTGGCACTCTCCGCCCAACAGTAATAGGGGCCCGAACCTGGAGAGAATGCTCCAGGAGGCTGCCCTGTCATGTTGCTTTTATCAGCCCAGCTGTACTGCCATATACACGCATGAAGTGCATCCCTGCAGCTGGTTCTGGTGGGGCACACCGGGGTCACTGGATCCTACCTTCTTGTAATACTAGGGAGAAGGTGTTGGGAATGGTCCCAGGGCCAGTTTGGAACCAGAGTTCTGGGGATGAGGAATTTCTTTGCCAGCCTATTTTTCGATTATGACCCTTACAAAATCTGCTAAGCAACGCAAGTCTGATGGCTTAACATCGCACAGGAGATGGGCATTAGCCTCCTGCACATTCAGGCTTTCCAGTGTGAATGTTGGAAGTATGAGTGGCAGAGCGAATTACGTTGTGGAAGTGCTTGAACATAGTAGAATGGATGTGTGCTGTGCCCAGGAAATCCAATGGAAGTGGTGTGGTGTTCAGTGGATAATTAGAAAAGACAAGAGTTACCTGTTATATTGAAAGGGGGATGAATCTGGAAAAGCGAAATAAGGAGTGGGAGAAAAGTGTTATGGGATAAAGAGAATAAATGGAAGTTTGATAGTTTTGAAATTGAAAGTTGGTGAAAGAATTATGAATGTGATATCGTCATATGCCCCAGAGGTTGGATTAAATAGAGAGCGGCAAGAGGACTTCTGGAATGACTTTATTAGTAAGCTGAGCGAACTGGGAAAAAGATATAAGCAAGGGAAGGAAAATCATGCAGAACCTAATCATAGACCAAGTAAGTAATGCAGAAAATCCCAATAGAATCTTCAATTTAGCTAGACGAGTTGAGGATGGCAGTAGAGATGTTGTAGGAGAACAGTGCGTCAGGAATAATTATGGGACAATTGCTTATGCTGACAAAGATATTATAAAAGTTTAGAAGGTACACTACGAACGATTACTCAAAGTGGAATTTGAGTGGAATAGAGCGCAGCTTAGTAACGAAAAGCCAATATTTGCAAAGGGAAAGCATTTCTGTCAACGATATGCAGTTCGGATTCATGCCAGGATGTGGTACAATTCATACTATATAGTCAGACAGCTGCAGGAAAGCTATTTACTTAAAAATAGGGATCTGTATCTTGTGTTTGTAAATCTGGAGAAGGCCTTTGATGGGGTGCCTATAGATGTTGTGCAGTGGACTATGAGAAAAGTTGAGGAGTGGCTGGTGCATGTGATAGTGAATATGTCAGAGGTCTCACAAACAGCAGCGAGGGTGAAATGTGCACTGAGTGAGGAGCTCACAGTTTGTGTCAGAGTCCACCAGGGCTCTGTGTTAAGCTCTCACCTCTTTGTTATGGTTCTGGAGGCACTGTCTGGTCATTTTAGAGCTGGGATCCCCTGGAATCTGCTATATGCAAATTACCTAGTACTTATCGCAGATAGTGTACATGATGCCGAGGCCAAGTTCAGAAGATAGAGAAAGGGCCTGGCATGTAAAGGAGTAAGACTTAACATATAAAACCAAGGTTTTACACAGTAGATTAAGGCTTGGAAAGGTAGAAAAAAGTGGTGCATACCCATGTGCAGTATGCAGAAAGACGTGGGCATGAACTCAGTACAATGTAACATATGCCACTGCTGGGTACACCACAGGAAGAAGCGCTGTACAAGAATAAAGGGACATCTAACAAGAAGTCCTAAGTTGAGAAATGTGTATGCATAGTATGCAAAGATAGGTTCTGTTCAGTGCCGGGCTCGAGAGTGTTAACTTTGGCAATGAGGTACTGGAGATGGTATACAAGTTTTGCTACATGAGAGATAGCATCTCTGTCAGTGGTGGGGCTGAGGCCACCACTATAGTCATAATAAGAGAGAACTGTTGCCACTACTTACCGTGTGAAGACTCCCTCTCCCCTTGAAGGAAAAAGTGTACGGCACTGTACGCGTTAGAAGCGCAATGGCATAATGCTTCAGAAACGTGGCCTGTCAAAGCGGATGATATCAACTGAATGCAACGTAACGAGATGAGAATGGTGAGATGGATGTGCGGTGCCAAACTGTATAATAGGATATCTAGTGAAGAGCTGAGGAGAAGGTTAGCTATCAAGATTATCTGTAATGAGATGCGTACTAGCATGCTTGGATGGTTTGGACATCTGGAGAGGATGGATGAACTAAGTTGGGTGAAAAGATGCAAGCCCATGAACGTAGAGGGAGCTGCACCAAGGGGCAGACCAAGAAAGACGTGGGATCAAACCTTGAATCAAAGAACCTGGCAAGTGAGGCAGCTTTGAACAGGTCTGCCTGGAAAACCGCCATTGCATGAGACCGGAATCACATTGTTGAGCACTTGGTCTTTGAATTTGCGTATGTATGTATTATAAAGCAATAGTATTGCATCACAAGGCATATGTGAAGAAAAAGGACAAAGATTTAGGTGTAGGGTGTGTACTTGTACAAGGTCAGGTATACACGAGGCGGGAATGAGAGAGTGGAGGGAGGGAGTAGAATTTTCACCTCCCCTCCCTCCTTCAGTTTATTGATCGCCGCTGCGTGCAATCCTATGCTCAATACACGTCACCCAGCTCCCTCCCTCGCAAACGTATCTTATATGTATAGTATACTTTATTGAACCAAGTCATTCTAAGCTCAGCCACTAAACCTCTTCAGTTACTAATTGTTCACTACACACTATTACTTCTATGGGAGAGCCAGGTTTGCAGCTTCACAAGTTGTGTGGAGATGTTGAGGGGATACGTTGTGTTCATGATTATATAAATAGTTAATAACCATGTATTATAGTTAATGCTACAAAATTGCACTTTACAATGATGCTGTACAATTGCACTTTACAATGATGCTGTACAATTGCACTTTACAATGATGCTGTACAATTGCACTTTACAATGATGCTGTACAATTGCACTTTACAATGATGCTGTACAATTGCACTTTACAATGATGCTGTACAATTGCACTTTACAATGATGCTGTACAATTGCACTTTACAATGATGCTGTACAATTGCACTTTACAATGATGCTGTACAATTGGCCACATGAATTCGTATCCACTCTGTGATTGTGTCTGAAAGCAAATCTAATTTGGATAATGTACAAGAACATTTGCTATACAACTAAATATTGGTCATATTATTAAATTTTAACTCATGTTTAATATAATACAATTGTAAGTTCAATCATGCTAAATTTCCTTCCATACATAAAATCACGGGGTGTATACAACTTCATGTGGCCAACTGTGGATATTTGTGACAACTAGTGAACTATCCCATGTAGTGTAGATTAACCACGTCGTGCTTGGCGTTCTACTGTAAACACTAACCGAAATGTGTGTACATAAAACTACAAATACAAAATTAGTAGAGTTGGATTAATGAAGTCGGTGTTAACATGTACTTTAACTGTAATACATTTATGCATCTACAACTTCTGTATTTGGAGTGTAGTATTTTGATAGATACTGCGTACTACTACAAACACCGGGTATTACAAATTGTCAAGTCTACCCTATAAGCCTTCATACATTCAACTTTCAATTTTGTTTGTATAGCTATCACCATTACTTAAACATCAATTTTCGATGCAGTTCAAGTATAGCAGTGCCCCGATATGGAGAGTTCAGCGAACATCAAATTATGACTATTTTGACTGATTTTTATTTTGTTTTCCTAAATCAAGGCATAAATCATTTTAATAAAATTAACTTAACCCAACCTAACCTAACCTAATCTAGTATTATTAGTGCCAGCTGAACATTGAATGACCATGTAAACAAAGCGACGCGCCGAACTCAACAAATCGGTACGGTATTATATTAAAACTGCAACCTATTTTCATGCTTCAAAGCTCGGATGCTCACACAAATTGACCTTATCACATCTTAAAGCTGCAACATCTCAATATCAGGCACCATAACATCAGAAGAGACTGGATAACTCCGTCCAGGATACCTGTCCGGGCTGTAACAAAACACCGCATAATATCAAACACATTATGGAAGACTACATATCACACAACCACTTACACCAACAACACAATATACATTCCTTTAGAGCTTTGTGGGAAAACATGAGCCCGGCCGTGGCCTTTCTTAAGAGCTCGGGGGTGTTCGGCCAGGCAGCCTAGGGAACGACTACTACTACTACTACTACTACTACTACTACTACTCGCACAGACAATGCTTGTAGCACACAATAACATGGCATAATAGCTCAGGAGCTTCCTAGTTGTTTATGGGCATTGGGAAAGCTATGGCATCGATATCTAAGCATGTTACGACATTTGTAATGTCATAAATTGTTTTAGGTATAACCGCAAAGAGAATAATGAACCTACACACTCATTTCTACTACTACTGAGCACACGCACACACACTACTACTACTAAGCACACACACACTAATACTCATCCCACACACACACACATACACACACACACACAGCGACAGAAAGCAAAGGGTAGTCATAAACGGTAAGGCATCAAAAATTGCAAATAGTGTACTCTCAAAATAACAAGTTGACGATATGCAACACAATCTAGATAAGTTGTCATATTGGGCCCAAATTTGGCAAAAGCAAACTATTCGATGAATGGCACTCAGCTTAAGATTGTAGACAGAGAAACCGATCTGGGAGTAACAATATCGAGTAACCTAAAACCGAGTCAACAATGTTCAGAAGTTGTTAAGAAGGCAAACAAAATAATTGGCTTTATTTATAGGCAGGTCATTTGAACATAAATCCAAGGAAGTTATCTTAACTCTTTACAATTCCTTAGGCCACCCTCTTCTGGAATACTGCATTCAATCCTGGTGCCCTTAATATCAGAAAGATATAGACAAGGTAGAACGAGTTCAACGTAGAGTTACCAAAATTATACCTATCATAAAGAGAATTAAATCAATTTCCTTTAACCCAGCGCAGATTAAGAGGCGACTTGATTCAAGTGTTCAAAATCATCAAAGGCATCGACAATAATTATGAACTGTAGTAAGTACTTCACTATCGACCAATCTAATTACACGCGGGGAAACGGTTGCAAAATTATTGGTAAATCTTTTAACTCACACGAATCTATGAATTTCTTCTTCAATCGAGTTGTCAACTTGTGGAATGGGCTTCGCCGAGACGTTATAGACTGCAGCACTGTTGATTCTTTTAAACTTCGCCTAGACAAATATCTTGTATCAAACCCGTGACTGACTGTGTTTGTAAATGACTAACATTATTTTATTCCCCCCACAAATTCATCAAGGATTTTTTGTATATATATTGTCACGGACCTATAGGATCTGACTGTACGGGTTCACTTCCACCCTTCAAACGCATCAACCAGTCTGAGATCGGGGTCGGGGCTTCAAGCAACCAAACCAACAGAGGCCCGAGTGGTGATGGGCTGGTCTATCAGAGTGAGAGCTGAGCGATCTCTGCCATACCCATAGCTTATTCTGACTGTTCCTTTTACTTATATATTTTCTAGATTTCAAGTGACGGCGTCTTTTCCGTGGATCAATCTCCCTACTGCCAACCTAAAAGTTGGCAGATTGGGAGCCAAAGCGTCACATTTTCCCCTTGCCCCTCAACTTTCCCTTCATAATTGCTGAGGGGCACAGGGCCTTGGGTGGGGCTTTGGTTTCCCGGGCGTTTCTGCACCCTCCTCAGCTCCCTGCCTTAGAGTGGCTTCGGTCACCTGGGCTTTGTTAGTGGTAAGCAGAGAGGGTTTAGTGGGGGCTCTCTATGGCCTTGGCCTTGCTCGGGACCTTGGGGCTGTTCGGCCAGGCAGCCTGGGGAACAACAACAACAACAACAGAGGCCCGAAACTTCGCATCCCAATATCCTTCTTACTTCTATCCCTCTCATTTTGATCGAGCAGAGTTTCGAAGTCTCACTCAATAAATATGTAATTCAAATTAAAGTTCAATGCTATCTCTGCTCATGAACACCAGGGGGTGGAAGTTTCTTTTCTGGTCACATTAAATCTACCGTAGTCAATGACGGGGCGGGAATAATGAGTGGGGTCAGTGTTATCTTAGACTTTCTCGGTGCAACGTTCTCGGGAATATCGCTTCCAGAGAGCGTTGTTTTAAAACTCCAGGAACTACTCCCCTTCGGTTTGACTACGGGAGATATCGTGACTATAACTTATATTTTCATTTTGATTTTCTTTTTGTTTTCATTTTGTATAAATTAAATATTTTGCATTAATATTAATTACCATTGTATTTGTTTTATTTTGTTTTATAACTTTAAATTATAATTATATAATACTTAATGAATTTGTTATATTACTTAAATTTGATTTTATTATATTAACAAAAATTGTGTATTCTTTTCTTATCCATATATATTTATACCCTAATGATTAAATGAAGTGAGGAAGATTAACCCTATATAAGATCCAGAAGACTACTTAGAAATCTGATTAAAATACGAGAACAACTCTTAAATTAAAATATCATCTTAGTAATAAATATTAAAATACGAGAACTAGTCTTAAAGAGACTTTACCTTAATACAAGCACTAAATTAATAAAAGTACTTATCCATACTGAACACCCTTAAACTAAAGTTCATACTTTGTGTTCAACCTAAAGGTCACCCTCTAGACTCCTTCGGGGCCAAATCTTTAACTAAGCTAGTTCCACTAGTCTCCAAACTTTGGGTTGTAACATATTGGGGGCCTGACCGGGATCTTTTCTGATTAATCTCTGCACTTCATTATATGAATTGGGTTTTCTAATGTTCATAGTAAATTCATAAATTTAATTATTTATCTTTACGTCACGATATCTTTAGCCTGAATTATTATATTACTCCTGATGTTTAAATACATTCCTTTCCCTTTAGTCGGTTTGTGCATTTAGAGGTAATGGCTCAGGTTGGTCATAAGTTGGGGAAGTTCTGTGGTTTACGAGATAGTCAGGATCACTCGTCATCTCAAATCCTCATATTCATCCATGTTCATTAACACTAGGCAGACGGTGGTGGACATTGTGTATCAATCTCTTAATCTTTCATGTGACGAAATTAGCGTTTTCGCACATCGGTCACCTATCTGAGTCCCTCCTCTTTAAGTTGAATCTCTTCAGAATAGGAATGACCAGTTAAACTAGTCTTTTATAGCAAATCAAAACTATAGGAGACCATCCACGATCACCTAACATATATCTGTAACTAGAAGTAGGATCTCCTAACGCACATAAATCTCATGCCTTCTTCCTTTAGTTTCGATATCAAGGGATCGTGTCTCACTAATGGTCAGGTTCTTGTCTGTCGTCCTTACTTATCAACCCTCCTGTTGTTGTCGACCATAGTTCGCTCAACAGGTGGGAGTTACTCACACTAATCATGTTGATTTGGGATATTAGTGTCAACCTGACTATTAGGTAACTCGTCTCTACTAGGAATATCCCTAGCCCATATAGTATGCACTTGTTAATAGTTATCCAGGGTTCGTAATCTACCATTACCGGTAACTATAAAGCGAGTCCATATTAGTCTATATTCCCGTTCATTCCAGTCTTTATATTATACAGTATGTGAAGCTATAGTAACTCCATCCTCTATACATTAGCTGTCAGTCTAGTATAAATTGAGCGGTAATCTTCTCTACCTCATCTAGTCCTAATTAAAATCAAAATGGCAAAGTTTAATGCTAAACAATTTTGTCAAGAGCCCTCTATAGACAAACTTAAAGGTCAGGTGATCTCTAAGGATGATTGGAAGTTTATAGCTTATTCCTTTGACATAAGCTATGGGAGTTCACACACTAAGGAAATCCTGAAACACAGTCATAGAAGAACTGACAAATAGAGAAATCTTACCTGCTGAAGCTGTAGATTCACTTACTCCCATGAGTAGTTCATTGATAATGGCTGATAATGATGAAGATTCCCAGAGTACCATACAGGAAAACTCCCAGGGGAAACACTCTCCATCTCCTGAGCCGTGGTCAGAAGACCGACTAGATTTTGAAAGGGAGAAGTTTCGGCAGCAGTTTCTGCACGAGGTTCAGGAGAAAGAGAAGCAGCTTCTGCACGAGGTTCAGGAGAAAGAGAAAGATCGGCAACTGGAACTCTTGAAATTTGAGACACAACAACGCGAGAAAGAGAAAGACAGAGACACAACAACGGGAGAAAGAGAAAGACAGACACAACAACGGGAGAAAGAGAAAGACAGAACTAGAAATTGCTAAAATTCAAAACTTGGAAGAAACAAAACGCCTCAAAGAAGAGAAATTACAGTTGCAGAAGACTGAAATGGAAGCCCAGAAGCCAAGATTCCAACTATCTAAAAACATCTCTCTAGTACCACCCTTTGACGAGAGTGACCCAGAGAAATCTTTCTCCACGTTTGAGAAAACTGCTGAACACCTTAAATGGCTAAAAGAGGAATGGCCATGGCTTCTCCAACCCAAACTCGTAGGAAGAGCTCAGAAAACTTTCAATCACTTGGAGGACGTTAATGACTATGACTTTGTAAAGAGCGCTATATTAGATGCTCACCGCTGATCATTACCGTAGAACTTTTCGGAACTACATCAAGCCAGAAAACATACATTTTTGGAGTTTGCCATGGATAAACTACGGATGCTTAAAAAATGGTTAGCTGCTAAAAATGTCACCACCTTCACAGAGTTAGTTAACCTTGTTGTTCTAGAGGAGTGGAAGCGTAGGTTACCGCCCAGTATGCTAGTATATATAGAGGAGAAGGGAGTGCATGACTTTACCAAGGCTGCTCAATTAGCTGACAGCTATGCTTTAATCCATAGGGTTGTACCAAGCTATGATAGGACAAAAACCCCAAATGTGAGATTCTCCTCAAGCTATAACCCTGTGTCTAGAGTCATGTCGCAAACAAATGCTCCCAAAAGCCCATCTCAAAGTCAAGGAAAGTCTGAAGATTTCTGCTCATATTGTAAACAGACAGGGCATAACATCATGCAGTGTACACATCCTAAGTGTAAGACCTCTGCTGCATACAAACTCACACTTGCCACTTCTCAAAAACAAACTAAACCTTCTGGGGCACCTATAACATGTATACATACCCAGAATGCCTCTTCTGATCCTTTTTCTGCCTTTAAGGTACCTGGAACTGTCTCTCTTCCAGATGACCCACAGACTTACCCAGTTACCATCTTAAGAGACACTGGATCAGCCCAAAGCTTGTTGTGTAAGACTGCCTTGCCTTCAGTTGAGAACCACTACACTGGGGAAAAAGTTACACTTAAATTTTTAAGCTCTGGTCATACTGCAGACATGGCTGATATACAGATAGGCAGTGACCTGATCCAGGGGTCAGTTAGAGTAGCAGTCTTGGATACAGATCTTCCTATTTCGGGGGTAACTTTCCTTTTAGGAAATGACTTGGCTGGACATGGGATGATTCCTGACATGATGGTGAGAGACAAACCCATGTTACACAGTCTTACTGCAAAGCTAGATCAGGAGAAACCACATATTTTCCCGGTTTGCGCTGTCACCCGTTCACAAACTGCTGCAGTGTCTAATGACTCTCGCTCACCCTCAGGTCAGGATACCTTGTTCACCCAGATCATGTCTAGGGAAAACCTCATACAAGCTCAAGAGGCAGACGCTTCACTTGCTAAGCTCAGGCACATTGCTGATGACAAACCCATAAATGGGAAAAACCCTAACATCTACTATCACAAAGGGGTCCTTATGCGTAGTTTTCACCCGCCTGATAGGCCTGACTCAGATACTTGGTCTATAGTACATCAGGTAATCATCCCTACCTCCATCAGATCTGCTGTAATGGGATTAGCTCATGACGGAAACTCTGGTCATTTGGGACAGAGAAATACATACAGAAAGATCCTAGCTCATTTCTTTTGGCCAAACATGAAAAAAGATGTAACCAAATTTGTAAAGTCTTGTCACACTTGCAATATAGTAGGAAAGCCAAATGAGACCATCCCTAAAGCTCCACTTGCTCCTATCCCTGTCACTACAGAGCCCTTTGAGAAAATAGTAATTGATTGTGTAGGGCCTCTTCCCAAAACTAAGAAAGGGAACCAGTACCTACTTACCGTAATGTGTGCTGCAACTAGGTATCCTGAGGCTTTCCCTTTAAAAGATATCAAGGCTAAGACTATTGTGTCCCATCTGTTGCATCTTTTCACAAAAGTAGGCATTCCTAAAGAAATTCAGAGTGATCAGGGGTCAAATTTTACAAGTAACCTAATGAAAGCAGTACTGAGGGAGTTAGAGGTAGATAAGAAGATAGCCACTGCGTACAGACCTCAGACCCAGGGTTGCCTAGAACGCCATCATCAATCTCTGAAATCCATTATAAAAGTTTTGTTTTGAGACTGAGAAAGAGTGGGATCTCAACATTGACTGGCTTCTTTTTGCCGTTAGAGAGTGCCCTCAAGAGTCACTAGGATACTCCCCTTTTGAGTTGCTATATGGGCGTCAGATCAGAGGCCCTCTAAAGGTCTTGAAAGATTCTTGGTTTGTGGAAGTATCTGATCATCCTTCTCGCACAGTTGCAGAGTACATAAATGAGTTAAAACTTTAGATGTCAAATGTAAGAGCGCTAGCACTGGCCAACCTTGAGAAGAGTCAGTCAAGAATGAAAACCCACTACGATCGCAAGTCTGAAAGTAGAACATTTAGTCCTGGAGACAAAGTCCTTCTCTTCCTGCCCATTCCTGGTAGTCCATTAAAAAGCAAATTTTGTGGCCCATATGTAGTCTCTCAGAAACTTTCCAAGCTAAACTATGTTGTTCGCACTCCTGATCGAAGGAAGGATCAAAGGATTGTTCACTTAAACCAGATGAAGGCGTACATAGAAAGGCCGCTTGAGGAGAATACCCCAGTACTAGCTGTAAATACTGTACCACATTCTGTACCAGACTCGTGGGAATTGCAAAAGGTAGGAGACTCTGATGTGATTGAGTTCGGTGATCTTCCTTCACCTTGTGGAAGCCCAAAGAACAGCGAACTATTATGTACCTTAGATCAATATTTGTCGGACATGTCGCCATCACGTAGAGATGATCTTAGGAAATTGCTTGTAAGTTACCCTTCAGTCACATTGGATGTCCCTGGCTTTTGCAAGGACCATCATCACGATGTTATCTTGACCTCACCAGAAGTAAGACCTATCAAACAATCACCATACAGACTAAACCCTCAGAAGCAAGAGATCATGAGAAAGGAAATTGACTTTATGTTGGAGAAGTCCTTAGTGTAACCAAGTCATTCCCCTTGGGCATCACCCTCTTTATTAGTCCCAAAACCAGACGGTAGTAGTAGGCTGTGTACTGATTACAGGAAAGTAAATGCAGTGACAGTCCCTGATGCATATCCACTACCTAGAATTGATGACCTAATAGATAAAGTAGGGGCTGCTAAGGTAGTATCAACCATAGACTTGCAGAAGGGGTATTACCAAATTGGGATGACCGATAGAGCTAAAATCATCTCGGCTTTCACCACACCTTTTGGGCTCTTCCAATATAGTCATGCCTTTTGGCATGATGAATACTCCTGCCACATTTCAAAGGGTCATGTATTATACTATTCAGGATTTAGAAGGTGTAGACACTTACTTAGATGACATCGTGATTATTTCAGATACTTGGGAGGATCATCTTTCCAGACTGGATGGGCTGATGGAGCGCTTGGCTGCTGCTGGATTCACCATCAACCTAGCCAAGTCCTGCTTTGGACGTGGATCAGTGACCTACCTTGACCATGTGATGGGTCAGGGTACTGCACATCCCAAGGAAACTAATGTGGAGACCATCACCGCCTTTCCCCAGCCAACTGACCGCAAATCCATCATGCGGTTTTTAGGGATGTGCGGATTCTACCGCAGATTCTGTCCGAACTTTGCAGCCATATCGGCGCCCCTCTCAGATCTTGCAAGCCCTAAAATTAAGTTTGTCTGGACTCCCACCTGTACTGCTGCCTTTGACCAACTGAAGTGCCTCCTTTCATCCTACCCGGTACTTCATGCTCCTGATTCCGCATTGCCTTACCATCTTCAGGTTGATGCGAGTGATAGAGTAGTCTGGGCAGTACTTCTGCAACCAGATAAGACAACTGGCGTCCTACATCCTGTCTCGTACTTCTCCACCATACTGAAGAGACACCAGAGGAGTTATTCCACAGTGGAGAAGGAGTGCTTGGCGATGGTATCAGCGGTGAAGAAGTTCGAATGTTATTTCCCTCAGCACTATCTACCAATCATCATCTATACTGACCAAAACCCTCTTACTTTTCTGCACAAGATGAAGAACAACAACCAACGACTTCTCCGGTGGGCTCTAAAGTTACAGGAGTACCATCTCATTGTTCACCATATTCGTGGGGTAGACAATCGGATTGCAGACGCCTTGTCGAGAGATCTTCCACCTACAGCGGAGCCTATTCCTCCTCTCGCTACCTAGTCCTCTTCGCTCCCTTTCGAGGACTTTGAGGGGGGAGGTGTCACGGACCTATAGGCTCTGACTGTACGGGTTCACTTCCACCCTTCAAATGCATCAACCAGTCTGAGATCGGGGTCGGGGCTTCAAGCAACCAAACCAACAGAGGCCCGAAACTTCGCATCCCAATATCCTTCTTACTTCTATCCCTCTCATTTTGATCGAGCAGAGTTTCGAAGTCTCACTCAATAAATATGTAATTCAAATAAAAGTTCAATGCTATCTCTGCTCATGAACACCAGGGGGTGGAAGTTTCTTTTCTGGTCACATTAAATCTACCGTAGTCAATGACGGGGCGGGAATAATGAGTGGGGTCAGTGTTATCTTAGACTTTCTCGGTGCAACGTTCTCGGGAATATCGCTTCCAGAGAGCGTTGTTTTAAAACTCTAGGAACTACCCCCCTTCGGTTTGACTACGGGAGATATCGTGACTATAACTTATATTTTGATTTTGATTTTCTTTTTGTTTTCATTTTGTATAAATTAAATATTTTGCATTAATATTAATTACCATTGTATTTGTTTTATTTTGTTTTATAACTTTAAATTATAATTATATAATACTTAATGATTTTGTTATATTACTTAAATTTGATTTTATTATATTAACAAAAATTGTGTATTCTTTTCTTACCCATATATATTTATACCCTAATGATTAAATGAAGTGAGGAAGATTAACCCTATATAAGATCCAGAAGACTACTTTGAAATCTGATTAAAATACGAGAACAACTCTTAAATTAAAATATCATCTTAGTAATAAATATTAAAATACGAGAACTAGTCTTAAAGAGACTTTACCTTAATACAAGTACTAAATTAATAAAAGTACTTATCCATACTGAACACCCTTAAACTAAAGTTCATACTTTGTGTTCAACCTAAAGGTGACCCTCTAGACTCCTTCGGAGCCAAATCTTTAACTAAGCTAGTTCCACTAGTCTCTCCAAACTTTGGGTTGTAACAATATTACCTATGATGTTACTCTCTTTTTCTCAGTTATACGAACGATCACTTATAACTGTATTATGTTACTAAACCATCTGTCTACTAATAACTTCCTAATCCTGCCAGGGCAGCAGTTCCCTTTCCAATGTTCCCTTACCCACTCTAAACCACTGTTTGGACACTCGATCCTCAGTGTTTTGGAGGACAAGCAGCCTAAAGAGGTCACTATACCTGTTGTTGCTTGATTTCCTTTGTACTCCTTTGTATACACACACTACTACTGACCACACACGCTCACAGACACACCTTTCTACTGAACATACACACACATTCACACTACTGCTAGAAAACATACACACACACACACACACACACACACACTTCTACTACTAAGCACACAAACACTACTTCTACTAAGCATACACATACATTCCTACACAAACTACTACTACCACTACTGAGCATACACACACACTACTCCTATTGAGCACACACACACTATTACTACGGTACTGTACACACACACACACTTCCACTACTGCTACATAACATGCACACACATTACTCCTACTGAGCACACACACACTGTTACTGCTACTGAGCACACACACACTGTTACTGCTACTGAGCACACACACACTGTTACTCCTACTGAGCACACACACACTGTTACTGCTACTGAGCACACACACACTGTTACTGCTACTGAGCACACACACACTGTTACTGCTACTGAGCACACACACTGTTACTGCTACTGAGCACACACACACTGTTACTGCTACTGAGCACACACACACTGTTACTGCTACTGAGCACACACACACTGTTACTGCTACTGAGCACACACACTGTTACTGCTACTGAGCACACACACACTGTTACTGCTACTGAGCACACACACACTGTTACTGCTACTGAGCACACACACACACACACTGTTACTGCTACTGAGCACACACACACTGTTACTGCTACTGAGCACACACACACTGTTACTGCTACTGAGCACACACACACACACTGTTACTGCTACTGAGCACACACACACTGTTACTGCTACTGAGCACATACACACATACATACACACTATTACTACTACTGAGCACGCACACGCACACATACACTACTACTACTGGGCATACACACACACACACACCCTACTACTGAGTACACACACACAATACTAGTACTGAACACACATACACTAATACTGCTACTGAGCACACACACACTACTACTTCTACTGAGCACACACACGCACACATACACTACTACTACTGGGCATACACACACACACACACTACTACTGAGTACACACACACATTACTAGTACTGAACACACATACACTACTACTGCTACTGAGCACACACACACACTACTACTACTGATCACACACACACACACACTACCACTACTGAACACACACACACTACTACTAATATTAAGCACACACACACACACACTATTACTACTACTGAGCATACACACACACACAGACTACTATTACTAAGCGCGCGTGCACACACACACACACACACTAGTACTACAACTAAGCACACATACACACACACAGTGTGTGTATTTATGTGCATTTATGTATGTACAGTATATGTGTATGTATGTATGCGTTAATTATCTATATATGTATGTGTCTATAGTGTATACTGTTTGTGGTTCGAGGCTCGGGCCCGGCTGAGAGTATTCTATCACACACACACACACACACACACACATACAAAGGAACAAACACACACACACACACCTACACTAAAGAATGTCCCATATACTATAATTCCTCCAAGGTGTGTCTACTTATTTTATATCCTTCTTTTGTTCTCTACCGAGGATTACCTCCCATTGTAGTAGGCTTTACCTGACCCTACCTGTACGGACCCATAGGCCGTTTCGCCTTTACCCTTTCCAAACTCATTTGATCTCTTCAGACGTTTGACATTCCATTCTAATTGGCTTTACCTGACCTACAGTCCCTTGCCCCATAACCCTTTTCCAATTCCCTCATTTAATCTCTCCCAAGGATTTAACTCCCATTATTAGCCTCACCTGACCCTACCAGAACAGTTTGTGTATGTATGTATGTTTGTATGCATACGTGAGCGTTTATGTATACGGGCATGTGCACACTTACTGCATGTTCTTATGTTCTTATATATGTATGTATATATATGCGTATGTATGTGTGTACGTATGTGTATATATGTATGTTCTGTATAATTGTATATCAGTAAAATAAATGTGTACTGTATATGCACTGTAAATCACTTACTCTCATGGTTAATTTATGATAATTTGTATTTTGCACTAGCATAATTGATTTTTTTTTTTTTAATATAAAGTATATTATACTCACACATTGTAAACTGAGCATACCATTTTCATATCTGTACATCTCATGCTCATCCACTAAATTGTAAAATTTGTATTTTCAGCTCATGAGGCTGCCATTCTTTAATAAACTGCTTATTATTATTAGGGGTTCGTCCCCTACGGGGAACCCCTATTGTAAGTACAGCTATTTCTTTAGTAATATAAGGGGACTTCACTCTAACATCAATTCTGTACACCAATTTCTTCAAGCAGAATCCCCTACTCTCCTTTTTTTGACAGAGACTCAAGTAACATCCACATCTGACACATCTAGATTTAATTTTCCAGGTTATCAACTGCTCCAAAATTTCAGACCTAAAGGTGGTGTATGTTGCTTCGCAAAATCTGAAATTGCCCTGGAGGAGGTTACTAGTTTCAATTGTCCCTATTTTGATTATTCTATATACAAATTATTTTCTGCTGGTAAATTTAAATACATATGTTGCATCTACCGTTCCCCAAATACTCCTCCAGAGCAAAGTCTTTTTGATTCTCTGTCCTCACAATTCAGTGTCCTCAACTTAAATGCTTCTTCTGAAATCACTGTGTTGGGTGATTTTAATGTCCATAATGTTGAATGGCTCACTCATTCAGCCAGGACTGATGATGCTGGTCTTGAATGTGAGCTATTTGCAGACTCATTTAATCTCATTCAACTAGTCAACCAACCCACCCGTGTACCAGATAATCCTAATCATAATTCCCACCTACTGGACTTATTTTTAACAACCAATTCAGAAAATTATGATGTTACAGTGAGGTCCCCACTTGGATCTTCTGATCACTGTCTGATACAGGCCACCTGTCTATCACCTACCACACCTTCCCACTCTGAACCTGTTTTGGTGACTAAATGGCATTACGATAGGGCAGACTGGGAGGGTCTTCAAGGTTTCTTTATTGATATTCCCTGGACCTCTTTCTTTTCTAATGATGCACACTCCACCTTGAGCCACATACAAGATTTTGTAAAAATTGGAATGGAAACTTTTATTCCTCATCAAAAGTACAGTAAAAGATCTAATTCACCTAAATGGTTTGACCATAATTGTGCTAGAGTAACTGAACAAAAAGCAATAGCCTACAATGCATACACAAGATCAAAAACACATGAAGCCTTTAATTACTTTAGAAACATCAGAAATCATGCCAAAACTGTATTAAACCTAACTAAATCAAACTTTCTCCATAAGCAGGCAAATAAACTTCTAAATAATCCAAATGATAACAAAATATTTTGGTCTACTCTTAACTCATTCAAATCCAACTTCACTACTGCTTCATCCATTCCACCATTAAAATCTCCGACTGGCAATCTTGTAAGTGACCCACGAGGTAAAGCTAACCTTCTTGCAGATATTTTCTCCACCAACTCAACCTTAGATGAAATAAATCAAGATGTCCCTGTACTTAATTTTAATTCACCTGAAATTCCCTCACTTAAGATCCACACCAGACATGTCAAAACTATTTTGCAGAATCTCTCAGTAGATAAGGCTCCTGGTCCAGATGAAATTCCTCCAATAGTACTTAAGAATTGCTCCTTGGTGCTCGCTCCTGTATTGGCAAAATTTTTCCGTCTGTGTACTCATACCTCATGCTTCCCAGTACCCTGGAAAGAAGCAAACATCCATCCAGTTCCTAAAAAAGGTGCCTCTTCAGATCCATCAAACTACAGACCAATAGCTATAACTTCCACTCTTGGCAAAGTTTTTGAAATTATATTAAATAATCACATAATTAAGCATCTGGAGAACAATAAATTAATCAGTGATAGGCAATATGGTTTTAGACGATGTCGATCAACTGCAGACATTCTTTGCCTTCTTACGCATCAAATCAACCAAGCTACAGACCAACATGGTGAAACACATACAATAGCACTGGATATATCAAAGGCATTTGATAGAGTCTGGCATCAATCCTTATTGTCGAAGATGTCACACTACGGCCTTGCATCATTAGTTCCACTAATTTCTTCTTATCTTCATAACAGAAAAATCTGTGTAATGGTAGATGGCCTTTATTCTCAATTTCACTCAATAAATGCTGGTGTTCCCCAGGGATCAGTTTTTGGCCCCAACTCTGTTCCTCATTCATATCAATGATCTCATATCTACCACTCATATCCAATACATTCCTACGCAGATGACTCAACACTCCACAGTTCCTTCACATTTACCAATTCTTTCACCCAACCCGATCTTATAAATTCAAAAATAAACACTGCAATTTCTCTGAACCAGGACCTTTCTAGAATTAATGAATGGGGACAAGAGAATCTAGTTTCCTTTAATGCACAGAAAACCAAGTACATTCAATTTTCTAACCGACAGAATCTCACTGACTCCCATATATTTTTTAATGATGTAAATATTCCACTTCCCCTAGTATTGACATTCTCGGTGTAACATTAACTACTAACTTGAGCTGGACACATTATGTTAGAAGCAGTGCTAAGAATGCCTCTAAAAAACTGGACTCCTGTACAGAGTTCGAGAATTCTTCACTGACGAGCAGTTGGCCGTAATATATAAAAGTCATGTGCGCTCTCAGATGGATTACTGTTCACCTCTGTGGGTGGAAGTGGAGTGGTTGCATTGATGCAGTTGGACAAAATTCAAAATAAAGCTATTAGATTAATCAATAACCCTGCAATCACACAGGACCTTCCTACATTAGCCATACGAAGAAACGTTGCATCCCTTGCATTATTCTACAGATATTTTCACAGCAATTGTTCCGAGGAACTTGCTTCAATTGTGCCGCCTTCATCATCCACATCTTTCCCCGTAGAACTAGGGCAGCTGAGAGCGCCCATGAATTTACACTTTCTCCTCCACAATGCAGAACTTCTGCTTATCAGAATTCATTTATCCCTAGAGCTACTACTCTTTGGAATTCACTTCCCTCGAATTGCTTTCCACAAACTTACAATCAACAAATGTTTAAATCCAGTTGTTACAAACATTTTATGAATGGAGGATGCCTTTAGGCACATGGACCTTTTTGTTTTATCTGTGTTTTTCCTTCCTCCGTTCATTGTCTCTTATAAAAAAAAAAAAAAAAAAAAAATCATAAAACCTGGGTTTTCATCCAAATTCTTCTTACGCACCGGTTTCGACGCAATAACTCCAGAACCGCTTTTTGGATCGGGATCAAACTTTCACAAGAGGTGCGTTTTTGTATTGGGCAACTTTTGATATGCTAAACATCCGGCATGGCGGCCAAACAGGTCCGTGGCAGCCGATTTTCCGAAAAACTTTACGCCTAAATACTGTCTCTCCCACTCACAGGAAACGACTGGGCTTTGGCATACGCACTCCCCTACTAATGCTCCACAAATTTTATAGAGAAGGTTTTGCTATTGCAATCTTGAAAAAACTCTAATTCCAATTAACCCCTAACTATCGGCGCGCAACATAAGTAGAGTATAATAAATCTGGACTATATGGCGGCGCGCGACATAGGTCGTGTGGCAATTTCAGCACGTAATGTTGCTGAGAGAGAGAGAGAGACAAGTGGTGGCAGGAGAGTAGCGAGCGTATGACTGCTCCAGATCACCGCGGCGAACCTACTGACACGAATCCCACCTCCTCCCTCCCTCTCTCACTCGCTACATACTGAATATATGGGGAAAGTACCGAATTACATGCTTTTTGCACTCGTCTTGCGCGGTTGTTGCAAGAAAACTAGCCGTCATAAAAGGATCGTTATGGTGTCATTGGAAAGCTCTGTTTATGCCCTTTCAGAGATAGATACTTGTTTTACGCTCTGGGTCTTATTTAGGCATGAAAATGATCACGTAAACAGCCCTATTTTGGCTAAAAACACCCCGCTGGGCGGTACATATAAATAAACCGCTAGCCCGCTAATAAGGTGTTAAAATTCCACATCTTGAAAACTACGCCGATGATCAAAGCCATGCTTGCGTAGATGGGTGAGGCTCGCAATTCTGAACGTTTTGATACCAACAAAATATAAATGGGTGGAATAGTTTGGCAGCAGCATTGAAAACTGTCTATTCTTAAATTACTTTAAAACCGAATTCGCTACCCACACAAAGTTTACCGTCTACAGTCTATAGGCTTCCACGCATCCCCCAGTTTTGCTTAATAACATAATCTCTTTATTATTCAGATCTATAATTTTTTTTTTATTTAACTCTCTCAAAACAGTTAGAGTCCCTACGAATTCCAGCAATTATTTAGCC
>CM064523.1:41081884-41136999 GCA_032716605.1 Paralithodes platypus | reverse complement strand
CTTGTCCCCATTCATTTATTCTAGAAAGGTCCTGGTTGAAGGAAATTGCAGTGTTCATTCTTGAATTTATAAGATCGGGTTGGGTGAAAGAATTGGTTAATGTGAAGGCACTGTGGAATGTTGAGTCATCTGCGTAGGAATGTATTGGATTATGAGTGTTAGATATGAGATCATTGATATGAATGAGGAACAGAGTTGGGGCCAAAACTGATCCCTGGGGAACACCAGCATTTATTGAGTGAAATTGAGAATAAAGGCCATCTACCATTACACGTATTTTTCTGTTATGAAGATAAGAAGAAATTAGTGGAGCTAATGATGCAAGGCCGTAGTGTGACATCTTCGACAATAAGGATTGATGCCAGACTCTATCAAATACCCTTTGATATATCCAGTGCTATTGTATGTGTTTCACCATGTTGGTCTGTAGCTTGGTTGATTTGATGCGTAAGAAGGCAAAGAATGTCTGCAGTTGATCGACATCGTCTAAAACCATATTGCCTATCACTGATTAATTTATTATTCTTCCAGATGCTTAATTATGTGATTATTTAATATAATTTCAAAAACTTTGCCAAGAGTGGAAGTTATAGCTATTGGTCTGTAGTTTGATGGATCTGAAGAGGCACCTTTTTTGGGGAACTGGATGGATGTTTGCTTCTTTCCAGGGTACTGGGAAGCATGAGGTATGAGTACACAGACGGAAATTTTTTGCCAATACAGGAGCGAGCACCAAGGAGCAATTCTTTAAGTACTATTGGAGGAATTTCATCTGGACCAGGAGCCTTATCTACTGAGAGATTCTGCAAAATAGTTTTGACATGTCTGGTGTGGATCTTAAGTGAGGGAATTTCAGGTGAATTAAAATTAAGTACAGGGACATCTTGATTTATTTCATCTAAGGTTGAGTTGGTGGAGAAAATATCTGCAAGAAGGTAGCTTTACCTCGTGGGTCACTTACAAGATTGCCAGTCGGAGATTTTAATGGTGGAATGGATGAAGCATTAGTGAAGTTGGATTTTAATGAGTTAAGAGTAGACCAAAATATTTTGTTATCATTTGGATTATTTAGAAGTTTATTTGCCTGCTTATGGAGAAAGTTTGATTTAGTTAGGTTTAATACAGTTTTGGCATGATTTCTGATGTTTCTAAAGTAATTAAAGGCTTCATGTGTTTTTGATCTTGTGTATGCATTGTAGGCTATTGCTTTTTGTTCAGTTACTCTAGCACAATTATGGTCAAACCATTTAGGTGAATTAGATCTTTTACTGTACTTTTGATGAGGAATAAAAGTTTCCATTCCAATTTTTACAAAATCTTGTATGTGGCTCAAGGTGGAGTGTGCATCATTAGAAAAGAAAGAGGTCCAGGGAATATCAATAAAGAAACCTTGAAGACCCTCCCAGTCTGCCCTATCGTAATGCCATTTAGTCACCAAAACAGGTTCAGAGTGGGAAGGTGTGGTAGGTGATACACAGGTGGCCTGTATCAGACAGTGATCAGAAGATCCAAGTGGGGACCTCACTGTAACATCATAATTTTCTGAATTGGTTGTTAAAAATAAGTCATTGGTGGGAATTATGATTAGGATTATCTGGTACACGGGTGGGTTGGTTGACTAGTTGAATGAGATTAAATGAGTCTGCAAATAGCTCACATTCAAGACCAGCATCATCAGTCCTGGCTGAATGAGTGAGCCATTCAACATTATGGACATTAAAATCACCCAACACAGTGATTTCAGAAGAAGCATTTAAGTTGAGGACACTGAGTTGTGAGGACAGAGAATCAAAAAGACTTTGCTCTGGAGGAGTAGTTGGGGAACGGTAGATGCAACATATGTATTTAAATTTACCAGCAGAAATTAATTTGTATATAGAATAATCAAAATCAATAGGGACAATTGAACCCTAGTAACCTCCTCCAGGGCAATTTCAGATTTTGCGAAGCAACATACACCACCTTTAGGTCTGAAATTTTGGAGCAGTTGATAACCTGGAAAATTAAATCTAGATGTGTCAGATGTGGATGTTACTTGAGTCTCTGTCAAAAAAAGGAGAGTAGGGGATTCTGCTTGAAGAAATTGGTGTACAGAATTGATGTTAGAGTGAAGTCCCCTTATATTACTAAAGAAATAGCTGTACTGACAAGCAGCTTTGGGACGTTGCAATGCTCTTGACACAGTCGCATGATGACGACCGGGAGGGCCCTGTGTCAATAACCCAACCCTGCCGGGGGTGGATATCCGAGGGACCACCAGGTTTGCTCTTAACAATTGTACTGCCATATTTATAAGGTAAGTGTATGGTGTTACATGTATGATATGTAGTGGGAAGAGTAGTATTTTATGGATAGAGGATAGCGATGTAGGGCAATGTCGTGAAGTTGGATGTGTATGTTATATAAAGAGGGTTTTCCTGATACCCCTGATGTGTGAGGCAGAAAGATATGTATCCAGCTACCAAGGCCTGGGAGAGAAAATGGAATCCCGAAAATGAGTCTCCCGAAACCTTGGCGGTAGTACTTCCCTGGGCGGGGCTGCCTACCCCTACTACCTAATACAGAAGATAGAGACTTTTTAGCAGAGTATTCACTTCCCGGTTATGTAATGTTTGAGAAAAGCCGAATAAATCGAAATGGAGGTGGCGTTTTACTTTATATCAAAGAAAGTCTTAACCCTACCCTCTTGTCAAAACCTCAAATTGTGAACGTCGACGCATCTTTTGTGCTAATAAAGAATAATAAAGGTACAAAAATAATACTTGCATTAATATACAGACCTCCAGCTCAATCAGTGCAAACTGACCGAGAAATTTACGAACAAATTGCAGATGTAAGTAACTCACAAGATACCGTAATTTTGGCGACTTTAATTTACCTGTGACCAAGTGGGGCGATACTCTTACTTCACACTCCGGACATGACTTGTATACGAACTTGCAAGAGAGTTCGCTTTATCAATTTGTTCGAACGTCAACCCGTGGTAATAACGTTCTTGACATTGTACTTGCAACAAAAGAAGAATTAATAGAGAATTTGAATGTTGGTGATGAATTCATTAACAGCGACCATCGTACGATAACTTTCACTTTAAAGTTTACTAGTAACGAACCAAATAGTAGCATCGAAAAAGTCCCTAATTTCAAGAAAGCAAACTTCCATAAACTTAGAGCTATGTTTAAAGAAACTGACTGGAGCTTTTTAATTCACAATAACGACATAAATACATCTTGGAAGTTATTCGAAGCCACTTACCTAAAAGCAGTGCAAGACTGCATACCATCAAAAATACGGCGTCCAGGCCATAATAATAAGCCCAAATGGTGGAATAAAGATATTTCAAACTGCCTGCTTGCTAAAAAATTTGCTAATGATAGATTCAAATCCTCACAAAATGATGAAGAACGGCTGAAATTTGTAGAGCTACGACGCAAAGCCAAAAAGTTAATTAAGCAAAGTAAAAAGACCTTAGAGTTACATATTGCGAATCAAAGTAAAACAAACCCGAAAGAATTCTATAGTTATATCAGAAAGAAAAAAGTAGGTACTTCAACTGTTGGACCGTTAGTCGATGAAAATGGAGAATACACCAAAGACGAAGTACAAATGAGTAATGCCCTCAATACCTTCTTTGCATCAGTTTTTACAACAGAAGACCTCAGTGATATCCCTACACCATCGCCGATTCAGATTGATAATTCAGATGTTCTAAGCAATATCACCGTTACAGAGAGAGAAGTATTGAATTGTTTAGATAAACTCAAGGTAAATAAAACGCCTGGACCTGATACAATCTCGCCTAGAGTTCTAAATGAAGCTAAGGATGAGCTCTCCAAACCACTGACATTACTATTCAATAAATCCTTGCAGTCTGGAACTATGCCCGATCAGTGGAAGCTAGCCAACGTAACACCGATATTAAAAAAAGGCAGCAAATCCCTACCCAGTAACTATCGTCCAATTAGCTTAACCCTTAATTAGCGGCGAGCAACATAAGTCGAGTTAAATAAAGCTGGACTATGTGGCGGCGCTCGACATAACTCGAGTGGCAATTTCAGCACGTAATGTGGCTGAGAGAGAGAGACAAGTGGTGGCAGGAGACTAGCGAGCGTATGACTGCTCCAGACCACCGCGGCGAACCTACTGACACAAATCTCAGCTCCCTCCTCCCTCTCTCACTCGCTACATACTCAATTATGTACTGAAAGTACCGAATTACCTGCATTTTGCACTCGCGTTGCACGGTTATTGCAAGAAAACTATCCATCATACAAGGATCGTTATGGTGTCATTCGAAAGCTCTGTTTATGCCCTTTCAGGGATAGGTACTTGTTTTACGTTCTGGGTCTTATTTAGGCATGAAAATGATCACGTAAACAGCCCTATTTTGGCTAAAAACACCCCGCTGTGCGGTACACATAAATAAACCGCATAGGCCGCTCGTAAGGTGTTAACCTCAGTTGTATGTAAAATGCTAGAAACGGTCATAAGAGACAGACTCGTAAATCACTTAGAGGAAAATAACATACTTAAAGATACTCAACACGGCTTTCGTAAAAAACGTTCCTGTTTAACAAACCTCTTAGACTTCTTCCACGATATCCTCAACCTCTCCGATGAGAGTAAAGCTGTAGATATTATATACCTTGATTTTCAATAGGCCTTTGACAAAGTTCCCCACAAACGTTTACTGCTAAAACTAAAAGCGCATGGAATACAAGACGGTGTGTTGAAATGGATAGAAAATTGGCTCAGCGACAGAAAGCAAAGAGTAGTCATAAACGGTAAGGCATCTAAATGGATCAATGTAAGTAGCGGGGTACCCCAGGGATCGGTACTAGGACCAATTCTCTTTCTAATTTACATCAACGACATAGATGAGGGTCTCACCTGTACAATCTCAAAATTTGCTGACGATACAAAAATTGCAAATAGCGTACTCTCAAAAGAACAAGTTGACGATATGCAACACAATCTAGATAAATTGTCATGTTGGGCCCAAATTTGGCAAATGAGTTTCAATGCGGATAAATGTAAAGTACTACATATCGGATACCTAAATGAGAAAGCAAACTATTCGATGAATGGCACTCAGCTTAAGAATGTAAACAGAGAAACCGATCTGGGAGTAACAATATCGAGTAACCTAAAACCGAGTCAACAATGTTCAGAAGTTGTTAAGAAGGCAAACAAAATAATTGGCTTTATAGGCAGGTCATTTGAGCATAAATCCAAAGAAGTTATCCTCACCCTTTACAATTCCTTAGTCCGCCCTCTTCTGGAATACTGCGTTCAATCCTGGTGCCATTATTACCAAAAAGATATAAACAAGCTAGAACGAGTTCAATGTAGAGTTACCAAAATGATTCCTAGCCTAAAGAACAAACCATACGAAGAGCGTCTTAGAGAATTAAATCTATTTCCTTTAACCCAGCGCAGATTAAGAGGTGACTTAATTCAAGTGTTCAAAATCATCAAAGGCATCGACAATATGAACTGTAGTAAGTACTTCACTATCGACCAATCTAATTACACGCGGGGAAACGGTTGCAAAATTATTGGTAAATCTTTTAACTCACACGAATCTAAGAATTTCTTCTTCAATCGAGTTGTCAACTTGTGGAATGGGCTTCCCCGAAACGTTATAGACTGCATCACCGTTGATTCATTTAAACTCCGCCTAGACAAATAATCTCGCATCAAACCCGCGACTTACTGCGTTTGTAAATGAATAACTTTATTTTATCCCCCCCTCAGTTACTAACCCATCTGTCCCCTACTAACTTCCTAATCCTGCCACGGACATTAGTTCCAGGGCAGTAGTTCCCTTTCCAATGTTCCCTTACCCACTCTAAACCACTGTTTGGACACTTGATCCTCAGTGTTTTGGAGGACAAGCAACCTAGAAGGGTCACTAGATCTGTTGTTGCTTGATTTCCTTTGTACTCCTTTGTACTCCTTTGTAGAGTATAACCAAGGTCATGATAATGATAATATGTAGAGTATAACCAAGGTCATGATAATGATAATATGTAGAGTATAACCAAGGTCATGATAATGATAATAGGTAGAGTATAACCAAGGTCATGATAATGATAATAGGTATAGTATAACCAAGGTCATGATAAAGATAATATGTAGAGTATAACCAAGGTCATGATAATGATAATAGGTAGAGTATAACCAAGGTCATGATAATGATAATATGTAGAGTATAACCAAGGTCATGATAATGATAAGTTGTAGAGTATAACCAAGGTCATGATAATGATAATAGGCTGAGTATAACCAAGGTCATGATTATGATAATAGGTAGAGTATAACCAAGGTAATGATAATGATAATAGGTAGAGTATAACCAAGGTCATGATAATGATAATAGGTACAGTATAACCAAGGTCATGATAATGATAATAGGTAGAGTATAACCAAGGTCATGATAATGATAATAGGTAGAGTATAACCAAGGTCATGATAATGATAATAGGTAGAGTATAACCAAGGTCATGATAATAATAATAGGTAGAGTATAACCAAGGTCATGATTTGATAATAGGTAGAGTATAACCAAGGTCATGATAATGATAATATGTAGAGTATAACCAAGGTCATGATAATGATAATAGGTAGAGTATAACCAAGGTCATGATAATGATAATAGGTAGAGTATAACCAAGGTCATGATAATGATAATAGGTAGAGTATAACCAAGGTCATGATAATGATAATAGGTAGAGTATAACCAAGGTCATGATAATGATAATAGGTAGAGTATAACCAAGGTCATGATAATGATAATAGGTAGAGTATAACCAAGGTCATGATAATGATAATAGGTAGAGTATAACCAAGGTCATGATAATGATAATAGGTAGAGTATAACCAAGGTCATGATAATGATAATAGGTAGAGTATAATCAAGGTCAAGCTAATGATAATATGTAGAGTATAACCAAGGTCATGCTAATGATAATAGGTAGAGTATAACCAAGGTCATGCTAATGATAATATGTAGAGTATAACCAAGGTCATGATAATGATAATAGGTAGAGTATAACCAAGGTCATGATAATGATAATATGTAGAGTATAACCAAGGTCATGATAATGATAATAGGTAGAGTATAACCAAGGTCATGATAATGATAATAGGTAGAGTATAACCAAGGTCATGATAATGATAATAGGTAGAGTATAACCAAGGTCATGATAATGATAAGTTGTAGAGTGTAACCAAGGTCATGATAATGATACTATGTAGAGTATAACCAAGGTCATGATAATGATAATAGGTAGAGTATAACCAAGGTCATGATAATGATAATATTGCTTTTTGTTTTATATCAGCATGGACAAAACATAATATTATAAGTAATACGTTTCGAATAATAATAGAATATGATGATTTAAAAAAGCAATACACATTATTTCTAAGACTTCCTTGGGTAGCCTCAGCCCTAGAAGAAATTTAAAGGATTCACAAAGAAAATACTGACAGCAGTATTTGAACTAATGCATAGGATATGAGCCAAATTGGATATGAGGATACTAAACTACATAAGGGATGGTAATATGGCAATGGTAGTTAAGGGGATAGGTGTTTTTCATTTGTGTGTTTATTTATGTATGTACAATTATTTTAGTTTTCTCTCTAGGCCTCCATCACACTTTATTAATAAACATCCTGAAGATCCCCCTTCAAGACTAATAAACATCCTGAAGATCCCCCTTCAAGACTAATAAACATCCTGAAGATCCCCCTTCAAGACTAATAAACATCCTGAAGATCCCCCTTCAAGACTAATAAACATCCTGAAGATCCCCCTTCAAGACTAATCAGTATTTGTTTCTGTAGACAAATTTGCCAGCCGAAGGCTGGTTACAAGCTCACTTTCGCTCGCAATAAAAACAACATCTAAATGGTACAAATATCAAAATATTGACAAAGAAATCGACAAACTAATGGGGCACACGTTAAACTTCTCAAAACTATTGGGGCTAAACATGAGGGAGAAGGGGGTCCAGCGACATACCTCTCCTTAAATATGTCCATAGGGGATGAGACGGCTGATAGATATACAGTATATTATAAGATAATACTTCTAAAGTCAATTTGGTCGGCGTGAGGAGAAGAAATGACACCCGACAGATATCATCGGAGAAAAGTGTGAGCAATAATGATCAAAGGTCACACAGGTAATTTACAATTCTCAGATAAATTACAAACAATAGTAAAAAGGATCGGAAATTCATTTAAAGCAAGTTAATAATAGTGAACATAGTAAATACATTTGAAGACTGTGTGACACCACCTTCCTAAACATAAGTCAAATAAACGCTTGAACAAATATACCGGTACATAATGTTGTTGTGCAGCTGAATACGTCACCAACAATAGAAAGGAGGATACGGTTTTGAATGTATATTCTGCATTATTGTATATTAATTTTCCTGTAATTAGTTCACGTTAATAACAAGTTGTTTATTGATTTAACCCTTGTCGTTGATCATATATTTTATTTGTTAAGATGTACACAAGTTTAATGGACATTCGTTTTTCCAACAATGCAATTAGTATAGTAATAATAACACTTTTATATAACACGTCCAAACAGCATATAATGTGTATGCCTACAGGAGTCGGGTTTTAACCCACTGAGCCCTAGCTAGTTTATAATAAATGTACCACCAGGGACTGGCTGTTTCTGAAAAAAAAAAAATCCAGAAACAATAGCGAATGGGGTAGGAATGAAGGAAAAAAAAAAAAAAGATCAACAAGGTCAAATATTGGTCCTACGGAGCCCCCGAAAGTCGATTTTACAAGAGTAAAAAATAGAAGGGAATAACACCCAAAATACCGGTTTTTGCGCACTCACGCGCACACAGTTGGACTTTGAGAGTTTTCAACCATCGGCATGGTTGCGTGGGATACTTACACAGTTCTCATACAAATCTGAGCCCTCTAGGTGCCATAGGATCGGAGTAATTGGGACCGGACCGGCCAGGACGCATGATTTGCGTCGCTGGGGTTTAGCGTTACATACATTGTGGACGCAAACCCTGCGTCGCTGGGGCTCAGTGGGTTAATTCATAGTTCGTTTATTCCACATTATATAGCCTATTGGGTCGCATGAAGGATCCTGCCTGGGTTAAGGGATATTTGTTTTCTCGACACTCATCATCCTCATGATTAGCCCCATTAGTTTGTCGATGTTAACACCTTTTGTGTAAATTTAGGTGTCGATTACTTCCTAGCGAGCGATAGCGAACCTGTAATATAGGATAACCCTACCTTTGTCCAGGACATTGTTCTACCGAAAACTGTAAAAATTTATCTCGAAGGGGGGTCTTAGGGATATTTCTTAAAGGTTGATGAAGGTCTTGGGAGGAAACAAAACATAATATATTCATATATAAATAAAGGAAGAAATAAATAGAAATACATGCACATTTTCAAACCATTCACTCAACCCACCATTTCCTACTCTAACACACGCTCTGCTCCGTTCATAAAAACTCTTAACTGCTTTTAACAAATTTCCTCCAATTTCATAAATCCTTAACACCTTCCACATTGCTTCTCGATCCACACGATCATACACTTTTTCTAAATCCATAAAAGCCCAAAATATCTCCTTATGCTTCTCTAAATACTTCTCGCAGAACTGTCTTACAGAAAAAATCTGATCCAGGCACCCTCTTCCCCTCCAAAAACCGCACTGTTCTTCTCCTATTGCAACTACCGTATACTTTATTATCCTCTCTATCAACACTCTGTCATACAGCTTTCCAATTAGTAATACCACCAGTAATACCACAGCTAAAAACACCACCATCATCACCACCACCATCACCACTACCACTATCACCACCAGAACCACCACAGGCTGCCTGTAAGAAGTGTGTACCCCTAAAGTCAAAAGAGTAACAGAGAGCCAAAGTCAAGGGACGTTGGGGTCAAGATGCCTGGAAAAATTAAGTTTAAAGCAGTCTAAGTCATAAGATGAAGGAACAATTGATTGTGGGAGAGAGTTCCAGACATATCTTGTTGAGTAGAAGAAACTTGAGAAATGTTGCTGATTCTTAAGTTGGAGAGCTGGACAGAATAGGGGTGGGACTGTTCTGAAAGGCGGGTGCCTCGCACCCGCCGCGGGCAAAGGAGGGGGTATGCACTGAGAGAGATCTGAAGAATACTGATCTTTGTAATAGCGATAGAGGAATGAAAGAGATGCAACATTGCAGTGTATAGAAAGAGATTGTTGGGAACTGGTCACTGGAAATGAGTTGATAAGGTGAAATGCTTATGACTTTTTTTATTCTTTTGAGAAATACATTATCAGTGGAACCTCCCCACACCTGCGAACAATACTCAATACATGGACATACTGTGCCCCTATACAAATCAAGAAGCTGTTCGTTCAGGGGGTAATAACTCACAGAGATGATTGACTACACCAAACTTCTGGGAAGCTATTTGAGCAAGAGTGGCAATATGATGTTGAGTGGTACTTGAAAAGTAGACAGAATGGATAAAAAACACCATCTGAGGAAGAGCACTTTATTGACAACGTTTCGCAGATAGCTTCATCAGGTCACTAACAAATACTGGTAATACCTTGATAATGGATGTAAGTATTCCTGGTTCCACGCAAACTTTGCCAATCCATCGATTCAATGTACTTATACTTGGCAGTGGAAACTTGATTTTTTTCCCGTAAATATCTGTAGGTTTTTGTACTCAGACTACGTAAAGTTATTGCTCTACTGATGTCCTCTTCTTCCCAGTTACTGGCTGGTTTGCCTGTTAAAATAGAGTTGATCTGACTGGTGGAGAAATATGCGCACAGACTATTTTTAACATTTTGTAAATGTTGTTTCAGAGACTGTTTTTCTTTTCCCCACTCACATTTCTCCGCCAGAAGATTATCTCTCTCCTTCGTAACCGCCAAGCTCAGGATAGTAGCAGCATTGAGTTGAAGTTGCAGCTTCCTTATTTTCTCTCGGAGTTTCCACCTCAAACCTCCCTTGTTGATGACTTTTGGGATGGGCTCTGTGTTTTCTGTAAGAGTATATAGAGCATGTTGTCAATTAATTATGTACACACCTTACAATTTGCCGTATAAATCCACCTTATAATTAGCCTTATAGCTATATCTTAAAATTAAACCTAAACCAGTACATGCACCTTAGATACACCTGGAAAATAACCTTATAAATACACCCTAACATTACCTTATAATTAGTCTCATAACTATACCTTATAATTAGTCTTATAACCATACCTTATAATTAGTCTTTTAACTATACCTTATAATTATATACCTTACCGTAGGTGTGTGTGTGTGTGTGTGTGTGTGTATTGTCAAGTAATGTGTATAGAAGACATAAAAGTTGATGTACAATAATTTATCTTGTTTATCTGATATAGTATATTCTTATTTATATTAAGTTCCCTAGTCCTCCTCTACCATTTGTCTACTACCCAATACCCCCCCCCCTCTGTCCTACCTGTACCCGCCTATCAAATTGACCCCCCCCCCCCTCTCTTTCTCTCTCTCTCTCTTTCTCTAAATTTAGGTGCTCTAAAGAGAATACTACCCACCCACATAAACTCACCTATTTCTTTCAGTGGCGATCTGGTGTTCATGGTTGCATCACGAAGTACATTGTCTTTTGCTTGACTGTTGAATTGGTGAGTCGTAGGTGTCTGCAATTGTGTGTCGTTTTCATCTCTAAAGCGCTTCTGGCCTCTTATGGACTCACTTTCAGAGGCAGGCATATGTAGAGTAGGTAATGCTCCAGGTTGAAATCTTATTTGGTTGTGTGGTACTGGTAGTCGTAGCAGTTCTTATTTCAAGTTTCTTTTAAAAGCACTTGATTCAAAATGTTTGCCGCAGATTCTTGCACATTGTGGAGTAACTCTGTTTTTTTTACCACATAATGTAGTCCATTTGGCCTTCAGTTGTTCATCTTTGGGAAATAGATGGAATGATACATTTCCTTGTTTAATGAATACAGACTTGCACCCAACAACTTCACAGTATAACGGCATTTTGTTCACTTACAATAGCAGAGTTACACTGTCACACGGCATTATGGTCACTGTTGTATTATAAAATATCGAAGTTATACTTTCACGGCACGAAGATATAGAAAACGGAGGATGCTGCTCCAACGGCTGTGATTTTGAGAATGAGCGGGAAGAAACTGGTGACCCCTTCACCCTTCAACACTCTGACGTCATGCGCGCGGATAGGGAGTTTGAGCGACCCCAGGGGTTGACCTGATAGACCAGTCAAAGTAGGGCTGGACTTAGAACAAATTGCAATAGAAGGTTTTTTGGCTTTAACTTGTTTATTAGGTCCCTCTGATGAACATATAAAAAGTCTCCAACTTTTGGACACCGGGAAAGTGGTTAATTCGGCCTCTAACAGTGTCAGCCCACTCATCAGCCCTGGCATCACATGCAGAAAGTATTGTCCTTTGAAAGTTGAAGGTGCGTACTGGATACACTTCTTCTGAATCATGCTTTGTGTCCAAATAGATTTTTGTACCACAAAAAAAGCAGTTCTCTGTAAAACAAAAGTCTGGTGTCTGAGAACGAAGAGCAGGTTTTTCAGGACGTTTCTTCTGCTTCCCAGGAATTCTATTTGGCTTCGTATTGACATGCTTCTTTCGGCAATCAATGTGCACCGTTTGGCCCTCGGACACGGTAATTGATGGCGTTCCACGTTCAGTACTGGCCTTGTTGATAGTATCTGCTCCCTTCGCCCTCAGCTTGACTGTTTCTCCTTCGTCTAACGTGTTTGAGCAAATGCCGCAGGGATTATGCACCACCTCTTCTTCCATGGCTTCGGTAGATGTCGCACCAATCTGTTGAAACAAGAAACAGATGATGGGATTAGTATAGGCCTAGGCAAAATGTAATAGACAATAATGTGCAGTAAAGGTAGGGCTTGACCTAGAACAAATTGTAATAGAAGGTTTTTTGGCTGTAAGGTTTTTTGGCTGTAAATTAACCACTTTCCAGGTGTCCAAAAGTTGGAGACTTTTTATATGTTCATCAGAGGGACCTAATAAACAAGTTAAAGCCAAAAAACGTTGTTTGTAATACATTTATAGGGTCTAGGAGCAACCAGAAAAAAGTTATCTGTAAATTGAAGCTTTGGACGGCGGCCATCTTGAATTTATGCAAATTAACCACTTTCCCAGTGTCCAAAAGTTGGAGACTTTTTATATGTTCATCAGAGGGACCTAATAAACAAGTTAAAGCCAAAAAACCTTCTATTGCAATTTGTTCTAGGTCCAGTTAAATGATTGCTAGATTTACTGGACTATGATGTATCTACGGACCTTGATGTCTAGCAGAGACCCGTGGTGTCTAGGCAGCCCCCACCGCTTACACTACCACAGCCAGGGCACACAGTACTCGCACACGTTGGGCGCTACATATGACAATATTGCTATCATATTAGAAGTCTCAGTCTCAGTCTCTCTCTCTCTCTCTCTCTCTCTGAGGTTAATATCAATCGATTTTCACGCTACACTATTTGTAGATTAACACACACACACACACACACACACACACACAGAATCGGAAGGCAAAGTTCAGTGTTATAAACCCACATTCTACGCTGATTTCCCTGATAAAACAATGAGGTGTAAATCATTGTGTTCTTTTATCTAATGAACACTCTTTAAATAATACAGGTATGTTATAATCTGCATCATCTTGCAGTGCTGGGTTATACGAGTAGTTCTATTTGCAACATCTGCATCAGGTAATATTATTAATGATAAGAACGTGTATTAATATACAGCTAAAGTTCTTACTGTTGCTATGAGACACTATTAGAATATAGAACATTATCGTTACCGTATCATGATTATAGAATCTAACTTCGATGAAATTCTGTTTACTATGGAAATATATGGGATTATAACTAAGCATTATTTAGTTTACTGGGTATATAATTTAAGTTCTATTTTACAAAATCACACACACACACACACACACAGTGGTCCGTAGCATATTGGTTATCTCGCTTGGTGCACAGCCAAAAGGACACGGGTTCCATTCTCAGGCGGGAAAGAAACATTTTGGCAATTCTTCATACACAACGCGCCTCTCTTGACCTAGCAGTATAAATAGGCCTCTGGAATAAGAGGCCACTTACGACGTCTTGTTTAGTGTTGGTGGTCTATTACTAGCTAGACGGGTACTGTACAGGTCAACCAAACACTCAAAATCCAGATATCGGCAATTGGATGATTACAGATTACATGCATATCTACAGCCACTCCAACCATGCATTAACACTTCACGCAATATATTCCCAGGTCGAACTTTTTTCGGTAAAAAAAAAATACAAATAAAATAAAAAAACGTGAAGCTGTAATAATTGGAAACTGAGGTGATCAGAAAATCCTCAATACTCTCTTGCCCACATCACACCTAGTCATCCATTCAGCAAGGTTGCTGAACGCTGTAGTATGGTTGGGATGAGCGAGAGTGGGGTGTCGGAACGTTTACCGGTGGCAAAAAAGGTAAGAAGGACAAATGACAGACCAACATAGAAGTGGAGCTAAGCGGAAAACCACGTCATAACAGGACCAAGAAATTAAACAGTAGGCTATATGGATAACCATCCATTCTCCAACGCCGAGGTAGATAAGCAACATTTGCAATTTCAAACTTCTACAGAAACTACACGCAAGAGATTAAAGGAGATGGGATATAAACATAGATCACCAGCTGTCAAGCCAAAGCTAACCAGGAGACACAAACAAATCAGGCTTGATTTCGCTTGACTATTTGTTGACCAGGGCATTGACTATTGGGCACGAGTTGTTTTGATACTGTCAGAGAGGCTCCATAATAGTACCAGGACGATTAAAATTGTATCACTTAGCTGAGTTGGCGGGGGTTCTTCAAATAAGAATAAAGGTGCCTTCCTTTATATCCGCTCATGGCCGAGTGGTTACGGTGCCTAACTCTCCCAAACATACCTGGAGTGAGTGGGTTCGAATCCTGGTCAGGATACCTCTCTCCCAACCAAGAGTTGTTTTCTCAGACAAGAAAGCTTTCAGCTCAACCACGCATGGGTCGAAGACTGCGCTGTTGGAGGCCTAGGAACACACGGCATGTGAGTTAGTCCTAGTTGATATTGTGCATACAATATATATAATAGTCATCATACAGAGTAATACTTTCCATCATATCACTCTTGGCTGATTTCATATTAACCGAGCATTATAAAACATCTTAATTTCTTTACTCATCCACTAATACCCCTAACTTACTAATTAACTCCTTACTTATATTGTCCAAATACTATTAAGCTAGCATGACTTGATATAATATGCACATTAACCACTCCTGTCTATACCATCGGTTGTTTACCTAAAAACCAACCACGTTCGGTTTAGTAACTCATCCTAGCCACTTCGTCCGCCACTATCTGTGCAATAAAGGACAGATCTTCCCCTATTACTTCCCTCCCCCCTTAGTGAATGCATATAACTTGTTTGCGAATATAATATCTTACCTAAACTATCATTGGTGAATAGAGAGACCAGTTTATCACGAGGATCAATAAATATATAATCATTAATCCCAATAGGATTGACTAGTTTTGGCAGTTTAATCGGGCTTTTCAATAGAGGGTTTATACAACTTAAGGAGGTTATGTAGGAATTATAGGGACACATACTATGTCATATTTACCCTCTGACTTTCATATTCCCTTTCTACTCTGAATATAATAGTCTCCTTTTCTACTCTGAATATAATAGTATAATGCTAGTCTGAATAAACTGCCAAATACGAGTCATGATTCCACTAGGCCTACATAAACATTAACATAAACAAAAAACATAAAAGAGGGATTTGTTTCAGAGGGCTGACTCCATGGGCTGACTGGCCCATGCTATAAAGACTAATATTAGTCTTTATACCATGGGCTGGCCCATTCACGGCGGATCCCATTGACAATCAGCACATCACATAGCCATGTGCCTATCTAATTATGTTTCAAAGCTTTCTGTCGTTATTGATCCTACTGTAGCAATCGGTAGCCTATTTTACATATCTACCAAACTGTTGCATGCTTATCACGGACCAGCAGTCCGTTTTCCACATCGTCTTTGTGGATCCCACTTACAACTTAAGCATCTGTATCATATCCTCTCTTACTCTACACTTCTAATATATGCAAGCCTAATGTTTTCCCAAGTCCCCTTTCTTTTGTACTGACCATATCATGTATTTCATGATATTCACTACCTCAATAATCTTTTACTTCTGTTAAATGTTCTAACCCATTCTGGCTATAATTCCGTGTCATTTGGCCTTAGTCGTCAGGCGTTAGAATATTATTGATGTTCTAATGTTCTATTATTCTGGATTGTTTTGCCATTTTTCTTTGTACCGTCACTTCCAATCAATCTATGAACACTGGACAGCAAAATTAAAAACATAATCCATGTGAAGCCTTACTAAGGACGGGTGAAACTTTAAAATTACATTGTTGTTATTCACGCTTCTACTGTAGATATCTGTTAATAACTCTGATTTCAAACAATGTTGCATTGCTTTTTTGGTTTCATATCACGACTGACGATGACTTCCAAACCTTTTGTAATAATTGAGTTACTTAATTCCATGTTATTTAGCCATCTAGATACCACTGATATTGCGTCTTGCCCCTGTCACCACTCAGATTAGTGAACAAATTATATATTTTTTTCTTCTGAGATATAGCTGGTGGTTACCGGCTACCCTGGCCTTGAGTAAGGGGAGATGGGTAATGGAATCGGACATCACAAGAATGCATTGAGCTATTGAATCTTCTCATACAGGAGATATATGGTGCGTAATTATTGACGAAACAAATATTGTTAAATTTATATCCTGAAATTTCTGTCGATTTCCCAATGTTCACTAAACTGCATGTATTTATCTACATTAAATATCAACTGGCAAGGTATTACACCATTCGGGTAGGGTATCAAATTATTTTTGGAGAGCATGAATCGTAATCAGGATCACCAATTCAACCCATATTTAGTGTCATTTGAAAAAGTAGCAATCTGTTTAGTTAGGCCTAAATCAAGGTCGTTAATGTAAAAAAATAACAATTGAGGAACTAAAACTGACCATCATGTAAGACCCCAACCTTCACTACACCCCAATCTGATTGCATATGCTACTGTTAATGTTAATTGTTTGTTTTCTGCTAATTAGCCATGGTCTAATTCACGTAATATAGTTCGCCCTATTCCAGGAGCTGCTTCTTTAATCAGCAATCTTTCATGTGGATATTTATCGAAAACTTTACTGACATGTCAATATTTGTGAAGGTATTTTTTTGTCTTTGTTTATCGATTCGTATGCTTGGGAAAAGAAAGGTTAATAGATAACGAGACACTCGCAGCCAACACGGTTAAATTCCATTATAAGATTGATGATTAAACGCTTAACAAAATGACAGCAGCATACTCCTCTTAATTTGATGTTTGTAATTTAGTCAGTAGCCAGCCCTTATTCCCACAAGGGGTAGGGACTATCAACAAGAAACATATGAAAGGAGGAAAAAAAAAAAGGAGGTGGCAGGGGAAGAATCCATACAGCAGTTCGCACACAAACATTCGGAAACCTCAATCACTTATTAGCCCTAAGATCATTGGCTTCACCTCAGATGCTATTGACGTCCAGACAAATTAAGTCTCTCAGTCATTTAGCTGTATAAAATTATCAATTTTTTAAGTAACATCGAATACATATAAACGTTTAGGATAACTCATGCAATATATACCCGGTGCCAGCGAACTTGGCGCTAATCCTGACCGCATAACATCTTATAACTAAAAAAAAATAAAAAATAAAAATATATATATATATACTGTATATATATACCGGGTATATAAATACATAAATATGAGTAGATCAGGAGATATATGTAGAGATTGAATACTTTCTACACCAACACCAAGTATAGTGTTTAATAGGGATTCTGATTAGAACAATCACTAACAAGTGTATAATAGATTATATAATACAATATATGCAACTCATTGTATTCATTTTAACTTATGTATAGAAATGGATCTATAAAGTAGTTTGTCGCGCGTAAATATATTTGTATTTAACGAAGAATGAGAGAGAGAGAGAGAGAGAGAGAGAGAGAGAGAGAGAGAGAGAGAGAGAGAGAGAGAGAGAGAGAGAGAGGTAGCCTTCTATTATGATACAAACAAATAATGATAGCAATATTGTTATGTGTAACGCCCAGCGTGTACCAGTACTGTGTCTGTATGTGTGCCCTGGCTGTGGTAGCTCAGGTGGTGGCGGCGCCTGCCTAGACACCACGGGTCTTTGCTAGACACGGGCTTGGGACGGGAGCGCAAACTAGACAGGTGCCACGTACCTAATATTTTGTCTCAAAATTTACATACATCATCTTAACTAAATACAAACAAAATGTACAAAGTAATACAAAGGAAATCAAGCAACAACAGATCTAGTGACTCCTCTAGGCTGCTTGTCCTCCAAAATACTGAGGATCAAGTGTCCAATCAGTGGTTTAGAGTGGGTAAGGGAAATTAGGAAAGGGACCTACTGCCCTAAAACTAATGTCCGTGGCAGGATTAGGAAGTTAGTAGTGGACACATGGGTTAGTAACATAGCACAGTTTTTTGTGATCTTTTGTATCTGGGAAAAAGAGAGTAACGTCTTGGTAATATATATACGCAATAATCCTTGATGAATCTGAGGGGGGAATGAAATAAAGTTATTCATTTACAAATGCAGCAGACACGGGTTTGATGCAAGATATTTGTCAAGGCGAAGTTTAAAAGAATCAACGGTGCTGCAGTCTATAACATCTCGGGGAAGCCCATTCCACAAGTTGACAACTCGATTGAAGAAGACAATTTTAGATTTGTGTGAGTTCAAAGATTTATCAATAATTTTGCAACCGTTATCCCGCGCGTAATAAGATTGGTCGATAGTGAAGTACTTACTACAGTTCATATTGTCGATGCCTTTGATGATTTTGAAAATTTGAATTAAGTCGCCTCTTAATCTGCACTGAGTTAAAGGAAATAGATATAATTCTCTAAGACGCTTCTCGTATGGTTTGTTCTTTAACCCTTAACCATCGGCGCGCAACATATGTCGAGTTAAAGAAAATGTGCCCATATGCGGGCCTCGACGGATGTCGAGTGCAATTTTGAGCACGTAATGTGCTGTGAGAGAGAGCTGAGCGGTGCGAGGAGCATAGATTCCCTCCTGACCGCTCGCCACCACCGCCGTGGGTCGACTGAAATTTATTACACCCTCCTCCACCCTCTCTCACTCGCTACACAGGGAATTATGTAAGGAAATTACCTTATTTTTAGGGTTTTTGCACTCGTGTTGCACGATCGTTGCAAGAGAACCAGTGGTCGTAGAAGGATGGTTCGGGTGTCATTGGAAAGCTCTGTTTACGCCCTTTCAGGGATAGATACTTGTATTACGCTCTGGGTCTTGTTTATGCATGAAAAAGAGCACGGAAACAACTCCATTTAGGGTAAAATCACCCGCATGGGGGTAATAGAAGTTAACGACCCACCCGCTCGTAATGTATTAAGCTAGGTATCATTTTGGTAACTCTACGTTGAACTCGTTCTAGCTTGTTTATATCTTTTTGGTAATAATGGCACCAGGATTGAACACAGTATTCCAGAAGAGGGCGGACTAAGGAATTGTAAAGAGTTAGGATAACTTCTTTGGATTTATGCTCAAATGACCTGCCTATCAAGCCAATTATTTTGTTTGCTTCTTAACAACTTCTGAGCATTGTTGACTCGGTTTTAGGTTACTCGATATTGTTACTCCCAGATCGGTTTCTCTGTCTACACTCTTAAGCTGAGTGCCATTCATCGAATAGTTTGCTTTCTCATTTCGGTATCCGATATGTAGTACTTTACATTTATCTGCATTGAAACTCATTTGCCAAATTTGGGCCCAACACGACAACTTATCTAGATTATGTTGCATATCGTCAACTTGTTCTTTTGAGAGTACACTATTTGCAATTTTTGTATCCTGAGCAAACTTTGAGATTGTACAGGTGTAACCCTTATCTATGTTGTTTATGTAAATTAGAAAGAAAATTGGTCTTAGTACCAATCCCTGGGGTACCCCGCTACATACATTGATCCATTTAGATGCCTTACCGTTTATGACTACTCTTTGCTTTCTGTCACTGAGCCAATTTTCTATCCACTTCAACACACCGTTTTGTATTTCATGCGCTTTTAGTTTTAGCAGTAAGCATTTATGGGAAACTTTGTCAAAGACCTCTTGAAAATCAAGGTATATAATATCTACAGTTTTATTCTCATCATAGGGGTTGAGGATATCGTGGAAGAAATCCAAGAGGTTTGTAAAGTAGGAATGTTTGTTAGGAAAGCGGTGTTGAGTATCTTTAAGTATGTTATTTTCCTCTAAGTGATTTATGAGTCTGTCTCTTATGAAGGTTTCTAGCATTTTACATACAACTGAGGTTAAGCTAATTGGACGATAGTTATTGGGTAGGGATTTGCTTCCTTTTTTGAATATCGGTGTTACGTTGGCTAGCTTCCACTGATCAGGCCTAGTTCCAGACTGCAAGGATTTATTGAATGGCAATGTCAGTGATTTGGAGAGCTCGTCTTTAGCTTCCTTTAGAACTCTTGGTGAGATTGTATCAGGTCCAGGCGATTTATTTACCTTCAGTTTATCTAAACATCTCAATACTTCTCTCTCTGTAATGGGGATATTGCTTAGAACATCAGAATTATTAATCTGAATCGGCGATGCTGTAGGGATATCACTGAGGTCTTCTGTTTTAAAAACTGATGCAAAGAAGGTATTGAGGGCATTACTCATTTGTACTTCGTCTTTGGTGTATTCTCCATTTTCATCGACTAACAGTCCAACAGTTGAAGTAACTACTTTCTTCTTTCTGATATAACTATAACATTCTTTCGGGTTTGTTTAATTTGATTCGCAACATGTAACTCCATGGTCTTTTTACTTTGCTTAATTAACTTTTTGGCTTTGAGTCGTTTTACAAATTTCACCCATTCTTCGTCATTTTGTGAGGATTTTAATCCATCATTAACCCCCTGGGGGTAAGGGAATAGAATATGCCCCACGTGCCTTCTGCGTGTCATAAGAGGCGACTAAAGAGGTTGGCTCGGTGGGCTTGCGACCCCCACCCGAGAAAAATACCTAAGCAAGGAAAAACAAACGAACAGTCTCGGATGCGGACGGACCCTATGTTGACGAACCACGACCGACTAAGGACATTCCTTCAGACATTCTGAGAATGGCTACATGGAATGTTAGTAGCATGAATGATGGCACAAAAGAGAGAGAGGTTCTGGAAGTGCTAGGTGAATGCCAGGCTGGTTGTATGTGGAATGACAGAGACCAAATGGAAAGGTTCAGATGTGAGAGAGTGGGAGTGTGGAATGGGTGTGTGTGCTGAAGTGAGTGAAGGAACAGCGAGAGAAGGTGCGTGTTTGTTTGTAAGTAACAAATGGAAGAAATGTGTAAGAGAGTATGGGTCTATGGGTTCAAGGATTGTGTGGGTGAGAATGAAAGTAGGAATACAAACGTGGGTGATTGTGTGTGTGTATGCCCCAACAGAGGATACACTTGAAATAAAGAAAGAGGAGTTCTGGATGAATGTGGAGGCGTGCCTGGAGAAGTTTGACAAGAACGAAAGAATATTTCTGATTGGGGATATAAATGGTAAGGTGGGTGATAGGAAAGTTGAGGGAGTGGTGGGAGGGTGGGGGGTACCATCAGAGGTGAATGGGAATGGTAGTGCACTTGTGGACGTTTGTGTGGGGAGGAGGCTGTGGATAGCCAACACCTTCTTCCGACACAGAATGATCCACAGGTACACGTGGAAACGGATGTTGACAATGAAGGATAAGACAGTGGTGGAACGAAAGTCATTGATTGATTATGTATGTGTGGATGAACGAATGAAGAAATCTGTGATGGATGCTAGGGTGTATAGGGGTATTGGAGGGGGTCTGTCTAATCATTATGTAGTAGTAGCTAAGGTTAGGATACAAAAGAAGTGGGTGAGAAGAGCTGGAGGGGGGCGAGAGGAAGGTGGAATGGTGAGGAGGGTGGAGAGGTTACAGGAGGAGGAAATCAGGGAAGAGTACAGGAGAGCAGTAGAAAGACAACAAGGTGGGTTCGACCTGGAAGTTATGGAGGAAGTGGAGGAGATGAGCAAGGTGTTTAACCCTTAACCATCGGCGCGCAACATATGTCGAGTTAAAGAAAACGTGCCCATATGCGGGCCTTGACAGATGTCGAGTGCAATTTTGAGCACGTAATGTGCTCTGAGAGAGAGCTGAGCAGTGCGAGGAGCATAGATTCCCTCCTGACCGCTCGCTACCACCGCCGTGGGTCGACTGAAATTTCTTACACCCTCCTCCACCCTCTCTCATTCGCTACACAGGGAATTATGTAAGGAAATTACCTTATTTTTAGGGTTTTTGCACTCGTGTTGCACGAACGTTGCAAGAGAACCAGTGGTCGTAGAAGGATGGTTCGGGTGTCATTGGAAAGCTCTGTTTACGCCCTTTCAGGGATAGATACTTGTATTACGCTCTGGGTCTTGTTTATGCATGAAAAAGAGCACGGAAACAACCCCATTTTGGGTAAAACCACCCGCATGGCGGGTAATAGAAGTTACCGACCCACCTGCTCGTAATGTGTTATGGAAGAGATCTGTGCAGCATGTGAGGAGGTGTGTTGAGTGAGAAGAAGAGGGAGGAGAGTGAAAGGTACAGCATGGTGGACAGAAGAGGTAAAAATAGCTATGGAAGACAAGAAGAAAGCATATAGAGAGTGTTGGGTAGTAGAGGGAATGAAGATTTCGAGAGACAGAAACGAGCGAGGTACGTGGAGAGTAAGAGGGTGGTGAAGAGAGTAGTGAAGGAAAGTAAGAGAAGAGTAGATGAGGAATTTGGAAGGAATCTGAGTGTAAAATGGAGGTAGAGTAAGAAACTGTTCTGGAAAGAAGTCAAGAAAGTTAGGGAAGGTAGCAAGGGAAACAGTAAGGTTGTGAAAGATAAGAATGGGAGAATGCTAGCCGAGAAGCAAGAGAGAGTCGAACGATGGAGGGAGTACTTCAATGAGTTGCTAAATGTAAGGAATGAAGAGCCAGCAACCATAGTTGGATATGGTATGGGAGGGAGAAGAAGAGAAGTAGTGGAGGAGGTGGTGGGGATCAGGAGGTCAGAAGTGTGGGAAGCCATGAAAAGAGTGAAGTTGGGGAAAGAACCAGGAACAGATGGAGTGTGTGGGGAAATGTTGAGGTATGGTGGTGAGATTGTGATCGAATGGGTATGGAAAATGTGCAAACTAGCATGGAAGAAGGGGAGTGCACCCGATGACTGGAAGACTGGCATAATAGTCCCCCTATAAAACGGCAAAGGGGAAAGAGGAGTGTGTGGTAACCACCGAGGAAATGTCTTCTAAGCATAGTAGGGAAGGTATACAGTAGGGTAGTGATTGAGAAAGTGAGAGTGAGAATGGAGAAATGGATAGGCGACGAGCAGGGAGGTTTTTAGGAAGGGAAGAGGATGTGTAGATCAGATTTTTACCCTGAATTGTGTTGTGGAGAAATATCTGGAGAAGAAACAAAAGGTGTATGTTGCCTTTATGGACTTGGAGAAGGCCTATGACAGAGTGGATAGAGAAGGTTTGTGGAAAGTACTTAGAATATACGGAGTAGATGGCAAGTTGCTGAAAGCAGTGTATGAGGGTGCAAAGGCGGCAGTGCGTGTGGAGAGTGAGCAGAGCGAGTTCTTTGACCTGAATGTTGGTTTGAAACAGGGGTGTGTGATGTCCCTGTGGTTGCTTACTGTATATATGGATGGAGTCATGAAAGAAATACTATCAAGAGCAGTGGATGTTGGTGTATCGCTGAAAAGGGAGGGAAATGAGTGGAAGCTACCTATGCTGCTGTTTGCGGATGATACAGTTCTGATGAATGATAATGAATGGGAGTTGCAGGGTCTGGTAAAATAATTTGGAACAGTGTGCGAAAAACGGAATTTGAAGGTAAATGCGGGGAAGAGCAAGGACATGGTCTTTGAAAGGGGTGAAGTCACAGAGTGTGAGGTGAAGCTGAACGGTCAGGCTATGGAGATCGTCAGCTCTTTTAAGTATCTGGGCAGTGTGTTGAGTAAAGATGGGACTATGGATGAAGAAGTGCGGGAGAGGGTACAGCAGGGGAAGAAGGTTGTAGGAACACTAAAAGCAGTAACAAGAAATAGGGTGGTCAGTATGGAAGTGAAGAAGTCCTTACATGACAGTGTGATAATCCCGACACTGACTTACGGAAGTGAAACATGGACTTTGTTTTTGAGACTCAGACCAAGAGTGAGAGCAGTGGAAATGAATTACTTAAGAAGTGCGTGCAGAGTTACATGGAGGGATAGACAGACTAATGAAGAAGTAAGAAGGAGGTGTGGTGTGGAGGTAGATGTGCTGGAAAGTGTGAAAAGGAACAACTTGAGATGGTTGGGCCATATGGAACGTATGGAAAGCGAGAGAATGACTAAGAGGGTGTACGAGAGCGAGGTGGAGGGACAGAGGGAGAGGTAGACCGAAGGAGAGGTGGAAGGATGGAGTGAGAAAGTATATGAACGAAGGCGGTGCTGGTTGGGGGGAGGGGCGTCGACTGACTGGGGACAGAGGTGCATGGAGGCGGTTCGTTCATGGCCACCCCTTCGGGGATCACGGCGTCGGGCAATAGATAGATAGATAGCAATCTTTTTAGCAAGCAAACAGTGTGAAATCTCTTTTTTCCACCATTTGGGCCTATGATTATGACCTGTACGCCGTATATTCGATGGTATGCAGTCTTGCACTGCTTTTAGGTAAGTGTTTGCGAATAATTCCCAAGATCTCACTCACTGTAAATCACTTCACGTCACTTCTAATACAATGAAAGCCTGAGCATTTTACATTTACATCAAGTTAATAATACACCTGGAATGAAAAGAAAAATTACGACGCAAGATGTACTAGAAAGTACAAAAGTAAATGTGAATAGGTTAAATTAACCTAGTGAGAAACTGGAAAAACAATAGTAGTTAGTGTATACAGTGGTCGACACAACAAAGTAATGGAATTTGTAATATCCCTGACATGAGTGTAATAGGCCTATTAATATGATGACAAGTATCTGAAATGCGCTTCAATAAGCTATCAAAAAGTATCACAGTAACTAAATTATTCTAACCTAATATTAAAACTATATTAACAAATGTCAGTGTGTGCGATTTATATAGGCAACCAATAGAAAATGTTCAACTAGGTACAGTAATGGCTAGCCTTTGATATATAAATACAAGAAGAGGGTTAATTTGTTTATGCGTACACAGGTGGTGCTGGTGTTAGCGGCGGCGCTTTATTTGGCAAAACACAAAAATGAAAAAACAAACGTTTATCAGTCAAAAATACAGGTACAATGTCATGCAAAATAACTACTGGGTGATTTACCAAGCACTTAACTACAGTGAGGGCAAACATTACTACAATAAGGGCTAGAACAATATAATATGGAACAAGCTAATAGTTTGTTTACAATAGTGCGTCGTCACTACCTGGTACTAATGTAAACAATGGCAGTTTCGATAAACACGCGTTTATCAGTAAAAAAACACAGCAGAATAACATGCAAAGCAACTACTGGGCGGTTTAGCTAGCACTTAGCTACATCTCATGCAAACAAATAAAGGAATGAGCAATGCAATACTCAAAATATGGTCAAATTTCAAGCGGCGGGCGAAATGGTGTTGACACTTCCAATTGAGGTAAGGAGGGAGGTCGAGTTGAGGGAGGTAGGGAACTACGAGAACTACCATTACCTAGTGAATCTGTGTTTCATAACTACTGAATTACTCCTCTGTTGTGTTTTGACAACCAGCCCAGGCTTTGGCATCGAAACTAAGCCCCTTCAACAGTGTTGCAAAATTAATGTTCGATCAAGTTTATCACTACACTGTTTCAGGTACAGAAATATGTCTTGCTAACCACATAATATATTCATAATGTCTTTAGATATTTAGCTGGTATAATTTAAACCGTGTAAATAGGAAAACGATGTAATATCTCTGTAGTTTCGTCCATAGTGTACATAGTAATCACATGTAGAGTTTTTGTGCTTGACTCGTTACACTGTTTCGCTACATTTCTTAATAGGCTCTTACCTTTTTAATGTTGCCTTTTTGGGGATTTTTTGTTTTATTCAATATGTGTTTATTATCCATTTTCCAATTGATCCTAAATGTTTGACAGGGTGGTTCAAACACACCCTGTATATACCGGTATATTTATCTATAAATACTGTATATATATATATATATATATATATATATATATATATATATAGAGAGAGAGAGAGAGAGAGAGAGAGAGAGATACATACATACATACATACATACATACATACATAAATATAATGCTATACAGACAATATCGGACAATATCCATAATAAATGTCATGTTATAATATATACAATTTAATATAACACTGGTTACCAAATAAATGAACGTAATTTTTTTTTTAATAACAAAATATATGGATATTTATTTATGTTTTCATAACGTGAATGAGAATGGAAATGTGGCCCACATATTCAGTTTTCTAAATAATAATATGTTATTATAATTTGTTTCTACACGCACGTACACTTTCTGCATACATGCTTTTACTATCCTCCTTCCATTATTCAAACTTAGACCTCTGCTCTATACATAAACACATAAATAACACAGGATTTTTTTTATTTATCACGACCCCTGAAGATGGCTGGTCCTGTTCAGATTGAGGTTTGGCATCCTCTATCCAACCTTTGCTGCTTCTGTCTGTCTCTTTTCCTGTACTACTTTCCTACTTCGGGAGGGTGGGAATCCTCCTCCCCTTGTAAAATTCACTTACTAGACGATACAGACAAAGGGGTGAGGGAACGCGAAAGTGATCTTGAACCCTAAGAATTATAACTTTAAGTTTTGTTTCTGTTCGGGCTCTGTCTTGAGTCGGCCACCCCCAGATAAGGGTTATGTGCCTGGGTATATACTGTACATGCATGCATACATCCAACCCTTGCAACTCGCCTGTCCGATCACTCACACACCCTGTTCACTATACAATACTATACAGTAGTGTGACGCTTCGCAGCAGGCATATCACCTGTAAATGGCCAATTGAAACATGAAAGGCTTTATCAGTGGCGGAACTGATGGGGTCGGGATTGTGGGGCCGGGGAAAGTGAAAGGGAGGTTAGAGAAATGAGTGGTATGTTTCGCTGGGTTCTAGAGGGAGGTTGTTATATATACTGTAGATGGAGTGAAGGAATTGAAGGTTTGGTAGGGTGAGAGGGAAGGTGTGCCAAACATTGAGGGAGGGGATGATGGAGAGCAGGGTGTCAAACCAGAGCCATTTAGTTTGAAGATTAGAATGCATATGATAAGAAATACAAACAAATTAACATAACATAGCATTATGTTGGTTATTAATCAGTTCCAGAGACAAAATTTGAACTATAAACCATAATTTTATCTTTTCATAATTATACAATAATAACTATATGAACTCTGCTTTTGTTTGACACCTTGATGGAGAGGAGAGACATGTGGTAGAGCAGTCAGAGAGAGTAAAGTAGAGAGGGGAAGTATTGTGTAGAGGGAAAGAGGATGTGTTGAATAGGATTGCAGAGTAGCAGGTAGAGGACAATAAGCATGGTCAGAAAGTATATGAATAGGAAAAGAGGGTGGTATTGAGAGACTGTGAGTAATGAATCGAAAAATGTGAGGTGTAGGAGTTGGAAAGGAAGGGGAAGTGTGGTGTGAAAGACAATGGAGTGAGAGAGAGAGCGCGCGCGCGAGAGAGAGAGAGAGCGAGTTACAATGAGTTACAAGGAATAGTTAATATCTCAGAGACCTTGCAGTCAATTCCGAGGAGATACTCGAAGTGGAAGAAGAGAGACTGTTTAGTGCGCTACACTCTTTACAGCGTGTGCAAAATACCATCTACTCTCTTGTTGAACTGCTCTACTGAAGAACTGTTTACAAATTCGGAGGGAAGTTTGTTCCAGGTAGAACAGATCTTATATGTGAAACAGTTTCCACTAATACTAGTGCTGAACCTTTTCAATTCTAATTTCATGCCATGGTTGAGTGTTGTATTCATATTGAGGCTATACATTTTGCTATAATCCACATTGTCAAACCCATTAAGTATTTTAAATACATCAATGAGCTGACCCAGTAGTCTGTGTTTCTCCAACGGAAAGAGATCAAGGTTTCTCAACCGGTCCTCATAGCTCATTCTGCTAAGCGATGGAATAAGCTTTGTAGCTCTAGATTGTACTGTTTCTAGTTGCTCTATATCTTTCCTAAGTGCTGGAGACCAGAATATACTCCAGGAGAGGCCGTATCAGAGCGTTGTAAAATGTGAGGACTATTTCCTTATTTCTATATTGCCCAATAATTTCTGAGCTTTCTTCTCTACTTCAATGCACTGCTTGGAAAACTTTAGGTCACTGCTAATCAGAACACCCAAGAGAGAGAGAGAGAGAGAGAGAGAGAATCGATGTCAAGAGAAAAGTATTGGGTTAGAATAGAACAAAAATGTGTTTGAAAAAGAACGAATGTGGATGACGAGAACAAATGGTAGTTATGTACTGTATTTATTTATAATATTCAGAGAGTGAACATTATTATTCCATAATTGATTATAACACAATATTGCGTTGACAGTGGAACGAATGTATTGAAACATAATTTATTCAAGTGACACTCTCTCACTCCGTTAAAAATGTGAAACCAATTTGCTTGCGTGATACGATAACTCAGTGGAAACTCAAAGGCAGGCATTGCCTAGTAATTACTAACATTAATGTGGATAATGTCAATAAATAAGGTACATGTTAATAACGAATAATTAAAATTTTAGAAACAGTGCACAATTAAAACTATTAAAATAATGTATTATCAGAGCGTGGTGAAACCGTTACAAAACATTGTAATAATATAATACAACCTAGGGCCCGAAATAATGTATTATCAGAGCGTGGTGAAGCCGTTACAAAACATTGTAATAATATAATACAACCTAGGGCCCGAAATCGTTAACTTAATATTTTATCAATAATTACATGTGCTCTTATACCAGATATTGAAACTTAAATAATTCACAGCTAAAACAATTATGTTTCTTTCAATGTTAATAACAGTGAATATATTCAGCTCGTTAATAGGTGAAATTCATACGAGTCTATTATACCTTGCAATGCCAAAAACAATCCCATTTCCTCCGGTGTTGAGATCCTTGGTGTAACCTTTAACTCCTTGCGACATATATGACGCGATCGCGTCATATGGAACTTATAACCAAAAACTCATATGCCGCGATCGCGTCATATGGACTTATCTCCATGCCTCTCCCATAAGTTTATGACGCGATTTTGCGTTTTGCGTCATATGAGCTCAGTAAGTCCGATAAGTTAGCTTACGATAAAACCGTTGGTGGCAACCTCAGCCTCCTCCGATAATTCTAACGGCCGCAGTGTTGTTGTGAGTGTAGTGCGAGGCAGTGGTAATGATCCCGGGGCTCCCGCCTCCTCGGACTTATTGGAACATAATATGTCTGAAGGAGTTAATATGATCATCAATTGGAAATACTTCTTAAGAAATTCTGTCTTCCAGTCCATGTCTTGAATTTTTCATTGACGAGTAACTATACAGTATGTGTTAAATTCAAAAAAATGCATAAGTTCTCAGTTGGAGTATTGTGGGTGGAGGTAAACTCAAATGTCCACAGTGTCTCTTGATGCACTGAAATATAAGCTTTCTTTGAGTACAATATAATTGTCAAGTAGTACCTTTTATAAACTCAATCCAATGCTCTAGGAGGAACGGGAGAGCTAGAATCCTGCCAAGTATGGATTTATTTGGCGTGAAACTTAATTGCTCACACTCCTCAACCTTTTAGCAGATGATCTAGATTTTGCATCAGCAGAATATGAACAGAACATATTGGCTGCCCATTACGTTGACTAAGCCCCTTGTCCAATTATAAAACGTTATTATTTATTTCACAAACACCTCGTTTTGTTTGTTCAGCTCTAGGATAGTATATGGTATGTTGGTAATTATGATGACAGAAGCTAATGACCCCCTTACCAATCATGTCATACAGCAGTGTATCAAACCTAATTGTTAATATCATATATGATTATGAAATGAATATATTCAGTAAATTGTTTGTCTTTCATGAATAGTCATATAATACTATTATATTGATATTAAAGAGGTAAAGGCCCACTTCCCAAATGCGTTCATTCACTCAGTGTTAAAATATTTAATATTTACGGTGATAAATTGTGGATATCGATGAATAATATTGCATATTTAGGGGGAAAGAATATTACGGTCAAGTTGGAAGCCTATGTATGATCTGTCAAATCTCAATAATATTATGATCGTTTACATTTTTCTAACTAGTCTATTGTAAGAAACCGTAAATAATTATATAAGTACATTACTTGTCTAAGGTTTTGGTAAAACATATGCCAACCATTATGCCACGACACCATTATAAAAGTCTTCATAGCTACACTTGATATTTAAAAAACAGTCAGAAAGCATCATTTCATAACCATATCCTCTGAAACTCTAACTTCAACTCTACTCTCTCTTAGTGTCACAGATATTCAACACGCCAAATACGATACATCACAAACCTAAACACAATCATCACAACAACTACAACTATGCAAACATTGAAAATAATTATATTGTAATACAAAACACCATCAATTCATATGAGCAACATTTCAAATACAGCAATGACAGCCAGATTTGCAGATCCCACAATAAAATATAATTGTACACATGCTAACCGCAGCAATTGTAACTGTAGGTACAGTAATTGCAACCAATACTACAACCCTTAAAACCATATACGAAACACCACAATCTCCCAAAAAATGGCAAGTGCAATATAAAAAAGATCTTCCTTAATTAATTAACAAATCATCAGAACCAAACACCCATTGTCATTTTCCGCAAAAAATGTTCATCAACTGAGTAATTTTACGTTACTATCATGTTTCAAATACCCCTTGATAAATATTAATTATTTCACGTCGTAAACGTGTCTATTAACCCTTCTTTGGCGGGGGTGGACTTAAGTCGGGCTAGAGAACCATGGACTAAGTGGCGGGGCCCGACTTAAGTCTGTGTGCAATTTTTGAGCAATAATGGCTCTGAGAGAGAGACGAGCGATGGGAAGAGAGTAGGTCGGCTCATGACCGCTCGGCATGGGTCCCGCGCGACTACTGACGTTCCCTCCACAGACATCCACACTCACTGCCTCGCTACACAGGGAATTATGTAAGGATATTACCGTATTTTAGGGATTTTGCACTCATCTTGCACGATCGTTGCAAGAGAACGCGTGGTCGTAGAAGGATGGTTCTGGTGTCATTGGAAAGCTCAATTTATGCCCTTTCAAGGATACATAATTGTATTACACTCTGGCTCTTGTTTATGCATGAAAAAGAGCACGGAAACAAGGTCGTTTAGGGTAAAACCACCCGCTTGGCGGGTATTAGAAGTTACTGACGGGCCCGCTCGTAAGGCGTTAATGTTCCTCTCTCTTGATTTCGCAGAAAAACAGTTTCTTGAGCACTCTTGAATTCAATTGTACAACAGAAATCATTACAACCATATTTTTCACATACACGGATAGCTTCCAAGTACTGTATTTTCAGAAGCCTCATCTTCCTTAGGCATAATTACTATCCTTTCAAATTATGCACAGGTTCGCTGATTATCAATGTAGCATTACATTAAACCAAGATAATAATGGTCACAGCTTCCTAATAATAATTATGTGGTCACAACTTTCCAAGTATGCATATATAACATCACAATCTCACATCACAACAGTCACAACCAACCTATCTAAAACATAACATAAAATATGGAAATTTGAAACAGGCCTACTGCCCCAAACAGAGCTGTTACTTTCCTACTTAATTTGCTGATGATACTAACCTATTTCATCTATCTACCTAAGAACTTCACCCACTACAACTTATAACCCTACACTTTATCTATCATACAGCTTCTTAAGAACTTCACCCACATCAACCTATATCACCTCCATATGATCTATCTTACAGTTAACTAATAACTTCACCCACTACAACCTATATCCTCTACACTTCATCTATCATACCTACCAAATACAATGATCGATAGGCTTACACACTTTTTCCACTAAAATCACATTCATCATAGACAGTTACACAAACCGACAAGTCCACATAGATCCAGTAATATACTGTACAGTTACATTTAACACAGCCACATTATCATTCACCGCCACACACTGGCCAGAGTGATTTATTTGACAGTAATAGTGAGGTATGGCCAGGGAGTCCCTGGAGTTATATGTGCAATATATCAGTATTATCATGATTGAACACTATTGTTGTATACCATACAGTACAATGAACACTATTGTTGTATACCATACAGTACAATGAACACTATTGTTGTATACCATACAGTACAATGAACACTATTGTTGTATACCATACAGTACAATGAACACTATTGTTGTATACCATACAGTACAATGAACACTATTGTTGTATACCATACAGTACAATGAACACTATTGTTGTATACCATACAGTACAATGAACACTATTGTTGTATACCATACAGTACAATGAACACTATTGTTGTATACCATACAGTACAATGAACACTATTGTTGTATACCATACAGTACAATGAACACTATTGTTGTATACCATACAGTACAATGAACACAATTTACCACGTATAATACGTGTACACAAATGGACACACACTTTAGTTTATTTGTACAGACAGGAAACCACAAGGTAAAATGATAATACGAATATGGGGATATCATATCATGGGGATAACATATCTGGATTGGGTATTGGGCCTTGTCGCCTCTAGTGATGTTGGAAGCACAGCACTGCTCCTTTTTCAGGCACAGGGGCAGCACCGTCAGTGGATACAGGCAGCTCCTACTTCAGGTACAGACAGTTCCCTCTTCAAGTACAGACAGCTCCGTCCTCAGCTATAGGTTGCTCCTTCTTCAGATACAGGCAGCTATTTCTTAAGGTATACTGTAGGGCCGTGATGTAGTGGCTTAAACGCTTGGACACTTGTTCTGAATGTCGGAGGTTCGACCGGCTGGGAGTATATATACATTTAATCGCTCACACGTATTTGTGAGATATACTTTATATATATATATATATATATATATCATTATGATAACTCTTTATGTTAAGTGTAGAAAAGAGAAGATATACGCGTAATGGGGTAAAATAGGTCTAGCGGGCGTATGACAATGAGTCTAGCCCCCACGGGGGTGAGGTCATTCATGCATTAAGCATGGTTCACACTTACAATAGTCGGTGCCCGAGTCCAGTACGAGTGAGGACATTTTCAGTTTCGGCCATGACTCTGGCATACTCTTCGTGACTCGTGTTACACTCGTGCGAGTAGTGTTGGTATCGGGGTGTGTCCTGGGGATTTGTGACGTGGCCTAGAAGTTTCATGTCTACATGAAATTTCTTGTCCCCGTCAAGAGCCCGAAGGACACACGTGTAGTAGACACGTGTTGACTCTTGTTGACTCTTCGTGACTTGTGTATACTCTTTGTGACTGGCTTGTGACCCAACTTCTTTAAAATATAACATTAACCATATTTAACTAATGAACACTTCGAAATTGCAAAGACCCTTTAGAAAACAGATCGAAAACATCGTTACTTCGGTGACCCTTTAGAAAACAGAGACAGCTAGTGTTATTTGTGTACATTTCGTATTATAATTTTCCCTGTCATCTGCTTTCTCTCTCTCTATTACTTATATTTATATATACTGTATTAATTTCCATCTGTATCTAGCTATCTCCCTTATTTATCCGATTTTATATTTGTTATTTGGTCTCTATGGAATCTGTGAATAATTTCTGATTTGATGGGCTAAATAAACTAATGATACCACTAACATATAATGAACAAAATTACACAAGTCGATTACCAAAAAAAAAAAAAATTATGTTCCAGATTCTTCAGTGAAAAGTGAAAGCGATCGATAACTAGCAAAAATAAGCTTATTATGAAACAGAGACTTAACTTTCTGAAACGATAAATTGTCAATAGCCTAGATCAGCTTGAAGAAAAGACGGGGTGAAATTTATATTATATTCTTTTGTCATAATAATTATTAATTATTAAGTTCTATCCAACAACCCACTCTACTCCTAAAATCGATTAATGAAATATTACAAACACATGTGGCAGTCCGTGGATTCGAACCCAGGACGCTCACACCGAATATCAACACCTTATACATTACACCACGAAGGCAGTTAAAGAATGGTGGAGACTGCCTACGATTTATTATGCAACTTCGAATCCTGCATATCAATCTATGTAATGTTAGGACATTATTTTTGTCATTTCCACGGCATTAGAAACTAAACAATTATTAAAATTACATCAAACAACATATAATTTTGTCCATTAATAAGGGAAATAATTAGATAATGGAGATAGATAGATCGAAGGTCGTTAGGTCAAGTGAGCGTAAAATGTGCGAATTATGAAATAAGCCTATACTCTCTGAAAATATAAGGTGTCAGAATCATACGTTCAGCCTTACATACAAGATAGAGGGACTGTTTTGATTTGCTTTTTTTTTGTTTTTTCATAATAATTTTTAATGTAATGGTAGGATAGTATTTGTATCCATTCTATACCATTAGAAACTAAATAATGATTAAAAAAGCATGAAACAACAAATCATTCTTGGGGTAACGGACCCTCCATCTTATGGTGGAGGAAAACAAGACCATGCCCCACGTGTCCTACTGCGTGTGTCGTACAAGGCGACTAATGGGGGAATGGAGGTAGATTATAGGTATCAATCGAAGAGGGCTATACCCAGGAGAGGCTGTGAGCATTTGATAAGGAGTCGCTGGAATTTATGTTTCATTTGCTTGGCCTCTCTTACTGATTCCCTTTGTGCCTCACTTACACGAGAGTAGTCCAGCATGCTCTCACAAACACCTCCTCCTCCTATCTACTTCACTACACTTAACATGCACACCACACTTCCTCCTTCCACAAAAAATAATTCAATGATGAACACAGGCCCAACCTCGGAGTCCCCCCGGGGGGATGGGGGGGGGGGGAACCATAAATGCCCCCACACCTGCCCGACCTTCCCCTGACGACCCCTCTAAATGCTCCGGACCACGGCCTGTCACTCTTACTATCAACTTTTGCAATATTCGCGGCCTTTCCTCTAATTTTCACTTAATAGAACACCATCTCTCCTCCTACAAACCTGATTTTTTTTTCTCACCGAAACACAGGTATCTGAGACAATTTCCAGCAGCCCCTTATCTATATCCTCCTACTTTCTCTATCCTAGTTTCAAAGCCAATATTGCGGATATTGTGCATACGTGCACAACAAACTCACTTGCTCTTGTGTTCCCGATTTCGACTCCTCTGAATTCTCAACTTTATGGCTCAAACTATCCTGTCATTCTCATACTAAATATTTCTGTGCTGTCTATCTTTCCCCGAACTCTACCGACTTTCCCAAATGCTTTGACTATCTAAACTCTAAAGTGTGGAACACATTCTATCCATCTCTCCCTTCTCTGAAATTTCCATCTTAGGGGATTTCAACGTTCACCACCGCCAATGGCTCTCGTCTCACACTACTGACCAACCTGGTGAACAAGCCTACGTCTTTTCTATCATAAATGACCTAGAGCAGCTGGTCCTGCAACCCACCCGTATCCCGGAATGCTTCGGATAGATAGATAGATATTTGTATTGACCACAGTTTACAATATTAACATAAAATACAAAATTAGCATAGCACAAAAACAACGAAACAAAATTGGTTATTGTTGTTATTGTAAACAAAACTGTAGTCCATACAATTTTCTTTCATAGTTTGATTTAAAATTGGCAAAACATTTACATTGGTGCGGTACTATAATATATATATATATATATATATATATATATATATATATATATATATATATATATATATATATATATATATATATTTTTTTTTTTTTTTTTTTTTTTTTTTTTTGTTATTCATGTATACAATTTGAGAATTTCATGGATTATTTCGCACATTATATCTTGGGAAAACAAATCTGAAAATAAATCTAAAGTGTGAAATTGATATACATTTCTCATATTTTGTGAGAGTGGACAATCTTGCACGACATGTCTCTCAGTTTGAACGAGACAGCAAACACACACACGTTCCTCAAGTGGTAGGCGACCCCGACCCCGCCTGTTCCAGCGACCAGTCTCCTACCGTCAGGGAATGGCCTGATACTCAGAAACGGGTGAACGAAATTCTATGAAACTCATTAACAGCGTGATATTCTTTGTAGAGACTGTGCACGGAACAAGCTGGGTTAATATCTCTGTATGTTACACACCTTGAAGCTTCTGACCGTAGAACTGATGAACGAATACTCTCCATGGCGTTATCCAGAGGCACCGTTTGATTTTCTATGATATGGTTTATATATTTTCCATTTGGTGTATTTGTATTCTTTAAAAGCTTAATTGTAAATGATAATGGGTCGTCAGTGATATTTTCTCTTTCAGACCACATGTTAAAGAAGAATGTGTTGTTTAAATTTAACCAAATCTGGTAATGGCGGGTAACCTGACTCTGTATAACACACCTGGTTTGATGTCGTTCTCCTCACACCTAACAGCTGTTTCAGTGACCAGTTATACAGTTTAACCACAGGCTTTAGGTTAGCACCCACCCAAGATTCACACCTGTAGAGGATTGACGACATCAATGCCGCGTCGAATACTCGCTTTTTCACAATAAAAGGCACATCATTGTTCTTTTTAAGGGAAGACACAAACTTTAGGACATGACACATTTTGAGTTTTGCATGCATATTAACCGCTGACGAGACCGACCCGTCACTGGTGAACGGTGATCCCAAATATACATAGCTAGGACAGTGCTCAATTATTAGTTCATTGACATAAAGCGATTCAGTATCTGCAACTCTACCATGTATCACACAAAAAAATAGTTTTATCCTGGTTTATTTTCATTCCGTACTCTCGAAAATACAGGTGTAACAAAGAATGTTGTTTAATAATTCTTTCCCTTTTTGTTGCCAACAACAGAGTATCGTCCATTAATACCAAAACATGTAACCATTGTAAAAAAACATCCAATTCACAATTTTCTTTTAACATTTTTATAAGATCATTAACTAATATGATAAATAATAGGCAAGATGTAGGAGAGCCCTGTCGCACACCTAGAGTGGCAGTCATTATAGCAGTACCTATTACACTTTGAGTTACACGATACATGGCCACCAAGGCAGACAACATTACCGACCCGCACCCTAAACGTTTCAACACTTTAAATAATATGTCTCTTGGTACTAAATCATACGCTTCCGAAAAATCCACAAATGTTACAAATAGTGTTAACTTTTTTCGCCTTGCTAAATCCATGAGATGACGCAAGGTGACAATGTGCTCTAAACATCCCGGTTTTCTTTGTGCCCCAGCTGCTCTCGATACGGTCTAAACCAATAATTTAGTCTTTCGCACAATACCATGTCATACAGCTTAGCTATACAGTTAATAACATTGATACCACGATAATTAAGGGGAGGTGTGGTGGAGTGGTCATGCCACTGGATTGGTAATCCAATGGACCCGGGTTCAAATCCCGATATGTCAATGGGAAGATATTATTGGGATTGAATTTGTGCTGTACAGTCTACGACAGAACTGCTGTCTTGGCCTGAGGCAATGTGTTAGTTCACTCACCTTTTAATAGATGGCACTTTAATCGCTTCTAATAAAACGGGGCGGGGTTAATATAGAGGTTCGAAGGAGGAGGAGTCAAACGTGTGTGTGTGTGTGTGTGTGTGTTCGAGAACGGCACGCAGAATAAGTTTATTTTAACATAACACACAGGCTATATTATAAAATTAGCCCATGCTGGATCACAAATAAGTAACACACATTAGGTGTTGCGTTATTTATGGAATTTAATACACAGACAATCAAGTTTCTATCCTTCGCACTTTCCATTCCCCCCTCCTCCCCCTCTCCCTTTCACCCCAACTCTCCTTCTTCACCCGCTTCCTCTCCCCTCCCTCCCTCCCACCTCTCTCTCTCTCTCTCTCTCTCTCTCTCTCTCTCTCTCTCTCTCTCTCTCTCTCTCTCTCTCTCTCTCTCTCTCTCTTTCTCTCTCTCTCAAGGACATAAAAGATACCTTCTAAAATACGCAGAATAATACTATGCGATTGTTTTGAATTTACATATACATAATCTATTTTGTATTAATTTCACCACACCACCAAACGCCTCCAATGAAATTAATGAAAGCATGTATGTGATCCACCGGGATTCGAACCTGGGTTATCACACACAGATTTTTAGACACCTTAACCATTACACCACCAAGACGGTTAAAGGTTTATACACACGCCTACGACTTATGAAATAAATAATAAATGTTAGGGATGACAAAAGTAACACATATATATTGATTAGGAATAGGATAACTAGCGAGGCAGCGAACAACACCTGTTACTCGCTGCCTCGCTAGATATCCTATTCCTAATTAAGCTACGATTCCCGAAGAACACGTCTATATTTGTTTATATGTTATATTAATTGTAACAATAACACTTAGGATTTACGTTATTTGTGTTGGCTTTAGGAATAAGTTGGATGATACATATACTTGTGACCTCCACAATTTGTAATGTTTGAGGAGACGGCGCTTCAACCTCTCTCCTCTGTCCATCACATTCAAGCACCAACCCACCCACACCAACACTAACACAGGATACAAAACAGACACACACACACTCACACCCAATAACATAAAACGCACATCACACACATGATCACATACAACGTAATGGGCACAAATCACTCACACATGATAACATAAAACGCACACACACACACACACACACACACACACACATACACACACACACACACACACACACAAACAAACACACACACACACACACTGGTCCAGGCAAACTAGAAAAGGTATTAGCATTATTGAGGAGATGCTGCTGTCTTCAGTGCGTGTCATGGCCATCCTTTTTTATTTATTTTTTTAAGAGACAATGAACGGAGGAAGAAAAAACACAGATAAAACAAAAAGGTACATGTGCCTAAAGGCATCCTCCATTCATAAAATGTGTGTAACAACTGGATTTAACCATTTGTAGATTGTAAGTTTGTGGAAAGCAATTCGAGGGAAGTGAATTCCAAAGAGTAGTAGTTCTAGGGATAAATGATTATTTTGATAAGCAGAAGTTCTGCATTGTGGAGGAGAAAGTGTAAATTCATGAGCCTTACGACGTATACAGACTAATAACACACATAACAAAGCCACTATAACAACTTCGTCTCTCTCCAACACTCCTTCTCCCCTCTCTACACTCTTCAGAAAATAGGAAAAGTAGAAAGTAGCTACGAGGTGCCGTTGTGAAGGCTTATCCTTCAATACCTTCACCTGACCTGACCCCATCCGGGGTTTAGCTGGTCCACAAGGGTGTGTGACATGAACCCAATAGAGAATTTGTGGGCCATCATGTCATGGAGTGGAATGTGGTTCAGGTTAGGATTGGAAAGGGCGGGAGGAGTGGGATCGGGGGGGCAGGGGGGGGGGGGGGGGGATCCGTCGCCGCCCTAATATAAGTTGGAAAATGTTTAAATCAGCTCCAACGAGAATACAGGAGGTAGTTGATGCAGCTTGTGGGTGGAGATCATATTGATTTCATAAATATAAATTGTAAATGTTTACTTTTAAGATCCCTTTATATGTATTATATAATGTGTATGTGTTTCCAATGTTCACCGTAACATAATGATGGTGAAATAATACATATTAAATTAAATTCAAGGTAACATACACAGAGCTATAGTATACTTTTAATTATGTTTGGACGATAATTTAAACAATACGAAGTAAAAATATGAAAGCCTAAACAATTTACAGTATATCAACTTTAAAACAACATAACAAGATTACTTGGATTATCGTTAATTGTTCAATTTGATGACTTACTTTATAGTAAATCATTACAATGGGTAACGCCGAACTGTTTACTGATAATGGGAAGCCACAGTAATTAAGCTAGTAATTAAGAATCCACTGAGAAAAGTATAATGCAATAATCATAGCGTGTCATATTACATGTTAAGGAAATATGTAATATGTAATGTTAAGGTAGGCGGATGCCCAACCCCGAAAGTGGTTGAAATAGTGGAGCTATCCCCCCGCCAAAGGCGGCTTTCTAGGGCCTTTCCTAGATGATGCTGAGAGGATTGGGTTCTAGTCATGTGGTGATGGGCTGGTCTATCAGAGTGAGAACTGAGCGATCTCTGCCATACCCATAGCTTACTCTGACTGTTCCTTTTACTTATATATTTTCTAGAACTGAGCGATCTCTGCCATACCCATAGCTTACTCTGACTGTTCCTTTTACTTATATATTTTCTAGATCTCAAGTGACGGCGCCTCTTCCGTGGATTGAACTCCCAATCTACCAAGATTGGAAGCCAAAGCGTCACATTTTTCCTTTGCCCCTCAACTTTCTCTTCATAATTGCTGAGGGGCACAGGGCCCTGGGTGGGTCTTTGGTTTCCCGGGCGTTTCCGCACCCTCCTTAGCTCCCAGCCATGGAGTGGCTTCGGTAACCCAGGCTTTATTGTGGTCGGCAGGGAGGGTTCTGTGGGGGCGCTCGGTTATGGCCTTGGCCTTCAACGGGGCCTTGGGGCTGTTCGGCCAGGCAGCTTGGGGAACAACAACAACAACAACAACATGTTAAGGTAGATTATGAATTGGTCAACCACAGTGCTGTGAATAGTGGTATGGAAGAAAACAACATTTACTCTAAAATGAAAATTTGTTTTTATTTAAAAAAAAAACACGTTTCGGCTCATCTAAAGTGTTTTCTCTAGCTGGGCCGATATTATATTGTCTTTATGATATATATATTTGGTTATAATTTGGTCAAAGCTAGATTACAATGTGATCCAACTTGTCTTGATGCGTGGATTGTAACATCCCGTTTCAATTACTTATATATTTATACGATTGTTTACACTAACCAGGACGCCAAGGTTGGCAACTTTGAGTGTTTTGCAACGGAGCATACTGTATATATTTATTTTCTATAACACATTGTATAAGGTAAATAATAGAATACGAGTTAATAATTGAGAATCAGTAGAGGTAAAAAGAACAGTATTATTAAAACACCAAAGATTTTTTTATGGACAGCTTTGAACACGACGATGAGGAAAATTATATATTCGGTTAGGAGAGAGAAGGGGGAGAGAAAAAGAGAGAAGGGGGGAGATAAGGGAAGGCAGCAGAGAGAAGGGGAGGAGGAGGGAATGGGAAGTTCGAAGGATAGAAACTTGATTGTCTGTATATTAAATTCCATAAATAACGCAACACCTGATGTGTGTTACTTATTTGTGATCCGGCATGGGCTAGTCTAATAATATAGCCTGTGTGTTATGTTAAAATAAAGTTATTCTGAGTGCTGTTCTAGAACACACACACACACGTTTGACTCCTCCTCCTTCCAACCTCTATACTAACCCCACCCCCTTTTATTAGAAGCGATTAAAGGGCCATCTATTAAAAGATAAGTGAACTAACACATTGCCTCAGGCCATGACAACAAGTTCTGTCGTAGACTGTACCTAGTATCAGTGCATTACCACAAAGCCCACCGAAATGCCAAAAAAATACCCTCATTGTTCCCTGATTAAATAACACTGTATGAATATTCCCATATTCAAAATATGTTACAGGGGGACAATGCCCAGTGAGTTCACTGCTCAATAGGTGGCGTTCTGAGAGTGAGGGTCTGAGTCTGGAGGGTGAGACGGTGAAGCACTTGAGCGAAGCAACCAGCCGCTTCAGAGATGGAGCTGCTTCGAGCCATGATGGATGCTTCACATGTGTCACTCCTCAGGCTGGAACAAGACCTCACGGGCTTCACCGTGTTGAACGGTGGAATGTACAGGCTCTCAGCCTATGCCCGAGAGGGAGTAGTTGGAATATATAACAAAAAAAATTGTTAGTGTTATTCTTGTCACCTCGTTTAAAAATTGTAAACAATCTAGCCCTACTCCAAGATTCAGGATAAACTTCAGATGAAAATACATTATTAAACAGCATAGTTATGGTTAAGATCCACCGAACAGGCAAAAGTGAAAACAAACCGGGAGACACTCTATCCGGACCACATGCTTTATCTGGTTTCATTTTGTGTGTTTGTTCTTCGACTTGGTTAGGTGATAATTATAGGCTCATCCAGAAGAGGGATTGTTGTAACGGTACTAAAATCAGTAGGTGAAAGCATCATTGAATTGTTGGTTGGATTAAGGAGATTCTCAAAATGAACTTTAAAATCACTATCACTCGGACAGGAATTACAATAATTCATTGAGTTACCGCACTCACCCTTCCAGTTAATAGCCTTCCACACCTGTGAGTCATCTCCATCTCTGAACAGTCTTTCCTATCTACCTAAATTAACATTACCATTATCATGACGCACTTCACCATCATATCCGCTCTTATCTGCACACTCATATAGGCTAGTACATCTGATAACTTCCCGGCAAAACTGTTTACATCCTCATCTGTCTCGGTTACATCAATTTGTGATATATTATCTTTAAATCATTGTTTATCAATGCGATTAATTGTAATTGGCTTTCTGATATATCGATTTGTTTTTACTGTCCTGTGAAGTACAGCGTGATCTACCAAGTGAGATGCCCGGGTTAAGATATTAGCTCTATCAATACCAGTCATGGAAACAGTTACAGTTAATGAGGCGTGGCCAGAAGGGATATCATCACGCTGTATTACCGAAAAGTCACTCAATGTATCCATTACGCTCTGTGACGCGACGCATGTATCCAACTCGGATATCCATGTATCACGTCTCCGGTAGGTCTTACCACCAATAAAATGCTGTTCAGGAGTCATAAGGTTATTAATTAAAAGTAATTTATTATCTATGCATATAGTTGATAGCATGTTTGCATTATTGTTAGTAAAGGCAATATCATCTTTAATATCTGGGTATGAGAATGAATCAGCAGTCGGTAATTCAGCGAGGGTTGGTATGTCTCTAGCCATTTTTCCAAACCGTGCGTTCATATCACCAATGATTAAATATCCGTTTCTCATGTGGGTCGAAAATAGTTTTTCTTGGATTGATGCAAATGAATCGTGTGAATAATATTCTGAATCACAAGGGGGAACATAGCAGAAACCGAACAAAATTCCTGGGCTGCTTCGAAACTGTACCCAAATTTGATCTCCAATGCTAGTATCAACATTGATGACTGTCTCAGATAAACAATTCTTAATCAACAACACAGTTCCGCCTCGCTGAGGTGTACAGTTGTGGACAGATGAAACATATACAGCTTTGGTCTGTCCAAGACCTCAATAGAGGGCAGCACAATTAGTGCCCATAAATGATCTGGTAACAGTGATGTTGGGGGGTAGTAGGTGAAGGTATGGGGGGGAAGGAAGGAGGGGGGGGGGGGGGGAGGAGGGTACAGGAGTGGGAGGGGTAACCAGCGGCGAGGTGGGACCAGGTTGAGTGGAGGAAAGTAGGTGACCAAGTACTTTACTGTGAAAGAATAATTAATTTTGTGTTTTGATCATTATGTGGGATTATGATTGCAAAATATTGGAGTCGTGAGCTGTGCGTAGCATAATAAACGCGCTACAGGCTGCTAATCTGCTAGTGTTCTCTCTCTCTCTCTCTCTCTTTCTCTCTTCATATACAATATATATATGACATATAGGCATTCAAATATATGACATCTTAAATATCTAATGTAGTGCTATTTCATGTTTGTTTCTGCTTAGGGCGCCTACTGAGTTGTGATATCGGGAACGGGGTATTGTTCAAACATGGGAGCGTCAGATACAACTGAACTACATGTTGGTTACCTAACAAGGGGAAAAATAGTAATTGTTATTATTTTGTCAGTTGGTGATTCAGTCAAACTTCCAATATTATAGTTAGTGTTTCAGCATAATGGTGAATGTATATGTCATGGTAGTAACGAAAGTATGCAATGCATATATGGTGTATATAATACGGTATCAATGACACGCCAATTAAAGTGGTTCCAAGTTTACCGGAGGTGTTATCAGTGTTGGCATTGTCACGGGTATATAATTGTTTTTCATTATATACGTCCATAAGAATGTAAACAATATAATTATAGATGAATAAAACATTATTCAATGTATCTATAAATAATCTATTTGTGTAAATTTAACTCCAAAGCAGAAACCAGGAAGCAAAGAATGACTAATATACTGTATATTTACATATCAATACACCTGTTCAAGAAAAGCAACCAGTTATATAAAATTATAATGTGTCATACAATCCTCAAAGTTTCGGTAAAGGGGCGCAATAGACCATGTTATAAAATAAAATCCCCACATTGAAAACTAAGTTATATTTATTGGTCAAACCTCTTGGTAGATATGCTCAACACCGATGACGCAAGGGTTATGTAAGCTTAATTAATATCAAATGAACACACGATTATGCAGAACCTTTCCTGTATACCAGGTATTTGTTGTTACGTTTTGACGTCATCAGTAGAAGTGAAAGCGTTAAAGCAAGGTTCACACATTGGCGAGTCGGAGCGCAATTCCAACGCGAGTGATGAAATTTTTGCACTCGCCAATGATTATCCCAAATTCGCCGACACTCGCCGACACTCGCACAGACTCGCGTGGACTCGCGGTGGACCGCGTAGACTCGCGAACGCGGCCAAAATTTGTGTACAGACACAAAAATTGGAGAGTCAAGTGGGAGTAGGACGCCAACTCGCATAGAGTCGCGTAGACTCGCGTAGACTCGCGTAAACTCGTGTAAACTCCTGTAGACTCGTGTGACACTCATGTAGACTCGCGTGACAGTCACGTTGTACTATTTATATATTTAATGATCGCGAGTCTACACGAGTTTACACGAGTCCACACGGGTCTACGTGAGTCTACACGAGTACAACAGGAGTCTACACTATAGTAAACAACCTATATTGCCAAAGGTGAGTTTAACGGGAGTCAATCAGGAGTCAACACGACGCTAACTTAACACGGGGTAACGCGAGTGTAACACGCGTAAATGAGAGTACCCACGTGGTGGTCTGGATTTCACAATATATGTCGCGAGTCTATGCGAAACAAACACGAATTTACACGATATTAACGTGATTCTATGCGAGTCTAGCGAAACCAACGTGAGTCTACGCGAGTAACGGTGAAACCAACGTGAGTCGACGCGAGTGGTGTGCGACTGCTGGCAACACCGCGCGAGTAGGTGGCACCACCGCGTCAACACCCCCTATAAAAAGGGACCGCCGGCGGTGCTCCTCCACTCTCCACCATGACCCCACCAAGGACCCATTGACCCGGGTCGCACAGCGACCCACGCTGCCCTACCACGCTGCCTGCCCTACCACGCTGCCTGCCCTACCACGCTGCCTGCCCTACCACGCTGCCCTACCTGCCTGCCCTACCAGACTGCGTGCCCTACCACGCTGCCCTACCTGCCTGCCCTGCACCATGCCTTTGCCCAAGGAGAAGGTGGCGGCCACCAAGTCTCGGAAGGGTGGTGATGGTGTTGTGAAGAAAGGCAAGGCTACACCTTCCGAACAACCCCGCATCGCACCCCCTGCCAGGAGGCCTGTTGCGTCGCAAGACTTGGACGACTCGGATGACATTGTGCCGGACAGCCAGCCCAGTGGACATGAGGACATGGACGTGTTTGATGGAGATATTGATGCTGACGACAGCCAGGATACTCGGACCAGCCAGGATACTCAGACCAGTCAGGATACTCATACCAGTCAGGACACCCAAGGTAGCCTCAGTGACAGATGATGATACCCCTGACCCCCCTGTCAGCGCGGGCCCTGTGCGTTATGGCGCCATTAAGAAGAATAAGTTGACAAGGGTGATCTTGAGCGACGAGACTGAGGACATGCTGGCCGAGTGGGTGAAGGACACCCCCATGTTATATATGAAGCGTAGCAAGGCCTACAAAGATACGCGCAGGAAACTCCGCGCCTACGACGAGAAGGCTGCTACCCTGGGTGTTAATGTCACAGGTAAGTACCCACAACAAAACATGCAGCATGCAATATTAATTGTAATAAGTGATTGAATACCTTGATGTTGTGTTCTTGGTTTGATTCCATGTGATTTATACGTGAAATACATAATTACTATTATGTTAAAGTTTGCTAAATTGGCATATATGTATGTGTGTTGCCAGTATTATATACATCCCTCTACGCTTGTATTTAACAGCATTAACTAATAATGTATTATCAAGCCATGTTTGGCCTGTGAAATTACGGATATAAATCATATATATAAAGGGGCCTTGCTTAATAAATATTACTCTTTACACAGGCGCTAATCTGGCACATTGGGTCCGCAACATGCGGTCAAGGTATTCAAAGCTGAGCGATATGAAGAGTGGAGCGGGAACACCTGGGACATTCGAGGGCAAGCCACTATCAGAGAGGGACACCTGGATCTTGCAGAAGTTTGCCTTCCTCAAAGGGCACATCTCCCGCGTACAGACCAAGGTCACAGCTAAGGTTAGAACTAATATAAGCATACCTAATATGTGTGAAAACAATATATACTTAAAGAACTGTTCGTTATCACATTTGGAAAATATTATTTAACCATGTATACCTAGGCTATTAATGTCTGTTAATAACGTGCTTATCTTGTGCATATATATATGATTTTATACATATATTCATTCATGGCTGTTAATATCATGCTTATCTTGTGCATATATACTTGAATTCATACATTTATAATTGAAGGCTTCATATAAACATAAAAAGTATTTTCTTATATTTATTTATATTGTCAAGGTACATATATTTAAGTATATTAAAATAGGTTAAAGGTCTTATTTATATAGGATATATTAATGTTTTTGTGTTTCAGTTTCCAAACCCGACCGATGATGTCTCGCCGGATGTGAATGTGGAGGTGATTGGCGAGGACGAGAGTGATGGAGAGGACACTGCCATGCCCCCTCCAACCAACACAACTCCCACTGCCAGGTCCAGCAGCCAGAACAAGCGCCGGAAGTCTGTAGAGACATTCTCACCTGTGGAGGTAAATATGAAAACATTTAACATATGTCATTACGAGAGTATATTAGTCATTACGAGAGTATTATGTAAATCCTATGTTCGTGTACGCTGTAAACCGCAAACAATTCCTATAGAGGAAGACATATGCATCTGGAGAAGAAAAACATAAAAACGTTATTAGCATAACTTACCATGACATGTATGTATTATTTTATAAGTACCAAAGGTGTCTAACCTGCATACTCTTGTTTCTCCAGCTGAGTGCGACGCGGGAGGCGATTCGGGAGGACATGTCACGCCTGGTGACATCCCTGGTTGGGAAGGAGACCAAGTATGGACAGTTCGTGGGGTACTTGGAGCAGCAGCTCGAGAGGCTCCCTGACGCTGTAGGGGAGATATTGTCACGGAGGATAATGCAGCAAGTCCTTCAGGCCAGGGATGAGGTCACCCTCTCCACGTCACCCCAGATGGTGATACCAGCAAACCCCCCCCCAGTTGCACACCACACCACCAGGCCCCCCGCAGTTGCACACCACACCACCAGCCCCCCAGCAGTTGCACACCACACCACCACAGATGCAACCCCAGCCAGGACCATCACGCATGCCACCAGCCTTCACAAACCCCACATTCCAAGAGCTGATGGCTGGTACGCCATTCAGGTCTCCTGCACATATACATGAATGGTGGGCGGGGTCGCTTACCCCTATACATGGCGCCAACATTGCAACACCGGTTCCCTCAAGCCCAGCTACTAGTAGGCTACCAACACCAGGGAACTTCCTATAAACAAGGTTGAACACCCAAGTCAACACCCCCAGGCCTGGGGATGACGAAAATGTGTGAAACCTTTGTGTATAATAATAAAGTCATAAACCCCCAGTGATGGGAATGACGAATATATATAATACTATGTCTACACATATAATGAATATCTCTTATTATTTCTATACTTTCTGGTATATATATATATATATACTATATTACTTTCGGCTATATATTAACATGCTATATATCTATGTTTATGAATAAAATAAATTAATGTGCCTCCAGCTGTTGTTTTGGATCCAAACTATATTATTAGAGTTTATGGGTAAACATTCTCAAGAAAGGTTCCTTTTATAAACAGGGCAAAGACTTGTCAACAGAGACAAAATATAAGTTAATATGAATTCAAGTTGTGTTATAAATAATATTGATATTAACATCGATAATGAAGACAGGAAAAGAAGAAATATAATATGATTGAAATAGGTTTCTGGAATAATATTGGTAGTAAAACATAAATAATGATGTGCAATATATGCAAAGACTATATGATTACAAGAAATAATATACAGATTGATATCCAACATGAAATATAAATAAATAAAAAATATTCATTAAATATTATATATTAAACATTATGAAACGACATAGGCAAAGGTGAGCACCATAATATATGACACTTTATAAAAAGCGATTAACAAATAGAGAATATATATTAATTAGGTTTAATTGATTTAAAACATGATTAACAACATAATAAAAATATGTAAACTACAAAAATATTAATGAAAGCAATGGCAAGATGTGGATATATACCTTCCTATCAGGTCGTTCTGCCAGGGGACACTGCCACTGGGTGATGAGCAGTAGTCGGTGAGGTGCTGGCGTTGCCTCTTGGCCTGGGCTGTCACGACATTCCTGGATAGTCTCTCGAGGGGATTGAGCCTGTCTCGCACCTCCCTCCAACCACCAGGGATGATAGCATGCGTCTCAGGGTCCTCCTCGTCCGCTAGGTTGGCGTGGTGATTAGGGAACCTCATTCGCATAAGGTTATGCATGCAACAGCACGCCATCACCACAGACTCAACACGGGACGGGTGGAGGGGAATGCTGTGGAGAAGGCACCTGAACCTGAATTAAGGAGAGAAAAAACATGTATATATAAACACTGAATAGTATAGTTCATATTAAATAGGGAAATAAAGGTTAGGATCATTTTTAGTCAAAACTGGACTTGCAGACGTGGACGACTCACACTCTGTGGATGTGGGGGAGATGTATTAATCCATATTAATTATAGGGATAATGGTTACGAGCATGTATATTTAATACCTGACTAGTATACTTCATATTAGTAAGGTGCCATCACCGATACCTGTATTTCTGGTCAAGCATTTCACATAATCAAACACATGCCAAAGGCGTTCTCAACAACTCTGCGAGCCAGGGACAGTCTGTAGTTGAAGATCCGCTCCGGTACAGTCAGTTGCCGGGTAGAGTGTGGCTTCATCAACCACCTTCGCATGGGGAAGGCGTCATCACCCACCAGGAAGTAGGGAACAGGTGTGTCGTCGTTGGGCAGGGGTTCGGCAGCAGGGAGTCCCAGGGTGCACCCATCCAATGCTGCTCTGATATTCGTTCTTATAAAGACCCCACCATCTGAGGAGCTACCGTGATTACCCACGTCACAGTAGAGGAACTTGTAGTCGGCGTCTACAATAGCCATGAGCACGATGGAGTGGAAGCCTTTGTAGTTGTAGAATTCTGTACCGGCATTTGGAGGGCATTTGATGGCACAGTGCTTTCCGTCGATGGCACCAACGGTATGTGGGAAATCCCAGTGCTTGGCAAATTCACTGGCAACATCCTTCCACTCCGCCGGTGTCCTGGGGCAACGTATAACCTCCTCCTGGTATTCTGCAATGATGGCTTCGCATGTTGCAGGCACAATGAGGGAGATGGTGTTCCGGGCCACACGGAACGCGTACTGTAGGCTAGGATATGAGTCACCAGTGGCCAGGTAGCGGAGTGTGATTGCAATCCTCAGCCCAGGTGACAAAGCATCCCTCCAGAAGGTGTTCTGCTTCTCTACCCTAGGCCCGACACGTGCCACCAACTCCCTAAACAGGTGGACGTCCACACGTAGGAAATTCCGGAATCCTTTGGGGTCCTCTCTCTTAAGCTCCTCCATAAGTTGTTCGTACACACCGAACTGTGGCCGTCTCAGTAGCCACCTCCTAGCCCAAACTCTCATTCGTGGCCTTTCCCCTTGACGTCTTTCTTCAGCCTCCTTCTCCTCCAGCTCCTCGAGGTCTAGGAGACGCATCTGCATTTTCAGTATGAGCACAGCTGCCGCTCTCCGCCTCCTGATGGACATGGTGTGTGGGGGGGGGGGTGGGTGGGTTGGGCTGTATCCTGCAGAGTACGTCCGTCCGTGGTGGTGTTGCGTGGTGTGAATAATGGTGCCAGTGGGGGCCTCTTTATATACGTATCCTGATACTCGCCAACACTCGCACACACTCGTGTTAGACTCCCATACACTCCTGTAAACTTCCTGTAGACTCGCGTTCATCTCGTGTAAACTCGTGTAAACTCCTGTGACACTCGTGTAGACTCCCTTAAACTCGCACTATTCGTACCCTGGAATTTGACCGTTATTTTTCAAATTTTGGTGGTGCGTGTTGGGGTCGTGTTACACTCGCCGACACTCGCGGATACTCCTGTAAACTCGTGTAAACTCGTGTAAACTCATGTAAACTTGTGTCATTTTCGTGTTACATGCATGTATACTCGCATCAGATGCTACTCGCGTTGGGTTCGGGCTCCATCATGGTGAGTATGCGGCGAGTGTGACTCGCGTTGGCCTCGCGCTCCGACTCGCCTATGTGTGAACCTACCTTAAGGAGTTAAGCTTGATAAATTAACTTTAACATATTACAGAAAACAGGAAGAGATTAAAGGCGCAAAAACTGAAAGGGGAGCAACGAATGATCAGTCCCCATTAATAATTTAATCCCGTTCTAAAAAAACAGGGTGAATTTTAATTTATGTGAATATATGACCTTATGTGATTTATGTGAATATATGACCTTATGTGATTTCGTATAATATCTAACAGTAAATTGTGAATAACATAAAGCTTAACAACAAGGTCAGTATCTAAAAGATGATTGAAAAGAAGTTGATGTCATAATTGTTGTACGAAAAAACACACTTGGTATGGAATATATACATATATATTTAATTTATGGGGCTTTCAAACTATTGCACGTAACATAACATTTCGTAATTCAATATTTCTTTAGGTTACCAATAATAAAATCTTGACAAATATTGCCAATCAATAATATAAGGTCCATTGATCTCTTAATATATTTAGTTACAAACCGACTTTACAATAGCATTATTGGTGACTCTAGATTTTATACTTCCTTATTAACCAATAAAGAGGGTAATCTTAATCTTACTAAATAATTTACTCACACAAAACCTGTAGAGCGAGACTAAAATAAAAGCATGGTCATTGTAGGCCTATAGTTAGTAGATAATTTGTCTATGTGAGTTAGTGAGACAAAAGGCAGAACTGCCTGTGACGAGTGCCTTCCCCATAGTTGAAAGAGTGACAGTGTCAAAATCAAGGAATGTTTGAGCCAAAATGCCTGGACACACAGAGTTTAAAGTAATTAAAGTCATTAGATGAGGGGAAAATGGATTCAGGGTAGAGCGTTCCAGAGCTCAGCTGTTGAATAGGAGAAAGATTGGGAATATCGTTTCACTCTTGGGTTGGAGAGTTGCAAAGAGTAGGGGTGGGATTGTGTTGGAAGACGGGTTCTACGTACTCTTCGCAGAGGAGGTGATATACATTGAGAGAGGGTGAGGAAAACTGATTAATGTAATATCGGTAGAATAGCGAGAGATGCAACTTTGCGGCAAAGAGAGAGAGATCGCAGAGAGTCAGGGAGTGGACGTGAGTTAATGAGACGAAAGGTTTTCTTTTCTACTTTGTCAAGAAATGCTGTGTGAGAGGATCTTCCCCACACATGTTAACAATACTCAATACATGGACGCACTGTGCCTCTGTACAGAGCAAGAAGCTGTGCCGGGGTAAAGAACCCCCGGAGGCGATTGAGCATACCCAGCTTCTGGAAAGCTGTTTTAGCAAGGGTGGTAATATGATCTTTCCAAGTGAGATCAGGAGAAAAGGAGACACTGAGAATACTGAGAGAAGATGAAGGGTTGATTTGTGTATTTAAGTATAAGGGAAAGTCCTGTGGGAGTTCTTGATGGGTAGATAAATAGAGAAATGGGTTTTGGAAGCTCCAAAATCAACAATATATTTTCTGCCCCAAAGGGGAATTGTTGATATGTCAGAAGATAAGTGTTTTATGGCATCGTCACGTGACTTTCTGAGAGATTGATTGCTGGGGGGTTCTGAAAAACTAGTTGAATAGTGTAAGGTAGAGTCATCAGCATATGAATAAATACCTGATAGTTGATAGGTTAAGGAAGTGAAATATGGCCGTCCACAACTGCAGCTATGGAACGGCCAGGAAGGGAAATAGAGATAAAGGCACAAATTGAGGGACAGAAACTAAAGGTGGGTAACTTAGCAGTTAGAGATTTGTGCCAGACTTTATTAAAGGCCTTGGATATGTCTAGCACAATAGAAAAGGTTTCACCGAAATCATGAAAAGAGGATGACCAAAAGTTCGTAAGATGTGAACAAGATATGAAAGAAGATCACCAGTAGAGCGACCCCTAAGGAAGCCATAGGGGCAATCTGAAAGTAGATTATATGTGCAAAGAGATGCTTAAGAAATTTTGAAGTAAGAATAGTTTCCAAAACTTTGGAGATGCAAGAAATGAGAGCAATTGGACGATAGTTGGAGGGTTGAGAGCGATCACCCCTTCTTTGGGATAGGTTGAATGAGAGTAAACTTCCAGTAAGAAGGGAGAGGGCGAGGGAGAAATAACACCGGAATCATCCAAGGTGGAGTTTTTAGCGAAAGTTTGGGTGAAGAGTTTAGCTTTGTCAGAGGAAGAAGTGACGGTCGTGCCGTCAGAGTGGAAAAAGGGAGGGAAAGACGAAGAAGAACAATTGGTGGAGAGGTGTTTGGCTAGATACCAGAAAGCTTGGGTAGAGCTTAGAGTTGGATAGTTTTCAGAGAGAGGTAACTTGACCATGATTCGAACCCACTCACTCCAGGTATATTTGGAAGAGCTGGGCAATATAACCACTCGGCCATGACCATATGGCTGAGTGGTTATGGTGCTCAACTCTTCCAAATATACCTGGAGTGAGTGAGTTCGATTCCTGGTCAAGATACCTCTCTCCAACCTGTCCGATATTATCATTTTTTTTTTTTAAAAAGACCTCCGTCTACGTATTGTGAAAAACCTGTTATCCTCCGGCAAATTGTGGGGTTGAGTGAGTGAAGGGGGGGGACAGTGAATGAAGGATGATGCATGTTTTTCATAATACGTGTTGCTAGCCCCAAACGCGCGAGCAACTGTGGCTTTTTACCCATCCGACACATCCCCTTTTATTAATGTGCATCACACATGTTACATACAAATAAGGTTTATGTTTGTGTTTTACCCTACTGTGGAAAGACTACGGATACACCACTCCTGCCGGGGCCTCACGCAGTGGCATGACTCAGTCCTGTCGAACTGAGCTCATGACACTGGTGACACTATTATCATTATATATTGAATAGTTCAGTGAATATAATATAGAATCGATGAAAGCGTGTTTCGTGAGTGAAAGAATTTGGCTTGATTCTGGGCAGAAACATAGGAAAAATATGATTTCTGGAGGTTGAAGGTGTCGGTACCATTTGAATGCTTCATCCTTATTGCGGACAGAAGTAGAACAAGCATGAGTAAACCAAGTATTTTTTACATTAGTCTGGGGGAAAGAAAAGGAATGTATGCCTCCATGCTTGAGAGGATTACCTCGGTAATGCGTTCAGCACTCTCCAAGGGTCCCCGGCAACGGAAGCAAAAGTCATTCGATGGGAAATCAAAGAAGTACTGCCGGAGAGCCTCCCAGTAGGCAGGTCCAAAGTGCTACAAGTGCCGCCGGCTGGCTAGTTCGGCTCATTCGGATGGCGTACTGGAAGAGATAGGACAGGTAAAAGAGATAGGTAGGAGGATCCCAAATGAGGGAAAAGATCACCAGTAGAAGAGGAAGGGTTAGAAGTTAGAAACAAGTCCAGCAATGTTAGGCTGATCTCCGAAGCTATGGTGGATACGGGTGGGTGCTGAAACCAACTGGTCTAGGTCATTTAGGATAGAAAAGATATAGATTGTTCACCAGGTTAGTCTGTGGAATGAGAGGAAAGCCATTGGCGGTGGTGAACGTTAAAATCTCCTAAGATGGTGATTTCTGAGAAAGGAGAGATGGCTAAGATGTTTTCCAGTTAAGAGTTGAGATAATCAAGAATTGGGGAAAGTCAGTAGAGTTAAGGGAAAGATAGACAACACAGAAGAATTTAGTATGAGAATGACAGGATAGTTTGAGCCATAAAGTGGAGAATTCAGAGGAGTCAAAATCGGGAACATGAGGGCCAGTGAGTTTGCTGCATCTGCGTTTTGTCAGTTGCATACAATTATGTCTAAACAAATGTGGTAGTATTTATTTTACAAAATCAAGGAACTGCACTGCAAATACAAATAGTGTAGTGTGTAAATATAATCACGTGTCGACCCAGTTTGCTATAACAGTAAAACGGCAGACTAAAACATATAATGAATATCCCAGGAGTGAGAGGGGTAACCAGCGGCGAGGTGGGACCAGGTTGGGTGGAGGAAAGTAGGTGACCAAGTACTTTACTGTGAAAGAATAATTAATTTTGTGTTTTGATCATTATGTGGGATGATGATTGCAAAATATTGGAGTCGTGGAGCTGTGGCGTAGCATAATACACGCGCGCTAAAGGCTGCTAATCTGCTAGTGT
>CM064523.1:40874848-41081784 GCA_032716605.1 Paralithodes platypus | reverse complement strand
CTCTCGTCCTCACACTACTGACTCAACCTGGTGAACAAGCCTACGGTCTTTTCTATCATCATAACTGACGCCTAGAGCATGCTTGTCCTGCAACCCACCCGTATCCGTCGCCGGAATTGCTTCGGATAGATAGATAGATATTTGATATTTGAGACCACAGTTTACAATAGAACATAAAAGACCAATTGAGCAATAAGCAAGCAAAACAACGAAACAAAATTGGTTATTGTTGTTTATTGTAAACAAAACTGTAGTCCATTACAATTTTCTTTCATAGTGTTGATTTACAATTGGCAAAACATTTCCATTGGTGGCGGTACTATAATATATATATATATCTATATATATTATAATATATATAGATAGTAGATATAGATATATGCTATATCGATATATATATAAATCATAATATCTATTTTTTTTTTTTTATTTTTTTTTTTTTTTTTGTATTCATCTTATCCAATTGGAGAATTTCATTGATTATTTCGTGCACCTTAGATCTTGTGTAAAACAAATCTGAAAATAACTCGAAAGATGTGAAATTGATATACATTTCGCATATTTTGTTGAGAGGTGGACAATCTGTGCCCGACATGTCTCTCAGTTTGAACGAGACATGGCACCCGACACACGTTCCTCAAGTTGGTAGGATCGACCCCGACCACCGCCTGTTCCATCGACCATATCTTCGCTACCGTCAGTGGAATGGGCCTGATACTCATGAAACGGGTGAACGAAAGCTATGAAACTCATTAACATGCGTGATAATTCTTTGTAGAGAACTTGTGCACTGAACAAGCTGGGTTAATATCATCTGTATGTTACACACCTTGACGGGGCTTCTGATGCCCGGTAAAACTGATGAATGGGAAGCGCATACTCCTCCATGGGCGTTATCCAGAGGGCAACCGTTTGATTTTTCTATGATATGGTTTATATATTTTCCATTTGGTGTATGTTTGGGTTATTCTTTAACAGCTTAATTGTTAACTGATAATGGGTCTTCAGTTGATATTTTCGTCTTTTTCAGAACCACATGTTAAAGAAGAAGTTGTTGTTTAAATTTAACCAAATCTGTTAATAACAAAGGGCGGGTAACCTGACTCTGTATAACACACCGGGTTTGATGGCGTATCTCCTCACACCTAACATCTGTTTCAGTGACCAGTTATAACAGTTGAAGCCCACAGGCTTTAGGTTAGCACCCACCCAAGATTCCCAACCTGTCGAGGATTGACGACATCAAATGCCCAAGAAAAAACGGCGTCGAATACTCGCAATTTTTTTTTTCGACAATAAAAGGCACATCATTGTTCTTTTTAAGGGAAGACACAAACTTTAGGACATGACACATTTTGAGTTTTGCATGCATATTAACCGGCCCTGACAGAGACCGACCCGGCACTGGGGAACGGTGATCCCAAATATACATAGCTAGGGACAGTGCTCAATTATTAGTTCATTGACATACGCTATTCAGTATCTGCAACATCTAGGTACTACCATGTAATCAATCACACAAAAAATAGTTTTATCCTGGTTTATTTGGTCATTGCAGTACTACAATCGAAAATACAGGTGTAACAAACGAATGTTGTTTGAAATAATATCTTGTTCAGGCCTTTTTGTTGTGAGCCAACAACAGAGGTTATCAGTCCATGTAATACCAAAACATGTAACCATTGTAAAAAAAAAACATCCAATGCACAATTTTCTTTTAACATTTTTATAAGATCATTAACTAATATGATAAATAATAGGCAAGATGTAGGAGAGCCCTAGTCGCACAGACCTAGAGTGGCAGTCATTATAGGCAGTAGCCTATTACACCTATGAGTTACCACGATACATGTGCCACCAAGGCAAGCAACATTACGCGACAACCGCAACCCTTAGTCAACGTTTTCAACACTTTAAATAATAGTGTCTTCTTGGTATCTAAATCATACGCTTGCCGAAAAACCCACAAATGTTACAAAATAGTGTTTAACTTTTTTGCGCCTTGCTAAATCGCATGAGATGACGCCAAGGTGATCAATGTGCTCTAAACATCCCCGGTTTTCTTTGTGGCCCGCCAGCTGCTCTCGATACGGTCCTAAACCAATAATTTAGATCTTTATCGCACACTACCATGCAATACAGCTTAGCTATATCAGTTAATAACATTGATACCACGATAATTAAGGGGAGGTGTGGTGGAGTGGTCATGCCACTGGATTGGTAATCCAATGGACCCGGGTTCAAATCCCGATATGTCAATGGGAAGATATTATTGGGTTGAATTTGTGCTGTACAGTCTACGACAGAACTGCTGTCTTGGCCTGAGGCAATGTGTTAGTTCACTCACCTTTTAATAGATGGCAGTTTAATCCGCCTAATAAAAGGCGGCTGGGTTAATATAGAGCTTCGCAGGAGGAGGAGTCAAACGTGTTGTGGGTGTGTGTGTGTGTGTTCGAGAACGGCACGCAGAATAAGTTTATTTTAACATAACACACAGGCTATATTATAAAATTAGGCCCATGCTGGATCACAAATAAGTAACACACATTCGTGTTGCGTTATTTATGGAATTTAATACACAGACAATCAAGTTTCTATCCTTCGCACTTTCCATTCCCCTCTCCTCCCCCTCTCCCTTTCACCCCAACTCTCGCTTCTTCACCCGCTTCCTCTCCCCCCCCTCCCCTCCCACCTCTCTCTCTCTCTCTCTCTCTCTCCTCTCTCTCTCTCTCTCTCTCTCCTCTCTCTCTCTCTCTCTCTCTCTCTCTCTCTCTCAAGGACATAAAAGATACCTTCTAAAATACGCAGAATAATACTATGCGATTGTTTTGAATTTACATATACATAATCTATTTTGTATTAATTTCACCACACCACCAAACGCCTCCAATGAAATTAATGAAAGCATGTATGTGATCCACCGGGATTCGAACCTGGGTTATCACACACAGATTTTTAGACACCTTAACCATTACACCACCAAGACGGTTAAAGGTTTATACACACGCCTACGACTTATGAAATAAATAATAAATGTTAGGGATGACAAAAGTAACACATATATATTGATTAGGAATAGGATAACTAGCGAGGCAGCGAACAACACCTGTTACTCGCTGCCTCGCTAGATATCCTATTCCTAATTAAGCTACGATTCCCGAAGAACACGTCTATATTCGTTTATATGTTATATTAATTGTAACAATAACACTTAGGATTTACGTTATTTGTGTTGGCTTAAGGAATAAGTTGGATGATACATATACTTGTGACCTCCACAATTTGTAATGTTTGAGGAGACGGCGCTTCAACCTCTCTCCTCTGTCCATCACATTCAAGCACCAACCCACCCACACCAACACTAACACAGGATACAAAACAGACACACACACACTCACACCCAATAACATAAAACGCACATCACACACATGATCACATACAACGTAATGGGCACAAATCACTCACACATGATAACATAAAACGCACACACACACACACACACACACACACACACACACACACACAAACACATACACACACAAACACACACACACACACACACTGGTCCAGGCAAACTAGAAAAGGTATTAGCATTATTGAGGAGATGCTGCTGTCTTCAGTGCGTGTCATGGCCATCCTTTTTTATTTATTTTTTTAAGAGACAATGAACGGAGGAAGAAAAAACACAGATAAAACAAAAAGGTACATGTGCCTAAAGGCATCCTCCATTCATAAAATGTGTGTAACAACTGGATTTAACCATTTGTAGATTGTAAGTTTGTGGAAAGCAATTCGAGGGAAGTGAATTCCAAAGAGTAGTAGTTCTAGGGATAAATGATTATTTTGATAAGCAGAAGTTCTGCATTGTGGAGGAGAAAGTGTAAATTCATGAGCCTTACGACGTATACAGACTAATAACACACATAACAAAGCCACTATAACAACTTCGTCTCTCTCCAACACTCCTTCTCCCCTCTCTACACTCTTCAGAAAATAGGAAAAGTAGAAAGTAGCTACGAGGTGCCGTTGTGAAGGCTTATCCTTCAATACCTTCACCTGACCTGACCCCATCCGGGGTTTAGCTGGTCCACAAGGGTGTGTGACATGAACCCAATAGAGAATTTGTGGGCCATCATGTCATGGAGTGGAATGTGGTTCAGGTTAGGATTGGAAAGGGCGGGAGGAGTGGGATCGGGGGGGCAGGGTGGGGGGGGGGGGGGATCCGTCGCCGCCCTAATATAAGTTGGAAAATGTTTAAATCAGCTCCAACGAGAATACAGGAGGTAGTTGATGCAGCTTGTGGGTGGAGATCATATTGATTTCATAAATATAAATTGTAAATGTTTACTTTTAAGATCCCTTTATATGTATTATATAATGTGTATGTGTTTCCAATGTTCACCGTAACATAATGATGGTGAAATAATACATATTAAATTAAATTCAAGGTAACATACACAGAGCTATAGTATACTTTTAATTATGTTTGGACGATAATTTAAACAATACGAAGTAAAAATATGAAAGCCTAAACAATTTACAGTATATCAACTTTAAAACAACATAACAAGATTACTTGGATTATCGTTAATTGTTCAATTTGATGACTTACTTTATAGTAAATCATTACAATGGGTAACGCCGAACTGTTTACTGATAATGGGAAGCCACAGTAATTAAGCTAGTAATTAAGAATCCACTGAGAAAAGTATAATGCAATAATCATAGCGTGTCATATTACATGTTAAGGAAATATGTAATATGTAATGTTAAGGTAGGCGGATGCCCCAACCCCGAAAGTTGAAATAGTGGAGCTATCCCCCCGCCAAAGGCGGCTTTCTAGGGCCTTTCCTAGATGATGCTGAGAGGATTGGGTTCTAGTCATGTGGTGATGGGCTGGTCTATCAGAGTGAGAACTGAGCGATCTCTGCCATACCCATAGCTTACTCTGACTGTTCCTTTTACTTATATATTTTCTAGAACTGAGCGATCTCTGCCATACCCATAGCTTACTCTGACTGTTCCTTTTACTTATATATTTTCTAGATCTCAAGTGACGGCGCCCCTTCCGTGGATTGACCTCCCAATCTACCAAGATTGGAAGCCAAAGCGTCACATTTTTCCTTTGCCCCTCAACTTTCTCTTCATAATTGCTGAGGGGCACAGGGCCCTGGGTGGGTCTTTGGTTTCCCGGGCGTTTCCGCACCCTCCTTAGCTCCCAGCCATGGAGTGGCTTCGGTAACCCAGGCTTTATTGTGGTCGGCAGGGAGGGTTCTCTGGGGGGCGCTCGGTTATGGCCTTGGCCTTCAACGGGGCCTTGGGGCTGTTCGGCCAGGCAGCTTGGGGAACAACAACAACAACAACAACATGTTAAGGTAGATTATGAATTGGTCAACCACAGTGCTGTGAATAGTGGTATGGAAGAAAAAAAAATTTACTCTAATATGAAAATTTGTTTTTATTAAAAAAAAAACACGTTTCGGCTCATCTAAAGTGTTTTCTCTAGCTGGGCCGATATTATATTGTCTTTATGATATATATATTTGGTTATAATTTGGTCAAAGCTAGATTACAATGTGATCCAACTTGTCTTGATGCGTGGATTGTAACATCCCGTTTCAATTACTTATATATTTATACGATTGTTTACACTAACCAGGACGCCAAGGTTGGCAACTTTGAGTGTTTTGCAACGGAGCATACTGTATATATTTATTTTCTATAACACATTGTATAAGGTAAATAATAGAATACGAGTTAATAATTGAGAATCAGTAGAGGTAAAAAGAACAGTATTATTAAAACACCAAAGATTTGTTTATGGACAGCTTTGAACACGACGATGAGGAAAATTATATATTCGGTTAGGAGAGAGAAGGGGGAGAGAACAAGAGAGAAGGGGGGAGATAAGGGAAGGCAGCAGAGAGAAGGGGAGGAGGGAATGGGAAGTTCGAAGGATAGAAACTTGATTGTCTGTATATTAAATTCCATAAATAACGCAACACCTGATGTGTGTTACTTATTTGTGATCCGGCATGGGCTAGTCTAATAATATAGCCTGTGTGTTATGTTAAAATAAAGTTATTCTGAGTGCTGTTCTAGAACACACACACACACACACGTTGGACTCTCCTCCTTCCAACCTCTATACTAACCCCACCCCCTTTTATTAGAAGCGATTAAAGGGCCATCTATTAAAAGATAAGTGAACTAACACATTGCCTCAGGCCATGACAACAAGTTCTGTCGTAGACTGTACCTAGTATCAGTGCATTACCACAAAGCCCACCGAAATGCCAAAAAAATACCCTCATTGTTCCCTGATTAAATATGTATGAATATTCCCATATTCAAAATATGTTACAGGGGGACAATGCCCAGTGAGTTCACTGCTCAATAGGTGGCGTTCTGAGAGTGAGGGTCTGAGTCTGGAGGGTGAGACGGTGAAGCACTTGAGCGAAGCAACCAGCCGCTTCAGAGATGGAGCTGCTTCGAGCCATGATGGATGCTTCACATGTCTCACTCCTCAGGCTGGAACAAGACCTCACGGGCTTCACCGTGTTGAACGGTGGAATGTACAGGCTCTCAGCCTATGCCCGAGAGGGAGTAGTTGGAATATATAACAAAAAAAATTGTTAGTGTTATTCTTGTCACCTCGTTTAAAAATTGTAAACAATCTAGCCCTACTCCAAGATTCAGGATAAACTTCAGATGAAAATACATTATTAAACAGCATAGTTATGGTTAAGATCCACCGAACAGGCAAAAGTGAAAACAAACCGGGAGACACTCTATCCGGACCACATGCTTTATCTGGTTTCATTTTGTGTGTTTGTTCTTCGACTTGGTTAGGTGATAATTATAGGCTCATCCAGAAGAGGGATTGTTGTAACGGTACTAAAATCAGTAGGTGAAAGCATCATTGAATTGTTGGTTGGATTAAGGAGATTCTCAAAATGAACTTTAAAATCACTATCACTCGGACAGGAATTACAATAATTCATTGAGTTACCGCACTCACCCTTCCAGTTAATAGCCTTTCACACCTGTGAGTCATCTCCATCTCTGAACAGTCTTTCCTATCTACCTAAATTAACATTACCATTATCATGACGCACTTCACCATCATATCCGCTCTTATCTGCACACTCATATAGGCTAGTACATCTGATAACTTCCCGGCAAAACTGTTTACATCCTCATCTGTCTCGGTTACATCAATTTGTGATATATTATCTTTAAATCATTGTTTATCATGCGATTAATTTTAATTGGCTTTCTGATATATCTATTTGTTTTTACTGTCCTGTGAAGTACAGCGTGATCTACCAAGTGAGATGCCCGGGTTAAGATATTAACTCTATCAATACCAGTCATGGAAACAGTTACAGTTAATGAGGCGTGGTCAGAAGGGATATCATCACGCTGTATTACCGAAAAGTCACTCAATGTATCCATTACGCTCTGTGACGCGACGCATGTATCTAACTCGGATATCCATGTATCACGTCTCCGGTAGGTCTTACCACCAATACAATGCTGTTCAGGAGTCATAAGGTTATTAATTAAAAGTAATTTATTATCTATGCATATAGTTGATAGCATGTTTGCATTATTGTTAGTAAAGGCAATATCATCTTTAATATCTGGGTATGAGAATGAATCAGCAGTCGGTAATTCAGCGAGGGTTGGTATGTCTCTAGCCATTTTTCCAAACCGTGCGTTCATATCACCAATGATTAAATATCCGTTTCTCATGTGGGTCGAAAATAGTTTGTCTTGGATTGATGCAAATTAATCGTGTGAATAATATTCTGAATCACAAGGGGGAACATAGCAGAAACCGAACAAAATTCCTGGGCTGCTTCGAAACTGTACCCAAATTTGATCTCCAATGCTAGTATCAACATTGATGACTGTCTCAGATAAATAATTCTTAATCAACAACACAGTTCCGCCTCGCTGAGGTGTACAGTTGTGGACAGATGAAACATATACAGCTTTGGTCTGTCCAAGACCTCAATAGAGGGCAGCACAAATAGTGCCCATAAATGATCTGGTAACAGTGATGTTGGGGGGTAGTAGGTGAAGGTATGGGGTGGAAGGAGAGGGGGGGGGGGGGGAGGAGGGTACAGGAGTGGGAGGGGTAACCAGCGGCGAGGTGGGACCAGGTTGAGTGGAGGAAAGTAGGTGACCAAGTACTTTACTGTGAAAGAATACTTAATTTTGTGTTTTGATCATTATGTGGGATTATGATTGCAAAATATTGGAGTCGTGAGCTGTGCGTAGCATAATAAACGCGCTACAGGCTGCTAATCTGCTAGTGTTCTCTCTCTCTCTCTCTCTCTTTCTCTCTTCATATACAATATATATATGACATATAGGCATTCAAGTATATGACATCTTAAATATCTAATGTAGTGCTATTTCATGTTTGTTTCTGCTTAGGGCGCCTACTGAGTTGTGATATCGGGAACGGGGTATTGTTCAAACATGGGAGCGTCAGATACAACTGAACTACATGTTGGTTACCTAACAAGGGGAAAAATAGTAATTGTTATTATTTTGTCAGTTGGTGATTCAGTCAAACTTCCAATATTATAGTTAGTGTTTCAGCATAATGGTGAGTGTATAGGTCATGGTAGTAACAAAAGTATGCAATGCATATATGGTGTATATAATACGGTATCAATGACACGCCAATTAAAGTGGTTCCAAGTTTACCGGAGGTGTTATCAGTGTTGGCATTGTCACGGGTATATAATTGTTTTTCATTATATACGTCCATAAGAATGTAAACAATATAATTATAGATGAATAAAACATTATTCAATGTATCTATAAATAATCTATTTGTGTAAATTTAACTCCAAAGCAGAAACCAGGAAGCAAAGAATGACTAATATACTGTATATTTACATATCAATACACCTGTTCAAGAAAAGCAACCAGTTATATAAAATTATAATGTGTCAATACAATCCTCAAAGTTTCGGTAAAGGGGCGCAATAGACCATGTTATAAAATAAAATCCCCACATTGAAAACTAAGTTATATTTATTGGTCAAACCTCTTGGTAGATATGCTCAACACCGATGACGCAAGGGTTATGTAAGCTTAATTAATATCAAATGAACACACGATTATGCAGAACCTTTCCTGTATACCAGGTATTTGTTGTTACGTTTTGACGTCATCAGTAGAAGTGAAAGCGTTAAAGCAAGGTTCACACATTGGCGAGTCGGAGCGCAATTCCAACGCGAGTGATGAAATTTTTGCACTCGCCAATGATTATCCCAAATTCGCCGACACTCGCCGACACTCGCACAGACTCGCGTGGACTCGCGGTGGACCGCGTAGACTCGCGAACGCGGCCAAAATTTGTGTACAGACACAAAAATTGGAGAGTCAAGTGGGAGTAGGACGCCAACTCGCATAGAGTCGCGTAGACTCGCGTAGACTCGCGTAAACTCGTGTAAACTCCTGTAGACTCGTGTGACACTCATGTAGACTCGCGTGACAGTCACGTTGTACTATTTATATATTTAATGATCGCGAGTCTACACGAGTTTACACGAGTCCACGCGGGTCTACGTGAGTCTACACGAGTACAACAGGAGTCTACACTATAGTAAACAACCAATATTGCCAAAGGTGAGTTTAACGGGAGTCAATCAGGAGTCAACACGACGCTAACTTACGTAACACGCGTAAATGAGAGTACCCCCGTGGTGGTCTGGATTTCACAATATATGTTGCGAGTCTATGCGAAACAAACACGAATTTACACGATATTAACGTGATTCTATGCGAGTCTATGCGAAACCAACGTGAGTCTACGCGAGTAACGGTGAAACCAACGTGAGTCGACGCGAGTGGTGTGCGACTGCTGGCAACACCGCGCGAGTAGGTGGCACCACCGCTTCAACACCCCCTATAAAAAGGGACCGCCGGCGGTGCTCCTCCACTCTCCACCATGACCCCACCAAGGACCCATTGACCCGGGTCGCACAGCGACCCACGCTGCCCTACCACGCTGCCTGCCCTACCACGCTGCCTGCCCTACCACGCTGCCTGCCCTACCACGCTGCCCTACCTGCCTGCCCTACCAGACTGCGTGCCCTACCACGCTGCCCTACCTGCCTGCCCTGCACCATGCCTTTGCCCAAGGAGAAGGTGGCGGCCACCAAGTCTCGGAAGGGTGGTGATGGTGTTGTGAAGAAAGGCAAGGCTACACCTTCCGAACAACCCCGCATCGCACCCCCTGCCAGGAGGCCTGTTGCGTCGCAAGACTTGGACGACTCGGATGACATTGTGCCGGACAGCCAGCCCAGTGGACATGAGGACATGGACGTGTTTGATGGAGATATTGATGCTGACGACAGCCAGGATACTCGGACCAGCCAGGATACTCAGACCAGTCAGGATACTCATACCAGTCAGGACACCCAAGGTAGCCTCAGTGACAGTGATGATGATACCCCTGACCCCCCTGTCAGCGCGGGCCCTGTGCGTTATGGCGCCATTAAGAAGAATAAGTTGACAAGGGTGATCTTGAGCGACGAGACTGAGGACATGCTGGCCGAGTGGGTGAAGGACACCCCCATGTTATATATGAAGCGTAGCAAGGCCTACAAAGATACGCGCAGGAAACTCCGCGCCTACGACGAGAAGGCTGCTACCCTGGGTGTTAATGTCACAGGTAAGTACCCACAACAAAACATGCAGCATGCAATATTAATTGTAATAAGTGATTGAATACCTTGATGTTGTGTTCTTGGTTTGATTCCATGTGATTTATACGTGAAATACATAATTACTATTATGTTAAAGTTTGCTAAATTGGCATATATGTATGTGTGTTGCCAGTATTATATACATCCCTCTACGCTTGTATTTAACAGCATTAACTAATAATGTATTATCAAGCCATGTTTGGCCTGTGAAATTACGGATATAAATCATATATATAAAGGGGCCTTGCTTAATAAATATTACTCTTTACACAGGCGCTAATCTGGCACATTGGGTCCGCAACATGCGGTCAAGGTATTCAAAGCTGAGCGATATGAAGAGTGGAGCGGGAACACCTGGGACATTCGAGGGCAAGCCACTATCAGAGAGGGACACCTGGATCTTGCAGAAGTTTGCCTTCCTCAAAGGGCACATCTCCCGCGTACAGACCAAGGTCACAGCTAAGGTTAGAACTAATATAAGCATACCTAATATGTGTGAAAACAATATATACTTAAAGAACTGTTCGTTATCACATTTGGAAAATATTATTTAACCATGTATACCTAGGCTATTAATGTCTGTTAATAACGTGCTTATCTTGTGCATATATATATGATTTTATACATATATTCATTCATGGCTGTTAATATCATGCTTATCTTGTGCATATATACTTGAATTCATACATTTATAATTGAAGGCTTCATATAAACATAAAAAGTATTTTCTTATATTTATTTATATTGTCAAGGTACATATATTTAAGTATTAAAATAGGTTAAAGGTCTTATTTATATAGGATATATTAATGTTTTTGTGTTTCAGTTTCCAAACCCGACCGATGATGTCTCGCCGGATGTGAATGTGGAGGTGATTGGCGAGGACGAGAGTGATGGAGAGGACACTGCCATGCCCCCTCCAACCAACACAACTCCCACTGCCAGGTCCAGCAGCCAGAACAAGCGCCGGAAGTCTGTAGAGACATTCTCACCTGTGGAGGTAAATATGAAAACATTTAACATATGTCATTACGAGAGTATATTAGTCATTACGAGAGTATTATGTAAATCCTATGTTCGTGTACGCTGTAAACCGCAAACAATTCCTATAGAGGAAGACATATGCATCTGGAGAAGAAAAACATAAAAACGTTATTAGCATAACTTACCATGACATGTATGTATTATTTTATAAGTACCAAAGGTGTCTAACCTGCATACTCTTGTTTCTCCAGCTGAGTGCGACGCGGGAGGCGATTCGGGAGGACATGTCACGCCTGGTGACATCCCTGGTTGGGAAGGAGACCAAGTATGGACAGTTCGTGGGGTACTTGGAGCAGCAGCTCGAGAGGCTCCCTGACGCTGTAGGGGAGATATTGTCACGGAGGATAATGCAGCAAGTCCTTCAGGCCAGGGATGAGGTCACCCTCTCCACGTCACCCCAGATGGTGATACCAGCAAACCCCCCCCCAGTTGCACACCACACCACCAGGCCCCCCGCAGTTGCACACCACACCACCAGCCCCCCAGCAGTTGCACACCACACCACCACAGATGCAACCCCAGCCAGGACCATCACGCATGCCACCAGCCTTCACAAACCCCACATTCCAAGAGCTGATGGCTGGTACGCCATTCAGGTCTCCTGCACATATACATGAATGGTGGGCGGGGTCGCTTACCCCTATACATGGCGCCAACATTGCAACACCGGTTCCCTCAAGCCCAGCTACTAGTAGGCTACCAACACCAGGGAACTTCCTATAAACAAGGTTGAACACCCAAGTCAACACCCCAGGCCTGGGGATGACGAAAATGTGTGAAACCTTTGTGTATAATAATAAAGTCATAAACCCCCAGTGATGGGAATGACGAATATATATAATACTATGTCTACACATATAATGAATATCTCTTATTATTTCTATACTTTCTGGTATATATATATATATATACTATATTACTTTCGGCTATATATTAACATGCTATATATCTATGTTTATGAATAAAATAAATTAATGTGCCTCCAGCTGTTGTTTTGGATCCAAACTATATTATTAGAGTTTATGGGTAAACATTCTCAAGAAAGGTTCCTTTTATAAACAGGGCAAAGACTTGTCAACAGAGACAAAATATAAGTTAATATGAATTCAAGTTGTGTTATAAATAATATTGATATTAACATCGATAATGAAGACAGGAAAAGAAGAAATATAATATGATTGAAATAGGTTTCTGGAATAATATTGGTAGTAAAACATAAATAATGATGTGCAATATATGCAAAGACTATATGATTACAAGAAATAATATACAGATTGATATCCAACATGAAATATAAATAAATAAAAAATATTCATTAAATATTATATATTAAACATTATGAAACGACATAGGCAAAGGTGAGCACCATAATATATGACACTTTATAAAAAGCGATTAACAAATAGAGAATATATATTAATTAGGTTTAATTGATTTAAAACATGATTAACAACATAATAAAAATATGTAAACTACAAAAATATTAATGAAAGCAATGGCAAGATATGGATATATACCTTCCTATCAGGTCGTTCTGCCAGGGGACACTGCCACTGGGTGATGAGCAGTAGTCGGTGAGGTGCTGGCGTTGCCTCTTGGCCTGGGCTGTCACGACATTCCTGGATAGTCTCTCGAGGGGATTGAGCCTGTCTCGCACCTCCCTCCAACCACCAGGGATGATAGCATGCGTCTCAGGGTCCTCCTCGTCCGCTAGGTTGGCGTGGTGATTAGGGAACCTCATTCGCATAAGGTTATGCATGCAACAGCACGCCATCACCACAGACTCAACACGGGACGGGTGGAGGGGAATGCTGTGGAGAAGGCACCTGAACCTGAATTAAGGAGAGAAAAACATGTATATATAAACACTGAATAGTATAGTTCATATTAAATAGGGAAATAAAGGTTAGGATCATTTTTAGTCAAAACTGGACTTGCAGACGTGGACGACTCACACTCTGTGGATGTGGGGGAGATGTATTAATCCATATTAATTATAGGGATAATGGTTACGAGCATGTATATTTAATACCTGACTAGTATACTTCATATTAGTAAGGTGCCATCACCGATACCTGTATTTCTGGTCAAGCATTTCACATAATCAAACACATGCCAAAGGCGTTCTCAACAACTCTGCGAGCCAGGGACAGTCTGTAGTTGAAGATCCGCTCCGGTACAGTCAGTTGCCGGGTAGAGTGTGGCTTCATCAACCACCTTCGCATGGGGAAGGCGTCATCACCCACCAGGAAGTAGGGAACAGGTGTGTCGTCGTTGGGCAGGGGTTCGGCAGCAGGGAGTCCCAGGGTGCACCCATCCAATGCTGCTCTGATATTCGTTCTTATAAAGACCCCACCATCTGAGGAGCTACCGTGATTACCCACGTCACAGTAGAGGAACTTGTAGTCGGCGTCTACAATAGCCATGAGCACGATGGAGTGGAAGCCTTTGTAGTTGTAGAATTCTGTACCGGCATTTGGAGGGCATTTGATGGCACAGTGCTTTCCGTCGATGGCACCAACGGTATGTGGGAAATCCCAGTGCTTGGCAAATTCACTGGCAACATCCTTCCACTCCGCCGGTGTCCTGGGGCAACGTATAACCTCCTCCTGGTATTCTGCAATGATGGCTTCGCATGTTGCAGGCACAATGAGGGAGATGGTGTTCCGGGCCACACGGAACGCGTACTGTAGGCTAGGATATGAGTCACCAGTGGCCAGGTAGCGGAGTGTGATTGCAATCCTCAGCCCAGGTGACAAAGCATCCCTCCAGAAGGTGTTCTGCTTCTCTACCCTAGGCCCGACACGTGCCACCAACTCCCTAAACAGGTGGACGTCCACACGTAGGAAATTCCGGAATCCTTTGGGGTCCTCTCTCTTAAGCTCCTCCATAAGTTGTTCGTACACACCGAACTGTGGCCGTCTCAGTAGCCACCTCCTAGCCCAAACTCTCATTCGTGGCCTTTCCCCTTGACGTCTTTCTTCAGCCTCCTTCTCCTCCAGCTCCTCGAGGTCTAGGAGACGCATCTGCATTTTCAGTATGAGCACAGCTGCCGCTCTCCGCCTCCTGATGGACATGGTGTGTGGGAGGGTGGGTGGGTGGGTCGGTTGGGCTGTATCCTGCAGAGTACGTCCGTCCGTGGTGGTGTTGCGTGGTGTGAATAATGGTGCCAGTGGGGGCCTCTTTATATACGTATCCTGATACTCGCCAACACTCGCACACACTCGTGTTAGACTCCCATACACTCCTGTAAACTTCCTGTAGACTCGCGTTCATCTCGTGTAAACTCATGTAAACTCGTGTAAACTCCTGTGACACTCGTGTAGACTCCCGTAAACTCGCACTATTCGTACCCTGGAATTTGACCGTTATTTTTCAAATTTTGGTGGTGCGTGTTGGGGTCGTGTTACACTCGCCGACACTCGCGGATACTCCTGTAAACTCGTGTAAACTCGTGTAAACTCATGTAAACTCGTGTCATTTTCGTGTTACATGCATGTATACTCGCATCAGATGCTACTCGCGTTGGGTTCGGGCTCCATCATGGTGAGTATGCGGCGAGTGTGACTCGCGTTGGCCTCGCGCTCCGACTCGCCTATGTGTGAACTTACCTTAAGGAGTTAACCTTGATAAATTAACTTTAACATATTACAGAAAACAGGAAGAGATTAAAGGCGCAAAAACTGAAAGGGGAGCAACGAATGATCAGTCCCCATTAATAATTTAATCCCGTTCTAAAAAAACAGGGTGAATTTTAATTTATGTGAATATATGACCTTATGTGATTTATGTGAATATATGACCTTATGTGATTTCGTATAATATCTAACAGTAAATTGTGAATAACATAAAGCTTAACAACAAGGTCAGTATCTAAAAGATGATTGAAAAGAAGTTGATGTCATAATTGTTGTACGAAAAAACACACTTGGTATGGAATATATACATATATTTAATTTATGGGGCTTTCAAACTATTGCACGTAACATAACATTTCGTAATTCAATATTTCTTTAGGTTACCAATAATAAAATCTTGACAAATATTGCCAATCAATAATATAAGGTCCATTGATCTCTTAATATATTTAGTTACAAACCGACTTTACAATAGCATTATTGGTGACTCTAGATTTTATACTTCCTTATTAACCAATAAAGAGGGTAATCTTAATCTTACTAAATAATTTACTCACACAAAACCTGTAGAGCGAGACTAAAATAAAAGCATGGTCATTGTAGGCCTATAGTTAGTAGATAATTTGTCTATGTGAGTTAGTGAGACAAAAGGCAGAACTGCCTGTGACGAGTGCCTTCCCCATAGTTGAAAGAGTGACAGTGTCAAAATCAAGGAATGTTTGAGCCAAAATGCCTGGACACACAGAGTTTAAAGTAATTAAAGTCATTAGATGAGGGGAAAATGGATTCAGGGTAGAGCGTTCCAGAGCTCATCTGTTGAATAGGAGAAAGATTGGGAATATCGTTTCACTCTTGGGTTGGAGAGTTGCAAAGAGTAGGGGTGGGATTGTGTTGGAAGACGGGTTCTACGTACTCTTCGCAGAGGAGGTGATATACATTGAGAGAGGGTGAGGAAAACTGATTAATGTAATATCGGTAGAATAGCGAGAGATGCAACTTTGCGGCAAAGAGAGAGAGATCGCAGAGAGTCAGGGAGTGGACGTGAGTTAATGAGACGAAAGGTTTTCTTTTCTACTTTGTCAAGAAATGCTGTGTGAGAGGATCTTCCCCACACATGTTAACAATACTCAATACATGGACGCACTGTGCCTCTGTACAGAGCAAGAAGCTGTGCCGGCGTAAAGAACCCCCGGAGGCGATTGAGCATACCCAGCTTCTGGAAAGCTGTTTTAGCAAGGGTGGTAATATGATCTTTCCAAGTGAGATCAGGAGAAAAGGAGACACTGAGAATACTGAGAGAAGATGAAGGGTTGATTTGTGTATTTAAGTATAAGGGAAAGTCCTGTGGGAGTTCTTGATGGGTAGATAAATAGAGAAATGGGTTTTGGAAGCTCCAAAAGCAACAATATATTTTCTGCCCCAAAGGGGAATTGTTGATATGTCAGAAGATAAGTGTTTTATGGCATCGTCACGTGACTTTCTGAGAGATTGATTGCTGGGGGGTTCTGAAAAACTAGTTGAATAGTGTAAGGTAGAGTCATCAGCATATGAATAAATACCTGATAGTTGATAGGTTAAGGAAGTGAAATATGGCCGTCCACAACTGCAGCTATGGAACGGCCAGGAAGGGAAATAGAGATAAAGGCACAAATTGAGGGACAGAAACTAAAGGTGGGTAACTTAGCAGTTAGAGATTTGTGCCAGACTTTATTAAAGGCCTTGGATATGTCTAGCACAATAGAAAAGGTTTCACCGAAATCATGAAAAGAGGATGACCAAAAGTTCGTAAGATGTGAACAAGATATGAAAGAAGATCACCAGTAGAGCGACCCCTAAGGAAGCCATAGGGGCAATCTGAAAGTAGATTATATGTGCAAAGAGATGCTTAAGAAATTTTGAAGTAAGAATAGTTTCCAAAACTTTGGAGATGCAAGAAATGAGAGCAATTGGACGATAGTTGGAGGGTTGAGAGCGATCACCCCTTCTTTGGGATAGGTTGAATGAGAGTAAACTTCCAGTAAGAAGGGAGAGGGCGAGGGAGAAATAACACCGGAATCATCCAAGGTGGAGTTTTTAGCGAAAGTTTGGGTGAAGAGTTTAGCTTTGTCAGAGGAAGAAGTGACGGTCGTGCCGTCAGAGTGGAAAAAGGGAGGGAAAGACGAAGAACAACAATTGGTGGAGAGGTGTTTGGCTAGATACCAGAAAGCTTGGGTAGAGCTTAGAGTTGGATAGTTCAGAGAGAGGTAACTTGACCATGATTCGAACCCACTCACTCCAGGTATATTTGGAAGAGCTGGGCAATATAACCACTCGGCCATGACCATATGGCTGAGTGGTTATGGTGCTCAACTCTTCCAAATATACCTGGAGTGAGTGAGTTCGATTCCTGGTCAAGATACCTCTCTCCCAACCTGTCCGATATTATCATTTTTTTTTTTTAAAAAGACCTCCGTCTACGTATTGTGAAAAACCTGTTATCCTCCGGCAAATTGTGGGGTTGAGTGAGTGAAGGGGGGGGACAGTGAATGAAGGAGGATGCATGTTTTTCATAATACGTGTTGCTAGCCCCAAACGCGCGAGCAACTGTGGCTTTCAACCATCCGACACATCCCCTTTTATTAATGTGCATCACACATGTTACATACAAATAAGGTTTATGTTTTTGTTTTACCCTACTGTGGAAAGACTACGGATACACCACTCCTGCCGGGGCCTCACGCAGTGGCATGACTCAGTCCTGTCGAACTGAGCTCATGACACTGGTGACACTATTATCATTATATATTGAATAGTTCAGTGAATATAATATAGAATCGATGAAAGCGTGTTTCGTGAGTGAAAGAATTTGGCTTGATTCTGGGCAGAAACATAGGAAAAATATGATTCTGGAGTTTGAAGGTGTCGGTACCATTTGAATGCTTCATCCTTATTGCGGACAGAAGTAGAACAAGCATGAGTAAACCAAGTATTTTTTACATTAGTCTGAGGGAAAGAAAATGGAATGTATGCCTCCATGCTTGAGAGGATTACCTCGGTAATGCGTTCAGCACTCTCCAAGGGTCCCCGGCAACGGAAGCAAAAGTCATTCGATGGGAAATCAAAGAAGTACTGCCGGAGAGCCTCCCAGTAGGCAGGTTCAAAGTGCTACAAGTGCCGCCGGCTGGCTAGTTCGGCTCATTCGGATGGCGTACTGGAGAGATAGGACAGGTAAAAGAGATAGGTAGGAGGATCCCAAATGAGGGAAAAGATCACCAGTAGAAGAGGAAGGGTTAGAAGTTAGAAACAAGTCAAGAATGTTAGGCTGATCTCCGAAGCTATGTGGGATACGGGTGGGTTGCTGAACCAACTGGTCTAGGTCATTTAGGATAGAAAAGATATAGATTGTTCACCAGGTTAGTCAGTGGAATGAGAGGAAAGCCATTGGCGGTGGTGAACGTTAAAATCTCCTAAGATGGTGATTTCTGAGAAAGGAGAGATGGCTAAGATGTTTTCCAGTTAAGAGTTGAGATAATCAAAGAATTGGGGAAAGTCAGTAGAGTTAAGGGAAAGATAGACAACACAGAAGAATTTAGTATGAGAATGACAGGATAGTTTGAGCCATAAAGTGGAGAATTCAGAGGAGTCAAAATCGGGAACATGAGGGCCAGTGAGTTTGCTGCATCTGCGTTTTGTCAGTTGCATACAATTATGTCTAAACAAATGTGGTAGTATTTATTTTACAAAATCAAGGAACTGCACTGCAAATACAAATAGTGTAGTGTGTAAATATAATCACGGTCGACCCAGTTTGCTATAACAGTAAAACTGCAGACTAAAACATATAATGAATATCCCAGGAGTGAGAGGGGTAACCAGCGGCGAGGTGGGACCAGGTTGGGTGGAGGAAAGTAGGTGACCAAGTACTTTACTGTGAAAGAATAATTAATTTTGTGTTTTGATCATTATGTGGGATTATGATTGCAAAATATTGGAGTCGTGAGCTGTGCGTAGCATAATATACGCGCTACAGGCTGCTAATCTGCTATTGTTCTCTCTCTCTCTCTCTCTCTCTCCATATACAATATATATATGACATATATATAGGCATTCAAATATATGACATCTTAAATACCTAATGTAGTGCTATTTCATGTTTGTTTCTGCTTAGGGCGCCTACTGAGTTGTGATATCGGGAACGGGGTATTGTTCAAACATGGGAGCGTCAGATACAACTGAACTACCTGTTGGTTACCTAACAAGGGGAAAAATAGTAATTGTTACTATTTTGTCAGTTGGTGAGTCAGTCAAACTTCCAATATTATAGTTAGTGTTTCAGCATAATGGTGAATGTATATGTCATGGTAGTAACGAAAGTATGCAATGCATATATGGTGTATATAATACGGTATCAATGACACGCCAATTAAAGTGGTTCCAAGTTTACCGGAGGTGTTATCAGTGTTGGCATTGTCACGGGTATATAATTGTTTTTCATTATATACGTCCATAAGAATGTAAACAATATAATTATAGATGAATAAAACATTATTCAATGTATCTATAAATAATTTATTTGTATAAATTTAACTCCAAAGCAGAAACCAGGAAGCAAAGAATGACTAATATACTGTATATTTACATATCAATACACCTGTTCAAGAAAAGCAACCAGTTATATAAAATTATAATGTGTCAATACAATCCTCAAAGTTTCGGTAGAGGGGCGCAAAAGACCATGTTGTAAAATAATATCCCCACATTGAAAACTAAGTTATATTTATTGGTCAAACCTCTTGGTAGATATGCTCAACACCGATGACGCAAGGGTTATGTAAGCTTAATTAATATCAAATGAACACACGATTATGCAGAACCTTTCCTGTATACCAGGTATTTGTTGTTACGTTTTGACGTCATCAGTAGAAGTGAAAGCGTTAAGGGGTTAAGCTTGATAAATTAACTTTAATAGATTACAGAAAACGGGAAGAGATTAAAGGCGCAAAAACTGAAACGGGAGCAACGAATTATCAGTCCCCATTAATAACTTAATCCCGTTCTAAAAAAACAGGGTAAATTTTAATTTATGTGAATATATGACCTTATGTGATTTATGTGAATATATGACCTTATGTGATTTATGTGAATATATGACCTTATGTCATGTATGTGAATATATGACCTTATGTGATTTATGTGAATATATGACCTTATGTGATTTATGTGAATATATGACCTTATGTGATTTCGTATAATATCTAACAGTAAATTGTGAATAACATAAAGCTTAACAACAAGGTCAGTATCTAAAAGATGATTGAAAAGAAGTTGGTGTCAGAATTGTACGAAAAAACACACTTGGTATGGAATATATACATATATATTTAATTAATGGGGCTTTCAATCTATTGCATGTAACATAACATTTCGTAATTCAATATTGCTTTAGGTTACCAATAATAAAATCTTGACAAATATTGCCAATCAATAATATAAGGTCCATTGATCTCTTAATATATTTAGTTACAAACCGACTTTACAATAGCATTATTGGTGACTCTAGATTTTATACTTCCTTATTAACCAATAAAGAGGGTAATCTTAATCTTACTAAATAATTTACTCACACAAAACCTGTAGAGCGAGACTAAAATAAAAGCATGGTCATTGTAGGCCTATAGTTAGTAGATAATTTGTCTATGTGAGTTAGTGAGACAAAAGGCAGAACTGACTGTGACGAGTGCCTTCCCCATAGTTGAAAGAGTGACAGTGCCAAAATCAAGGAATGTTCGAGCCAAAATGCCTGGACACACAGAGTTTAAAGTAATTAAAGTCATTGGATGAGGGGAAAATGGATTCAGGGTAGAACGTTCCAGAGCTCAGCTGTTGAATAGGAGAAAGATTGGGAATATCGTTTCACTCTTGGGTTGGAGAGTTGCAAAGAGTAGGGGTGGGATTGTGTTGGAAGACGGGTTCTACGTACTCTTCGCAGAGGAGGTGATATACATTGAGAGAGGGTGAGGAACACTGATTATTGTAATATCGGTAGAATAGCGAGAGAGATGCAACTTTGCGGCAAAGAGAGAGAGATCGCAGAGAGTCAGGGAGTGGACGTGAGTTAATGAGACGAAAGGTTTTCTTTTCTACTTTGTCAAGAAATGCTGTGTGAGAGGATCTTCCCCACACATGTTAACAATACTCAATACATGGACGCACTGTGCCTCTGTACAGAGCAAGAAGCTGTGCCAGGGTAAAGAACCCCCGGAGGCGATTGAGCATACCCAGCTTCTGGAAAGCTGTTTTAGCAACGGTGGTAATATGATCTTTCCAAGTGAGATCAGGAGAAAAGGAGACACTGAGAATACTGAGAGAAGATGAAGGGTTGATTTGTGTATTTAAGTATAAGGGAAAGTCCTGTGGGAGTTCTTGATGGGTAGATAAATAGAGAAATGGGTTTTGGAAGCTCCAAAAGCAACAATATATTTTCTGCCCCAAATGGGAATTGTTGATATGTCAGAAGATAAGTGTTTTATGGCATCGTCACGTGACTTTCTGAGAGATTGATTGCTGGGGGGTTCTGAAAAACTAGTTGAATAGTGTAAGGTAGAGTCATCAGCATATGAATAAATACCTGATAGTTGATAGGTTGAGGAAGTGAAATATGGCCGTCCACAACTGCAGCTATGGAACGGCCAGGAAGGGAAATAGAGATAAAGGCACAAATTGAGGGACAGAAACTAAAGGTGGGTAACTTAGAAGTTAGAGATTTGTGCCAGACTTTATTAAAGGCCTTGGATATGTCTAGCACAATAGAAAAGGTTTCACCGAAATCATGAAAAGAGGATGACCAAAAGTTAGTAAGATATGAACAAGATATGAAAGAAGATCACCAGTAGAGCGACCCCTAAGGAAGCCATAGGGGCAATCTGAAAGTAGATTATATGTGCAAAGAGATGCTTAAGAAATTTTGAAGTAAGAATAGTTTCCAAAACTTTGGAGATGCAAGAAATGAGAGCAATTGGACGATAGTTGGAGGGTTGAGAGCGATCACCCCTTCTTTGGGATAGGTTGAATGAGAGCAAACTTCCAGCAAGAAGGGAGAGGGAGAGGGAGAAATAACACCGGAATCATCCAAGGTGGAGTTTTTAGCGAAAGTTTGGGTGAAGAGTTTAGCTTTGTCAGAGGAAGAAGTGACGGTAGTGCCATCAGAGTGGAAAAAGGGAGGGAAAGACGAAGAAGAACAATTGGTGGAGAGGTGTTTGGCTAGATACCAGAAAGCTTGGGAGGAGCTTAGAGTTGGATAGTTCAGAGAGAGGTAATCTGACCAAGATTCGAACCCACTCACTCCAGGTATATTTGGAAGAGCTGGGCAACATAACCACTCGGCCATGACCATATGGCTGAGTGGTTATGGTGCTCAACTCTTCCAAATATACCTGGAGTGAGTGAGTTCGATTCCTGGTCAAGATACCTCTCTCCCAACCTGTCCGACATTATCATTATATATTGAATAGTTCAGTGAATATAATATAGAATCGATGAAAGCGTGTTTCGTGAGTGAAAGAATTTGGCTTGATTCTGGGCAGAAACATAGGAAAAATATGATTCTGGAGTTTGAAGGTGTCGGTACCGTTTGAATGCTTCATCCTTATTGCGGTCAGAAGTAGAACAAGCGTGAGTAAACCAAGTATTTTTTACATTAGGGTAAGGGAAAGAAAATGGAATGTATGCCTCCATGCCCGAGAGGAATACCTCGGTAATGCGTTCAGCACTCTCCAAGGGTCCCCGGCAACGGAAGCAAAAGTCATTCGATGGGAAATCAAAGAAGTACTGCCGGAGAGCCTCCCAGTAGGCAGGTTCAAAGTGCTACAAGTGCCGCCGGCTGGCTAGTTCGGCTCATTCGGATGGCCGTACTGGAGAGATAGGACAGGTAAAAGAGATAGGTAGGAGGAGCCCAAATGAGGGAAAAAGATCACCAGTAGAAGAGGAAGGGTTAGAAGTTAGAAACAAGTCAAGAATGTTAGGCTGATCTCCGATATGTGGGATACGGGTGGGTTGCTGAACCAACTGGTCTAGGTCATTTAGGATAGAAAATATATAGATTGTTCACCAGGTTAGTCAGTGGAATGAGAGGAAAGCCATTGGCGGTGGTGAACGTTAAAATCTCCTAAGATGGTGATTTCTGAGAAAGGAGAGATGGCTAAGATGTGTTCCAGTTAAGAGTTGAGATACTCAAAGAATTGGGGAAAGTCAGTAGAGTTAAGGGAAAGATAGACAACACAGAAGAATTTAGTATGAGAATGACAGGATAGTTTAAGCCATAAAGTGGATAATTCAGAGGAGTCAAAATCGGGAACATGAGGGCCAGTGAGTTTGCTGCATCTGCGTTTTGTCAGTTGCATACAATTATGTCTAAACAAATGTGGTAGTATTTATTTTACAAAATCAAGGAACTGCACTGCAAATACAAATAGTGTAGTGTGTAAATATAATCACGGTCGACCCAGTTTGCTATAACAGTAAAACTGCAGACTAAAACATATAATGAATATAGCAAAGATAAATAGGTAGATTAAGCTTGCTTCATTTACTGTAATACTGTATATATATATATATATATATATATATATATATATATATATATATATATATATATATATATATATATATATATATATATATATATATATATATATATATATATAATGTTTCAAAGTATATTAGATATACAACCGACAAACGGTTTGTGCTTATGTTCCAATAGCAAGAGAGAGAGAGAGAGAGAGAGAGAGGGAGAGAGAGAGAGAGAGAGAGAGAGAGAGAGAGAGAGAGAGAGAGCAAGTTTCCTATAGCGCGATTATCATGCTACACACACCTCTACCTAATATTATCAAGGCTTATGGTATTATAAGGCTCTGCAAAGATGTTTTTCATAGTTGAATATTTAATGCATAAGCATTCGTTATATTACTATCACAACCGAAGGTGGGTAAGTGAGATGTTAGACAACTTATTTATTATGCCATTACCAAAGTTTAATTAATTGTTCTTCATATAATAATTCACGCTCCAGTCACGGGTTTCTTTGTAATCCACCTCCGCCAACCCCTATCCTGCACTACTGCTAGGTTACTGATCTGTATAGTTTGTCACTCCGCACTTTGTATCTTGATCTCTTTATGCATTTTCTGTCTCGTGCTCGTCTTCTACCTTTCTGTAACGTTTTTCCCATAGCTTTGTATCTTTCTTGAATTCGCCTAGCTTACCTCTGCCGTTTTAATCATGAGTTTTAGTGCCACATAGTTTTCATGGGCTTGGTGCTAGTCCTTATAATAATAATAATAATACCTTCTCCCCTCCCCCAGCTATGATTCTCGAGGTAGAAACACACAGTTTCTTATTGGAGGGTGTCTCTGTTTCAATTTGCTACAATTTTAGCAGTATTATATGCTTCATTAATACCAGCAATCCAATATTTTGCATCATAGTACCACATAATGATCAAAACACAAAATTAATTATTCTTTCACAGTAAAGTATTTGGTCAACCACTTCCCTCCACCCCCACCTGGTTACCCCTCCCACTCCTGTACCTCCTTCCTCCTCCCTCGCCTGCCTCCTTCCACCCCACACCATCACTGTTACCAGATAATTTATGGGCACTAATTGTGCTGCCCTCTATTGAGGTCTTGGACAGACCAAGGCTGTATCTGTTTCATCTGTCCACAACTGTACCTACTATATTACCTTTGTATGTTACGTATCCAGGAAATGACACAGATAAGGGCGTTTTTACCTCATTAATACATATTATATCATATTGAAGTAGCAATTGTTGTAAATTTTCTTTTTCTAGCTTAGTAGAGATTCCATTAATGTTCCATGAGCAGATCTTAGTTTTACTTACTCGCTGTGGTGAACCTAGAAAAATTGAGGGTTCCAGGTATCAATAATGACGCCATCCCTATATATATATAACTTGCGTTCACGGGTGTCGAGACGAATGGTGCAGCCTACGTTCTCTGGACGATTCTGTTCTGTTTCCTCGGCATTTCGCAGCCTTTTCCACTCTTCCGTACACTTGGATGGGCGTCTTTCTTTATGTAGATTCTTTCGAAGTGGTCTCCAGCTGTTTTTAGACACTGCATTCTCCATATACCGCTACGTAGGTCTTTGTTCGCCGGTGTAGGCAGGATAGGTCGCTTCCTAGGTTCAGCATCGGTACACCTACTTCCGACCCTACGGTGCGTACAAGCCATATGTCGCCGTTCACTCCGTCCACGTTCACCTTTCTCCAGATTACGTCGAGCTTCTCGTCATCGGTCACAGCGCCCTCCAATGCCTCGTGCTCATCAGGGACGCCCAGGATAACAATATTAGTCTCCCTCTCCTTGCGGTCAATGGTTTCCAGGAAACGCTGTAGATTCGCAATTATCCTGGCTTGTTTATCGATCTGCAATTGGAGTTCTGTGAAGCTCTGGTTGACAACAATCTCGGGGGCGGTGATGATCTTCTTTAGGTCAGCTACTTCGCTGACAAGTACATTTAACTTTTCAGTGAGTGCGGGGAATGTCTCTTCTTCAGTCTCAGATGATGATAAAATACTGTCTATTAACTCATCCTTAGTCATTGATTTGATCTGGTGGCGCTGTAACTTTCTTAGGTCTGATAATGACTTGGCCATTGTTTGTTTACTTCTCTCCTCAACACTCTCCTACCCTCGCTGCTTGACACACCTCCACCAGTACAGCCGTTCGAGCAGAGCCGGGTTTCAAGCAGGGAGCCGCTCGAGCAGATCCAGCTAGGGTTCAAGCAGGGAGCAAGAGAGTGGACAACCGCCTTCTACCGCAGCTAGTCGCAGACTAGTACAACATTCTTGACTTATTTCTGACTTCTAACCCTTCTTCTTATACTTATACTGTCAATCTTTTCTCTCCTTTGGGCTCCTCCGACCATAAACTTATCACCACCGCCAATGGCTCTCCTCTCACACTACTGACCAACCTGGTGAACAAGCCTACGTCTTTTCTGTCATAAATGACCTAGAGCAGCTGGTCCAGCAACCCACCCGCATCCCCGATCGCTTCGGAGATCGGCCCAACATTCTTGACTTATTTCTGACTTCTAACCCTTCTTCTTATACTGTCAATCTTTTCTCTCCTTTGGGCTCCTCCGACCATAAACTTATCTCCGTCACCTGTCCTATCTCTTCAGTATGGCCACCCGATCCTCCCTGCCAGCGGCGCTTGTGGCACTTTGGCGCTGCCGACTGGGAGGCTCTCCGTTAGTACTTCTTTGATTTCCAATGGAATGACTTCTGCTTCCGTGGCTGGGGACCCTCGGAGAGTGCTGAACGCATTACCGAGGTAATCCTCTCGGGCATGGAAGCGTACATTCTATATTCTTTCTCTCAGTCTAATGCAAAAAATCTTGGTTTACTCACGCTTGTTCTACTGCTGTCCACAACAAGGAGGAAGCTTTCAAACGGTACCGACGCCTTAAAACTCAAGAATCTCATTCTTCCTATGTTTCTGCCCAGAATCAAGCCAAATCTGTTCTTCGACTTGCCAAGCACTCTTTCAATAATAATAAATGCACTGAACTATCCAACTCTAGCTCTTCCCAACTTTCTGGCATCTAGCCAAAAACCTCTCCAACAATTTTTCTTCCTCGTCTTTCCCTCCCCTTTTTCACTCTGATGGCATAACCATCACTTCTTCCTCTGACAAAGCTGAACTCTTCGCTCAAACTATTGCTAGAAACTCTACCTGGGATGATTCCAGTTCTATTCCTCCCTCTCTCCTACTTATGCCTAATATCCTCATCTCTGCTAAAGATGTACTATCTACCCTCTATGGGCTTAATAATAAGAAGGCGTACGGTCCGGATGGTGTTCCTCCTGTTGTACTCAAAACCTGTGCTTCCGTGCTGACCCCCTGCCTAGGCAAACTCTTTCGTCTCTTGTCTTTCCTCTAACGTCTTCCCTTCTTGCTGGAAGTTTGCTCTCATTCAACCTGTCCCAAAGAAGGGTGACCGCTCTCAACCCTCCAACTATCGTCCAATTGCTCTCATCTCTTGTATCTCTAAAGTTTTTGAAACTATTCTTACTTCCAAATTTCATAATCTGCTCTCAGATCGCCATTATGGCTTCCTTAAGCCTGCGTCATACAGAGCCCGAACGTTGGAGGACAAATTCCCGTATAAGATGACTTGCACCAAAAATTCAAATTTCATCCGGGTCGGGTATATTCCGAACAATTCGGCATAAGTTCCTGACTAGTCCTGGGTTGGTCTGAGGTTGGTCTTATGTTGTTCAGGTGTGTAGCCGATATTCCGGGGGTTCGGCAAAAAGTTAGTGCATGCACTAACTTTTCAAGAACATTCGGGACAAAAAACCGTTACAAAATGGTCGGATGTTGGTCGGGATTTATTCGTAACTCGTTCGGTATTTGTTCGGATTAATTCTTTGTTCGTTCTTCTGATTCGGGACTTGTTCGGTACTTTTTTCCATTGCCGATGTTGTTTGGAACTACCCGAACAAATCCCGAACAAATCCCGCACAATTCCCGACAAAGCTTCGATAAAATCACGATTAATCCCTCGTATTCCAGAATAAAACACGTACGAGTTACGAATTTTCAGAACAAGTTACGATCAAATTCAGACAAATATACGAATAATTTTGGATGTCTGCTCGATGTATCTTGTTTAATTAGGAATTAAAATATTTAGATTTTTATTTATTATCGAGTTTTAATTAATTGAGATTAAAATAGCCAAACTAATGGACCGAACATCTGAAAATCTGAAAAGTAATAGGGTCAAAAATGAGGAAGAAGGGGGGACCAGAAAAACGACTCATCTCCCCTTAATTAAAATTAATGAGTTTTCTTATAGTTCAGCAGGAAGAAACCCAAATAGTATATTATATTTTGTTTTACCTACATGTACGGTTTCACAATGCTTGGGTAATGTCCGCTTCATTTGTGTGTTTTTTTTTCTATGTGAATGTACTGTCTATCTATCTATCTTTCTATCTATCTATATCTATCTATCTGTCTGTCTATCTATCTACCTATTTATTTGTATGTCTATCTATATATCTATTTGTCTATCTATCTATTAATTTATCTATCTTTGTCTATCTATCTATCTTTATCTGTCAAATCTATCTATCTACCCCTCTTTCTATATACTTATCTAACCTATCTAACTAACTATCTATCTATCTGTCTGTCTATCTATCTCCTGTAGCACCCACGACAAGCTACAAGGTGTGCTTCATCACACTAATGTAATCTCTCTCTCTCTCTCTCCGTCACGCGCTCGCTCTCTCTCTCCCTCTCTCTCTCTCACACCTGGAATATGCCCCCATCAGATGCGGACCCGTTCGCTCCAACATCCAAATACATAAATTTCCCCATGTGATCAACAACTGCCAGGAGCACAATGGAGTTGTAGTGCTTGTAGTTGTAGTACAAGGACCCAGTGTTTGCAGGAGGCTGTATGGCAATGTGCTTGCCGTCGATTGCTCCCACGGTGTGCCGGAAGTTCCACCTGTCATTGAACCCCTTGGCAACCTCCTTCCAGCCTTCCGGTGTTGATGGGCAGACAATGACCTCCTCCATGTACTCTTGGATTATTGCCTCGCACGTCTCACGTACCACCAGGGAAATTGTGTTGGCACCAACAAGAAAATTTAGTGCCATACTCTTCTATGCCTCGCCTGTTGCCAAGAAACGTAGAGTCATGGCAACTCGCAAACCGGGCTCCAGGGGCTTCTTCCAATTGGTTTCCTCCTTCTTGATCCGGGGTGTCACATGGCTTACGATCTCATTGTAGAGCTCCTCGTCCATACGGAGATAGTACTTGTAGGTGTGCTTGTCGATTGCCATCCATTAGCGTCTTCTTCAATTGGTGGTAGTGTCCGTAGGAAAATCTCTGTCTATACAATGGCTTGACGCTGCAGCTTCGTGGTTTCCTGGTACGTAGACGGCGTAGACGCTTTAATTTCAGGAGGGTGTGGCACATCAACTGATGATTGAGGGTGGCAACGACAAGCTGCTGGAAGTGGATGGCCCTCTCCAACTCTTTGCACAGGTCATCAGGGGGTGCTGCGAGATCCGGGTTCATCCTGCCTGCCATGTTGCCGTGTCGATCGCTGAGTTGAGACTGGTGGGGTGTGAGCCAACCCATCTCTTTATATAGGGCAGGTAAAATTTCTCTTTCTACAGTCGTAAAACAGTCTGATGTTTTTCTCATAATGTTCTTCTCTATCGGTTGTTTGTCGACATCTCATCGGTTAAGTTCGGTTAATTATCGTAAAGCATTCCAATGTCATTCGGAACTGTGTCTGATGATTCGGGTATGGTCGAAAATAATTCTTTGCATAACGAGTGTAAGTACGATTCATGTTCGGTAGTTGTTCGAGATTTTGTCGTAGGTCGTTCTTGACTATCGGATATTATTCTGAACTCGTTCGGGCCATGTTCGTAATCTTCAAATTTCGGGAGAGTCTCGGCTGTATTCGATAAAAATTTGCAAGTCATCCTATTCGGGAACTTGTCCTCCAACGTTCGGGCTCTGTATGACGCAGGCTTTAAGGGTCGATCTACTGGTGATCTTCTTGCATATCTTACTAACTCTTGGTCATCCAACTTTCGGGACTTCGGTGAGACCTTTTCTGTTGCACTAGACATATCGAAGGCCTGCGATAGTCTGGCACAAATCTTTATTTTCCAAACTGCCCTCATTCGGTTTCTGTCCCTCCATCTGTGCCTTTGTCTCTAATTTCCTTTCCGGCCGTTCCATAGCTGCGGTTGTGGACGGCCATCGCTCACTTCCTCATCCTATCAACTCCGGTGTTCCTCAGGGTTCTGTCCTATCTCCAATTCTCTTTCTGATTTTCATAAATGATCTTCTCAACTGTACATCCAGTCCCAACCATTAATATGAAGACGACTCTACCTTACACCACTCAATTAGTTTTCCAGAACGCCCCACTCAGCAGTCCCTCAAAAACAAACGTAATGAAGCCATAAAACACTTATCTTCTGATCTAGCTACTATTTCCAATTGGGGTAGAGAAAACCTTGTTGTATTTAATTCTTCCAAGACTCAATTTATCCATCTTACTACCCATCAGGAACCTCCAGAGGACTATCCCTTATTCTTCAACAATACAAAAATCAACCATTCATCTTCTCTCAATGTTCTCGGTGTCTCTTTTTCTCCTGCTCTCACTTGGAAAGACCATATTACCAGTCTCGCTAAGGCAGCCTCCCAGAAGCTGGGTGTGCTTAACCGCCTCAAGCGGTTCTTTATCCCTGCACAGCTTCTTGCTCTGTACAGGGGCAAAGTGCGTCCTTGTATTAAGTATTGTGCACATGTGTGGGGAGGACCCTCTCACACTGCACTCCTAGATAAAGTAGAAAGGAAAGCTTTTCGTATCATTAACTCCCTTCCACTCATCAACTCTCTGCAATCTCTCTCTCTTTGCCGCAATGTTGCATCTCTCTCGCTATTATATCGCTACTACAATAATCAGTGTTCCTCGGAGCTTTCCCAATGTATACCACCTCCTCTACGTAGGGTACGTAGTACCCGCCTTGCAACACAATCCCACCACTACTTTGTGCAACTCTCCATCCCAAGAGTGAAACGCTATTCTCAGACTTTCTTCTATTCAACTGCTGAGCTCTGGAACTCTCTCCCAGAATCATTCTTTCCCTCTTCCTATGACTTAAATTGCTTCAAACTCCGTGTGTCCAGGCATTTAAGTTCGAACGTCCCTTGATTTTGGCCCTGTCACTCTTTGAACTCTGGGAGAGGCACTCGCTGCAGACAGTTATGCCTTTTGTCTCCCTCATTCACATAGAAAAAAAGAAAAAAAAAGATACAGAAGATAATTACAGTAGATTGATGGAGAGGAAGAGGTCATTCGGTCTAAGCAGAAAGCGATAATGTGTGCTACAATTTATGAAATATTTAGTGCTATTTCTTTTCTTTATATATTTTTTCTACATATTTGTACTATATACTTTTTACTTACTAATTTCTATCTGTCTATTTGAATGTCCTACTTTTCCTTCTGGGGACGGTAGGCTAGGAATCCTCCTCCCCTTGTAAATTTCATCTACTAGACGAGACAGAGAAAGGAGTGAGGGAATGCGAAAGTGGTATCAAACCATAAAAATTGGAACTTTAAATGTTGTTTCTGTTGAGTCTGTCTCGAGTCGGCCACCCCCAGCTACGGGGTGTGCATGAGTATATACATACATACACACATACATATATACATGAAGGTACATTTACTTTTAGTAATGTCCGATGTCGAAATTACGTACGAAGTCACCCCATTAAATCGGGGAAACATGAAAAGTATCTTGTAATGGCCATAAGCAGTAAATTATGGACTTTGGGGGAAAAAGTAATTACCCGGTATGTGTATGGCCTCTCACATAGTTGTAGAACAAATCTGGTGTAGGTGAATTGTCTTCACAACATCCCATTACTTACGGTTGGTAGAAGTTTGACACGCATACAAAAAATGTGTTTTCTTCGTTTCATATTCACTTATTTATCCTACACATTACGTAAATGGGTTTACAATATAAGTGTATCCTACATTTAGTTACAACATTCCTCTTAAAAACTACACATTTGTTTTTCACAACCCAATTTTCCTTTCTCTCCATTCTATTTTTTTTTACATATTATCCAAAATGTCCGGAGTTGTCCACCTGTCCGATGACACCCCAGATGACGGCACCTTTCGTGACTCTTGTTACACTCTTGTTGACACTTGTTACACTCTTGTTGACTCTTGTTACACTCTTGTTGACTCGTACCGACTCTTTGTTTTTGTACCCTGGAATTTGACCGTTATTTTTCATATTTCCTCAACTCGTGATGGGTTCGTGTTACACTCTTCGTGACTCTTGTTGACTCTCAGTGACTCGTACTGACTCTTGGATGAACACATACTGACTCTTGTCGACTCTTGGTGAATCGGGAACAGTGACCTACTCGGGCTGGTTCTTGCCAGAGTCACGAAGAGTGTCACCCATCGTTCACTCGTGCTGGACTCGGGCACCGACTCTTGTATGTGTGAACCATGCTTTAAGCCCGAAGCAGGAGAGTACATAAGATGGTTGTCAGCTCTGCTGTCTTTGCATTGTTTCCTGTTCATATCTTGTAACGCCCTTGCCGTCTACCAGTCTGGTCTTAGTGCAGGAGTTCTTTTGCCCTTTGAAGAGAGAGGGAGGTTGAGCTCATGGGCAGTCTCAGATCGGAACTCATGGGCAGTCTCACATGTTCGGCAGAACTGTTCTTTTGTTTATTATTATTTTGTTTGTATTTTATATTATGTGGTTTTCTATGTGAATGACGGAGAAAACGGCAAAGCTATCTGTAACAAGTGTCTGCCCCAAAGTTGAAAGAGTTGTAGCCACTTAGTGAACACAATAATTCTGAATCGGGCATATCAAAGAATAAACTTGAATAATGAAGAAAAGTTTAAGATGAACACTAGATATATACACAGACAGATAGTTAAATAGACAAATAATGATCATAAGGTTATTGAAATACTTTTATCATAAACATTTCGCGTGTGTACTATGAACAATTGTAACAGTATTTGGATCAAAATACTATTATGAATAATAGAAACAATGAGGATGATCAATGTACATGCAACTATAAAATGTGTTGCTCACATAATATCATATAGGACAATTAATATGCACTGTTTCGTTAGTATTATAATTAAATATGGAAACAGTAACACAATTAACACCTATAGCAGAATGAGTGAATATACAATTATTACCAATAACTACATTGAAATCCAAAAGTATAGTGTAAATGTGAAACACAATACATCGGATATCACGTATACTGTATGCATTTTGTATTCCATACATTAGGCTACCATAGCGCAGTTGGAATGTATGTACACTCGCTCCAAGAAGTATCTGCACCCCTATGCTGATCATCTAGTGTGTATAGCTCGGTAGGGTTGACACCTCTGCCTGCAACTATATCCATGTGTCAGAGACGATCGTCTCTGACACATGGATATAGTTGCAGGCAGAGGTGCCAACCCTATCATGCTATACACACCAGATGAACAGCGTAGGGGTGCAGATACTTCTTGGAGCGAGTGTACATGTTCAGATTAATATGCAGGATTCTAAACTGTATAATAAATCGTAGGCTTGTGCATATTTCTGTAACTTTCTTGATAGCGTAATGCATAAATGCGCGGAATTTCGGTGCGAGTATCCTAGGTTTAAGTCCTTGGAGTGCCACATGTATTAATACTATATATATATATATATATATATATATATATATATATATATATTTTCTTTAATACATACGAGGTTGAAAGAAAAAGCAATTTCTGCGTTGGAAATTTTATTATTCAAAGTTTCCAGGTCTCTGATGAGTTTTCGCTGGGTGGCAGGAAGTAGATGAAGGAGATGAGCAAAATTCATGGTGGTACAGGGTTACATAAATGTACATGATGATACAGGATATACGACGCGTTTCACTGGACAACCAGCATTATCAAGTAAGGAAGGAATGATATAAAAGGTAAACAGGAAGGGTATATATAGAGGGTGGAGGATCAGAGGAGGCGGAAAACAGGGGGCAAAAGTCTGATATTGGTGGAAGCGTAAACTAGGAGAGAGAAAGGGGTTAACCGCTTCACCCATGCGCACTGGATGCGGGATGGTGGTCAGTAGGTGGGGTCGAAGCTGATTGGCTGCGTGTCGAGGGGCGTGGCCTAAGTTGTGTGGCGCCTGCAGAAGACGAAGCTGAAGGAGGTAGCGCGGGGGGCTGCGTCAAGGGCACCGGGGGGCGAGGAGGGGTGTTAGGTCCTGTAGGGTAGTGCCTTTTGGCAGAAGGAAGGATCTGAAGGTCCAGAGTTTGGTTGTTGATGTTGGGATGTAAGGCTTGGATAAATAAAGCTTCGAGTATAGGTAATCTCCTTGGGTCACTTTCTTTATCGAGTATGGTGGTGTGTTTCTCTAACTCGTTGCGTGTGAGGTGAGGGTGGTTAGGGGTGAGATAGTGGTCTTTGATGGCTCCATCAAAGACCATTAAAGACCACTATCTCACCCCTAACCACCCTCACCTCACACGCAACGAGTTAGAGAAACACACCACCATACTCGATAAAGAAAGTGACCCAAGGAGATTACCTATACTCGAAGCTTTATATATCCAAGCCTTACATCCCAACATCAACAACCAAACTCTGGACCTTCAGATCCTTCCTTCTGCCAAAAGGCACTACCCTACAGGACCTAACACCCCTCCTCGCCCCCCGGTACCCTTGACGCAGCCACCCGCGCTACCTCCTTCAGCTTCGTCTTCTGCAGGCGCCACACAACTTAGGCTACGCCCCTCGACACGCAGCCAATCAGCTTCGACCCCACCTACTGACCACCATCCCGCATCCAGTGCGCATGCGTGAAGCGGTTAACCCCTTTCTCTCTCCTAGTTTACGCTTCCACCAATAGCAGACTTTGCCCCCTGTTTTCCGCCTCCTCTGATCCTCCACCCTCTATATATACCCTTCCTGTTTACCTTTTATATCATTCCTTCCTTACTTGATAATGCTGGTTGTCCAGTGAAACGCGTCGTATATCCTGTATCATCATGTACATTTATGTAACCCTGTACCACCATGAATTTTGCTCATCTCCTTCATCTACTTCCTGCCACCCAGCGAAAACTCATCAGAGACCTGGAAACTTTGAATAATAAAATTTCCAACGCAGAAATTGCCATTTCTTTCAACCTCGTATGTATTAAAGAAAATTTATTACCTGGCTTTACTAACATATATATATATATATATATATATATATATATATATATATATATATATATATATATATATATATATATATATAATAATTATATACACGATATAAATAATATTCATTATTTGATAATACTATTGCTACTACTACTACTACTACTACTACTACTACTATTAATAATATTAAAGTAGATGCGCCATTTTGCCCAAAATCAAAACTACATACCCAACTCTGCAATGGGTTACCATCATCACTAGTAATACCATCATCAATAATACTATCATCATCATCAATGATACTATCACCATCATAGCTACTACTGTCACCATCATCACTACTGTCATCATTATCACTACAAATATCACCATCATCTTACTATCATGATTACTACTGCCACCATCATCAATACTACTATGACTATCATCACTACTACTAGTACTCTCACCGTCATATCTACTACTGTCACCATCATCACTACTGTCATCATTATCACTACAACTACAACCATCATCACTACTATTTTTACCATCAAACTATTATCACCATAATCCCTACTATTACTACCATCACTTCTAATGTCAACTAAGCTAACTTAGCCTAACTTAACCTAACCTAACCCAACCTAACCTATCCAAAACGGGGCAAGTTCCTCGTACAAATGAGGTGCGAGTTGTTTTCGGGGCGTCATCTCCAGTAACCATCACCAACATCACAAATATTTTAACCATCATCACTACTACTATCCCCATCATCTACTTAGCAGGGGTCGGCAACCTGCGGCTCAGGAGCCGCATGCGGCTCTTTCAAGACATTTATGTGGCTCCAGAAGCTTCAGAAATAATCATTCTTCCTTCAAAATGAAGGCATCATATTCAGTAGAGTTTATTGAGGTAGTACAAGATAGTTTTTATTTCAATTCATAGAAACGCCGACTAGAGGTATTAATATTCTTGATTTAGTTTTCAGTAACAATGAACATATGATAAATGATGTAGAGATTGGTGACCACCTAGGAAATAGCGATCATAAATCTATTTATTTTAATATACAATGGACAGGGAATGCCAAAGAGAATACGACACTTATCCCAGATTTCAGAAAAGCCGATTATGGTGGGCTAAGAAGTGACTTAAGGGTGGACCCTATTGTTAAGCAATTAAGTCAGGATATGCCAGAGTTAAACTTGCCACCTACATATAACCAGTTTATTGCTTCACTCCACAATGCTCAAAATAAATATCCCTAAAAGAAAATTTAGATCGCCGCAGAACCAACCAAAATGGATGACTAATAAGCTAATAGATCTTATAGGAAAAAAAGAAAGGAATATATAGAAAAATAAAGAAAGGCGAAAATCATCTACATATATACTATCAGACTCTATCAAGTCAGGTCAAAAAGGAAATCAGGAAAGCAAAAAGAAATTATGAAATAAGGATAGCCAGTGACTCAAAAAATAACCCTAAAGCTTTTTACCAACTATATAAATCTAAAGTTAGAGATGTAATAGGCCCCCTAAAAACTTCAATAGGAGAAATAACAGAAAATGATTTAGAAATGTGCAGTACATTAAATAGTCAGTTTCTTTCCGTTTTCACTAATGAAAATTTGGCACAGATTCCAGAAGTCAATATGGTATATAGTGATAGTATAGAAAATATGTTAAGTACAGTTAATATAAGTAGAAATGATGTGGTTAAGGAAATTGACAGACTGAAACCTCAAAAATCGCCTGGTCCTGACGAGGTATATGCTAGAGTATTAAAAGAATGCAGAGATGAGTTAAGTAGCCCATTAGCATTTTTATTTAACAAGTCTTTAGAAACAGGTTTAGTTCCAGAAGCTTGGAAGCTTGCAAATATAGTTCCGATCTTCAAAAAAGGTGATAAATCGATAGCATCCAATTACCGTCCCATTAGTCTCACATCAATCATAGGAAAGTTGCTAGAGTCTATTATTGCTAGGAAAATTAGAAGCCACTTAGACAAATTTAACTTAATAAATTCTTCTCAGCATGGATTCACTCAGGGACGTTCTTGCCTTACTAATTTGCTTAGCTTTTTCTCAGAGGTATATGAAGCAGTAGATAGTGACAAGTCATATGATATTATTTATTTAGATTTCAGTAAAGCTTTCGACAGAGTCCCTCATGAGAGATTGATGAGAAAGGTTGAGGCACATGGAATAGGAGGATCGTTGTTGGGATGGATTAGGTCATGGCTAATTGGTAGGAAACAGAGAGTCAGCATAAATGGTACCAAGTCAGAGTGGGGAGCAGTCAAAAGTGGTGTCCCCCAGGGATCGGTATTAGGTCCCCTGTTGTTTCTTATATACATAAATGACCTAGATTTAGGTATAACTAGTAGGATAAGTAAATTCGCAGACGATACTAAAATGGGGAGATCAATTGATTCAGATAGCGATATAGAGTGCCTCCAAAGGGATCTAGATACCTTACATGAATGGTCAGTAAATTGGCAGATGAAGTTTAACATTGACAAATGCAAGGTATTAAAGATAGGGAAGATGCATACAAATGTTAAATATAAACTAGCTAATTTAGAATTAGAAAATTCAGACTGTGAGAAAGATCTATGTGTGTTTGTTAGCAATGATTTGAAGCCTAGAAAACAGTGTATAAGCGTTCGTAATAAGGCAAACAGGATTCTCGGGTTCATCTCTAGGAGTGTGAGTAACAGAACTGCTGATGTTATCTTAAAACTTTACTTGTCATTAGTGAGACCCCATATGGATTATGCTGTCCAATTTTGGTGTCCTTATTACAGAATGGACATAGATCCATTGGAGAGAGTACAGCGTAGAATGACAAAAATGATCCATAATATTAGAAATCTTTCGTATGAAGAAAGGTTGAAGAAATTAGGTTTACATTCGTTAGAGAGACGCAGAGTTAGAGGGGATATGATAGAGGTGTTCAAGTGGGTTAGTGGGATTAACAAAGGGGACATGACAAATGTACTAAAGCTCAGTGATAGCGAAAGAACTCGTACCAATGGTTTCAAATTAGATAAATTTCGTTTCAGAAAAGATATAGGCAAATATTGGTTTGGTAACAGAGTTGTAGATGGGTGGAATAGACTACCAAGTGCTATAGTGGGGTCTAAAACGGTAGGGAGCTTTAAGATAAAATTGGATAAGCATATGGACGAGAAGGGTTGGGTGTGAAGGGGGATCAGCTGGGTTGGGCCAATCAGCACTCTGCATACCCCCATAATCCTGCGTTAATCTCTAACCGTTTTGGTAAGATGATCCTCAGGGTATTAGAGTGTTGAGCCTATAATTGGGCTTTGTAATTGAACTGGGGTTGTGTGGGACAGGGATCTGCCTTGCTTAGGCCAATCGGCTTTCTGCAGACTCCCATTTTCTTATGTTCTTATGTTCTCAACACATTCAAGGCAACATTAGATTTGTTGTATTCAACTTTGAAAAGATGTATAGGTATCAATCGTTATGATTCTAGAAATGTGACATGTCTTTCCTAAGCTTGTGAATACCAGTATATTGAACAATGTCACTATAATTTATTTAGTTCAACAGTAAGGTATATTCTCTTATTTCTGAAGTACTGTAGATTCCGGTTGATGAGACAATGTTTTTGTATTGCGGCTCCGACAATACAAATATGTTACGAAACTTAGAAATAATGGCTCTTCTAGCTGTAAGGGTTGCTGAACACTGATCTACTACCATCATCACTGCTACTATTATCACCACTATCACAACTACTTTCACAATTACGACTGCCCTCACTACCATAATAACCATCATTATCAATAAACCATATGTTTGACCTAAAATCATAACTATTGCACAAATTCAAGACAACGTTTTTGACTGACCGTCGAATTCACCCACCGAATGTACACGTGAAGTTTGGTGAAAATCTGTCGAACGGTCTAGTTGTTTCCGGACAGACAGACAGACAGACAGACAGACAGACGACAGAAATTTTGACAGGCATTGTACCACTATACGGGGAGTCAATTCCACTCTGCTTACGCAGAGTTGATAATAAAGTAGACGTGCCGTTTTCCCCAAATCAAAACGGCATACCCAACTCTGCGATGGGTTATCATCATCACTAGAATTACCTTCGTCAATAATACTATCACCATCATCCCTACCACATTCATCATCACTACAACTGTCACCATCATTACTACTAATCACCATCACAATTACTATCATCACTTCTACTCTCACATCATCTATACTACTGTCACCATAGTCACTACCATCATCATCACTATTATCATCATTATCACTACAACTATCACTATCATCTCTACTATTATCACCATCATCTTACAACCAACATTACTACAGTCACCATTACATCGTCACTACTACTATAGTCCGTTCATTCTAGGTGGGGCAAAAATCATAACTTCTAACTTCTCATAACTCATAAAGGACTAGAGTAATCGAGCAAATATTTCTACCAAATAGGAAGACTTGGCTAGGGAATATGTGCATAACTTGACAGTTCATTTGCTCTAGTCCTTTTTGAGTCACAGAGGTTAAAGGTTACGATTTTTGGCCAACCTAGAATGAATGGACTATAGTAGTTACCATCATCACTGCTGTTGGTGGAGAGAGGGAGGATCCTTGGAGGGGGGGGGGGGGGGGGCACCGTATTTTTTACCTAGGATCATAACTATTACACAAAATATACACAACAATGACTGACCGTCGCATTGACCCACCGACTGTTTGTGTGAAGTTTGGTGAAAATCTGTCAAACGGTCTAGGAGTTTCCGGACAAGACAGACATTTCGGCCAGCATTGTACCACTATACGGGGGGCCGATACCACTCTGCTTATGCAGAGTTGATTAGGCAATAACCTGTTCCAACAAACTTTCGTAATATTACTAAACCAACATTATACTGTATAGTGTATATGTAGGCTAAATATACACTGTTACCCTTAACAACATTATACTGTATAGTGTATATGTAGGCTAAATATACACTGTTACCCTTAACAACATTATACTGTATAGTGTATATGTAGGCTAAATATACACTGTTACCCTTAACAACATTATACTGTATAGTGTATATGTAGGCTAAATATACACTGTTACCCTTAACAACATTATACTGTATAGTGTATATGTAGGCTAAATATACACTGTTACCCTTAACAACATTATACTGTATAGTGTATATGTAGGCTAAATATACACTGTTACCCTTAACAACATTATACTGTATAGTGTATATGTAGGCTAAATATACACTGTTACCCTTAACAACATTATACTGTATAGTGTATATGTAGGCTAAATATACACTGTTACCCTTAACAACATTATACTGTATAGTGTATATGTAGGCTAAATATACACTGTTACTCTTAACAACATTATACTGTATAGTGTATATGTAGGCTAAATATACACTGTTACCCTTAACAACCCCCTCCCAACCTTAGTTAGGCTAGGCAATTTGATACAAAGTTAGTTGTTTCATTAATCAATACATTTACCCTTCCTACGCAAATGCTGAAAATAGAACGATAATAATGTATGATTACAGTAGCCTAGGCAACTTAAACTTTGCCTAATATCCAGCAAGGCAACAATTGTAAGAGAGCATTCGTTTAATAGATAGATAGATGGATAGATAGATAGATAGTAAACAATTCTTCATCATGGACTGTCATGCATCACAAACTTAATTAAGGGGGTAGATTTTTCCGAACCCCATTCTCCCTCATGTTTAGCATATTACTTTTGAGGTTTTAAGACGTTCGTTCCGTTAGTTTAGCTATTTTGAAACCTTTCGCCTTATTTTTGTGTCAATTTTAAGACCTTTCGTGCCCATTATTTTGTGGATTGAATTGCCTAATGCTGAAATGTTGTACACATATTCCGTTATTAGTGTAGCTTTAGTTTGCTACTCTACAGGCCCGGGTTCGAGTCCCTGCCTGGTCATAAGACAAAATTGTTGATTTATAATATAGTGCTAATTGAATTGAGAAATGTCTTCAAAACGATGATGATATTTAGAAATTGATGACAGATAATACCATGTATATATATATATATATATATATAAATATAAATATATATATATATATATATATATACCGGTATATATATATAGGCCTACTGTATATACATATTTTATTTTTATTTTTTCTATATTCCAACTACTCCCTCTCGGGCATAGACTGATAGCCTTTACACTCTACCGCTGAACACGGAGAGGCCTGTGAGGTCTTGCTCCAGTCTAGGGAGTGAGACATGCGAAGCTTCACGGCTCGAAGCAACTCCATCTCTGAAGCCGCCTTGCCTCTGCGCTTCACAGTCTCATCCCCCACACTCGGACCCTCACTCTCAGAATGCCACCTATTGAGCAATTAACTCACTAGGCATTGCCCTCCTGTAGCATATTTTTGAATATGGGAATATTCATACAATGCTATTTAATCAGGGAACAATGAGGGTATTTTTTTGGCATTTCGGTGTGCTGTGGTAATACACTGATACTAGGTACAGCACAAATTCCATCCCAATAATATCTTCCCATTGGCATATTGGGATTCGAACCCGGGTCCAATGGATTACCAGTCCAGTGGCAAGACCACTCCGCCACACCTCCCCTATATATATATAAATATATATATATATATAATTATATATAGATATATATATACATATATATATATATATATATATATATATATATATATATTATATATAATTATACAGTATATATATATATATATATATATATATATATATATATATATATATATATATATATATATATTATTGGGATGGAATTTGTGCTGTACCTAGTATCAGTGCATTACCACAAGCCCACCGAAACGTCAATAAAATACCCTCATTGTTCCCTGATTAAATTGCACTGTATGAATATTCCCATATTCAAAATATGCTATAGGGGTGCAATGCCTGGTGAGTTATCTTCTCAACAGGTGGCGTTGTGTGTGTGTAAGTGTGAGAGTCCGAGTGTAAGGGGTGAGACAGTGAAGCACGGGAACGAGGTGGCTTCAGAGATGGGGTGGTTTCAGGCCATGAGTGAGCACCGTGCCTCATGTGAAGGCAAGATGGCAGGTGCTCGTTGTACTCTACGTGCTTCACATGTCTCACTCCCTAGACTGGAACAAGACCTCACAGGCTTCACTGTTCATTGTAAAGCGGTGAATGTTAAGGCTCTCAGCCTATGCCCGAGTGGAAGTAAGTTGGAATATAGAAGAAAAAAATATATATATATATATATATATACCGGTATATATATATATATACATATATATGTATACTCGCCTCGGAGATATACATAAGAAACATCAAAACATCACAAGGCACAACAATCTCTTTTCAAGTTAAACTCGGTTGCGCAACAGAAGAGCACAATCAACGCTGCCCAGGCTCTCTAAAGAGTAGTGCCTACACTCTCTGCACACTTCGTTATTTGAAACTGATGTGTCTATGACCAGTGATGAACTAGTCACAAAGCAACATGAATATTAACCCAGTGTACTCTAGTACCACTGGGGCGGATTTTAAATCAAGTGCCCTTCAAAGAATGAAATAGGTTCTGAGGTGCTCATTAATTTAATATACAAGAAAGAAAAAAATGTAATATCATAACAAAAAGTACTGGTGCCCTGGCACGTTAGGCTACTAGGATAGGCAAATCCTGACTGTGCTCGCATGCTCTACTGCCTAGCTGAGCACCTTTCACTCCAACACCATGTGTTACGACCGGGATCTCGTATAAAGCAAGGGCTCTTAATCACTGGACTAGAAAGGCACACAGCCACAACGGTAACACTAGATCCAACCCTCGAACTTATAATGCCGGCGCACAAAAACACCTATACCCTCCAGAGTTAAATCTGCGATAGCGGGGTATCCTATAACTTGGTATAAATGCACTACTACTACAGGCTGATGATCTCTGATACAGCCTGATCACAACAACATACAATTACGTTAATAATGTATACAAGGAAAAAGATAGAAAGCTTAATTAAATCACTGCAATGATTTAATGCAAACAAGAAGAAGGTATATTTAAAGTTACTCTAAACAATAATAAACTGTCACTCCTATATTAAAGAAAGTGAACGAAAGTCCTAAAGCATCGAACAGGAATCTTCTGAAGAAAGTCTGATGCTGCTTAAGATGATCAAATCGGATTTTGAACTGTTATATAAAGCAGGAACAGGATATGACAAGTGTATGGTTAACTGGCACGGAATAATAATAAATGCGCAATAGTATTAACTCCAACAACAAAAGAAGTCCTTCCTCAGACAACGCAAAAGCCTGCTCGGGTTGTGCAACTCAACAACAACAAAGGCTAACAAACAATGTGAATAAAAGTGCTGCATACATAACATAAAGAGTTTATAATCCTAATCGGGTGTCTGCTAGGCGAATAAAGTCTAGCTGGGGTGTCGTAGGCTAGGAAACAATGGCTGAGCAAGCGGCTCGTAGCCTAGCGAATTCCTTAAGGCTGTGCGGTCAAATTACGTTAAATGACGGGGTGCTCTCTTGAGAGATCCAGATCGCTAGTATCTGGTTCTCTCCTGGCGACCCTCTTAAAGTTAAAACAAAACGAGTTAGCAAAGTGTTGGGTGGCAGAGGCAAAAGCCTTCACTCGCAACACAAGGCTAAACTCACAAGGTACACAGTCAGAAAGACAACCTAGGCTTCCCACGTATCCGTTGCGGTTGTACAGGTTCAACAAAACCTAGTACACATCGGAAATCACAACACCAGTAGCCTTATCCCAGTTTAGCATTAAATAGCCCAGCAGACCACCAAGATACAGGTAGGGAGACACCGCGAGTGTGTCGAACCTCTACAGACAAAATGGTAACCCTTCCAAAATGCCTAACTAAACATATAATATCTGAAAGATTCAGGGAGATGGTAAGGGTATGCTGGTCAGGCAAGCTCTGAGGAGAGTAGCTCCTCGGGACCCCAAGGATCACACAAAGGCATGGTGGTCAGCCAATCACAGGCCGCTACGTCACCAGACAGCAGGCCTGCAGAAGGCGCCAGGATCCACCAGCCAATCAAAACCGAGAGAAAGCCCACGCGGGCGAGGGACTCCTCCGGGAGGGAGGAAGGAGGAGGGAAAGCAACACTCACCCCCCCCACGCCGCTCGCTCGCTCTTTCTCTCTCAACCTCACTACAATGCATCTTATGTTCAACTCATGATATAAAATATAATGCACTGTCACAGGCGAAAATAAAGACCACCTCCACACTGCCTGTGACATGACGATTCACAAGAAAGAAAGTACAACACTGTAGACAGACTGTAGCCCATTTCACTGCCCTGGCGAGCGCTAGTGGCTACCGGGAGGCGATTCTGCCAACGCTGGCAGGCGTCACACCCCGCCCAAGATATAGGACGCTCACTATTTAGCGAGCACGATATCTGACAAGGCAGAATGCCGACAAGACCCGTCACACATAGCCACTCCACCAGAAATGAAATGCAAAGCACAAGTCTTACATAAAACAACATATCAACATAAAGAAAATCTTATAACCCCTCCCAAACATAATAGTATAATTTAGCCTACTATGCTCCCTGAGCGAGCTTCACAGAGCCCAGCCTCCTAAGTGAAAGACGGTTCAACTCAGGACTTTAGCTATAACATAGGCAACTTACAATTAACTATCAAAAGAAAGAGTTTTTATGTGATTTTTTATTTTAATTTTAATGTTGTTTTTGGCGGCTGCTCTACAGGGGCAAGCCTACTTTTTCTCCACTCTCAACACACACTGACTGAACGGCGAGGGTTCTCCTGCAAACAAACCCTCCCGTGACAAACAATCAGCCAAAACATTATCAGTGCCCTTAGCATGCCACACATCCAACTTGTGTTCCGGCAGCACAACAACACCTGGCACTGATAAACTGCCCAGTTCATCACAAGACTGGCACTTCTCTTCGCTCTTTCGGGCAACGGGACCTGCCAAAAACCTTTCACTAGTTCTACCTTCGTGATAGATGATGCAGCCCCGATGCGGGCTATGGTATCGTCAACTCTCGATAAGGTATAGGCGTCTGTCAGGGATAATTCACACCCACTCTTGCAATCAACACACACACTGATCTTGCCACTTAACACAGGTTGAAAAGTTACAGGCAACGACCACTCACGACATTCCTTATCCCTCAGACCCTTCGTCAACACGTAATCCAGCTCTGCTTGCACCACAGGCTGTCGAGTAGGATTTATATGGTAGGGAATTAAACTGAGCCTAGCACTGTCTCCAGCCTCCATGTCGGATTCTACCCCGTACATCAGGCCGGGAGAAGCAACAAACATGCGGATGCACTGCCACAGCCTAGTAAACAACTTATCTCACAGAACAACATGCCTAGTGCCCTCCCACAACCCAGCCGAGACCGCAGCTTCCAACCTGTAGTCTCCCTCCTTCTCCACCTTCGTTCCTAGAACAGCCAGGTCATGAGAGGGACAATCAGTACCACCTGTGCAGTCACTCCCATAGCTCATTATTGCTAAGGCTTCCCCGCCGATACCGTACATGCGCACCCCCGCATTCCTTACGACTACATCTGCCTGCGCAGCATCACCGCTTTTAGCGACATGGCCAGATACAGTCGGTCTATGGTAGGGCTGTTGCATTCGACTAGAGCAGCATTGGGAGGCTATGCGACGACCGGGCACATCCACTCCACAGCCAACCTCACCAATCTGCTCAATGTCCTCCTTCTGACCACCACCCTTGGCAGCCATGGGCCAACCTTGACCTGACAACCATGTCCAAGCCTCATCGCCCACCTTGAACCACCGAAACAACGAGGCTAACGGTCTCCCAAGATTCACGTGACCTGCCCGCAGAACATTTTGCACCGCCTGAGTTGTGAGGCTCGGGAGCTCGGCACGACCAGTGGGGTATGAACCGAGCTGGTGCTGGAACGCTGCACACTGCTGCTCAGGCAGGTGCTCTAGCGCTTCCACAGCCACCAGACTCGTGTCCCCCGCCCACTACTCCGCCGAGACATGACAATCCCTACTCTCCTCCACCTGTGCCCTACTGCCCCCTCTCCTTCTCCACCTTGGCCGCTGCAGACCAACGCAGGGATAGCAGACTGCTCAGGTGGTTGCCTCACAAACTCCTCCAACAGGTTCACATGACATGTTTCCCCGTCCTCGTGTTTGATCTCAACAGCACCGTTACCACACTTCTGAACTTCCGGATCCTCCAACTGCAGTTTACTAATATCCGAGAGAGCCAACCTGTCTAATTGCTTCCGAAGCAACCCATGTCCTCCCCCAGTATCAAACTGAGCAACCCTTTTTTTTCTCTGTGTGTAACGTTGCTGCCTCGGAGTCTCTTCCTGCCCTACCTCCTCACCAGCTGTGACAGGTCCTGGGGCTTCTCCAGACTCCAACAATGGTGCCAATACTAAGTCGCCAAGAAGAGCTGCTGGTACTAAGCTCTCCAAACTTTTACCAACATTAGCCGTCTTCTTCCGACCGTTCCTCCGTTGATCAGAAGACTGAGGAATAGGCTGTGACACTTTGGATGCAAGAGATCTTGTAACAACGCACGCCATAGGTTGTACATGACATTTCTCTACCCACTCCTGTTCCTCCCTACTCACGTCGGCCGGCTTCTCGGCAACGACTAAGGGGGAAACCTTAGAAGTAGGCACCGCAAAGTTGTTGCCGAGAAGGAGGTCGACGCCCCCAACAGGCAAGTTCTCCACAATTCAAACATCCAACTCTCGTGTCACACCATCTACCTCCAGTTCCATCCTGACCAACGGGTATGACCTGATAGCATTGATACCTTGCACCACAACCACCCGTGCCGCGTTTATTGGTCTACCAGTAAAGTTCTTCATTAATGTCAAGGAAGCACCCGTATCACTCAAAAATTCTACTCCATGCTTGCAACCAGGCCACTTCACGCAGCCACGCCCTCGATGGTCACAAAAGACATCGCGGACAGGGTTCGAGCCTTCCGGATTCTTCTCCACTGGCTGTGTCCCAGCCTCTGACGTTATACCCCGGGCAAACTCAGACGACTTCGGGGACACCCCAATGTTGCGAGCCAAAGACACAACTGCATTAGGTAGCTTGCTTGGACAGGCTCTTGCAAAATGCCCCTTCTCATGACAATGAAAACACTCTAACTCCCCCTTGGGCTTCCCTTGAGGTGGGGAAGGGCCCTGACCCTTCTTAAATGGGACGGTACTAGGTTTATGGTCAGAATTAATATCATTGCTCTTGTAGTTATTGTTATATGGTGTATCACTGACTCGGGGGGGTGGAGTGTTGCGCCCCTTGTTACCTGCATCATTCCGTTGTGCAGACTCGCACCCACGAATCAGCAATAACCTATGGTCAGCCATCTCAGCTGCCTCCTGAAGAGTTTTCGGGTTCTTTTCTTTAAGATTCAACGTCAGATCGCCGCCCGTACACTTGAAAAATTGTTCTAGAAGCATCAGCCGTTTCAACTCCTCAAACGTCGATGCCTTCTCAGAACGCAGCCAGTTTCCAAATGCATCGGACAGATCCCGGGCATGCTCAAGAAAGGTGCACTCATGACCCTTCGTTACACCCCGGAACTTCAATCTGTACGTCTCTGGTTGTAACTCATATGCCCGCAGGACAGCCTCCTTCAATACCTCATAATCAATGCACGACTCCAAAGGCAACGCATCATATGCCTTGAGTCCTTTGCCAACCAACCTAGAGGAAACAAGGGCTGCCCACTTAACCTCGGGCCATTGGTGCTCCCGGCACTTCTTCTCAAAACACATAAAAAATTCAGTGACACCCGACTCGTCAAATACAGGGACTAACTTAAGAAGGTGCGATAAAGACTGATCAAGACCTCGATTCCCAGAACCGAGACGCTGCCCTGTTGACTCCACCCGTGACTTCTCAAGATCTATGTCTGCACAGTATCTCGTAGCCTCAACCCTAAGCTCAGCTTCTCGCTGCTGCTGCTGCTGCTCACGTATGGACTTTCTCTCCTCAGCCTCAGTCTCGTATCTGGCCCTTCTCTCCTCAGCCTGAATCTTAGCCATCTCAAACTGCCGCTGCTGCTGCTCAGATTCCCGTTGCTGCTTAGCCATCTCTAGCTGGAAGAGCATATCTGGAGTCAAACCTTGAGGAGGAGGAGATGCAACAATTGGAGACTCACCCAAGTGCAAACCACGCTGCCAGTGACTATCGGCCTGTGGGAACGTACCCGGCTCCGGAGCCCGAGGGGGCGCTATGGTAGGAGTCGAGTGGAATAGGGGCTGGGCCGAAGGTGCCCCAGCTCCCGCTCCACCCGAAGCCCCACGCACCCCGCCGAGCACACAGGCCACCAGGTCACCTCTCGACATGCTGCTAGTGCCCACATGCCCCATGACCGTGGCTAAACACTGGAGACCATACCGATCAATCCCCGACACCCGGTCAACAGTAATAGGTATCTCTAGAAACTTCTTTGCATCCTCCTCACTAATTATAACTCTAATGCCTTCGGACAAACCCCGCTGCTGCACCTCAGAGTCTGTTTCCCGTACTGTTTCCTCACTGTACACTGATCCGTCGTCCGACATAGTGTCCACCAAAAATTCTCAACGTTTATACAAAAAAAAGGAAGTACCTAAACTCTCATGCAGCACTATTCACTCAAAAATGCTTGAAGACTCTTAAGTGTTATACTACTTGCCAAAAAAAATTCCACGTGTCCACTATATTCCTTTAAACAAAAAAACAAATGACCACAACACTCCTGCAATATTTCTCTAAGTTCACAAAATCCTAAGCAAGGTCGCCATTTGTTACGACTGGGACTCGTATAAAACAAGGGCTCTTAATCACTGGACTAGAGAGGCACACAGCCACAACTGTAACACTAGATCCAACCCTCGAACTTATAATGCCGGCGCACAAAAACACCTATACCCTCCAGAGTTAAATCTGCGATAGCGGGGTATCCTATAACTCGGTATAAATGCACTACTACTACAGGCTGATGATCTCTGATACAGCCTGATCACAACAACATACAATTACGTTAATAATGTATACAAGGAAAAAGATAGAAAGCTTAATTAAATCACTGCAATGATTTAATGCAAACAAGAAGAAGGTATATTTAAAGTTACTCTAAACAATAATAAACTGTCACTCCTATATTAAAGAAAGTGAACGAAAGTCCTAAAGCATCGAACAGGAATCTTCTGAAGAAAGTCTGATGCTGCTTAAGATGATCGAATCGGATTTTGAACTGTTATATAAAGCAGGAACAGGATATGACAAGTGTATGGTTAACTGGCACGGAATAATAATAAATGCGCAATAGTATTAACTCCAACAACAAAAGAAGTCCTTCCTCAGACAACGCAAAAGTCTGCTCGGGTTGTGCAACTCAACAACAACCAAGGCTAACAAACAACATGAATAAAAGTGCTGCATACATAACATAAAGAGTTTATAATCCTAATCGGGTGTCTGCTAGGCGAATAAAGTCTAGCTGGGGTGTCGTAGGCTAGGAAACAATGGCTGAGCAAGCGGCTCGTAGCCTAGCGAAATCCTTAAGGCTGTGCGGCCAAATTACGTTAAATGACGGGGTGCTCTCTTGAGAGATCCAGATCGCTAGTATCTGGTTCTCTCCTGGCAACCCTCTTAAAGTCAAAACAAAACGAGTTAGAAAAGTGTTGGGTGGCAGAGGCAAAAGCCCTCACTCACAACACAAGGCTAAACTCACAAGGTACACAGTCAGAAAGACAACCTAGGCTTCCCACGTATCTGTTGCGATTGTACAGGTTCAACAAAACCTAGTACACATCGGAAATCACAACACCAGTAGCCTTATCCCAGTCTAGCATTAAATAGCCCAGCAGACCACCAAGATACAGATAGGGAGACACCGCGAGTGTGTCGAACCTCTACAGACAAAATGGTAACCCTTCCAAAATGCCTAACTAAACATATAATATCTGAGAGCTTCAGCATATAATACGATGGCCAATATATGAAATCGTGCAGAACCAAAGGGGAGTTATGATATTAAATATATTGGAAGAATGAGAGGTAAGAAGTTGAGAGAGAGAGAAAGTGTTCTATAGGTAGAAGTCGGGGGACAGGTGCAAGGGAGGTGTTAAGGGTATGCTGGTCAGGCAAGCTCTGAGGAGAGTAGCTCCTCGGGACCCCCAGGATCACACAAAGGCATGGTGGTCAGCCAATCACAGGCCGCTACGTCACCAGACAGCAGGCCTGCAGAAGGCGCCAGGAACCACCAGCCAATCAAAACCGAGAGAAAGCCCACGCGGGCGAGGGACTCCTCCGGGAGGGAGGAAGGAGGAGGGAAAGCACCACTCACCGGGGGGGTGAGTGGTGCTCGCTCGCTCGCTCGCTCTTTCTCTCTCAACCTCACTACAATGCATCTTATGTTCAACTCATGATATAAAATATAATGCACTGTCACAGGCGAAAATAAAGACCACCCCCACACTGCCTGTGACATGACGATTCACAAGAAAGAAAGTACAACACTGTAGACAGACTGTAGCCCATTTCACTGCCCTGGCGAGCGCTAGTGGCTACCGGGAGGCGATTCTGCCAACACTGGCAGGCGTCACACAAGCCAACTGCACCTCCGTGTACACTGTACAGTACTTCCTTCAATTTCCAAGCTGAATCTGCCTAATAATACGTAGTGCACACTATGTGGTCCTGCTAGTGAGTGAAGTAGAAAGATAGCCCAGCAGAGCTGGCGCCTGATAAAAGCTATGGCTGCTTTCACTCTCCCAACAGTACACCAAAATATGCCACCCCACGTTTAAGTCCTCGTGAAAGCTACTTCCCTGGTTATATTAATAGACAGCATTCCTCTCACGCTCTCACAAGGACCAAAAGCTGAAGGCTCCTATACAAAACTAGGCAATTGTACAACTTGGTTTAGGACTGGTCGCGGGATGCCACGAGGCTAAGCAGTACGCTGTATACTAAAGCGGATGGCAAGTAAAAAGGGATATAATGTGTGTGTGGTGTATGTGTGTGTTGTGTAAGTGTTACTCAGATTGGGAGAATAACAGTGCCGTTATGGTATAAACTGAGCATGGGCAAGTACACCAGTATGCTCCTAATGACCACAATGCCCAGCTCAAAACCAAACCAGTCACAGGCCGACATAAAAGTTCTGGGGCATGACAAGAAACAATGTTGCAGAACAAAAAAATTAAAGTGATAGTAAGAATCAATTAAAGTGCTTTGTGTGCTTCTAGGACTCCCTCCATTACAATGGAATATACTAAGTTACTCTACATTGCTTAGTTAAGGAAAATTGGCAAAGTGCTACCAGCTGTGTGGGGGTGTCACGTAAGTTAGGATTTTACAATATTCCCACGCAAATCCGGTTGAATTGATTAGTGACAATTATAATAATTATTATTATTTGTTTTAAAATAGTTTTGTATTATTATTATTATTTGTATTAGTAGTAGTAGAACTAGTAGTAATGTTTTTTTTGTTTTTGAGTGAAGGAGATAAAATGCAAAACAGCCCGTAGCAAATCATCTATTTTTTATTAATTTCACCACAACACCAAACACCTCCAATGAAATTAATGAAAGCATATTTGTGATCCACCGGGATTCGAACCCGGATTATCACACAGATTTTTAGACACAACCATTACACCACCAAGACGGTTAAAGGTTTATGCACACGCCTACGACTTATTATCCATTCTCGAATACTGGATATTTATCTAGTCGTGTTCATATTCCCACCGCACTATGGTAGCCTAATTTTAAAGTGCGAGGAAAAACTATTCATGGGGCACAGATCATATAAAACGGCCTCGCTGCGAAATATCCCTGAACCTATTGATAATCTATGTTTTATTAATTTCACCACAACACCAAACACCTCCAATAAAATTAATAAAAAGCATATATGCGATCTACCAGGATTCGAACCCGGGTTATCACACACCGATTTTTAGACACCTTAACCATTACACCACCAAGAAGGTTAAAGGTTTATGCACACGCCTACGACTTATTATCCATTCTCGAATACTGGATATTAATCTAATCATGTCCATATTGCCACCGCACCATGGTAGCCTAATTTTTAAGTGAGAGGAAAGCATATTCATGGGGCACAGATCATATAGAACGGCCTCGCTATGAAGTATCCTTGAACCTACACAAAATTAATGACTCCCCCAAAGAAAAATACAGCAAATTTCAAGGCACGTTAGAGTAAAAATGCCTGGACAAATGGAGTTTGAAGCAGTTTAAGTCATAGGATGAAGGAAAGATTTTAAGAGAGTTTCAAAGCTTACTTGAACAAGTAGTAGTGGAGTAGTAGTAGTAGTAGTAGTAGTAGTAGTAGTAGTAGTAGAAGTACTAGTAGTAGATAGTATTAAGGAAATGTAAAATGTAATCCATTAAGAATAACAAATAAAGGAAACGTGTATACATTGATGACATGCTCGAGGACATAACTATAGTAACTTAGGTTGTGGTCTCTTCTGTAATTCTAAAATGGCTAATATTACTCAATAATAGCAAGGGGTGGATCCTTTTTCTTATTTACTATTATATGAATGTTATTATATATATATATTAATTATATATAATATTATATATATATATTATTATTTTTTTTTTTTTGTTCTATGTGATTGAGGGTGGAAAAAGGCAGAACTGCCTATAGCGAGTGCCTCCCCCATAGTTGAAAGAGTGACAGGGCCAAAATCAAGGGACGTTCGAGCCAAAATGCCTGGACACACGGAGTTTGAAGCAATTTAAGTCATAGGAAAAGGGAAAGACTGATTCTGGGAGAGAGTCCAGAGCTCATCTGTTGAGTAGAAGAAAGATTGAGAGTAATGTTTCACTCTTGGGTTGGAGAGTTGCACAGAGTAGGGGTGGGATTGAGTTGCAAGACGGGTACCACGTGCCCTACGTAAAGGAGGTGGTATACACTGGGAAAGCTCTGAGGAACACTGATTATTATAGTAGCGATAGAATAGCGAGGGAGATGCAACATTACGGCGGAGAGAGAGAGATTGCAAGGAGTTGGTGAGTGGACGGGAGTTAATGATACGAAAGGCCTTCCTTTAAACTTTGTCTAGGAGAGCGGTGTGGGAGGAACCTCCCCACACATGTGAACAATACTCAATACAAGGACGCACTATGCCCCTGTACAGAGCAAGAAGCTGTGCAGGGAAAAAAAAAACCTAAGGCGGTTGAGCACACCCAGCTTCTGGGAGGCTGCCTTAGCAAGACTGGTAATATGGTCCTTCCAACTGAGAGCAGAAGAAAAAGAGACACCAAGAATATTGAGAGAAGACGAAGGATTGATTTTTGTATTGTTGAAGAATAAGGGATAGTCCGCAGGGAGTTCCGGACGGGTAGATAGATGGAGAAATTGGGTTTTGGAAGCATTAAAGGTAACAAGATTTTCTCTGCCCCAATTGGAGATAGTATTTAGATCAGAATTTAAGAGTTCTATGGCTTCATTACGTTTGTCATTGAGGGATTGCTGGCTGGGGCGTTCTGAAAAACTAATGGAGTAGTGTAAGGTTGAGTCGTCTGCGCATGAATGGATGGGAATTGAGGTACAGTTGAGGAGATCATTTATACAAATTAGAAAGAGAATAGGAGATAGGACAGAGCCCTGAGGAACACGAGAGTTTATAGGGTGAGGAAGTGAACAATGGCCATCCAAAACCGCGGCTATGGAACGGCCGGAAAGGAAATTAGAGACAAAGGCACAGATGGAGGGATGGAAACCGAAGGAGGGTAATTTAGAAATTAAAGATTTGTGCCAAACTCTATCGAAGGCTTTCGATATGTCTAGTGCAATAGAAAAAGTCTCACCGAAGTCCCGAAAGGAGGATGACCAAGAGTTAGTAAGATATGAAAGAAGATCACCAGTAGAGCGACCCTTAATATATATATATATATATACAGTATATATATACAGTATATAGTAGTCAATTAATCATATTTAATTCGTTAATAATTTACATTGATAATACAATTTATTCACAGTATTACAAGCCAAGCACAAATATTCACATAAAAGTATAATAGTCTATATAAAAACTCAATATAGCCTGACGATAGCCAGAATAAACTCAATATAGCCTGACGATAGCCAGAATAAACTCAATATAGCCCGACGATAGCCAGAATAAACTCAATATAGCCCGACGATAGCCAGAATAAACTCAATATAGCCCGACGATAGCCAGAATAAACTCAATATAACCCGACGATAGCCAGAATAAACTCAATATAACCCGACGAAAGCCAGAATAAACTCAATATAACCCGACGATAGCCAGAATAAACTCAATATAGCCCGACGATACCCAGAATAAACTCAATATAGCCCGACGATAGCCAGAATAAACCGCCAAGATGTGTCATTGTCCTCAAGGGGATAAGAAGCACCTGGAGGTCCAAATACTCTCAACACCTTTCATTTTAATATAATAATTATTATCGCTGACAAATTGGTCACAAGAACAGAGGGGTAGGAGTACTCCTGCCGCCATCAGATAAGCCTGTGGCCTCAGCAGAGCTCCCGCCTACAGCAGCTCACATACTCTCCTACGTGAGTATTTGCCTAACCCAAGGGGGCTCAATGTAACCACGGACAGCCTCACCACCACATTTGTGAGAGTTATCCACAGCTACATAATCACACCTACTACACTACTACATAATAGTACCAATGGTAGTAGTTGTATTAGGCTACATTCAATAATCACACCTACTACACTACTACATAATAGTACCAATGGTAGTAGTTGTATTAGGCTACATTCAATAATCACACCTACTACACTACTACATAATAGTACCAATGGTAGTAGTTGTATTAGGCTACATTCAATAGTAGTTTTAGTTGAACTAATACCCGTATTAAATATCATACTATTTTATGTTGCACGTAATATATTCAACATATAAATAACCTCTGGCAACAAAAGATAACAGATGGATATTGGTATCTTGGTGATAATCATACAACGTGTGCCAAATCGGAGGTCAGGGATAACGGAATTAGTAACTCATGTGACCATTGCCTATTGATACATGGTCGAGGATACTTTACCATCTATATTGTGTTATCATTTCTAAGCATGTGGCAATGATGATGACAATACAACACCGAACGAAATATATAGAAGTTATATTTGATATGCGAAAAAGGTGTAAATATCACATATTTTCCTAAATCAATTATATGTTGCTGTGGTATACGAATTAACAATATAAGTGAGCGAGAGAGAGAGTTACACAGAGTTACACAGATACTCGGACCACACAGACTTTGCGGTTCTAACTAGGTGGTCCGGCCTTAAAACTACTATATAAGGACAGTTTATAGTGGAAGAATAGGACAGTAAAGTAGAAGGATCTCTCCCCACCCTCCGGCTAAAAAGCCGTACCAGAAAATAGGATGAAGTGTAACCTTAAGGGTCAGGAAATGCCCACAAGGAAAGTTTGTAAAATTATAGTATAGGAAGACATTAGTTTGTATAATTATAGTATAGGAAGACATTATATTGTATAATTATAGTAGAGGAAGACATTAGTTTGTATAATTATAGTATAGGAAGACATTATATTGTATAATTATAGTATAGGAAGACATTAGTTTGTATAATTATAGTATAGGAAGACATTAGTTTGTATAATTATAGTATAGGAAGACATTAGTTTGTATAATTATAGTATAGGAAGACATTAGTTTGTATAATTATAGTATAGGAAGACATTAGTTTGTATAATTATAGTATAGGAAGACATTAGTTTGTATAATTATAGTATAGGAAGACATTAGTTTGTATAATTATAGTATAGGAAGACATTAGTTTGTATAATTATAGTATAGGAAGACATTAGTTTGTATAATTATAGTATAGGAAGACATTAGTTTGTATAATTATAGTATAGGAAGACATTAGTTTGTATAATTATAGTATAGGAAGACATTAGTTTGTATAATTATAGTATAGGAAGACATTAGTTTCTATAATTATAGTATAGGAAGACATTAGTTTGTATAATTATAGTATAGGAAGACATTAGTTTGTATAATTATAGTATAGGAAGACATTAGTTTGTATAAAGCATAGGAAGACATTAGTTTGTATAAAGCATAGGAAGACATTAGTTTGTATAATTATAGTTTAGGAAGACATTAGTTTGTATAATTATAGTATAGGAAGACATTAGTTTGTATAATTATAGTATAGGAAGACATTAGTTTGTATAATTATAGTATAGGAAGACATTAGTTTGTATAATTATAGTATAGGAAGACATTAGTTTGTATAATTATAGTATAGGAAGACATTAGTTTGTATAATTATAGTATAGGAAGACATTAGTTTGTATAATTATAGTATAGGAAGACATTAGTTTGTATAATTATAGTATAGGAAGACATTAGTTTGTATAATTATAGTATAGGAAGACATTAGTTTGTATAATTATAGTATAGGAAGACATTAGTTTGTATAATTATAGTATAGGAAGACATTAGTTTGTATAATTATAGTATAGGAAGACATTAGTTTCTATAATTATAGTATAGGAAGACATTAGTTTCTATAATTATAGTATAGGAAGACATTAGTTTGTATAATTATAGTATAGGAAGACATTAGTTTGTATAATTATAGTATAGGAAGACATTAGTTTGTATAATTATAGTATAGGAAGACATTAGTTTCTATAATTATAGTATAGGAAGACATTAGTTTGTATAATTATAGTATAGGAAGACATTAGGGAAGTACTACCGCCAAGGTTTCGGGAGACTCAGGGAATAGCCTGAATTCCATTTTCTCTCCCAGGCCTTGGTAGCTGGATACATATCTTTCTGCCTCACACATCAGGGGTATCAGGAAAACCCTCTTTATATAACATACACATCCAACTTCACGACATTGCCCTACATCGCTATCCTCTATCCATAAAATACTACTCTTCCCACTACATATCATACATGTAACACCATACACTTACCTTATAAATATGGCAGTACAATTGTTAAGAGCAAACCTGGTGGTCCCTCGGATATCCACCCCCGGCAGGGTTGGGTTATTGACACAGGGCCCTCCCGGTCGTCATCATGCGACTGTGTCAAGAGCATTGCAACGTCCCAAAGCTGCTTGTCAGTACAGCTATTTCTTTAGTAATATAAGGGGACTTCACTCTAACATCAATTCTGTACACCAATTTCTTCAAGCAGAATCCCCTACTCTCCTTTTTTTGACAGAGACTCAAGTAACATCCACATCTGACACATCTAGATTTAATTTTCCAGGTTATCAACTGCTCCAAAATTTCAGACCTAAAGGTGGTGTATGTTGCTTCGCAAAATCTGAAATTGCCCTGGAGGAGGTTACTGGTTTCAATTGTCCCTATTTTGATTATTCTATATACAAATTAATTTCTGCTGGTAAATTTAAATACATATGTTGCATCTACCGTTCCCCAAATACTCCTCCAGAGCAAAGTCTTTTTGATTCTCTGTCCTCACAACTCAGTGTCCTCAACTTAAATGCTTCTTCTGAAATCACTGTGTTGGGTGATTTTAATGTCCATAATGTTGAATGGCTCACTCATTCAGCCAGGACTGATGATGCTGGTCTTGAATGTGAGCTATTTGCAGACTCATTTAATCTCATTCAACTAGTCAACCAACCAACCCGTGTACCAGATAATCCTAATCATAATTCCCACCTACTGGACTTATTTTTAACAACCAATTCAGAAAATTATGATGTTACAGTCAGGTCCCCACTTGGATCTTCTGATCACTGTCTGATACAGGCCACCTGTCTATCACCTACCACACCTTCCCACTCTGAACCTGTTTTGGTGACTAAATGGCATTACGATAGGGCAGACTGGGAGGGTCTTCAAGGTTTCTTTATTGATATTCCCTGGACCTCTTTCTTTTCTAATGATGCACACTCCACCTTGAGCCACATACAAGATTTTGTAAAAATTGGAATGGAAACTTTTATTCCTCATCAAAAGTACAGTAAAAGATCTAATTCACCTAAATGGTTTGACCATAATTGTGCTAGAGTAACTGAACAAAAAGCAATAGCCTACAATGCATACACAAGATCAAAAACACATGAAGCCTTTAATTACTTTAGAAACATCAGAAATCATGCCAAAACTGTATTAAACCTAACTAAATCAAACTTTCTCCATAAGCAGGCAAATAAACTTCTAAATAATCCAAATGATAACAAAATATTTTGGTCTACTCTTAACTCATTCAAATCCAACTTCACTACTGCTTCATCCATTCCACCATTAAATTCTCCGACTGGCAATCTTGTAAGTGACCCACGAGGTAAAGCTAACCTTCTTGCAGATATTTTCTCCACCAACTCAACCTTAGATGAAATAAATCAAGATGTCCCTGTACTTAATTTTAATTCACCTGAAATTCCCTCACTTAAGATCCACACCAGACATGTCAAAACTATTTTGCAGAATCTCTCAGTAGATAAGGCTCCTGGTCCAGATGAAATTCCTCCAATAGTACTTAAGAATTGCTCCTTGGTGCTCGCTCCTGTATTGGCAAAATTTTTCCGTCTGTGTACTCATACCTCATGCTTCCCAGTACCCTGGAAAGAAGCAAACATCCATCCAGTTCCTAAAAAAGGTGCCTCTTCAGATCCATCAAACTACAGACCAATAGCTATAACTTCCACTCTTGGCAAAGTTTTTGAAATTATATTAAATAATCACATAATTAAGCATCTGGAGAATAATAAATTAATCAGTGATAGGCAATATGGTTTTAGACGATGTCGATCAACTGCAGACATTCTTTGCCTTCTTACGCATCAAATCAACCAAGCTACAGACCAACATGGTGAAACACATACAATAGCACTGGATATATCAAAGGCATTTGATAGAGTCTGGCATCAATCCTTATTGTCGAAGATGTCACACTACGGCCTTGCATCATTAGTTCCACTAATTTCTTCTTATCTTCATAACAGAAAAATACGTGTAATGGTAGATGGCCTTTATTCTCAATTTCACTCAATAAATGCTGGTGTTCCCCAGGGATCAGTTTTGGCCCCAACTCTGTTCCTCATTCATATCAATGATCTCATATCTACCACTCATAATCCAATACATTCCTACGCAGATGACTCAACACTCCACAGTTCCTTCACATTTACCAATTCTTTCACCCAACCCGATCTTATAAATTCAAAAATAAACACTGCAATTTCTCCGAACCAGGACCTTTCTAGAATTAATGAATGGGGACAAGAGAATCTAGTTTCCTTTAATGCACAGAAAACCAAGTACATTCAATTTTCTAACCGACAGAATCTCACTGACTCCCATATATTTTTTAATGATGTAAATATTCCCACTTCCCCTAGTATTGACATTCTCGGTGTAACATTAACTACTAACTTGAGCTGGACACATTATATTAGAAGCATTGCTAAGAATGCCTCTAAAAAACTGGGACTCCTGTACAGAGTTCGAGAATTCTTCACTGACGAGCAGTTGGCCGTAATATATAAAAGTCATGTGCGCTCTCAGATGGATTACTGTTCACCTCTGTGGGGTGGAAGTGGAGTGGTTGCATTGAGGCAGTTGGACAAAATTCAAAATAAAGCTATTAGATTAATCAATAACCCTGCAATCACACAGGACCTTCCTACATTAGCCATACGAAGAACGTTGCATCCCTTGCATTATTCTACAGATATTTTCACAGCAATTGTTCCGAGGAACTTGCTTCAATTGTGCCGCCTCTCCACATCTTTCCCCGTAGAACTAGGGCAGCTGAGAGCGCCCATGAATTTACACTTTCTCCTCCACAATGCAGAACTTCTGCTTATCAGAATTCATTTATCCCCAGAGCTACTACTCTTTGGAATTCACTTCCCTCGAATTGCTTTCCACAAACTTACAATCAACAAATGTTTAAATCCAGTTGTTACAAACATTTTATGAATGGAGGATGCCTTTAAGCACATGGACCTTTTTGTTTTATCTGTGTTTTTCCTTCCTCCGTTCATTGTCTCTTAAAAAAAAAAAAAAAAAAAAAAAAAATTATAGTATAGGAAGACATTAGTTTGTATAATTATAGTATAGGAAGACATTAGTTTGTATAATTATAGTATAGGAATACATTAGTTTGTATAATTATAGTATAGGAAGACATTAGTTTGTATAATTATAGTATAGGAAGACATTAGTTTGTATAATTATAGTATAGGAAGACATTAGTTTGTATAATTATAGTATAGGAAGACATTAGTTTGTATAATTATAGTATAGGAAGACATTAGTTTGTATAATTATAGTATAGGAAGACATTAGTTTGTATAATTATAGTATAGGAAGACATTAGTTTGTATAATTATAGTATAGGAAGACATTAGTTTGTATAATTATAGTATAGGAAGACATTAGTTTTGTATAATTATAGTATAGGAAGACATTAGTTTGTATAATTATAGTATAGGAAGACATTAGTTTGTATAATTATAGTATAGGAAGACATTAGTTTGTATAATTATAGTATAGGAAGACATTAGTTTGTATAATTATAGTATAGGAAGACATTAGTTTGAAACGGAAATTTCACATGCCTACTAATTAATTCATAGTAATCCAATCGTCATCAAATGGTCGTCCAGTCTTTTCTTAAACGTATCAATTGAATTACTGTCGACCACCTCCCTTGGTAAACTATTCCACTTTTTAACCACATTGTATGTGAAGAAATGTTGTGTCACATTTAAGGATGAGAGAGAGAGAGAGAGAGAGAGAGAGAGAGAGAGAGAGAGTACAAAGGAGTACAAAGGAAATCAAGCAACAACAGGTCTAGTGACCCTTCTAGGTTGCTTGTCCTCCAAAACACTGAGGATCAAGTGTCCAAACAGTGGTTTAGAGTGGGTAAGGGAACATTGGAAAGGGAACTACTGCCCTGCCACTAACGTGGCAGGACTAGGAAGTTAGTAGGGGACATATGGGTTAGTAACTGAGGGGAGGATAAAGTTATTCATTTACAAACGCAGTCAGTCGCGGGTTTGATGCGAGATATTTGTCTAGGCGGAATTTAAATGAATCAACGGTGCTGCAGTCTATAACGTCTCGGGGAAGCCCATTCCACAAGTTGACAACTCGATTGAAGAAGAAATTCTTAGATTCGTGCGAGTTAAAAGATTTACCAATAATTTTGCAACCGTTTCCCTGCGTGTAATTAGATTGGTCGATAGTGAAGTACTTACTACAGTTCATATTGTCGATGCCTTTGATGATTTTGAACACTTGAATTAAGTCGCCTCTTAATCTGCGCTGGGTTAAAGGAAATAGATTTAATTCTCTAAGACGCTCTTCGTATGGTTTGTTCTTTAGGCTAGGTATCATTTTGGTAACTCTACGTTGAACTCGTTCTAGCTTGTTTATATCTTTTTGGTAATAAGGGCACCAGGATTGAACGCAGTATTCCAGAAGAGGGCGGACTAAGGAATTGTAAAGGGTTAGGATAACTTCTTTGGATTTATGCTCAAATGACCTGCCTATAAAGCCAATTATTTGTTTGCCTTCTTAACAACTTCTGAACATTGTTGACTCGGTTTTAGGTTACTCGATATTGTTACTCCCAGATCAGTTTCTCTGTTTACATTCTTAAGCTGAGTGCCATTCATCGAATAGTTTGCTTTCTCATTTAGGTATCCGACATGTAGTACTTTACATTTATCAGCATTGAAACTCATTTGCCAAATTTGGGCCCAACATGACAATTTATCTAGATTGTGTTGCATATCGTCAACTTGTTCTTTTGAGAGTACGCTATTTGCAATTTTTGTATCGTCAGCAAATTTTGAGATTGTGCAGGTGAGACCCTCATCTATGTCGTTGATGTAAATTAGAAAGAGAATTGGTCCTAGTACCGATCCCTGGGGTACCCCGCTACTTACATTGGTCCATTTAGATGCCTTACCGTTTATGACTACCCTTTGCTTTCTGTTGCTGAGCCAATTTTCTATCCATTTCAACACACCGTCTTGTATTCCATGCGCTTTTAGTTTTAGCAGTAAACGTTTGTGGGGAACTTTGTCAAAGGCCTTTTGAAAATCAAGGTATATAATATCTACAGCTTTACTCTCATCGTAGAGGTTGAGGATATCGTGGAAGAAGTCTAAGAGGTTTGTTAAACAGGAACGTTTTTTACGAAAGCCGTGTTGAGTATCTTTAAGTATGTTATTTTCCTCTAAGTGATTTACGAGTCTGTCTCGTATGACCGTTTCTAGCATTTTACATACAACTGAGGTTAAGCTAATTGGACGATAGTTACTGGGTAGGGATTTGCTGCCTTTTTTGAATATCGGTGTTACGTTGGCTAGCTTCCACTGATCAGGCATAGTTCCAGACTGCAAGGATTTATTGAATAGTAATGTCAGTGGTTTGGAGAGCTCATTCTTAGCTTCCTTTAGAACTCTAGGCGAGATTGTATCAGGTCCTGGCGTTTTATTTACCTTGAGTTTATCTAAACAATTCAATACTTCTCTCTCTGTAACGGTGATATTGCTTAGAACATCTGAATTATCAATCTGAATCGGCGATGGTGTAGGGATATCACTGAGGTCTTCTGTTGTAAAAACTGATGCAAAGAAGGTATTGAGGGCATTACTCATTTGTACTTCGTCTTTGGTGTATTCTCCTTTTTCATCGACTAACGGTCCAACAGTTGAAGTAACTACTTTTTTCTTTCTGATATAACTATAGAATTCTTTCGGGTTTGTTTTACTTTGATTCGCAATATGTAACTCTAAGGTCTTTTTACTTTGCTTAATTAACTTTTTGGCTTTGCGTCGTAGCTCTACAAATTTCACCCGTTCTTCGTCATTTTGTGAGGATTTTAATCTATCATTAGCAAATTTTTTAGCAAGCAGGCAGTTTGAAATATCTTTATTCCACCATTTGGGCTTATTATTATGGCCTGGACGCCGTATTTTCGATGGTATGCAGTCTTGCACTGCTTTTAGGTAAGTGGTTTCGAATAACTTCCAAGATGTATTTATGTCGTTATTGTTAATTAAAAAGCTCCAGTCAGTTTCTTTAAACATAGCTCTAAGTTTATGGAAGTTTGCTTTCTTGAAATTAGGGACTTTTTCGATGCTACTATTTGGTTCGTTACTAGTAAACTTTAAAGTGAAAGTTATCGTACGATGGTCGCTGTTACTGAATTCATCACCAACATTCAAATTCTCTATCAATTCTTCTTTTGTTGCAAGTACAATGTCAAGAACGTTATTACCACGGGTCGGCATTCGAACAAATTGATAAAGCGAACTCTCTTGCAAGTTCGTATACAAGTCATGTCCGGAGTGTGAAGTAAGAGTATCGCCCCACTTGGTCACAGGTAAATTAAAGTCGCCAAAAATTACGGTATCTTGTGAGTTACTTACATCTGCAATTTGTTCGTAAATTTCTCGGTCAGTTTGCACTGATTGAGCTGGAGGTCTGTATATTAACGCAAGTATTATTTTTGTACCTTTATTATTCTTTATTAGCACAAAAGATGTGTCGACGTTCACAATTTGAGGTTTTGACACGAGGGTCGGGTTAAGACTTTCTTTGATATAAAATAAAACGCCACCTCCATTTTTATTTATTCGGCTGTTCTCAAACATTACATAACCGGGAAGTGAATACTCTGCTAAAAAGTCTCTATCTTGTGTATTGAGCCAAGATTCTGTTATGCCAATCACATCATAATTTTCTGTAAACACTAGTTCCTCTAAATCTGAAAATTTATTGCGTATGCTACGAGCGTTTGCATAGAAAACATTCAAAGTTTTGGATTTGGGATTCAAGGAATGGTCTTTATTCAAATTATTGGTTCTGGTCGGATCTACATTTACATTCATGGCTGTCCTCGGTCCTCGGTCGTTATCCCTGACGGTTTTGAATTTGGGTCGTGTTGGTGGAGCTTTATCCAAATTCGCGGTTCTTGACGGATTAGTATTTAATTCCTTTGTAGATTGCCGTCCTCGCTGTCTTCGGTCCTCCTTCCTGGTTGTCCTGTGCTGAGTCGATTTCTTCTCCGAAAATCCTTCACCGCATCGTTGAGAAGACGCCCAAAACGCGCTGCTCCCACCTGGTTCAGATGAACTCCATCGTCCGAAAACAAATAGTCATCATAGTAGAAATTGTCCCAGGTGTCGACGAATCCCACGTTCTCCTTCCTGCAGAGGTTTGCTAGACACCGATTTGTGCTGGTGGCTATGTTGTAAAATCGGCTCTCTACACCGAGCCGGGGGACGATTCCTGAGACGACGATCCTTGATGACTTCTCCTTAAACGACTTGATCAGCTGCTGGTACTTTAAAAGCAAATCTTCCGACCGGGTTCGCTGTACATCGTTGGATCCAACGTGGATGACGTACATTGTATTAGCTGGGGCCAGCTTTGATACTTCGTCAACTGCTGCAACTACGTCATCCACACCACCACCAGGGATACAAAAACGCTTCCTGGTCTTAGGTGCCCTGGCGCAAAACTCTGTGAGCTGACCACGTATCATCGAGTCTCCCACGAGCCGGACTTCTTCTATTTCCTCTTCGTCATCTGAGTCTGCGAGTATCTGGAAACGGTTTTGACACTCGGTAATCGGTATGTGTTTCCTGGTCTTGGGGCAAACGTTGTTCCTCACGACACGGAAGTTGTCTTGAGGGGGAAGAGAGTCGCTATTTGTATCTTGAGTATCGGAAACATCAGCTGAAATGGCTACTGTAGGCGTTGAATTGTTGGCAGTTGACGTTGGGGCGTTGGTGGCTGCTGGAGTTGCGGTGACAATTGAAGTTTGTGGCACTCCAACGTTGAGTGTTACAAACTCTTGGAGTGATTCCAGCTTCATGGTGAGGACGTTGATCTTGTTGTAGGCTTCATCTAATTTCACTGTAAAATTCTCTCGTTGCTGGCAGAGCCGGCAGACTTGAAGATCGATAGTAGCAAACATGGACTCACCAAACCTACCGGCGCAGTTCGCACAAGCGCGAGGCATGGTGACAGTCACTTTCTTCAGATCACTTCACTCACTTAAAAAACAATTCACTCACTTTACAACACTTTCACTCACTTTAAAAACACTTCAATCACTTCAACCGAAAACAAATATGCTGAAATACGCAGAAATAGGTTATCAGGGGTGATAGCCTAACCGAAAACAAAAATGTTGAGATACGCAGAATTAGGCTTCCAGGGGCGATAGCCTAACCAAAAGTTTTTGTTTTTTTTTAAATTGAAATACGCAATAATAGGCTACCAGCGTTGAATAGCCTAACCGAATATAATAAAATTGAAATTCGCAGAAATAGGCTACCAGGTGTGATAACCTAACCTTAAACAAATATATGTATAACAGAATATGTAACTAAATATACAATTCACCAAATAGAGATTATATAAAAATAAAGTGTGACTGCACACAAGGGGTTAATATACTGTGTCAACAGATGACCCTTGTGTCACTGTAGCCTAGTAAAGCAGTAGCCTACTCTTTTTAGATAAAAAGTGTATCAGTCAAAGGTTATTACAAGATCGTGCAAGCAACAACTAAAATTACAGATATATACTGTATAGCTACAGTAGGATACTAAATACAATATCTACAAGAGTTAATAATAAAACAGATTGGCTGGCTATAGGCTAGGCTAGGTTTGGGTTAGGTTAAAAGCTTGGCAGGTTGGGTTAGGCTAGGTTAGTTTGTACAAATACCACCCTTAGCTTAAAGTAAAATCAGTCTGAGGAGAAAAAGTCAAGAATATATATCTAGGGGGAAAAGATAAATGAATGCACTTAAATTTGGTACAAAATTTGCTGGAATTTAATATGTATAATCCCCCAAAAAGGTTTGTTTACAAAATGGTGTCGGCGTTAGTCCCTGTAGGCGGTTAGTTAGTAAACAATATTGTTTATTAGCAAATTAATATGCAAAGCTTTACTTACATACAAGGCAGTTAAATAGATACTTACTACAGTAGGTAATGGGTAAAATTAGGGGCTACGATTTTATATAAAATAGTAATAAGAGAGCGTTTGTTTACAAAGCAAAACAATAGATGGCGCTAGTGGCGCCCTGTCCGAGCAGGAGTCTTGTGATAAACACAAAGTTTATCAGTCAATACACAGCGAAATATCGTGCAGTGTTACTTACTAAGCTACAGGATGGTTAAACGTGCTCTTAACCACCTTTCATGCACAAGAATGAAGAGGATGAGTAGTTAATACTCAAATTATGATCGATATCGTGAGAGCGTTGACAGAGCGTCTGCAGCGTCTGGCGGTAGCACGGGTAGTCAAGAGGTAGTAGAGAGAGAGAGAGAGAGAGAGAGAGAGAGCAGAGAGCACAACATGCTCGTGCATATTTGTGTTTGAGTCTATGCTTGTATAAAAGTGTGTGGTCGATATATTTGTTACGACGATAGCATTGTTCGTTTAATTATGCCATAAGACAATACCCTTCGGTTTTTCAACATCTGCTTTGGAGAAATACGTCCCAAAATATATAAACGCCATGCGTGACATTATTGCCACAGGTTAAAGCAAGACCGCAATATCCCTAGATTAAGGCTACGTAACGACCAGCACACGATACTGTACCCCACCATAATGTACGACACCCAGTAACCCCAAACTGCATAGACTGTATTCCAGGATATAGAGCAAAACAAATAATATACCGCAAACCACTACCCGTTAAAGTGCAGAACCCTCTAAGTCCGGACCATCCACGGAATGATTCACCATTTATAATATAAAATACATGCCTAGCTTGTTAAGGGGAGGTCTCCACTTGAGGGATTTTTTTCTTGACTCCTTTCTCCCTCATGTTTAGCCCCATTGCTTTTCTAATTTCTAAGACTTTCGCCCCATTATTTTGACGATTTTAAGAACCTTCGACCCATTTCTGTAAATGTTTAGACCTTTCGTGCCATTTAGGTGTCGATTTTATCCTGGCGAGCGATAGCGAGCCTGTAATTTAAGAGGAACCGGCTTTCAGCCGGGACATTTTCTACCGAAAAATGTACAAATTTATCTTGAAAGGGGGTCTAGGGAGTGTAATTTTAAGCTTGATGGAAGTTTAGGGAGGAAACTAAACACCGCCCCCTTAAGTGTTCCTCTCTCCCTTGTTCACCGTCCATTCAAAGAGGTCCAAAGAACACCATGGACATTATTTTTGTGGGCGTGTAATGGAAGAGCGTTGTAGTGTGTAGGAGCTCATGGAGGGCTGGAATGAATAGTGTGTAGGAGCTCATGGAGGGCTGGAATGAATAGTGTGTAGGAGCTCATGGAGGGCTGGAATGAATAGTGTGTAGGAGCTCATGGAGGGCTGGAATGAATAGTGTGTAGGAGCTCATGGAGGGCTGGAATGAATAAGCAAACCTTCAGTTCTGATCAAGACAATAAATGTGGAAGAGAGAGACAATTGTGCGCATTGTGTTTTGCTGAGATAGGTGTGTGTGTGTGTGTACAAAGGAGTACAAAGGGAATCAAGCAACAACAGGTCTAGTGGCCCTTCTAGGCTGCTTGTCCTCCAAAACACTGAGGATCAAGTGTCCAAACAGTGGTTTAGAGTGGGTAAGGGACAATTGGAAAGGGAACTACTGCCCTGGAACTAATGTCTGTGGCAGGATTAGGAAGTTAGTATGGGACAGATGGGTTAGTAACATAACACAGTTATAAGTGATCTTTCGTATATCTGGGAAAAAGAGAATAACGTCTTAGTAATATACAGTATATATACGCAATAATCCTTGATGAATCTGAGGGGGGAATAAAAATAAGTTATTCATTTACAAACGCAGTCAGTCGCGGGTTTGATGCAAGATATTTGTCTAGGCGAAGATTAAGAGAATCAACGGTGCTTCAATAACGTCTCGGGGAAGCCCATTCCACAAGTTGACAACTCGATTGAAGAAGAAATTCTTAGATTCGTGTGAGTTAAAAGATTTACCAATAATTTTGCAACCGTTTCCCCGCGTGTAATTAGATTGGTCGATAGTGAAGTACTTACTACAGTTCATATTGTCGATGCCTTTGATGATTTTGAACACTTTAATTAAGTCGCCACCTAATCTGCGCTGGGTTAAAGGAAATAGATTTAATTCTCTAAGACGCTCCTCATATGATTTGTTCTTTAGGCTAGGTATAATTTTGGTAACTCTACCTTGAACTTGTTCTAGCTTGTCTATATATGTTTGGTAATAAGGGCACCAGGATTGAATGCATTAGGGGGAGGGGATAGGGGGGGGGGGAACAAGCATATATCGGTTCATGAGCATATTTTTCAATGTAAAAGTGGCTAGGGGCATGCAAAATTGAACAACCTTAGAAATAGTGTTTAACCTTTTGACTGTGGCTGATGTACATACACGTTCTCTGTAAATAAGGCCTATACTGCAGGCGACATACATGTATGTCTTGGTAGTACATCTCAAACTCGCAAATTGGATGAACACAACAGATAGATAGACAGATTGACTGGCTGAAATAGTAATTACGTCTACATATAGAGAAAGATTATAATAGTATTGTCTTCTCTCGTCTTTACATATCAAGAAATCGGCAGACAAAAGATAACACATTTTTGCCAACTTAGAGTGAACTAATAATAGTCACAATACACTTCATTAGCAATTCAGTCACATATTAGACCAAATACAATACTGTAAATAACAATTATTACATGTTATACTTGAGACTATATACACAAAATATAAGTACTACTCTCATATAGGTTTAGGTAATATATTTGAAGTGAAATAGTAATGTCCATGTATATTTGGAGACAACTGTACACCCCTCTATGCTTAGAGGCCACTTTCAAGTGTAGACCAGCAAACTTTTACTGAGTTCATGGCTGTGTCAACTGATATGTAGTGTTCTGTTTGTTATCACTAGGGTTCGGTTTGACCAGACGTTAACTTGAGGTTTGAGGTGAATTGGAGATGTAACTTATACATAGATACACGACTTAGTGCCGTAAAGATTGGTGGAGATAGTTCTCCTTATATGGGGAATACTTTGTCAATAATATAATAATACTACTTCAAGATGTATTGCTACTATACTTCAACTACTTATCAACTACTTATCATGTTCCTGTATATTCACACTATTCCTGCAATCAAGATTTGTTCCTGTAACTCATATTCGTTCTTGCAAATCGTTAAGTTGTCTGGTTAACTACGGATCTATTTCTCCCATTATCTAAATAATAGTCCTCACTGTATTTATGGTAATTAAGGAAATGGTGGCAACATTTACATTTACCTATTGTACCAATGTAATAAGTGAGTCAACCCGACGTGTCTACCCAGTATGCAATCACTCCAAGATTCACGCCTATCTTCTGATTTATCAAATATTTATGATTGAGGCAGAGAAAATGTTATTACTTTCAATACCTCCAATATCCAATTTCTCCATTAAACTAACCGTCGCACTCTTCCACTAGAATATCGATTACTTTTCAACAATACACATATCAACCCTTCATATTCTCTCAATATACTTGATGTATCATTTTCATCCACTCTTGCTAAAACAGCTTCCCAGAATTTGGTGTGCTCAACCGTTTCTGTGGGTTCTTCACCCCCACACATATTCTTACTCTGTATCAGGAAACAATGCGCCTATGTATCAAGTATTGTTCACATGTGTGGGGAGGTTCCACCCATACCACATTTCTTGAATGAGTAGTCCAAAGCAATTCACCTCATTAACTCACTTCCTCTTACTAGTTCCCTACAATCTCGTGCTATGCAATGTTGCATCTCTTTCACTCTTCTATCGCTATTACAACAATCAGTGTTCCTCAGAGCTCTCTCAGTGCATTCAGTGAGTGGGAGGCACCCGCCTTTCAACACAGTACCACTCCTATTGTCTAACTCTCAAGTCCAAGAAGTGACAAATTTGTTCAGTCTTTCTTCTACTCAACTAGGGAACTCTGGACATCTCTCCTTCAATCGATCTTTGCTTCATCCTATGACTTAAACTGTTTTAAACTTCGTGTGTCCAGTCATTTTGACCACAGCGTCCCTTGAATTTGGCTCTCTGTCACTCTTTTGACTCTGGGAGAGATAGTCGTTACAGGCAACCTGCCTATATACAGTATATATACTCACTTCATACATATAAAGAACAAATATGAAATATAATAAACACTCTTCAGCCAACCTACCTACAGTATATATATATATATACTCCACACGTATTCATGGTACTCATCTGCCTATTCATATGATACCCACTTAACTTTCCTTACATGATATCCGTCCCAACCTTACACAATTAATTCACATTCATAAGACCACAATAACAACTCGGTGCCATTAGCATAAACCACAGTAAACACACAGTAATACATGGACAACATGGCCAACAATATATAACACCCAGACATACAAATTATACCCACGAGCACATTCAGCCACATGCAAGTTTCCATCACTCTGTCTCTATGTAATTACCATCCAGTTGGTCACGTGGAGGGTTGGACCAGCCACGTAGTAGACATATATCAGTCATGGGGGTAGGCTAACATACTGTATTTGTTAATTACTTAGGTAATGATTATAGTTTTATCGACCTCGCAAGACCTCCATCAAGCTTAATAAATTATCCTCAAGATAATTTTGTACATTATTTGGTACAAACAAAAAATAAATAAATAAATCCAAGCCGAAGGCTGGTTCCTCCAAAATTACAAGCTCGCTATCGCTCGCCGGAATATATATCGACACCTAAATGGCACGAAAGGTCTTAATATTGACATAAATATAGGGCGAAAGGTCTTAAAATCGCCAAACTAATGGAACTAATCTCTTAAAATTTCAAACTAATGGGGCTAAATATGAGGTAGAAGGGGTCTAGTATAAGCAACTACCTACCCTGTAATATACTGGTACACTTCAGCCACACATCCAACAATGCAGTCAGATGATCCCTTTTGTCTAAAGTTTGATATGCAAAACTTTTAGGCAACATTTAATAGCTTTACTTCATTAGTCACCATAGTTAGGCAGAGTATCCCACGAAGCTAGTACAGACAGACAGAGAGAGAGAGAGAGAGAGAGAGAGAGAGAGAGGGGGGGGGGGGGGGCGAGAGAATGGTGAAATATTTTGCCCTGTGTTGGTAAAATAAGTGACATATAATATCAGACCAAATCCTTTAAGAATATACAGATTTGGTCACTCCCTCACAATGATTGGAATATGATATTGTGATAATATGTTTTCCTTATAGTTACTACACTGGTATTATGTGTCCTGCATAGTAATATGTTTTCCTTATAGTTACTACACTGGTATTATGTGTCTGCATAGTAATATGTTTTCCTTATATAGTTACTACACTGGTATCATGTGTCCTGCATAGTAATATGTTTTCCTTATAGTTACTACACTGGTATTATGTGTCCTGCATAGTAATATGTTTTCCTTATAGTTACTACACTGGTATTATGTGTCCTGCATAGTAATATGTTTTCCTTATAGTTACTACACTGGTATTATGTGTCCTGCATAGTAATATGTTTTCCTTATAGTTACTACACTGGTATTATGTGTCCTGCATAGTAATATGTTTTCCTTATAGTACTACACTGGTATTATGTGTCCTGCATAGTAATATGTTTTCCTTATAGTTACTACACTGGTATTATGTGTCCTGCATAGTAATATGTTTTCCTTATAGTTACTACACTGGTATTATGTGTCCTGCATAGTAATATGTTTTCCTTATAGTTACTACACTGGTATTATGTGTCCTGCATAGTAATATGTTTTCCTTATAGTTACTACACTGGTATTATGTGTCCTGCATAGTAATATGTTTTCCTTATAGTTACTACACTGGTATTATGTGTCCTGCATAGTAATATGTTTTCCTTATAGTTACTACACTGGTATTATGTGTCCTGCATAGTAATATGTTTTCCTTATAGTTACTACACTGGTATTATGCCGCCTGCATAGTAATATGTTTTCCTTATAGTTACTACACTGGTATTATGTGTCCTGCATAGTAATATGTTTTCCTTATAGTTACTACACTGGTATTATGTGTCCTGCATAGTAATATGTTTTCCTTATAGTTACTACACTGGTATTATGTGTCCTGCATAGTAATATGTTTTCCTTATAGTTACTACACTGGTATTATGTGTCCTGCATAGTAATATGTTTTCCTTATAGTTACTACACTGGTATTATGTGTCCTGCATAGTAATATGTTTTCCTTATAGTTACTACACTGGTATTATGTGTCCTGCATAGTAATATGTTTTCCTTATAGTTACTACACTGGTATTATGTGTCCTGCATAGTAATATGTTTTCCTTATAGTTACTACACTGGTATTATGTGTCCTGCATAGTAATATGTTTTCCTTATAGTTACTACACTGGTATTATGTGTCCTGCATAGTAATATGTTTTCCTTATAGTTACTACACTGGTATTATGTGTCCTGCATAGTAATATGTTTTCCTTATAGTTACTACACTGGTATTATGTGTCCTGCATAGTAATATGTTTTCCTTATAGTTACTACACTGGTATTATGTGTCCTGCATAGTAATGTTTTCCTTATAGTTACTACACTGGTATTATGTGTCCTGCATAGTAATATGTTTTCCTTATAGTTACTACACTGGTATTATGTGTCCTGCATAGTAATATGTTTTCCTTATAGTTACTACACTGGTATTATGTGTCCTGCATAGTAATATGTTTTCCTTATAGTTACTACACTGGTATTATGTGTCCTGCATAGTAATATGTTTTCCTTATAGTTACTACACTGGTATTATGTGTCCTGCATAGTAATATGTTTTCCTTATAGTTACTACACTGGTATTATGTGTCCTGCATAGTAATATGTTTTCCTTATAGTTACTACACTGGTATTATGTGTCCTGCATAGTAATATGTTTTCCTTATAGTTACTACACTGGTATTATGTGTCCTGCATAGTAATATGTTTTCCTTATAGTTACTACACTGGTATTATGTGTCCTGCATAGTAATATGTTTTCCTTATAGTTACTACACTGGTATTATGTGTCCTGCATAGTAATATGTTTTCCTTATAGTTACTACACTGGTATTATGTGTCCTGCATAGTATATGTTTTCCTTATAGTTACTACACTGGTATTATGTGTCCTGCATAGTAATATGTTTTCCTTATAGTTACTACACTGGTATTATGTGTCCTGCATAGTAATATGTTTTCCTTATAGTTACTACACTGGTATTATGTGTCCTGCATAGTAATATGTTTTCCTTATAGTTACTACACTGGTATTATGTGTCCTGCATAGTAATATGTTTTCCTTATAGTTACTACACTGGTATTATGTGTCCTGCATAGTAATATGTTTTCCTTATAGTTACTACACTGGTATTATGTGTCCTGCATAGTAATATGTTTTCCTTATAGTTACTACACTGGTATTATGTGTCCTGCATAGTAATATGTTTTCCTTATAGTTACTACACTGGTATTATGTGTCCTGCATAGTAATGTTCCATTAAGTGATGTTTGTTGTATTCAGTCTATAAAATACTTCAGTATAATTTAAATATAAAAAGGTAACGTATTTCAAGAGAGCTTAGTAATTATGTAATTATCTTGAAAGGTAGCAGAAAAAAACAAATTAATTAAAGACATACTCTGCCAATCACCATATTATATTTATAGCATATTAAGTTGAGCAATATAATTTGAAATAGTACTACAGGTTCTTTAAATGCTATTCAATAGTTATTGAAAGTATCAAACAAGTTGCGTTAACATCTATCCATTCGTTATTGATGCACTGTCCTTTGTGCAAATACACACACAGAGACACAAGAATAATGTTAATATCTTATGTCCGTTGGCGGCACCTTGTATAACTAACAGTAAAAGGACAACTATTAAATAACTGAACACTATTATTTTCCAATAAATGCCATGATTCCGGCCAGAGCAAGATGCAACAAAAATACGTTTACGTTTATGTAGTGGGACCTGCAGAGGGCCGCCCTCGCGCGGCATATTTTGCGGGGGTTGTGCATAGTGATTAGTGATTGGGGACAGGATCAGGAGAAGGATCAGGATTAGTGATGTAATTACTGGTGATCCTAGTTCTAAAATAATAAAGAGTGGAACTATCAACTATATGATATGGAAGGTGATTCCCCTCTTGGATGATGTGGGGATAAAATGATTGCCTAAATATGTCCGTGCTTGCCTGATAGGTTGGTATTTTAGGTAATGGTTGCGTCTCGTAAATCGTATTCTTGTTGGGTGTAAATATGTATCTTTGTCTATGTCTACTAAATTGTTGGTGATTTTATATAATATCTACTGTCTGTGTATTTGTTTTCTTGTTGCAAGTGGGTCTAGACTCTAGTCTAATGTCTTGTTTGAGCAAAGGAACCGATTTAGTGTCCACCTTGCAGCTTTGTTTTGTATGGCCTCTAGTTAATTTATGTAATTGTGAGTGTGTGGATCCAGACAATGTCGCAGTATTTTAAGTGTGGCCGAACAAGTGTTTTACTTGCTAGAATTTTGATGTTTGCATTACACTTTGTGAGATTCCTGCGCAAAAAGCTTAGAGCCTTGTTAGCCTTTGCTCTGATGCTGCTAACGTGAGTTGTCCACCTCATGTCCGCTGAGATGTAAACCCCCAAATATTTATGGGAGTATCTAAAAAAGTGCTATGGAATTTGTAGGAAAACGGGATGATTTTGTTCGAACGGGTGAAGCGGATATGGTGACATTTGTCAGGTCAAAATGTCATCTACCACTTAGATTCCCACTCTTCAAGGGCAGTTAAGACATCTTGTATTCAAAGGCAATCGTCCTTATTAGTAATTGGTCGATCAACTAAGCTATCATGTGCGAAAAGTCTAGTAGTAAAAGTAAGCGATAGTGGGAGGTAATTTATGTAAGAAAGGAAAAGTAGGGAACCCAGGTGCCTTATGGGACCCTTATTGTTACAGACAGTCCAGGGATTCGAACCTAGGATGCTCACACCGAAATTCAGTGTATTTATCCTTTGCGCTACGAAGACAGTTAAGAAAGTGGTTGTGTAGTTAGTTTCTGCTTATTTATATTAATGACTGCGGGCATACTGTATAAAAAATACGGACATCACTGCGGCAATTGTCATATGATAATGGCCGATAATCTGCATAGTACAAGGCCTGGGAGGCAGACAAGTGAGCCTAAGCAGCACGGGATCCTTCCATGCATCGCCTGCCGTGTCTGAGCGAACACTAGCATACATGTGAGACATCTCCAGCTCCCCTACAGACTTGCGAATGGCGAAAACCGCTCAAAACCGCTATTATTTTCCGATTTAGCCCCACCTTTGCAATATCGTTGCACGGCAACCAGTGGTCATAGATACATAATTCAGGTGTCATTGAAAAGGTATATTCCTCTACTTTCAGATATATATAATTGAAATACGTTCTAGCTCTTGTTTATACATGAAAATGTGCAGGGAATGAAGGTCACTTTTAGTCCAGAACCCCTATGGTACAGTGCAGACCAAGCAATTGTCATATGACAATTGCCACAGTGATTGTGTTAATTTATCTTTGTAATGTTTTTGCGTGTTATTGTAGTGTTACCAGCGATCTGTATCATTGTAACGTTTAGCTGTCTTATATGCTTTTATCTTGTTTCTATGTAGTCTTCGTAACTGTCTATTGAACAATGGTGGTGACTGGTTCCGTGTAACTGTCTTCTTGGGTATGAGCTTGTCCATTTTGTCATGTATAAAATCTCGAAGTCTGGTACAATTTAGCTCAACAGAATAGGCCATTATGTCCTTATCAAGGAATGTGTCTTTAAAGTCAGCTAAGTCTACCGAGATGGTTCCCATGTCTGCTCTGTTGTATTGGTAGATTTTCCTGGGTAATGTTGTGGTCACTAAGCCCTGGTATAACCCATGTGTACTTTGTGTAACTGAGGCACACAAAGACATTTTAATTATGATATGTGTTATGCCGGGCAATAATATTTGCCCGCGTACTTCAGTTTTTTCTTTCCACTTTAGGCAAGCTTTTAAGAACTATAACACTCAGCAGGAACACAGCTGACTCCAGATATGCAATTATAAATCTCCTCAATCTCTACCAATGATACAGAATACACGGTTGGGTTTCACAAGTTTTTATTTCACTTTATATCAGGGCACTGGCATGTATAATAAATAGGCACTTGGTTGAGGCGTATTTATATGGAGATACTCTCGAACCTACTTCAAGAATGAATAATAATATTCTTAAAGCATGGATGATATATAAATCAGTTGATAATAATAATTATCACAGTTGAATAAACATATGATGAATATATATATATCGCATAAATGCTACCAGAGCGGTTATTCTCAAAGAATAGCCGATATCCTGAAGGTCAAAGTTAACGCGTGGTAGAACGTGACACGGGGTAAGGTAAAAATACTGAGCTCACAACGTCTCAGTTAAATAGAATATATAAAATAAGAATATCAGCTGAATGGCAAATAACTAATGAGTTATATATAAAGAGAGAGGTTTAATTCTCTACTAACGCATTCAGTTAGATTTAACAATCGTAGTTCAGGGAACTGAGCAAATAAAGATAAGTCTTATGGAGAAGACAAAGCCCTGGACATTGAAATATTAACGCGATGTGGGCAAAATAGAATTGCTATGAATTCAAGTTAAATGTTTAAACTGGTTGTGAAGCCAGGAAACATAAATAAAAATGAGTCTAACTAAGAGACAGGGTAGATAACACTCTATGTGAACATTTAAACACGATTTAAGCACCCTGATAATCCTATTCATTTAGTATCAGATATATCAGAGGTGTTCACATTATTTACATGTAGTGTGCGGGTAATCGGGCCGAATGGATATATATATATATATATAAACTTAGTGGCAATACATTAATATATATTACGCAGTATATATATAAATCAATCCCAGGATAGCGTTTGTATGTACTCACAACACGAGTAACAAAAGGACTAAGGTGAGAATAAAAGATCTCGGGTATTTACGTTAATTTGAACCCATAATATATCCTACACAACCTTTGCAATAATCACGAAACACAATTAGTAAACAAGAAGCACTTAATTGGGAGTCGGAGTATTAAAATGCCCCAGAACGAGAAGCCCACCACAGAAGCCATGAACGAACACCACACAGAAACACCAAAGGAAAGGTCCACAGAACGAAAGGACCAGCTGACCGAGCCAGCCATTTCAGCCAGGCCCAAGCCCGCAGGGCTAAACAGCTCCAGGACACACCCATTTACCTTTTCTAAAACTGACCATTTTCCACACCTCACGTACACTAACCCCCTTGTGTCCTACACTCCTAACTACAAAGATGATGAACAGGAATATACATTCATATTAAAAACACCCATGCCTGTCCCGACGTTGAGCCAATGCCAACACATCAGACAGCCATAATTATATCTATGTATGTTCTTGCATCCGAGAAGTAGATGTTATATATCTTAGAAGTTAAAACACCCACGCTGTCCCTAGACCTCGTATATCATTTTCCATGACGAGTATAGATATATGTAACCCGTGCTCAGTCGCCCCTTGCATTGCTCCTCTAGTAACTAAGTATTAATATTAACATTCCCTAACATCTTGTCTTGCCAGACTAAGCTTCTGAAGACCCATCGCCCCATAAATCTATGTATGCAATCCTTAGGTTAAGTATTTTTCTCCGCCATTGTGTTCACCTTTTTCCATTTACTTTCCACAATTGTCATACGTCTTCCCCTTGCCTCCTTCGTATCCACAGCCCACACTACGCCAATTTATTTCGTGTCTTACACCTCTTACCCCAACCAGAGATTGTATAAGATAACCTGGTTACCAGTATCTGTCATAAGTACCCCGAAACAATAACTAAGTACCCCTACGAACTGCCGCTGTGGGTGGTATTTTATATTTAATAGAAAACGCAGTTCCCAGGGCCAACTAATAGTATCCATAACCCTCTGACTGATCACATAACTCTATCTTTTCCAGACTCATATACCACCCCATAGTTGCATTCCCCGGTAGCATTTGGCTAACGTATTCTACTGCCTTTTCAAACTTCCATATCAATTGTAGCCTAATGCCACCCCCACGCCCAGGGACCTTAGGGGCAAAATTTCCCTGTAGCCCTTGAACTCCCCCCCCCCCCCCCTCTCATTAAGACACCCGCGCTTCTCGACTCTTGTCCGACCTAGCCTCTCTCTCATACCTCTTGAAGATCCTTGAATTGTCCGTTACTAACGCTCTCCAACCTTTTATATATATACTCCTATCCAGCCTACCTTCACTTAGTAGGCCAGAACAACATTAGAACTTTACTAGCCCCTTGCATGCCATCTATTCTCTTACAACACATTCACAACCCTGCACCCAATGGTCGTCGGTGCGAGGCTAGCCGCCCCGCCAGTAACTAACTTCTATTGCCATACTTCCAGATAAATGTGGCAGAGTTAGCAACCCAGTCTCCACCATATCCAGCAAACCCTACAATTAACAACCAGCCGAGTAAAACCAGCTAGCTAAGGCACCTTCGGTTTTGGTATTAAAGACACTCCCATCTGTCTCATACACAGAGGGTTATTACAAACACTGGTGATATGGCAAGCCCCTAGCCACAGCCGCCGGACGACTATATCAGAGAGGGCGCCCAGCTCCCCCTTTTTGCCCACCCGAGGAGGGAGACCCCCACCCCCGCGGAGGTATACCTGGCCCCTGTTTTGACTTCGAGTCATTGCCAGGTAGCACAGGAATTCTTCCTATCAATGAACTAACCATGAATGACTAACACCTTTACTAACCTCTATCACCTCACAATAAACCATTTTCCTTTCTTGCATGCTCTGATCACTAAATTAGCACCTCAGCTATACCATAGAATGAAGATTGAACAATCTAGAGAGACGCTCCTATCACAGCTGTCCCCATCCTCCTCGCAAAGTAGATCCAGTCTCTCTCCCCTAAATACGTCCAGTATAGCCAAAATAGTACCTCTTACTAAGGCTCAGTTATATGAAAATATAAAGGCTTCCTATCGCCCTGTGCCACAACAGTAAATACCATCTTACCTAGTCCCCATATCTATTGAGAGCTCAATTAAGTCCATAAGACCCGAGATCCCTACTGTCTACAGGGTCCAGAACCGAGCCTATAAATCTAACTCCCGCCCCCAGTCAAATCAGTTGAAAGCTAGACACCAACCAGGGGTCACTACCCTGCAGTTAATTTCTAGCTCTGTCCTTGTGTTGTTCCGGAGTGAGATCCCAGAACCGGCAGACTCCGTGGCAGATTTGGATAGAAGGACCTGCCCACGTATTGAAGAACTTCACACATATGGCCCCCCTGGACGGCCGCGGAACCAGTCGTTAGCCCCCAACATCATGGACGCAAGATAACCAGGACCAGACCCATCAGATACTACCCAAGATTCCCTTTAGCAGTACTACATATTACTGTGCTGTTTTAGATTCACTAATTAATATTTCTACGAAGTGGCTAAGACCTTGCCCAGTGTAATTCATACTTAACCATTCCATTTGGGACGTACTAAGCGATCAGTGCTCTTTAACCCGGGAGCTGCGGGGAGACTCTTAAGAGTTCCCCCGGCGCACTGCGGGAAGACTCTTAAGAGTCAGAGAAAATAAAAATCAACTTTTGACATCGAAAAAAAAAAAAAATTTTATATTTTTTTTTTTTTATTTTTTTTTTTTTTTTTGGCCCCTGGGCCATGCAAAATCTCAGTCCTCTACCTCCCCTCCTTCCCCACTTTCCTCCTCTCCTTCAGTTATCACCTATTTTCCCTGTTATTCCCTTATTCTGAGGTATATTTTCGTGCTAACATTAGAAATCCGATTGGAGGGTGTGGTCATCACTGATAGCAAGCGAGTGCAAGAGAGAGAGAGAGAGTATCGATCGACTGTGTCTCAGTGGCCTTGGGGAATATTGGCGGAAAGCAGATTGCCTCACCCATACATTATACAACTCGCGGGCTATATCTCCGATTTTGACCATCCAAACGCTGTTTTCACTCGTTTTATTGTTGTTTCAGGTTAATACCTTTATAATCAACCCATAATAGGCGCATATGGATAAATATTAATGCTATTAATGGCACAATGAATATTTTAGTGACGGAAACACCTCAAATACGTCAGCACAGGGGGACGTTTCCAATTACCCCCATGCGCACTTCAGAGGTTAATTAACAGGCGACCTTGACTCTCGTAATTACCTTATTCAGATATTAAAACTAGTGATATCTAACGTTCGCCCACTGATTTGCGTTCTATGTATTTCTGAAACAAGGATATAAAACTTAGATCAGTACCCCCTGAGGTTACTAGAATTCCCGTGCTCTAAAAATGCGTGTCTAATCTAGTCTGTGAACTACTACTTGTGCACCAGAGCTACCAGTAATAAATCTAACAGTGAATATGAATCTATAAGTAACATTGATGGTCTTCGGTATATAAACCTGTGAAATCAAAGCCAGTGATCAGAAGATTAATACCTGAACGTTGGAAGTGGGAGACTAGGCTCCATCCAGATCCACTTATGCTAGTGTTGTTCAATTCTATTATATTGTCTTACACAAGTATTCTGCAGTGGTATATCAATAAACGTGATCATGTAACTTGCTACCATGTGTTTCTTTGTGTTCTCTATTCCTCATATCTTGTATTGTGCATGCAGCCTTATATACCCAGTCAATTTAGAACTCACATTACCCAAGTTAAACCTGTTGAAAAACAGGGCATAACAAGTATAGTAGAAAAGTAGCCTTGTAGAGATCTGACACACGTGGGGGCGACTGAAGAAAATGTTTAACGAGGTACTGGGAAATGAGAGAGTCCCAGAAAGATGGAATGAAGCGAGAGTAACGCTATTACATAAAGGAGGGTACAAGAGTATAAAGATGGAATGAAGCGAGAGTAACGCTATTACATAAAGGAGGGTACAAGAGTATAAAGATGGAATGAAGCGAGAGTAACGCTATTACATAAAGGAGGGTACAAGAGTATAAAGATGGAATGAAGCGAGAGTAACGCTATTACATAAAGGAGGGTACAAGAGTATAATGATGGAATGAAGCGAGAGTAACGCTATTACATAAAGGAGGGTACAATAGTATAAAGATGGAATGAAGCGAGAGTAACGCTATTACATAAAGGAGGGTACAAGAGTATAAAGATGGAATGAAGCGAGAGTAACGCTATTACATAAAGGAGGGTACAAGAGTATAAAGATGGAATGAAGCGAGAGTAACGCTATTACATAAAGGAGGGTACAAGAGTATAAAGATGGAATGAAGCGAGAGTAACGCTATTACATAAAGGAGGGTACAAGAGTATAAAGCTACTGGCCAGTGACAGTGACAAACACAATAGGGAAACTCTTCTGCGGGATATTGAAGGAAAGGATGAATAGAGCCATAGAGGGAAACGGAATAATAAGTGACGAACAAAATGGGTTCAGAAGAGACAGGAGGGGGACAGATAATATCTATATACTAAACGAAGTGGTAGGGAAAATGAAAAGAGGGAAGAAAACAGGTTACTGTGCATTCCTGGATATTGAAAAAAACATATGATAGAGTAAATAGGGAACTGCTGTGGAAAATAATGGCAAGGAGTGGAATACCAGAAAAGTATATCAATATCATAACATCGATGTACCAGGGAATATAGACGAAGTATGCGCTAGGAAGTATAGAAACGGGATGGGTAGAAAGCAAGAGGGGAGTAAGACAGGGGTGCGTACTATCGCCGTTATTATTTGCGCTCTATATGGAAGAAATGACACAGAGGATAAAAAGAGTGGGGGAGGTGATCCAGATAAACAAGGAAAGACTGGGGGTACTTCTATTCGCTGACGATGTAGTTCTGATGGCAGAAACAGGAAAAGGGTTGCAGAGACTGCTAGAGGAAGCAACGAGATTCGGAGAGGAACTAGAAGTAAGATTCAGTAAAGAAAAGAGCCAAGTAATTAAAATTAATGGACAGCTCCAAGAGGACGAGGAATGGACACTGGAAAGAAGCAGAATGAAGAAGACAAGAGAATATAAATACCTGGGGGTAACAATTACAGAGAAAGGGTTTGGAAAGGCAAAAAGCGAAAAGATTGGACAAATGCCACAATGGCATGGGAGATTATGGAGCGCGACAAGATTAAGAGCGAATAGCTATGAAATAGTGCGCGGGCTGTGGAAAGGACTAGGAGTACCTGCAATTATGTACGGCATGGAGGCGGTGGAAACGACAGAGGCAGAAACGAGGAAATTAGAAACGGTACAGAATAAAATCGGAAGGACGGGATTGGGGGCAAATAAGTACGTAGCACAAGAAGCAATCCGAGGAGAGATGGGGTGGAGTACGTTTGAAGAAAGGATAGGAAAAGCAAAAGGGAAGTACAAAGTGAGACTAGAGGGGATGGAGGAAAATAGGTGGCCAAAGAAGGTATACAGATGGGCGAGCGAGGAAAGTAAACAGAACAATGAGTGCAAAAGAAGGCTGGGAAGGATAAATATAAAACAGGACCGTGTGGGAGGGGAATTTAGAAAACGAAATGGGAGAGAGGATTGGGTCATACTGGAAAATGGGAGAGGATGTATCAGAGAGATAGAGAAAGGGATAAAAGCGGAAGGAAGAAGAAAATGGAGGGAAGGGGTAGAAAACAAAGCCACGCTGTCGTATTACAGAGGGAAGGAAAAACCAGCTAGAGAACTTTTCTATGATGGAGGATGGGGATCTCAATTGCTCTTTAACACCTTACGAGCGGCCTATGCGGTTTATTTATGTGTACCGCACAGCGGGGTGTTTTTAGCCAAAATAGGGCTGTTTACGTGATCATTTTCATGCCTAAATAAGACCCAGAACGTAAAACAAGTACCTATCCCTGAAAGGGCATAAACAGAGCTTTCGAATGACACCATAACGATCCTTGTATGATGGATAGTTTTCTTGCAATAACCGTGCAACGCGAGTGCAAAAAGCAGGTAATTCGGTACTTTCGGTACATAATTGAGTATGTAGCGAGTGAGAGAGGGAGGAGGGAGCTGAGATTTGTGTCAGTAGGTTCGCCGCGGTGGTCTGGAGCAGTCATACGCTCGCTAGTCTCCTGCCACCACTTGTCTCTCTCTCTCAGCCACATTACGTGCTGAAATTGCCACTCGAGTTATGTCGAGCGCCGCCACATAGTCCAGCTTTATTTAACTCGACTTATGTTGCTCGCCGCTAAATAAGGGTTAAAGCAAGGACAGGATCCCTAGAGACAAATGAAAGAACAAGGAGATGAAACGGAATGGGACCGCACTGAAATCAATGCGAAATGGGAGGAGACCCAATAGTCGAGGACATAGAACACATAATAACGGAGTGTACAAAATATGATGAGGAGAGAAACGAGTTGGAGAGATACATGAGGAATACAGTTGGGGAAATGGGGTGGGAGGAATTAAAACAGAGAGACGATAGAGGGGTAGGGGCACTGCTGGGGCTAACACAAGACATGGAGATGATGAAGAGGATACTAGAAAAGATATGGAGGAAGAGAAAGGGGTAGGGGGGGGGGGGGGGGGGGGGCGTGATAGGTAGGTCTAAAAAACTGTCCCTTATACTATCCTTCTACTCTAAACTTTCCTTCTTACTAACGTTTCTGAGCCAGTACCGATACAAAGGTCAGCCCTGTGGATCTGCGCGGTCTGCGGGCGGGTTCAAAAGAAGAAGAAGAAGAAGAAGAGGCGTGGTCCGTCTTGGCCTGGTTGCCAAGGGGGGAGGCCCAGGAGTATCTTCGCACAGGTAGCACTAGCGTAGGTCACTTCCGGGATAGCCTACACACACTCTCTCTTCCGGACACCTTCTCTGCTTGAAGGGCACGATCTAAAAGGATTTTGGCAAGCCTCTACAGATGGTGCTATCCGGTCGAGTTGTTCAAGTATACTCCCCCCACAGGCTACCATTGGGACACAGTGCCTCGACTTGCCTAACTTTACCCTGTTTTTGGCCAGGTAGTATTTGATTTTACGGAGAGTGACAAGTCGGTTGTTTCCGGAACATAAGAGGCATGGGAAATATTGTTTCTGATTTATTGCGTGGTTGTCTAAAGCTTTAAAAATACAATGCATACATCAATATGTAGGGAATAGTATGTTTTATTTAATTAATAATAGAAGTAAATAGCTTAAAGTCTAGGTATACATAGGATAATTTATTTACAGTATTGGAGGCCTCTCTCCATTTAGAGGCTTGTATAGAGCGGTCTGTTTGTCTTCTCGTCTAGCTGAATTGCAAACATAGTCTCGTCTAGCGGTGATAGTGATGCATGGAACCGCCTGGGTGACTGGAGAGGAATGAAGGAGGTTGATGTTTCATTTGCATAAAATCCTCCTCTGCGTAGTCTAAATCTGGCCCAGGTGTAGGCGGCCATTGTTTACCTGGTGCCTGAGGGCACAAGCCAACAAACTGTGGCAGATGTCCTCCCCCACGTATGTTAAGCATATCGTAGGCCGCGCGTTTTTCCTGGAGTTGTGATATGGGTGACTGGTGTATTTTGTTACTGCTGTCCATGGGAGGCTGTTTCTGGTATTTCTTCCGGCTTCTTATGGGCGCAATTCTATACATGGGAGTTGTTGGTCCTTCCGTTGATGGGAATGGGTTTGTGGTCGTCTTTGGCATTACATTTTCCAGCCCTGTCATCTCAATATGCTAGAGCAAATCTGGTACTTGGTGAGTCCTACTAACAGGGAGATATAATTATTCTATATATAACTTCAAATAAATACAATAGCAAGTTATATACTGGTAATAGATACAGAACAACACTTATATTTATACAAATATGTACTGTACATAGGATCACACAGTAAAAATATGAGTAATACACAAATCATGAAACATATACAAACAGAATTAAAGAATAACAGTTTGCTTCAGTTAGTGATGGGAAACATGTTCCTTGATGTTCGTTTCTGACCATTCCATAGCTGTGGTTGTGGACGGCCATCGCTCAATTCCTCATCCTATGAATTCTAGTGTTCCTCAGTGTTATGTCCTGTCTCCAGTTCTCTTTCTAATATTCATTAATGATATCCTCAACTGTGCCTCTAGCCCTATGTACTCATATGTTAATGACTCTACCTTACACTATTCAACTAGATTTTCACAACAACCCAAAATGCAATTACTCCAAAACTCACGTGACGACACCATAGATAGGACTAAGACGAGAGTCAAAAGCGTTTAAAATGTGTGTGTCCAGGCACTTTGACCCCAACGTCCCTTGAAATTGGCTCTCTGTCACTCGTTTGGCCTTGTGGGAGACACCGTCACAGGCAGCTTGAGTTTTGTCTCCTTCATGCATATAGAATAAAAATGGTAAACATAGGTTGACTCGCCATCCTTAAACTCTACTGAAAGCTCCTCCCAGGATTACGTCCCTGGACGGCTTTGTCCTACAATCTTCTATGCAATTGTACATAATGTGTGTCTGTATGTATTAAGGAGACAAAAGGTAAAGCTGCCTGTAATAAGTGTCTCCCCCAAAGCTGAGAATGGTAGACGTTTTTTTTTGTTTTTTTTTTGTATAGGAATGAAGTGTGGGGTGCTTGTTTAGTGTAGTGATATGAATTGGAGGGGGAAATGTTTGTGAGAGCTAGCTGGATTACTCTGTTAATTACGAACAGATGCACAAGGCAACATTATTAACCCCTTCTTTACCGGTGATGTACTTTTCATTATATTCTGGCAACTATTAGACGATTTTGTTCAGCTTAGGAAGGACGTCTACCCATTAAAAGGCTACAGACAATCTCAATTAATCCTTGTAGCTACCATATATCTTTCCTAAGTCATAAAATCTTCTAAATGTAGCTGAAATCAAATTAAAAAGACGTCGCCGGTACAGAAGGGGTTAAAGACACGAACTGCACGAACTTTACTTTGTTCTCGTCAAAGCATCATACAGCCAACTTATACTGCACAAACAGTTCGAGTATGTTAACGTTGGGTGAAGTATCCCCCTCTGTTATAGGTACTGAAGCAGGTAAAAACATAGGACGTGAGAATAGTTCCTGAGAGGGTCGGCAGGAGAGGGAGATGGATGGTCCGGTGGGAACAGTGCTGCCTTGCTGGTCTAATGAACCCAACTACAGCCAGTGTCAAAAGTTCCTAGGAATCCATGTCGACAACATAGACAGGGATAGATAATGGTCACTTCATCAAAGAAAAGCTATTCACTGTGTTATAATACTACTGAAAAGGTCATTATACTGTAAATTACAGCTATCAATGAGTAAACTACACCAACATATAACTGTTACTTTTGGCATTGTTTGTTTCATTATTATCTGTGAATATAAGAATATGACTGAATAATAGGGAAAATAAGGTTGATGGCAGTTAGAGTACAGTTGCATGTTACTCACTGTGTGTGTCTGCCAGGTGTTAGGTAACTTATGTAAAGGAAGATTAATATATACACCACACCCTCGTTTATACGCAACAGTGACCACACCATGAGGGAGATTGTAGGCACCAATCGAACAGGGCTATACCCAGGAGAGGCTAAAGGCATTTCATAAGGAGTTGTTGGAACTCCTGTTTCATTTGCTTGGCCTCTCTTACTGATTTCCATTGTGCCTTACTTACACTGAGAGTAATCCAGCTCGCTCTCACAAACACCTCCCCCTCCTATCTACTTCACTACATTAAATATGCACATCCCACTTCCTTTTTCCACAAAAAACATTATTTTGTTTTATAATGATGAACCTACGCCCAGCCTCGGAGTCCCCAGGGGGGAGGACCATAAATGCCCCCACGCCTGCACGACCTTCCCCTGACGACCCCTCTAAATGCTCTGGACCACGGCCTGTCACTCTTAATATCAACTTTTGCAACATTCCAGGCCTTTCCTCTAATATCCTCCTACAAACTTGATCTTCTTTTCCTTACTGAAACCCAGGTGTCTGAAGCAACTGCCAGCAGCCCCTTTTCTGTATCCTCCTATTTTATTTATCCTAGTTTCAAAGCCAAAGGCGGATGTTGTGTATACGTGCACAACAAACTCACTTGCTCTCGTGTTCCCGATTTCGACTCCTCTGAATCCTCAACCTTATGGTTCAAACTATCCTGTCATTCTCATACAAAATAATTCTGTGCTGTCTATCTTTCCCCTAACTCTACCGACTTTCCCGATTTCTTTGACTATCTAAACACATTCCATCCATTTCTCCTTTCTCAGAAATGTCCATCTTAGGAGATTTCAACATTCACCACCGCCAATGGCTCTCTTCTCATACTACGACCAACTTGGTGAACAAGCCTACGTCTTTTCTATCCTAAATGACCTAGAGCAGTTGGTTCAGCAACCAACCCATATCCCAGATCGTTTTGGAGATCAGCCCAACATTTTTGACCTACTTGTTTCTAACTTCTAACCCTTCTTCATATACTGTAGATCTTTTCTCTCCTTTGGGCTCCTCCGACTATAAACATATCTCCATCACCTGTCCTATCTCTCCAGTACGGCCACCCGATCCTCCCAGCCGACAGCGCTTGTGGCACTTTGGCGCTGCCAACTGGGAGGCTCTCCGACAGTACTTCTTTGATTTCCCATGGAATGATATTTGCTTCCATGGCCAGGGACCCTCGGAGAGTGCTGAATGCATTACCGAGGTAATCCTATCGGGCATGGAGGCATACATACCATTTTCTCAGACTAATGCAAACAAATCTTGGTTTACTCACGCTTGTTCTACTGCTGTCCACAATATGGAGGTAGCACTCAAACGGTACCGACGCCTTAAAACTCAAGAATCTCATTCTTCCTATGTTCTGCCCGGAATCAAGCTAAATCTGTCCTTCGACTTGCCAAAAACCTCTCCAAAAAAATTCTTCCTCGTATTTCCCTCCCCTTTTCCACTCTGATGGCACAACCATCACTTCTTTCTCTGACAAAGCTGAACTCTTCGCTCAAACTTTCGCTAGAAACTCCACCTTGGATGATTCCGATGCTATTCCTCCCTCTCCACCCCCCTCTCTCCTACCAATGCCAAATATCCTAATCTCTTCTAAAGATGTACTTTCTACCCTCTCTGGGCTTAATACTAAGAAGGTGTACGGTCCGGATGTTGTTCCCCCTGTTGTACTAAAAAACTGTGCTTCCTTTCTGACCCCCTGCCTAGGCAAACTCTTTCGCCTCTGTATCTCCTCGAATGTCTTCCCTTCTTGCTGGATGTTTGCTCTCATTCAACCTGTCCCAAAGACAGGTGACCGCTCTCAACCCTCCAACTATCATTTTTTTTATTATCTTTTTAATTTTCATAAATGATGTTCTCAACTGTACCTCAAGTCCTATCCATTCATATGCAGACAACTCCACCTTACACTATTCAATTAGTTTTCCAGAATGCCCCAGCCAGCAATCCCTCAAAGACAAAGTAATAAAGCCATATAACACTTATCTTCTGATGTAACTACCATTTCCAAATGGGGCAGAGAAAACCTTGTTGCCTTTAATGCTTTCAAAACCCAATTTCTTCATCTATCTACCCGTCGTGAACTCTCAAAGGACTATCCCTTATACTTCAACAATACAAAAATCAACTCTTCATCTTCTCTCAGTATTCTCGGTGTCTCTTTCTCCTCTGCTCTCTCTTGGAAGGACCATATTACCAGTCTTGCTAAGACAGCCTCCCAGAAGCTGGGAGTGTTCAACCGCCTTAAGGGGTTCTTTGCCCCTGCGCAGCTTCTTGCTCTAAACAGGGGCACTGTGTGTCCTTGTATTGAGTATTGTTCGCATGTGTGGTGGTGATCCTCTCACATAGCACTCCTGGATGGGATAGAGAGGAGGGCCTTTCATATCATTAACTCTTGTCTACTCACCGACTCTCTGCAATCTCTCTCTCTTCGCTGCAGTGTCGCATCTCTCTCGCTTTTTTATTGCTACTGAGATGACAGGGCTAGAAAATATAATCACCCAAGAAGACCACAAACCAATTCCCATCAACGGCAGGACCAACAACTCCTGTGTACAAAATTGCGTCCATAAGGAACTGGAAGAGAGACCGGAAGCAGCCTCCCCTGGACAACAACAACAAAATACACCAGTTCCCCCTTTCACAGCTCCAGGAGAACCGCATGGGACATCCGCCACAGTTTGTTGGCTTGTGCCCTCAGGCGCCAGGTAAACAATGGCCGTCTACACCTGGGCCAGACTTAGGCTACACAGAGGAAGAGTTTATGCAAATGAGACATCAACCTCCGTCATTCCTCTCCAGTCACCCTGGCGGTTCCATGCATTACTACCACTGCTAGGCGAGACTATGTCTTCAATTCGACCAAATGAGAAGACAAACAAACCGCTCCACACAACCCTCTAAATAGAGAGAGGCCTCCAATACTGTAAATTATTTATATATCCTATGTACACCTAAGCTTTAGGTTAGCTACTTTTATTATAAATTAATAAAACATACCATTCCCCACATAACCATATATGCATTGTATTTTTAATGCTTTAGACAACCACGCAATAAATCAGAAACGAGATTTCCAATGCCTCTCATGTTCCGGAATCCACCGACTTGTCACTCTCCGTAAAGTTCGTGTCTACCTAGCCAAAATCAGGGTAGAGTTAGGCAAGTCGAGGCACTGTGTCCCATGGGTAACCTGTGGGGGAGTATACGTGAACAACTCGATCGGACAGCACACTCCGTGGAGGCTAGCCAAAACCCTCCTAGATCGTGCCCTTCAAGCTGCTGCGGTGTGGTCGAAAGAGTGTGTGGAGGCAGTACCGGAAGTGACCTACGTTAGTGCTACCTGTGCGAGGGCATCCCCAGACTCCCCTCTTGGCAACAGGCCAAGACAGACCACGCACTTTGCCGTCTCCACGTGTGTCGATCTCTACAAGGCTACAAGGCTCTCTACGATACTCCAACTCAAATTAAATGCTTCTTGTTTACTTATTGTGTTTCGTGATTATTGCAAAGGTTGTGTAGGATATGTTATGTGTTCAAATTAACGTAATTATCTAAGATCTTTATTCTCACCTTAGTCCTCACCTCAGTTACTCATGTCGAGAGTACATACAAACACTATCCTGGGATTGATATATGTATATACTGTGTAATATATATTCATATATTGCCACTCAGGTGTTTATATATATCCGTTCCGCCTGATTACCCGCACACTACACGTAAATGTTGTGAACACCCCCCTGACAGATCTATTACTTAGTTAATTGGATTATCAGGGTACGTAAAGTTGTGTATAAATGTTCACAGAGAGTGTTATCTATCGTGTCTCTTAGTTATACTCATTGTATTCATGTTTCCTGGCTTCACACCCAGTTTAAACATCTAATTCGAATTCCTAGTAATTCTTTGTTGTCCGTATCGCGTTAATATTTCAATACCGAGGACTCAGCCTGCCACACCAGACCAATATTGATTTGCTCAGTTCCCTGAACTATTATTATCAAATCTAACCATATATGTTAGTAGAGAAATAAAACCTCTCTTATTATTTATAACTCTTTAGTTATTCACCCATCAGCTGATATTCTTATTTTATATATTCTATTTATCTGAGACGGTGTGACCTTGGTCAAATCAGTATATTTGACCTTACCCCGAGTCACAATCTACCTCGCGTTAACCTTGACCTTCATGATATCAGCTATTCTTTGAGACTAACCGCTCTGTTAGCAATTTTATACTATATGTATATGTTCATCATATGTTTATTCAATTGTGATTGATTAATTATTATCACAACTTGTTTTGTATACCTTCCATGCTTTAAGAGTATTATTAAATTCTTGAAGTAGGTTCGAGAGTATTTCATTATAAATACGGCTCTTCCATTTACCTATTTTTTATCCATGCCAGTGCCCTGATACAAAGTGAAATAAAATATTGTGAAACCCAACCGTGTATTCTTTATCATTGGTGGAGATTGAGGAGATTTATAATTGCATATCTGGAGTCAGCTGTGTTCCTGCTGAGTGGTATAGTTCTTAAAAGCTTTCCTAAAGTGGAAAGAGAGAACTGACTTATACGGGCAAATATTATTATCCGGCATAACACTGGTGGCCGCTGTGTCTCAACACGGCATAGCGACTCTGATTTTAATTGATCTCAATCTTTACCAATACACGAATCTTCATGGCGGGAAAACCACTAGAAATTATTCCATTTAAACCAGAGGACCATGATATAGTCACTTATCTTGACATTGTGAAACCTGTCCTGGACATTGTATTCCAGGACGATGACAATGCGAAAATCCAAACTGTCGTCATGAAGTTAGGCAGGCATATATCCCTAGTGTCCGGGTTTGTGGATGATTCTCCCCAACTAACGTGGGCCCAGTTTGAAAGTTATACCACCTCAGCAATCAACCCATCTCTAGGTAGAGTTGTAGCAGATAGACAGTTTCATCAGGTTAAATTCGCAGGCAATTTAGACCACACGATTAACCAGTTGAACCAACTGACTCTGACAGCATTCCCACGGAGACTGCTGCTAAAAGAAATACAGTGTGATTGGGGTATTGTTGAGGATACTGTTGAGGATAGGCTCTCAGCCTATGCCCGAGAGGGAGTAGTTAGAATATAGAAAAAAAAAAAAAAAAAACCCGGTTAGAGATCATTTTGCCATAGCCCACTGGTTATGACTTAGACATGCCAGTAATTCGGCGTATCTTAGATTTGAAACAGACGCAGGAGACAGATAAAATAGCCGTGATTAGCCGGACAATTACTCAACCTCAAGCTCCTATAAATTTTCCCTCACCTCCTGCATTTAACCATTCCCAAGACAAAATGGAGGAATGGGCCAGAGTTCGACCCTCAGACTGGAAGCCATGTACTTCCAGGTGCCCCCTTGTTGCTCTAAAAAAATAATTTGGGGAAATAGTGAAACATTGCCCCAAAATGCCTCAGTTTTGGAGCCAAATTCCGTGGGTAAAACCCTGGCGCGTGGCTACAGTAATCGAGGATGGGATTGCCGGAGAAGAGGGAAGCAAAGAGAGTGAAGTAACAGAGGGAATTGAGGCAGTAGTGGAAATCGCAAAATGTCAAGATAGCCTGGATTTTTAATCTGCCCCCATGAACAGACAGCCAAGCTGGTGGGGGCTCGTGATGGTACAGGCAAGGGTAAACCGCCCCCCCCCCCCATTTATCCTAAACTCACCATAAATGTGATCAAACCTAAACTCTTGGTAGACACATGTGCAGCGCGTTCCTGTCTTTTCTCTTCATTCTATAAAAAAAAAAAAATCCTTTTGGCCCCCTTCAACCCTCCACCATAGTTTTAATTGAAGCAAACAACGGTGTCATTCCAAACCATGGGGAAACTAAGCCACTCTATGTTCGCACTCCCCTCCCTGATCATGGTAAACACCAGGGTCCAGAGAACACGGAGGCCTCTCGAAGTCAAGGGGCCTACGAACCAAATCACAAAATTTGAGTTTTCACTGGTTCCCAATAGGTGGCAGCACGCTCTATCATGCTGTGAAGACCGAATTGGGAATTTCGCCCTTATGTGCACGTTGCATAGGGTTGAGCGTCTCGTGTTTTGACTCGATAAATGTACGGATGAAGTAGGGCAAAGCGGAGGTATATGGGCCTAGCCGCCACGCGCGGCTGACCAATGGGAGGGCGGCTATGTTCCCGCGTGTTTGTGTCGCGGCTCCCGGCCAATCAGAGCCGCCGTCTCGCACCTCCCCACATCAGTCATGTGGCGGGAGTTATTGAACTGGTCATTCTCGCTCGCTCTCCCTGTTTTTACCCATATTTCACGGTGTTTGAGGCTGAATAATGAGTGATACTAGTGATCCAGATGTGGGGGAAGGTTCACCGTTGATGCCTAGTAGAAAACGGCACCCTGAAACTTGGAAAAGTGTAGTTAAGAAGAGTAAAAGAGATCGTGGTGGCGAGTATGTTTCTCGAAAGGGCACTGTTGTAGGGGCTCGTGTTTTGGGGCCCCCTTGTAGGTGTGCTATGAAGCGCTATGATAAGGTGGGGAGGGATCATGTGCAAACAGTTTTCGATGCTTACTGGGGACTGGGCAGCCACGATGCCCAATCTAATTATATTCTGTGCCGAGTTAGTAATTGTGAGAGTAAGAGAGTGCGGGTGAAAGGGAGGGAGAGCTGTCGCAGTGTTACTCGTTCATACAGTGTCATGAGCAATAATATTAAACAAGATGTGTGTATGGTCGCCTTTGAGAACATGCATGGCATTACACATAAAAGAGTGCGTAATGTGATGACCAAGGCTGCTTCCTCACCTAGTGGGACACTGACACCAGACCAGCGGGGCCGCAAAGAACCACCAAACAAAACCAGTGACATTCTCCTTACTGTGGTGCGAGATTTTTGTAACGAGCTGCCCACACTTCAGTCACACTACTCTAGAATGAAGAACCCTGAACAACTCTACCTGCCCCCTGGATCAACCTGGCACGGACTTTACAAGGCTTTTCAAGAATATTTAGTGACGAAGGACCACCCCAAGGATGCAATGATTGAGTCCAGGTTTAAGGCGAAGGTCCAGGAATACAAAATAAGTATCCAAGCCCCTCGTAGCGACACATGTTCAACTTGTGACACCCTTAAAATTAAAATACAAGCGCTCGACCCAGAGAAAGACCAAGATGCCATCGCAACTCTTACTGTACAGCGCCATACACACCAAGCCAACGCAGCTGCTGGGAGGAATTTTATCAATGTCTACATAAAGGATAAGAGTCCGGGGATTGTAGCGATTGCAGTCGACCTACAACAGACACTACCTACCCCAAAGTTGACTGTCAGTGCCCTGTATTACCACTGTAAACTCTGGACATACAATCTTGGAATACACAACCTGAAAACCAAACATCCATATTTTTATGTTTGGAACGAGAGTAAAGCCAAACGCGGGTCAGTCGAGGTTTCTAGCTGTCTCAACCACTTCCTCGAGAATCACATACCTGGCCAGGGATTGTACAAGCTAATCGTCTTTTCCGATAACTGTGCTGGCCAGAATAAAAACATTAATCTTGTACTATTCTATCTTCGCCTCATTCACTCCAAGCGTTTCTCGGGGATACACCACTACTACCTAGAGAGTGGCCACTCCTTCCTGCCCTGCGACCGTGACTTTGGTGTGCTGGAGAAGCACCAGCGACCCCATGAGGTGTACACCACGGAGGACTACTGCAAGTACATGAGGTCCTGTCGCAAGGCCGATCCTGCTACCGTTGTCCGTATGTCTGCTGATGACTTTTTGGACTACGAGGTCCTTCAGCAGCACGTCTCGAAGGCCGGGCAGACGGCATCGGGGTTCAAGGCGGCCAAGCGACTGATTGCCTCCAACGAACACCCCCACTGCATCAAGGTGTCAGGTGGGTATGCTGATGGCTTCTATGAGGCCCGGGAATGGAAGCTTCAGAAAGGCCGCTCCAACAACTATAACCCGGACACCTTTGACCTCTGTAAGGTCGCCCTGCCCAAGAGGTACCCCAACGGAGTGGTGCTGAAAAAAAAAAAGCTGAATCACATTAAGTACCTCTCCACGTTTGTACCTCAGGCCTATCAGGACTTCTACACCAAACTCTTCGCTGCCCAGGATGCATTGGGTGGTGGTGGTCACGACAGTGGGGATGAGGAATCCGATGTCGACGACCCCGCCGATGACATCCTCGATTACTAACCCCCCCCCCCCTCCCACCTCTCACATTGACAAGCGGATTGGGAAGCAGTTTAGAGGTAAATAATATTCAACTTTATAATGATTTTTATTACCATTGTTCACACATCAAACACGAAGGAACTAAGTCTTTTCTTATAATTTATGAAATTAAATTATTATAATATGTAATTATGGGAATTATACTTTCTAATTTGGACTAAATCTTAGTTACATCATGGTTATTCAAAAATATGAGTATGAAATAAATCGGCCCATAATTACGGATACACAAAAAAACTCCCATTACGTGTTTGTTTGTGTTTTTTAGGAATTACAGATTTTCACACAAACACTGATACGATTTCATCCATTTATTTACACTCTATCTTTTGATTATGCTATAATATAAGTTGTGTGCATTTTTTATGTTTTAATAAAACATCACCAAACAGGCAGATGGAAAAACACGCATAAAACACGCAATTTTTGGAATTTTGCTTAAATGTTTCGGCTGTCTCCTAGTTATTGCAAAATGTTGTAATGTTCCAAGTATGAATGTAATCTAATAACATTTACGGGTACATAAAAAAAAAACACTATGTGTTTGTTGGTGTTTTACCTAATAATGACGTATTTCCACAAAAACATTGCTATGATTTTTCTTTACAATATGTACACTCATTCTTTTGATCATACTACCATAATAATTTGTATGCATTTTGTATGTTTTGATAAAACACCATAAAACATGTCGAACGAAAAACACGCATAAAACACGCAATTTTTGGAATATTGCTTTCAAATTTGAACTGCTTCTTAGTGTTATCAAGTACTCTGAAATTATCATGTTTGAATTTAAATTGAACAATAAACACACATACACAAAAACACACCCCTTGGTGTTTTATGGTGTTGTATTATTATTTTCAGATTTTCAGAAAAAAACACCAACATCATTTTTATGTCAGGTCGAGAGCTTTCCATTGATGTATAATATTGTCATAGGAGTATAGTTTTGGAGTGCAGTACCTTTCTTAGACTTTAACCCCTTATTACTCGAAACTGTGATTTGGTTCGTAGGCCCCTTGACTTCGAGAGGCCTATTTTTAATTTAATTTAATTTATTACTGTTACTGTTATTATTATTTATTATTATTACTATATTTTATTTTATTTTATTTTAGTCTCTGATTAATTTTATTTATTTAATTTATTTATTATTTATTTATTTACTGTTATTGTCAATTTATTAATTGATCTGATTTTATTATTTATTTAAATTTTATTTATTTATTATTTATTAATTTAATTTACTGTCATTATTTTAATTATTAATAATTTATTGAATGTTATTATTTATTATTTATTATTAATTTATCTGATTAGTCAATTTACTGTTACTGTCTATAGGGTCTACCCACGCGCAGGTACCTGCGAGTGAGTGACGTCACATTCACCACGGTCAGCCTGAACCCCTCATATAAGACATCTGTTATTTGTGATATATTGAACTATGCGTGTAAATAGTCTTATTTAATGTTACAGGACAAACAAAAAAACATTAAAATACATCAAGCTCAGTTTATTTTACAATTATATGTGCAAAAAAAGAAGGTAATAAATTATGGATAATAGGGAGAATACCAATAAATAATATATATACACCAGGAAAATGTTTAAATTCATTTCATATGAGAGAGAGAGAGAGAGAGAGAGAGAGAGAGAGAGAGAGAGAGAGAAAGTGAGAGCGAGAGAGCGAGAGTGAGAAAGAGAGAGTGGGAGGGGTTGATACCTGATTTAGGGACTATTCTTAATCCTAAGGAAGGGCATCTTATAATGTCTTTTTGATGTCCGCCCATTTCCTCTTAACCCGTCCAGCCCCAGCGACGCGTCTGGCGCGTCGCCTATGTATGTAACGCACAGCCCCAGCGACGCGTCTGACGAGTCACCCTAATTGCTCCGACCGTAACCTCAGGTGTAGCCACTCGAGAGGGATCAGATTTGTATGGGAACTGTGTACGTATCCCACGCAACCGTGCCGATGGTTGAAAACTCTCAAAGTCCACGTACGTGCGCGTGAGCGCGCAATAACCTGTTTTTTGGGGAAATTGCCTTCAATTTTTTACTCTTGTAAAATACGTTTTCGGAGGCTCTGTAGGACCATTTTTTAAGCTTTTTGAGCGGTTTTTCGTGGTTTTTCCTTCATTCCTAACCCATTCGCTATTGTTTCTGGAATCAATTTTTTTTTTGAAAACGGCCGGGTTCTGGTGAACAAAAAATAAAAAACTAGGCGGGGCTCCACGGGTTAAAGAAAAGTAGGAGGGAACACACACATACACCCACACACCCACACTGCATTTTACAAAACACGTGTTTATACTGTATATGTGTGTAAGTGTGTTGGGGGGGGGGGGATTTCTAGCTTGTCAATGTTAAGCTGATTATTAACCCTAATGTCATACCTTTCCGCCTATATCCTGTTAAACAAAAGTAGGAGGAGGGCACACACACATAAAGTAGGAGGAGGGCACACACACATAAAGTAGGAGGAGGGCACACACACATAAAGTAGGAGGAGGGCACACACACACATAAAGTAGGAGGAGGGCACACACACATAAAGTAGGAGGAGGGCACACACACATAAAGTAGGAGGAGGGCACACACATAAAGTAGGAGGAGGGCACACACACATAAAGTAGGAGGAGGGCACACACACATAAAGTAGGAGGAGGGCACACACACATAAAGTAGGAGGAGGGCACACACACATAAAGTAGGAGGAGGGCACACACACATAAAGTAGGAGGAGGGCACACACACATAAAGTAGGAGGAGGGCACACACACATAAAGTAGGAGGAGGGCACACACATAAAGTAGGAGGAGGGCGCACACACATAAAACACACACATACATACAATCACATTTTACAAACGGTGTGTGTTTGTGATGTAATGGATTTGTCTCAACATCTGATAAATATATATAGTTTAGTGTATAGTAACTTAACATCATTGCCTTTATGCTATATATTTTAAGATAGGTTCAGTGTGCATTGTTATATGTGGGGGTGGGGGTGGGTGGCTACTTTATAAATCTAGACATTTTATTTGATACTTTTCGGGAAGAATTAATATTTCTATTCAGCACACGAATTCTAAAGAAAGTGCGACAGCGGACAAAGTATATAATTACTTCATGAGGTAATGAAACAAACTTGGCAATATCCGATGATACTAAGTTTATAGCACCTTTGCCAGATTTTAGGGATTTTTCTCCATGGCAGCATTTGAAAATATTTTCCATGATCTTTAATTTCTTGAAAAACTCACAGCTAGGCTTAACTAGTTTCTCTGGATTTCTGCTTATTGCACCTATCCATGTTTTGTCTTCTATTGGTACTTTAGAGCCAAGGTACTCATACTTAGGAAATTTGTGTGCAATAAATCCTCCAAAGTACTGAAGTCCTTCCTCTTCATCAGCTTGTTCAAATTCAATAGGCTGAAGGGCAACATCATAAATATCAGAGGTACTACTTTCATCATTGCTCAAGCAATTAGACTCCGAGTCTTCTTCAGCCTCAGGCAAAGAGAACAACATTGCAGATAGGCACAGCTCACGCTCAAGAGATTCTCCGTTATCAGGCATAGTTGAATGACTATCTTTAATGAAAGAAACGGAATTTGATGTCATATTACTATCATTACATATTCTTTCAGAGTTGTACTTTGATCCCATCAGTGCACTGTCTTTTCCAAGAAGATGTGATCTCACTCGATACTTCACAGACACTGATGACGGATGTTGGTAGCATGCTCCCATTTGCCGGAGACAACCAAAGAAGTGCTCCAGTACATCTTGATTTACTCTGTGTGTCAAGATGTATGAAATATTGTACTTGTCTTTCACCATGCTATGCAATTTAGATAATGACCTTGATGAGATGATCAATCCTTTCTGAAATGGCAAATGCTTATTATGTCCCCTGACTCATTGTATCTGCTGTATGAATCATAGTGACTAAGATTTGTTTTTGCTCTTTCAGATTGAGCCCATAAGCAATTCTTGCAAATCTAAAACAGGGTGCAATATCCTTGGTTCGACATTTAGTTTTGATACCCAGCGATTTAACGTGGACACAGATGGGAAAGGAAATTTGCACTTTTCTCTCAAATACCTATAGGCTTTCGGGCTTAAGCTGTGCAGAGTAAATGCCCGACTAATATCGTCTTCAGCCCAGTAATGTATAGGCTTTCCGGTTAGCAGAAACTCCACTTGGGAAGAAGAAAAACATTGAGAAAGTGCTTCCCTAGCAACAGCTGTTGCAGTGACAGATGTGCTATTAATTAAGCTGGGCGAGAATCACCGTCTTCTCCTCCTCCCACTTTGCCTTCTCTGCATGGAGCTCCTTCTTCAATTCATCCAATTGGCGTTGTAATTCTTCTATTTCCAAAACTGGTCCCTCTTCTACAGGCTGCTCCCTTGGTATCTCCGGTGCTGATTCTATATCCATAATATCTTGCACAAGCCGTTTGTGTCCTCTTCTGTCAACTCTGATGTTCCTGGCACACGAAACAGCCCTATCTGGAAATTTGCTTAAAATTACTAATATTTCTAGAAACAGAGCGACAGCTAACGCAAAGTAATGAGAGAGAGAGAGAGCGTGAACGAGAAATGGCAACTTGGCCATTATTTGCGTGTTAGATAAGTTATTCAATAATATAGGAGCAGAAGACGCTTGTAATATTCTCATGACTAGCGAGTGAATCAATACAAAATGTATATATATATAGGCTACTATATATATATATATATATATATATATATATATATATATATATATATATATATTATAATATATATATATATATATATATATATATATATATATATATATATACAGTATATATATAATTATAGCCTATATATTTTATTTTATTTTATTTGGTGTCTTCATTTGGAAATATATATATATATATGCCGGTATATATATATATATATATATATATATTGTTACGTATCTTGATCCTCAAGTGGTTAACTTGATGAATCTAGATAGCACAGAGATATATATTAAGGTATCAGTCAGCTGAAGGCGAAACAAAAGTAAAATCTAATACAATTATTTCCTGTTGTTGCTTCCTTTCCTTTTGGATCTTAGGACTTGGTATCCTTTATGGACTGATACTCTTTAATTATGGAAACATACTGAAACTAATTAAAGTCATGTAGTATTTATAAAGAATTATTATTTAACCGAATCTTAGTAGGCTATGGTTATGAACCGAATAAGTTATATCTAAAGAAGGACTATTAATTCTATAAAAAGTCTTGAAAGATAAATATTAAAGTAAGAATATTTCTGTCTCTTACCCTTTTTTAAATGAATAGCTAGTTTTCTTATATCATGTCATTTTATTTATATTTAATGTAGTTATTATTCTTGGTTCTTGTCTTACGTTAATAGTATTATATTATTATTATCATCAGGATTAATATCAAAGTCAAATAAAAAGTTAGATATATATTTAATAGTTAGTTAAATGTATTTCTTAACCACGTAACATTGAGGTTTGATTATGAGTAAATTAAGTTACAGGATCGCTTCATAGATTCGATTCAGGTCTCACTCAAATAATATGAAAAGCAAAAATAATATTTTGAAGCTAAAAGATTTTTCTTCAGCTTAGGAAATCACTAGAAGTAACATTAAAACAGCCATGTTAGTCTAAGGCGATATTACTAATATGAGACAATAGCATCACCGTACTAAGCACCGTTAAGCAATGAAAGCTTAATTAAAAGAAAATGAAAGATCTCGTAAGTCTTAATATAAAACAATAGTATTACTTTTATCATAACCCAATTACTTGAAGAGTTGCTTTAGTCCACAAGTCAGTCAACTAAAATAGTTAAGTACATAATAGTAGCGTTAACGTTAATTCCCAATCAAATAGTTAAGTACATAATAGTAGCGTTAACGTTAATTCCCAATCAAATAGTTAAGTACATAATAGTAGCGTTAACGTTAATTCCCAATCAAATAGCTAAGTACATAATAGTAGCGTTAACGTTAATTCCCAATCAAATAGTTAAGTACATAATAGTAGCGTTAACGTTAATTCCCAATCAAATAGTTAAGTACATAATAGTAGCGTTAACGTTAATTCCCAATCAAATAGTTAAGTACATAATAGTAGCGTTAACGTTAATTCCCAATCAAATAGTTAAGTACATAATTAGTAGCGTTAACGTTAATTCCCAATCATATATCTCACTAACCAACATAACGTAAGTGTTTACACCGAACACACTTAACACACACTTATATAATCTGACTGACAGTCACAATCCCATTATAATACTTCACCCCGTCTTCCTCCAGCTGCAAGTTCACCTTCCCAACTCCAAATGAGACTGATTTGAATGCCCACTACTCGGGTCTTATATACTAAACTATGATGGTGTAGGAACGAATCAGGAGGCGAGGGATGGTGCTCGCCCCAATCACAGCTCCTCGAGTTGCGTAGCAGGTGCGTGGTCCAATGGAGTCTCCTGGTGTCGATCATACGTCATAGCGTCGGGTCATCGAAGTAGTTTGCAGGGTCCCCTATGACGCACGCAGGTGTGAAGGCTTGTTTGCTGGTATGAGGACGAGCTGGTTTCCCCCTCGCTGGTTCGCTCACTGGTCTGCTTTGCCGCCTGGGTAGTTTGGCACTCCTTCAACTCTTAATTCTAACTCTTAAATTAACATACAGGACTCCGTATGTCAGACCTCCCCCCTAGAAAAGAGTTTAAGGAGTATAGTACATAATATTAAACATAAGACATAAATAGATTTACCACCAGATTGGCAACAGCAAGATTATAATGAGGATATAATAAGGATATCACCCAAAGTAGGCAACGTCTCCAGGTACCACATCAGAACATAGCTGGAACGTAGCTGGAGCGCTATTCGAACTGCAAGGCATCTCACAGCTGAAGGCTTGAAAGCGCACTACTAAAGCATGATATTTACCTCGCTACAAGGGAGAGCTAATTGCCAAAATCCTCTCATTACATTAATCTTACTGCTGTAGGAGGCCAACCTGGTAAATGTAATCTTTGGGCCGTGGCAGTGGGTAGGTATCGTTCTTTATGACAGCATTAACTTGCCTATTGTCCATACATAACCAATGGCTCCCGTCTGGCTTTGGCACAAGTATGACCGGACTACTCCACTGGCTTAAGGCCGTTGTGATCAGCTTGTTTGATAACATAAAGTCAAGCTCGACCTGAAGTATACTCCTGCGTTGTGGTGAGGCACGGTAGGGGGATAGTTTAATGGGAGTTGCATCCCCTACGTCGATGTCGTGCAAGGCCAAAGAAGTGAGCCCTGGAGTATCACAGAACACACTGGGAGACAAAGATAAAACAGAGATTAGTTGGTTCGCTTGATCAGAGGGAAGATGAAATAGTTTAGATGGTAATTCCCCCCAAGCTACTGAATTATACTGAAAGTTGGATAGGCTACATGACAAGTCAAAGTCTGCATGGATACCTTCAGGCTCTGGAACAGTCTGTTGCGGGTCAGTAAGAGAACTGAAGACTGTGTCCACACCAGGCTGTCCACAGGTCCTGACATTCACTGCCACAGTGGGAGAATCTGGAGGAGAGGAATCAGGGGACCTATGGTAGGGTTTCAACATATTTATATGGAATTCTTGCGTGGGCTTTCTCCTGTCTGGGGTATTTTTATTTATTTATTTTTTTTTCTATATTCCAACTTACTTCCTCTCGGGCATAGGCTGAGAGCCTTAACATTCACCGCTTTACAATGAACAGTGAAGCCCGTGAGGTCTTGTTCCAGTCTAGGGAGTGAGACATGTGAAGCACGTAGAGCACAACGAGCACCTGCCATCTTGCCTTCACATGAGGCACGGTGCTCACTCATGGCCCGAAACGACCCCATCCCTGAAGCCATCTCGTTCCCGTGCTTCACTGTCTCACCCACTACACTCGGACTCTCACACTTACACACACAACGCCACCTGTTGAGCAGATAACTCACCAGGCATTGCACCCCTATAGCATATTTTGAATATGGGAATATTCATACAGTGCTATTTAATCAGGGAACAATGAGGGTATTTTATTGACGTTTCGGTGGGCTTTGTGGTAATGCACTGATACTAGGTACAGCACAAATTCCATCCCAATAATATCTTCCCATTGATACATCGGGATTTGAACCCGGGACCTTTGGATTACCAGGCCAGTGGCAAGACCACTCCACCACACCTCCCCTAGTTACTAGATAATCGGTAATGCTCACCCTCTGAATGATCTTATATGGGCCCCTGAACTTGGCAGATAAAGGTTGGCCAAAAAGGGGGAGCAGGACCAAAACCTCATCACCGGGCTGAAACTCCCTCTCACGGGCTTTTCTGTCATACCAGTTCTTCATGGAGCTTTTAGCCACTGTCAAGTTTTGAGCTTCAAACTCACATGAGGATCTCAGCCGGGTTTTGAAATCTGAAACATACTTGAGGAGGTTTTGGTTCCCCTCCTGGCCAACTAGGCCATCCTGCAATAGTTGCAAAGGACCTTTTACCTGGTGACCGAAAACTAGCTCATTAGGGGGAAAACCCAGGGATTCAGTTGGAACCTCACGAGTAGCAAATAAAATAAAAGGTACCCCCTTATCCCACTCAACTCCGGTCTCTGTACAATATTTACGCAACATTCCTTTTAATGTCTGATGATATCGTTCGAGAACCCCTTGACTCTCTGGGTGGTAGGTGCTAGACTTAACATGCTCGATACCCAACTCCTTCAGGGACTGCTGAAAAATGTTAGAGGTAAAATTAGTTCCTTGATCACTTTGCACCTCATGGGGGAAACCCATTCTGGTGAAGAATTTGAGCAGTCCCTTGATGACAGTTGGAGCAGAGGTAGTCCTTAAGGGTATAGCCTCTGGGTAGCGAGTTGCCATGTCCATAATAGTTAATAAATAAATGTTACCTTGGGAAGTCTTAGGCAATGGGCCTACAATGTCCACTACCACCTGAGTAAAAGGATTCTCGAAGACGGGCAAGGGTACCAGAGGATGTACAGGCACCTTCTGATTGGGTTTTCCTGTCATCTGGCAAGTGTGACACACTCTACAAAACTCCACTACATCTGCACGCATTCCTGGCCAGTGAAAGTGGGCTCTGATTCTGTCTAGAGTTTTTCTCACACCTTGGTGTCCTGCCAATGGTATACAATGTGCCATTTCCAAGATATCTCTACGACAAGGTTTGGGGACTACTACTTGATGGACGTCCCAGGCCCCATCATCGATTGGTCTGTGTGGCTGTCTCCATCTACGCCACAATACTCCTCCTTTGAGGTAGAAACATTCACCACCCTCCTTCTCACATTCCTCTTCACTCACAGCCCTGGCAGCTAACTCCTTGCATTCACTATCATCTCTCTGTAGCTCTACCAGGCCACTAGGACAATTTGGAGGGGTTTCATGGTCATCGTTAGGGTCAAGATGAGCCATAAAGGTGTCAGATAAATCCACCTCAGTCACATCATCAGGCACAGTTGGAGCATCATTCACACTCTCATCATCCCTTTCATCAACTCTTACATTCGATACATTTCTGTCTGAGGGAACTGCTACTCGAGACATTGAACGTGTGACAGCACACACAGGGAAAACTGTTGGCATCTCCTTTTCGAGCTCACCGGTTAGTGGCTCGTTAACAGGGGAAAGTGACAAAATGGGGTCTGGTCGGACCTTCTCACCTGCTACATTATTCCCCAAAAGGAGTGTTACCCCAGGCACAGGGATATCTTGGGACCTATACAAAGCTATGGTGGCCTCACCCTGTAGTAACTCACATTCAATTTCGCCTTTTACCAAGTATGCATAAAATTGGCCTCCAGCACCTCTCATTATAACTGGTTCGCCAGGTGGGCACTCAGTGTAAGGATTCACCATGAGGGTGCTAGTAGAACCTGTGTCTCTCAGAATTTTTACCTCATGCATACAACCATTTAATCTCACGTTGCCAGATGAAATAAAGGGACGGTAACTGTCCTGCACTGATGGTGAAATTATTATTGGCTTAACGCTAGTGGGTTGCACCATGCATGCTACTACACCCCTGTCTAGATGATTTACGTTAGCTGCTAGGTACTCCTTCTGTCGGGAGTCCTGCATTAAAGGAACTTTTGGTGCTAGGTACTCCTTCTGTCGGGAGTCCTGCATTAAAGGAACTTTTGGTGCTAGGTACTCCTTCTGTCGGGAGTCCTGCATTACAGGCACATATGAAGTTTGAGATACGGCGGCAACTGTCTGCCCCGATCTCTCTGTTCTCTCCTTGGCCCAGCACTGATAAGCTAGGTGGCCTCGCTTGCCACAAAAAGTACATACTTTAGGGGATACGGGAACGTTACCTCTTTGAGCATTACTATTACCTTGGGGCCCACCTCTGTTACCATTGCCCTGAGTCGCATTTTTAGTTGGGGGAACAATTCTATTTTGGCTAGCTGGGGAAGACGTTACAGGCTTGTGACTGGGTCTGTCAGATTTGTGATTGGGATACTAAAAATTAGAACTAGAATTATCGTAGGGCTTCTTTCCACGAAATTTGTTGTTGAGCACGTATGTGTCAGCCATGTCAGCGGCGTCGGCAAGACAATCTACCTTTTTCCCCCTTAAATGATAGGCTACAGAAGAATCAATTTTCCATAGGAAAGTTTCTAACAGGACCAACTCCTTCAGATCGTTGTAGTTTGTGACTTTCTTACTCTTGACCCAATGATTGAAAGTTTTAGTCATGGTCCTGGCAAATACCTTATGGGTTTCTTCTACTTTCTTCTGGTTTTTACGGAAAGATTGCCTGTAAGCCTCAGGCTGCAATTGATAGGTTTTTAGGATAGCTTCTCTGAGATTGTCATAATCCTGCCTAACCTCTGCTACTTCTGACAAATACGTGGCTCGAGCCTGCCTGCCCTGTCAAAACGGTTTGTAACATAAAAGGCCATTGATCTCTTGTCCACTTCATACCTCCAGCAACTTCCTCAAACAAAACAAAGAAATCCTGCACATTATCCTCAGTGAAAGGTGGAATGACACTGGTCATAGTCAATCCCAGAGGGGGAGCAATTAAGGGAGCATTAGTGTTGACATTTAGTTGAGCCGTACGATATTGATATTCATATTGTTCGGTCGTTGCTCTCGCTTGTTCGGCATTTAGTTTGGCTTGTTCGGTCTTTTGTCTGGCTTATTCGGTCTTTGCTCTGGTTTGTTCTAGTTCGAATAATTGCTCAACGGTAAAACCAGGTGGCAATTGTTCATCAAGTTGGCTAGGTTTACTCGAGATCCCACCAACTGCTCCGTCACCCTCCTCGCCTTCTACAGGGAACAGGTGGGTTTTTATGGTCTGAGCCACCTCTACTTTGGACATGTTTGAGACAGTTAAGGCCGCGTCCCATACAGTATGTCAAGACCCGACAAGAGCCGATCTTTTCAAAATATTTGAATTTTTGAACATCGTGTAAATAAATCGGCTCTACTCGAGTTGATCTGGAACTGGACGGGGTGCCCGCCGACAGGTCCGTGAAGTCGGCCAATAATTAGTGTATGCACTATTTTAAATAGTATTTTTCAGCCGACTGTTTTTGATGGTCGGGGAAAAAAAACGTTAAATTTTGGACGTGCTGCTGACGTATGTCGATCGGTTTTCGGACGTGCAGCAATCGTTTTTGACGTACAATAATCGGGAATTAATCGGGCAAAATGTTCGAACCAGACTATAGTAAGCTCGACATGACCATGACATGACAAACGCCCGACTAAAAACAGACAACCAATCCGACCCTTTCGATAACGATATCGTTACTTCGTTGTATCGTTATTTATCGAAGATATGGATATTTATCATATTTTAAATAAAAAATCTTAAATGCAGCAATGCTATCATTATTTTATTAGAAAAAAAAAAAAACTGCCATTATGAGGGTTCGGTTCGGCTTTCAGTATATCTATTTATTGACTATTCTGCGGATTTCTGCCTGTTTGGCAATTAACCCGCTGAGTGCCAGCCAATTTTGACGGTGTGCTTCTGCCAGTGCCAGATTTTTTTTTGTTTTTTTGGCTAAATCTATCAAGTTGGGAGAGAAAGGAAGGATAATGGTAAAAAAAAACACGCCCCTCGCCAGAAATCAGGTCCCCGATGGTCCGAAAGTAGCTGAAAAGACACTATAGACTACAGAGACTTTTATGGTATCGGAATGTATGGGTGGGAGGGTGGAGGGAGGGTGGTTTTGGGGTTGTTGGGGGGAAGGTAGAAGGGTAATTGACTTGTGTTACACATATGAAGCTGATTGGTGAGGTAGTTTCGCCACCACGGATTTTCCTTTTTTTCCTTTTCTTCGTACGGATATGCTAGAAGTGGGAGGTGGGAGGCGGTTGGGGGTGTGGTGGGGGGAAGGCAGAATGGTAAGGGACTTGTCACACAAATATGGAACCGATTGGTGCAGTCGTTTCGCCGCCACAGATTTTCAATTTTTTTCCTTCTGACGGGACCGGCAGTCAGCGAGTGGGTGGGAGGAGGGATTTGGAATTTTTGTGGTGGGTAGCCAAAAGGGTAAGGTACATGTGGTAAAAATATGAAAGCCATAGGTGCAGTTGTTTCGCTGCTACGATTTTTATTCGGCGAGGACGTATATATGCGTCCCTGGCACTCAGCGGGTTAATTAACAATTATCACTATTTTGGAACAAAAAGTATGACTTTAGCTAATTCGTTAAAGCTGGAAAAAAAATTATCCGATAAATGTTAACTCGAAATCGTTAACGCGTTACATTATCGCGTTACTTTATCGCGTTAGTGCCCACCTATGGGTAGACTGTGTGGGGGTCTACGGCCCCCAACCTTTATGTAGGGTTGGGTACTTGGTCGTGCTTCTGTCGTAGGAGTCGACCCTGTCGGATGACACACGTATGTATCGTGCGACACACTTGCGCAGCACATATGCTGCTCATCTGGCAGACGACTAACATCCTATCAACATCCAACTTAGCGTACTGTGAACGTGTTGCGCGGACGTGTGTGTCGTACTGACATCTTAATAGGGTCACGAGTTAACGTGTGGCAGATGTAAATGTGTCGTGAGTGACGTGTGAGTGACGTGTGACTGACGTGTGAGTGACGTGCGGCTGTCCTTGTCTGGCGAGCCTCGTGTCAAACGTGTCGATTCGGCAAAAAGTTGTTAAATCGGCTAACATCGGCCGTTGTCGTGTCTTGACGTACTGTATGGGATGCGGCCTTTAACTGGAGATGTGAGGCAAGCACTTTCAGTTCGGATTTTGACAGACGGTCAATATCAGGGGCTGTGGGTTCTGATTCTATGAAAACTCGAGCATCTTCGTCACTAATTAGATCAGGCATGATTAATATTTGATTTTTAAGTAGTGAAACGGTAATGAAACTGATTGAAACTGTATGAAACGAATCCTGGCAAGGTCGCCACTCTTTTGTTACGTATCTTGAGCCTCAAGTTGTTAACTTGATGAATCTAGATACCACAGAGATATATATTAAGGTATCAGTCAGCTGAAGGCGAAACAAAAGTAAAATCTAATAAAATTATTTCCTGTTGTTGCTTCCTTTCCTTTTGGATCTTAGGACTTGGTTTCCTTTATGGACTGATACTCTTTAATTATGGAAAAATACTGAAACTAATTAAAGTCATGTAGTATTTATAAAGAATTATTATTTAACCGAAGCTTAGTAGGCTATGGTTATGAACCGAATAAGTTATATCTAAAGAAGGACTATTAATTCTATAAAAAGTTTTGAAAGATAAATATTAAAGTAAGAATATTTCTGTCTCCTATCCTTTTTTAAATGAATAGCTAGTTTTCTTATATCATGTCCTTTTATTTATATTTAATGTAGTTATTATTCTTGGTTCTTGTCTTACGTTAATAGTATTATATTATTATTATCATCAGGATTAATATCAAAGTCACATCAAAAGTTAGATATATATTTAATAATTAGTTAAATGTATTTCTTAACCACGTAACATTGAGGTTTGATTATGAGTAAAGTAAGTTACAGGATCGCTTCATAGATTCGATTCAGGTCTCACTCAAATAATATGAAAAGCAAAAATAATATTTTAAAGCTAAAAGAATTTTCTTCAGCTTAGGAAATCACTAGAAGTAACATTAAAACAGCCATGTTAGTCTAAGGCGATATTACTAATTATTATGTTCCTTCCAACAACCAACAATACTCCCAAAATCGATTAATGAAATTTACAAACACATGTGGCAGTCCGTGGACTCGAACCCAGGATGCTCACACCGAAAATCAACACCTTATACATCGCACCACGAAGACAGTTAAAGGTTGGTGGACACTGCCTACGATTTATTATGCAACTTCGAATCCTGCATATCAATCTAAGCATGTACACACATCCCAACTGCAACTCACGTAGGCTATGCATATGTGAATGGAAAGAGCAATTAATGGGGCCTTAACCACTTAGGGAAGTCCTCTCGATAAATTACTCCTGAACCAATATTATGAGACAATAGTATCACAGTACTAAGCATCGTTAAGCAATGTAAGCTTAATTAAAAGAAAATGAAAGAACTCGTAAGTCTTAATATAAAACAATAGTATTACTTTTATCATAACCCAATTACTTGAAGAGTTGCTTTAGTCCACTAGTCAGTCAACTAAAATAGTTAAGTACATAATAATAGCGTTAACGTTAATTCCCAATCAAATAGTTAAGTACATAATAGTAGCGTTAACGTTAATTCCCAATCACATATCTCACTAACCAACATAACGTAAGTGTTTACACTGAACACACTTAACACACACTTATATAATCTGACTGACAGTCACAATCCCATTATAATACTTCACCCCGTCTTCCTCCAGCTGCAAGTTCACCTTCCCAACTCCAAATGAGACTGATTTGAATGCCCACTACTCGGGTCTTATATACTAAACAATGATGGTGTAGGAACGAATCAGGAGGCGAGGGATGGTGCGCACCCCAATCACAGCTCCTCGAGTTGCGTAGCAGGTGCGTGGTCCAATGGAGTCTCCTGGCATCGATCATACGTCATAGCGTCGGGTCATCGAAGTAGTTTGCAGGGTCCCCTATGACACACGCAGGTGTGAAAGCTTGTTTGCTGGTATGCGGACGAGCTGGTTTCCTCCTCGCTGGTTCGCTCGCTGGTCTGCTTCGCCGCCTGGGTAGTTTGGCACTCCTTCAACTCTTAATTCTAACTCTTAAATTAACATACAGGGCTCCGTATGTCAGAATATATATATACTGTATATGTATATATATATATATATATATATATATATATATATATATATATATATATTATTTATATCCCACAGTATTGTGCCGCTTGTCAATGAAACTGTAAAAACAAGTATAGGCTACACACACACACACACACACACATTTTGCACATGCACGTGCATAACAACACAATCCATATCCAATTTAATACTCTCCTATGCATAAACACACGCACATAACACAAATGGAATATTACCCTGTGCTTCAAGAATGTATCATGTTGAAAATCCTTACCTTGTTGTTGTAGGTAACTGAAGTGTTGGGAGTGACCCTTCCTTCAGTCTTACGAGTGTCTTTGGTACTGGTAGGTTCAGTAGTTCATATTTCAAATATCTCTCAAACGCACTAGGTTCAAAATGTAAACTGCATAATACTGCATTATATGATCTTGCCTTTTGCATAGGTTGAACCCATTTTTTGTATCTTTTAAAAAAAAAAAAGTCCCTTATGCCTGTGGGTTGAAAAACAACCATACACTGAACAATTGTTTGGCATGATTGTACGCTACACAATTAAAATATCTTAGCAGTCACATTTCCACTAAATTATTATACCACGCACAAGCAAAATAAACACTTTTTTTGCTTCACCTCGTATGTTCGTGATCGAGTTCTCAAAGTGAATGAACTGACCGACGTCCCACTGACCCCTAGCCTCTGTTCCCACTGTGGTGAAACTGACGTCGTCATGCGCACAAGACGACGCATTTTCTCTCAGCCGTGGGTTGACCCTATTTTCTCTGGACCCTGGTAAACACCATTCTTTTATGGTATTTCCCTCCCAAGAAACCAAGTACGATGGATATTTGGGTTTCGACCTGTTGACTGCCTTAGATGCCACTATTAGTTGCGGCAACAGGACATTGACTTTCCACCCCCAAGTTGAAAAACAAAACAAAAACACAGTAACAAAAGAACCCCCCCCCCTAACCTCCGAACCCCCCATAACCTCCGAAGACCACTCTAGAATTAACCCTAAGCAGGCCATCTGCACTATCTAGACTGCTCAGGCTGTTACCTCAAAGGCCGTGACGCTACCCCCTCACCATGAAAAGTGGATTCCCATTCTACCTACGTTACCTGGTGACGTCATAATTACCCCTAACCTTCAAAGTCTGTTCTATCATAATTGTCTAACTGCCCTTGCCATAATTGCCCATAAACTCAGTTGTATCAAAATAGCAAACATATCAGATCAACCCCTTACCTTACCGAAAGGATTAGATATCGGAGAGCTAGAGACCCACGAGGAAGAATTAACTTTAGCTAATGAACAAGACCCCCCCACCCTCTTCCACTTCCCCGACATACCTCCTCACTTGACCTCCCAACAACATGATTTATGCAGCTTGATGACTTCTTTTAAAGACATCTTTACCACATCCAACCGAGACGTCGGGAAAACTAACGTGCTCCACCACCCAATGCATACAATAGGGCAACCAATTAGACAACCTATCCGTAGAAAGAACCCCATACAAAGACAAGAGGAAGACTCCCAGGAAAATGAGATGTTAGACATGGGCGTAATAAAAGACTCTACCAGCCCGTGGTCCTCCCCTGGAGTATTAGTCCGCAAGAAAGATGGCTCCACTAGGTTTTGCATAGACTATCGCCAACTCAATGACGTAATGATCAAAGACGCCACCCCTCTCCCTCCCATTGACGATTCTCTAGATTCCTTGCTAGGTGCAAAATGGTTTACCACCCTCGACCTTCAGGCCGGATATTGGCAAGTCCCAGTACTTCCGGAACATCAACAGAAAAGGGCTTTCGCAAGCAGTCTGAGGAGACTATGAGTTTACCGTGCTGCCGTTCGGCCTTTGTAATGGTCCAGCCACTTTCTCCAGGCTCATGGAATCTGTGTTACAAGGATTAACATGGGAAACCTGTTTATCCTATCTCGATGACATCATTGTGTTTGATAAAACTTGGGCAGAACATGTCCAACATCTTCGCCAAGTGTTCCAAAGAATCCAAAAGGCACAGTTAAAACTCAAACCCTCCAAGTGTACCTTAGCTCAGAAGGAAGTTAAATTCTTAGGTCATATAGTCTCCGAGCAAGGAATCGCCCCTAATCCCAATACACTCAAAGCAATTAGTGCCATCCCCCCCCCCCCCCCCCCCCACTAATATTAAAGGTGTCCGAGACTTTTTAGGATTGGCCTCCTATTACCGTAGATTCGTCAAGAATTTTGCCACCATCGCCAAACCCCTACACAACTTAACAAGAACAGAAGAGCCCTTCTTATGGACCTCTCAACGTTTGCAAGCCTTTCACTCTTTAGAAGACCTTTTAGTAGCCTCCCAAGTCGTGTCTTTCCCAGATTTCCAGCAACCCTTTCGTTTGTATACTGGCGTATCTCAATTTGGTATCGGAGCAGTACTCGGTCAAACCAGAGATGAACGCGAGTACATTATTGCCTGTGCCAGCCGAACCCTTAATCCTGCTGAGATTAACTATCCTGCCACAAAACGAGAATGTCTAGTGATCATTTGGGTCCTTCAGTATTTCAAAGCCTACATTGCTGGCGTCAAAATCACTATTATTACCGATCACCACGCCCTCCAATAGCTATGAAAGTCCGTTACTAAAAACGCTTTAACTGTCAAATGGCGCGAATCCCTTGCAGAGTTTAACTACGAGATAGCTTATCGGCCTGGTATACTTCACACAATCGCCGACGCTCTCTCTAGACTCCCCTTTGCCCCCACCATACCTGAGACCCCCCCACCCCCCGCAACAACGAAACCTATCCTATCCTAGCCATCCACCATCAAGATTCCGTTGATCAAGAACAGCAACTCCTTTTGCAACAATTTCAACAACAACAGAAGCCTGACTCGATAGCCAGACACCTCTTCTCACAGCTTCAGGGAAAAGGAGACAACCTGTATACTCCTGACGGGGAAATTGTCCTTAGCCTCCAGACCGCCCTCCTTGCAATGCAATCTTTGCACGCCCATAATGGCATTAATTTAGCTCAACGTAAACTCACCTCCACCTTTCAGCAAGTGTATTGGACCCCCTCCCCTTATATCACAGCTAAAAAAGTCACAGAAGCATGCAGAGCTTGTGCTTTAGGTAAAGACCGTACCCGCACCCCCAGGCCCTTTCGGCAAACTTGTCGCCTCCAAACCTTGGCAATTACTTACCATAGAAGTAATGGGTCCCCTTGAAGGTGTCAAAGGATTAAATATATAATCACCTTCGTAGACACGTATTCAAAATACGTTATTGCCTGTCCAGCTAAAGACCACACTGCCTTTTCAGTGGGTGAAGCGATGATAATAATCGTCTGGTTACTTATATAGCGCCCATATCTCCTCCTTCAAGGATTCTCAAGTGCATCACACTTCTTTAATCAACCAGAGACCATTACCCATCTCCCTTGCTCATGGGAAGATAGTAACCGCCGGCTATATCTCAGAAAAACTTTTCAATCTGAGCGGGGGGATTCAACGCGAGACCTGTAAGATGGGAAGCAGGCACGCTACCAACTGAGCCAGCCGGACGGCTTCTTCCCTATTTCGGCCTACCCGAAGCTATTCACTCTGACAACGCCCCCGAGTTCACATGACATATTTGGACTCAAATTTCACAAATGTGTGGGTTCAAAATCAGCCATTCCTCTTTCCTACTGGCCCCAGGGCAACTCTATTTGGGAAAGGAGCCACCGCACTATTGCCAATCAGATTAGAACCCGGTTACAGCAAATGAACACCTCTGACTGGCCTAGCCAAGTCAAAGTAGTGCAATGGGGAATCAACACTTACCCCCGCCAAGACGGGATTTCCCCTCACGAACGCGTTTTTGGCGTACCTCCCCTCCTCCTTCCCTTACGTCATTTGTCTGTCCCGTACGAGCCCTCCTGCAACTTTGATCATTCCCTTGTGCATTTGAAAAACCGTTTCTGCCAATTACAGTACCTCCAAGATCTCAAGCCAGACGAAACCCCGAAAGTTAGCCCTCACCACGTAGGCGATTTATTAATGGTAACTATTCTACCCGTACCATCTAAGCTTAGACCTTGGTATAAGGGTCCATTCGAAATACTCACCGTTCCTAACTGTTACCAGGTTACCATTAACTACCACAGAGAATCATGTACCTACCAAAACAGATATGTACGCCGGTTCCAACCTATTGATGAAAATGTAACCATGCTTGCTGACTCTATTAACCTATGCCTTGTAAATAATGACCAAACCCTAAGTACCACAGAACCTTTGACCCCCCAACCCCCCTTCATCACTCCTCCACTAGCACAATCACCTCTTTCAAAAGAGCCATCCCCTCTTCCTTTCCCCCCTATTTCTCCTTCTAACCTTCACCATCTCAATCACCCCATCACCATCACATGGAGTGAAGTGTTTTTAAAGTGAGTTTAGTATTTTTAAAGTGAGTTAAGTGTTTTTAAGTGAGTGAAGTGATCTGAAGAAAGTGATCGTCACCATGCCTCATGCCTGTACGAACTGCGCCGGTAGGTTTGGTGCTTCCATGTTTGCTCCTGTCGATCCACAAGTCTGCCGACTCTGCCAGCAACGAGAGGATTTGACAGCAAAATTGGATGAAGCCCACAACAAGATCAACGCCCTCACCAGGAAGCTGGAATCACTCCAAGAGTTTGTAACACTCAACGTTGGAGTATCACTAACTCCAATTGTTTCAACTCCAGCATCCACCACCGCCCCAACGTCATCTGCCAACAATCCAACACCTGCAGTAGACACTGCAGCAGATGCTTCTGACGAATCTGAGCCGACATCAAACCAGGACAGCCGCCCTGTTCACCTTAGTCTCTCCCCCACTCCTCATGCAAGAAGCCTGCTAGCACGAACAGTACCAACCCCTCGCCCCCGTTCTAACCACTCCTCTCCCCGACCTGTACGTAGAGTCCCGCCACCACAGGTTTCCGGATTTACACCAGTGAGGAACGGTGCACGGCCAACGCAGAAAAGGTCTCATCTACCAGTCACAATGTCAAACAGATTTGAGATATTGGTAGAGATGGAAGACGAACCAGAGGAGACCAGGCTCGTTGGGGATTCCATCCTACGAGGACAGGTCGAAGAGTTCTGCGACAGAGTCCCACATCAACGAAAAAGATTTTGCATCCCAGGAGCTGGACTGGACGACATTGTGGAAGCCTTCGAAGATACCACAAAGGATGCAAATGAAAATACCCTTTTTGTCATCCATGCTGGTTCAAATGACGTCATGCGCACCAGATCCGAAGAGTTGATGGAGAAATATCGCAAGATGATCCAGCACTACAAAAACAAGTCAAGGAATATCATCATCTCAGGCATTCTCCCCAAGATCGACGCACCTGACAAATTCTACGACAAGGCCTTCAGCACAAATAGCCGACTAAAATATTTGTGTCTGAGGGAAGAAGTTGAATTCATCAACCTCTGGGACAACTTCTACAACCAGCCTACTCTGTTCCGCAAGGATGGCACTCATCTAAACCCTGTGGGTTCAGCATGCATGGGTCGTCTCCTACACGAAGCAGTCCGCAGCCATGGATCAAAAAACGCCATCCGAGAAGAAGCAGCAGTGACATAAATCATCCAACGCCAAGAAAAAAACAGAGGCAACCGAGGACCACCAGCGATAAGGACCGAAGACAGCGAGGACAGAGGACAGCCATGAACATAAATGTAGATCCGACAAGAACCAAAAATATTATTAAAGAGCGTTCCGTGAGTTCTAAAATAACAAATTTAAAGGTTTTCTATGCAAACGCTCGTAGCATACGCAATAAATTTTCAGATATAGAGGAGCTAGTGTTTCCAGAAAATTATGATGTGATTGGCATAACAGAATCTTGGCTCAATGCAGAAGATAGAGACTTTTTAGCAGAGTATTCACTTCCCGGTTATGTAATGTTTGAGAAAAGCCGAATAAATCGAAATGGAGGTGGCGTTTTACTTTATATCAAAGAAAGTCTTAACCCTACCCTCTTGTCAAAACCTCAAATTGTGAACGTCGACGCATCTTTTGTGCTAATAAAGAATAATAAAGGTACAAAAATAATACTTGCATTAATATACAGACCTCCAGCTCAATCAGTGCAAACTGACCGAGAAATTTACGAACAAATTGCAGATGTAAGTAACTCACAAGATACCGTAATTTTTGGCGACTTTAATTTACCTGTGACCAAGTGGGCCGATACTCTTACTTCACACTCCGGACATGACTTGTATACGAACTTGCAAGAGAGTTCGCTTTATTAATTTGTTCGAACACCAACCCGTGGTAATAACGTTCTTGACATTGTACTTGCAACAAAAGAAGAATTAATAGAGAATTTGAATGTTGGTGATGAATTCAGTAACAGCGACCATCGTACGATAACTTTCACTTTAAAGTTTACTAGTAACGAACCAAATAGTAGCATCAAAAAAGTCCCTAATTTCAAGAAAGCAAACTTCCATAAACTTAGAGCTATGTTTAAAGAAACTGACTGGAGCTTTTTAATTCACAATAACGACATAAATACATCTTGGAAGTTATTCGAAGCCACTTACCTAAAAGCAGTGCAAGACTGCATACCATCGAAAATACGGCGTCCAGGCCATAATAATAAGCCCAAATGGTGGAATAAAGATATTTCAAACTGCCTGCTTGCTAAAAAAATTGCTAATGATAGATTAAAATCCTCACAAAATGACGAAGAACGGCTGAAATTTGTAGAGCTACGACGCAAAGCCAAAAAATTAATTAAGTAAAGTAAAAAGACCTTAGAGTTACATATTGCGAATCAAAGTAAAACAAACCCGAAAGAATTCTAAAGTTATATCAGAAAGAAAAAAGTAGTTACTTCAACTGTTGAACCGTTAGTTGATGAAAATGGAGAATACACCAAAGACGAAGTACAAATGAGTAATGCCCTCAATACCTTCTTTGCATCAGTTTTTACAACAGAAGACCTCAGTGATATCCCTACACCATCGCCGATTCAGATTGATAATTCAGATGTTCTAAGCAATATCACCGTTACAGAGAGAGAAGTATTGAATTGTTTAGATAAACTCAAGGTAAATAAAACGCCTGGACCTGATACAATCTCGCCTAGAGTTCTAAAGGAAGCTAAGGATGAGCTCTCCAAACCACTGACATTACTATTCAATAAATCCTTGCAGTCTGAAACTATGCCCGATCAGTGGAAGCTAGCCAACGTAACACCGATAACAAAAAAAGGCAGCAAATCCCTACCCAGTAACTATCGTCCAATTAGCTTAACCTCAGTTGTATGTAAAATGCTAGAAACGGTCATACGAGACAGACTCGTAAATCACTTAGAGGAAAATAACATACTTAACACCTTACGAGCGGCCTATGCTGTTTATTTATGTGTACCGCCCAGCGGGGTGTTTTTAGCCAAAATAGGGTTGTTTACGTGATCATTTTCATGCCTAAATAAGACCCAGAACGTAAAACAAGTATCTATCCCTGAAAGGGCATAAACAGAGCTTTCGAATGACACCATAACGATCCTTGTATGATGGATAGTTTTCTTGCAATAACCGTGCAACGCGAGTGCAAAAAGCAGGTAATTCGGTACTTTCGGTACATAATTGAGTATGTAGCGAGTGAGAGAGGGAGGAGGGAGCTGAGATTTGTGTCAGTAGGTTCGCCGCGGTGGTCTGGAGCAGTCATACGCTCGCTAGTCTCCTGCCACCACTTGTCTCTCTCTCTCAGCCACATTACGTGCTGAAATTGCCACTCGAGTTATGTCGAGCGCCGCCACATAGTCCAGCTTTATTTAACTCGACTTAAGTGGTGGGCCGCTTTTTAAGGGTTAAAGATACTCAACACGGCTTTCGTAAAAAACGTTCCTGTTTAACAAACCTCTTAGACTTCTTCCACGATATTCTCAACCTCTACGATGAGAGTAAAGCTGTAGATATTATATACCTTGATTTTCAAAAGGCCTTTGACAAAGTTCCCCACAAACGTTTACTGCTAAAACTAAAAGCACATGGAATACAAGACGGTGTGTTGAAATAGATAGAAAATTGGCTCAGCGACAGAAAGCAAAGAGTAGTCATAAACGGTAAGGCATCTAAATGGACCAATGTAAGTAGCGGGGTACCCCAGGGATCGGTACTAGGACCAATTCTCTTTCTAATTTACATCAACGACATAGATGAGGGTCTCACCTATACAATCTCAAAATTTGCTGACGATACAAAAATTGCAAATAGCGTACTCTCAAAAGAACATGTTGACGATATGCAACACAATTTAGATAAATTGTCATGTTGGGCCCAAATTTGGCAAATGAGTTTCAATGCGGATAAATGTAAAGTACTACATATCGGATACCTAAATGAGAAAGCAAACTATTCGATGAATGGCACTCAGCTTAAGAATGTAAACAGAGAAACCGATCTGGGAGTAACAATATCGAGTAACCTAAAACCGAGTCAACAATGTTCAGAAGTTGTTAAGAAGGCAAACAAAATAATTGGCTTTATAGGCAGGTCATTTGAGCATAAATCCAAAGAAGTTATCCTAACCCTTTACAATTCCTTAGTCCGCCCTCTTCTGGAATACTGCGTTCAATCCTGGTGCCCTTATTACAAAAAGATATAAACAAGATAGAACAAGTTCAACGTAGAGTTACCAAAATGATACCTAGCCTAAAGAACAAACCATACGAAGAGCGTCTTAGAGAATTAAATCTATTTCCTTTAACCCAGCGCAGATTAAGAGGTGACTTAATTCAAGTGTTCAAAATCATCAAAGGCATCGACAATATGAACTGTAGTAAGTACTTCACTATCGACCAATCTAATTACACGCGGGGAAACGGTTGAAAAATTATTGGTAAATCTTTTAACTCACACGAATCTAAGAATTTCTTCTTCAATCGAGTTGTCAACTTGTGGAATGGGCTTCCCCGAAACGTTATAGACTGCATCACCGTTGATTCATTTAAACTCCGCCTAGACAAATATCTTGCATCAAACCCGCGACTGACTGCGTTTGTAAATTAATAACTTGATTTTATCCCCCCCTCAGTTACTAACCAATCTGTCCCCTACTAACTTCCTAATCCTGCCACGGACATTAGTTCCAGGGCAGTAATTCCCTTTCCAATGTTCCCTTACCCACTCTAAACCACTGTTTGGACACTTGATCCTCAGTGTTTAGGAGGACAAGCAACCTAGAAGGGTCACTACATCTGTTGTTGCTTGATTTCCTTTGTACTCCTTTGTACTCCTTTTTACCCCTCCTTACGCCCCCTTTCCGCTCCCCCCATCCTCCAATCTAAACCACCACTATTTCTACCTAACCCCCACCACCCCGTCTATAACTCCTGTATCACCTGAAGTTGACATAAGTATGTCTTCCCCTTCAACAACCACTCAACCCAACTCACCAATTTTTTCTAAGACTTCCCCTTACGGATCAAAAACGAGTTCTCCAAAGGTCGAAATACCATCCAGAATGTCTAAATCATACACTAAACCTTCTCTACCTTCTACTTCCACCTCTAAGTCATCTTCTTCCATAACCATAACTAACAAACCTATCATCTCTGATAGTTCATCCACCATCCCCAGAAAAGTATGTAACTTTACTAGTTCAAATCCTTCCATTGCTTTAAATCAACCTCTTTTCCAGCCTCCATGTAGACGATCTGGCAGACGTGTGACCCAGACCAAATGGTGGACCCCAGCATCGTTTTCCCCAAAACGAAAACGACACGACCCAACCACCCATCAACATGCACCTACCACACCTTAACACCCTCCGACCACACCTGTCACCCCCACCACCGTCACACCTGCCTCCACCACCACTGCCCAGCCGCCAACAACAACCTCGCCTATACCCGCGAGTAATCCCCACCTTGTCATCTCAGCCAGTCAACCTCATGAATCCACCTCAGCTCTGCCCAAGAATGCACTTAGAGAAGAGATCCCAGTACGAACATTGACCCCTCACCAAAACACCTCCTGCTTCCGCCAAAATCACCACCATGAAAATAAACAGGGTGTCCATGACCCAAGGCCAAAACGAGACGACCCTCAAAACCACCTCACAACTAGTGTTCCTAGCACGGAAATCAGACGTCCCGCTCCAGCTTACCATCTCCTACAACACCGCTGCCCCTCACAATGTAGCAGCCCTCGTATGGTGCTGTTTTCTAAAGGGCCTCACACCAAGTGTATCCACCAAAACCTGACGGGACTACATTATTCAATCTCGAGGGCGAGGATTTTGTTTTGGACGACGATGGTGAGATAACAAGGCTAGAAAATATATCACCCACGAAGACCACAAACCCATTCCCATCAACGGCAGCACCAACAACTCCTGTGTACAAAATTGCGTTTATAAGGAACTGGAAGAGAGACCGGAAGCAGCCTCCCCTGGATAACAACAACAAAATACACCCGTCCCCCATTTCACAGCTCCAGGAGAAACGTGTGGGACATCCGCCACAGTTTGTTGGCTTGTGCCCTCAGGCACCAGGTAAACAATGGTTGTCTACACCTGGGCCAGACTTAGACTACAAGGAGGAAGAGTTTAGGCAAATGAGACATCAACCTCCGTCATTCCTCTCCAGTCACCCTGGTGGTTCCATGCATTACTACCACCGCTAGGCGAGACGATGTCTGCAATTCGACCAAACAAGAAGACAAACGTTTTCGCTCCACACAAGCTTCTACATAGAGAGAGGCCTCAAATACTGTAAATTATTTATATATCCTATGTACACCTAAGCTTTAGGTTAGCTACTTTTATTATAAATAAATAAAACATACCATTCCCCACATAACCATATATGCATTGTATTTTTAAGGCTTTAGACATCCACGCAATAAATCAGAAACGAGATTTCCAATGCCTCTCATGTTCCAGAATCCACCGACTTGTCACTCTCCGTAAAGTTCGTCACTACCTAGCCAAAATCAGGGTTGAGTTTGGCAAGTTGAGGCACTGTGTCCCATGGGTAACCTGTGGGGGAGTATACGTGAACAACTCGATCGGACAGCACACTCCGTGGAGGCTAGCCAAATTCCTCCTAGATCGTGCCCTTCAAGCTGATATGGTGCGGACGAGAGAGTGTGTGGAGGCAGTACCGGAAGTGACCTACGTTAGTTTGGCCTGATTACCAGCACACTACACATAAATGTTGTGAACACCCCTGACAGATCTAATACTTAGTTAATCGGATTATCAGGGTACGTAAAGTTGTGTATAAATGTTCACAGAGAGAGTTATCTATCGTGTCTCTTAGTTAGAGTCATTGTATTCATGCTTCCTGGCTTCACACCCAGTTTAAATATTTAATTTGGATTCCTTGTAATTCTTTGTTGTCCGTATCGCAATAATAATTCAATGCCGAGGACTCAGTCTGCCACACCAGTCTAATATTGATTTCCACAGTTCCCTGAACTATTATTATCAAATCTAACCATATATGTTAGTAGAGAAATAAAACCTCTCTTATTATTTACTGTATATCTCTTTAGTTATTCACCCATCAGCTGATATTCTCATTTTATATATTCTATTTATCTGAGACGGTGTGACCTCGGTCAAATCAGTATATTTGACCTTACCCCGAGTCACGTTCTACCTCGCGTTAACTTTGACCTTCAGGATATCAGCTATTCTTCGAGACTAACAGCTCTGTTAGCATTTATACTATATGTAGGGGAGGTGTGGCAGAGTGGTCTTGCCACTGGACTGGTAATACAATGAACCCGGGTTCGAATCCCAATATGTCAATGGGAAGATATTATTGGGATGGAATTTTTGCTGTACCTAGAGTTTCAGTGCATTACCACAGCACACCGAAATGCCAAAGAAAAATACCCTCAATGTTCCCTGATTAAATAGCACTGTATGAATATTCCCATATTCAAAATATGCTACAGGGGGGGGCGTTGCCTAGTTAGCTAATTGCTCAATAGGTGGCGTTCTGAGAGTGGGGGTCCGAGTTTGGGGAATGAGACGATGAAGCTCGGAGGCTGAGCAGCTTTAGAGATGGTGTTGCTTCGAGCCGGGGTGTTTCGCATGTCTCACTCCCTAACTGGAACAAGACCTCACAGGCCTCACTGTGTTCATAGGTTGAGTATGCAGGCTCTCAGCCTATGCCCGAGAGGGAGAAGTTGAAATATAGAAAAAAGAAAAAGAATTGTTTTTATATGTTCATCATATGTTTATTCAATTGTGATTTATTAATTATTATCATAACTTGATTTGTATACCTTCCATGCTTTAAGAGTATTATTATTAATTCTTGAAGTAGGTTAGAGTGGTTCATTATAAATACGGCTCTTCCATTTACCTATTTATTATCCATGCCAGTGCCCTGATACAAAGTGAAATAAAATATTGTGAAACCCAACCGTGTATTCTGTATCATTGGTAGAGATTGAGGAGATTTATAATTGCATATCTGGAGTCAGCTGTGTTCCTGCTTGGTGTTATAGTTCTTAAACGCTTTCTTAGAGTGGAAAGAGAGAACTGACTTGTAGGGCAAATATTAATACCCTGCATAACAGCTACTACAATAATCAGTGTTCTTCAGAGCTCTCTCAGTGTATACCACCTCCTATGCATAGTGTATGTAGTACCCGCCTTGCAACACAGTCCCACCCCTACTCTGTGCAACTTTCCAACCCACGTGTGAAACGATACTCTCAATCTGCCTTCTATTCAACAGCTGAGCTCTGGAACTCCCTCCATGGATCCATCTTTTCCTCATCCTATGACTTGAATTGCTTCAAACTCTGTGTGTCCAGGCATTTTGGCTCGACTGTTCATTTATTTTGGCCCTGTCACTCTTTCAACTCTGGGGGAGGCACTTGTCACAGACAGTTTTGCCTTTTGTCTCCCTCATCCACAGAGACAAAACTATAATGTAAATCCAGGATGTAAGTATTAGATCAGTGGGTCGTCATAAATACAGCTTGGTGAGTGTCGCAACAATTAGATCAGCGGGCCGTCATAAATACAGCTTGGTGAGTGTCGCAACAATTAGATCAGCGGGCCGTCATAAATACAGCTTGGTGAGTGTCGCAACAATTAGATCAGCGGGCCGTCATAAATACAGCTTGGTGAGTGTCGCAACAATTAGATCAGAGGGCCGTCATAAATACAGCTTGGTGAGTGTCGCAACAATTAGATCAGAGGGCCGTCATAAATACAGCTTGGTGAGTGTCGCAACAATTAGATCAGCGGGCCGTCATAAATACAGCTTGGTGAGTGTCGCAACAATTAGATCAGCGGGCCGTCATAAATACAGCTTGGTGAGTGTCGCAACAATTAGATCAGAGGGCCGTCATAAATACAGCTTGGTGAGTGTCGCAACAATTAGATCAGCGGGCCATCATAAATACAGCTTGGTGAGTGTCGCAACAATTAGATCAGAGGGCCGTCATAAATACAGCTTGGTGAGTGTCGCAACAATTAGATCAGCGGGCCGTCATAAATACAGCTTGGTGAGTGTCGCAACAATTAGATCAGAGGGCCGTCATAAATACAGCTTGGTGAGTGTCGCAACAATTAGATCAGCGGGCCGTCATAAATACAGCTTGGTGAGTGTCGCAACAATTAGATCAGCGGGCCGTCATAAATACAGCTTGGTGAGTGTCGCAACAATTAGATCAGCGGGCCATCATAAATACAGCTTGGTGAGTGTCGCAACAATTAGATCAGCGGGCCGTCATAAATACAGCTTGGTGAGTGTCGCAACAATTAGATCAGCGGGCCGTCATAAATACAGCTTGGTGAGTGTCGCAACAATTAGATCAGCGGGCCGTCATAAATACAGCTTGGTGAGTGTCGCAACAATTAGAACAGAGGGCCGTCATAAATACAGCTTGGTAAGCGTCGCAACAATTAGATCAGCGGGCCGTCATAAATACAGCTTGGTAAGCGTCGCAACATGCTTAACTCTTTTTGTATGAAGATGTCTTTTATACATTTTATGTTGGCTACCCATAGATGAGGTTATGCAGTTAAAGAAGGACTTATGTTACTTGGATGGTATGCTGAAATAGATTATAAACAAAATACAATCGAAAAATCGATACCAGAGTAATAATATACACAATTACGTCATCGTGCTGAAGATGTTAAAACGTTGACGTATATTGCTGCTTTCCAACATAATAAGTGGCTGCTAGTCGGAACAAATCTAGATGATCTTAATATATTCTATGTTTGACTTATATTGAATGGCGGAGTCTCGAAACTTACAATATAGGTGGTCAAAATAAGACGATCATTTAGATATGCAACGTCATTAATATTGTGAGAATTGGGCAGTAGCATAGTATGAATTGTTTGCTATATTTAGATCGGTGACTTTAAGTAGGTGGGTGTCGAAAGGTTAACTGATAAATGCTCCACCGCTTTGAATTGTAGAGGTAAATCTTAAGCTGAATATAATGATCCAGTGGTACAAAGAATACCATGAACATTACGCCATCACACTGAATTGGTTAAACAGTACAGTCACGCTCTTTATCAGTTTTATTTTGTCCATATTTTCAAGTTAGAATAGCTCTTTACAAATAACTTCACACTCTTCCCTGATTTATAAAGACGGTTGTTTCTGATACCAATCGAGGGGAATAAAGCTGAAATTATTGAATTGGGATAGGAATGTTGAGGATAGCAGTACATGACGCTGTGACCATGAATGTGTTCATCGTATGTAATCTGGTGTTAATGGTGTTGTTGTTGTTGTGGTGGTGGTGGGCTGTGAGAAGCATGAATGTGGTGGAGTAGGAGTGTAGTGTAGCGTAGTGTAGTGTGGTGTGTTGTAGTGATGTGTAGTGTGGGGGATGTACCAACTTACAGTATGTCCTGGCTAAGTCATATTGTGATTGGGACAATTCATATACTGATCCGTGGACCAATTCATATACTGATCCGTGGACCAATTCATATACTGATCCGTGGACCAATTCATATACTGATCCGTGGACCAATTCATATACTGATCCGTGGACCAATTCATATACTGATCCGTGGACCAATTCATATACTGATCCGTGGACCAATTCATATACTGATCCGTGGACCAATTTTGTTTTATCTCAATTTATTTTAGGCAGACATGGACATAATGCATCTTAAAATACATACATATAAATGAGGTTCCTTAGCTTGCCTACAGCCGACCTGGTGCATTGTGCAAACTAAGAAAATATACATTATCTTGGCTTTTTCTATAGCATAGGATAAACTTTACTAGGTCTTGAGTATTAGAAACAAGCGAAGACTGTCAAGTAGGATTAAACTCTGTTGAATCTGTACAACTACTCAATAAAAGTAATTAAGCTTCACACAATTATTGTAGTATATCTATGGCAACTGATGGATGACTGTAATTTCATGTACACTACTGATAATACCTCTATATTTATTGTTTAATGTAAAGTATGTTAGATTCATAAATGAATCACGGGGGTTGTATTAAGATGTAAAAAGTCCAAGATGGACTATAGGTCCGTGTTACCGTGTTAACTAGAGGCGCGTGGCGCAACGCTCAGGATGAAATGTAAACAAAATTGGCTCCATTACGGCCTAGAGGATAAATTAGAGTATATGCATGTCGAATATCATTAACGCCCTAAGAGCGGGGCCATTTGTAACATCTACTACCTGCCAAGCGGGCATATTTACCCTAAACGAGCTTCATTCCATGCTCTTTTTCATGCATAAAAAAGAGCCAGAGCGTAATACAATTATGTATCCCTGAAAGGGCGATAATAGAGCTTTCCAATGACACCTGAATAATTCTTGTACGACCACAGGTTATCCTGTAGCGATCGCACAACGAGAGGTGAAAAACCCTAAAATTATGTAATTTCCCCAGTTTTTTTCTTGGTCTCGCGAGGCCGTGGGTGTGGAATATTGCAGTGGGGAGCTCAGTCGCGGCTCTGTGGTCGGGCCGAACGGTCAGAGCCCGCCTATCGTCCTCCCAACGCGTGGACTCTATCTCAGAGCCGATAATGTGCTCAAAATGCCGCCCGTCATATGACGGGTACCGCCAGATTGTCTATTTTTCTCTAGCCCGTCATATGACGGGTACCAATAGACAGTGGTTAAATTTGGTTCACTAATATATTTCGTGAAAATCAGTTCATAACATTGAGAGCCGCCTACACTGGCAGAGGTATGCACTCTATTGATCGTCTCCAATATTTAATCACTTCTTGCTTGGAGCATATTCTATCTGCTCACCAAATTTTATGGTTATTGGTTCATAGCTTTTCAGATATTTGTTTACAGATAATCAGACAAACGGAGGCAAAAACATAACCTCCATCCAACTTCGTTGGCGGAGGTAACAATGAGGGGCATTCTGGAAAGCGTGTACAATTCCTTCTCCAAAGCTGGTGGAGGTATGCGCTCTACAGATTGTTTCCTCAAACTAATTACTTCTCCCTTGGTGCATATCCTATCTGCCCACCAAGCTTCGTGAACATTGGTTCATAACTTTGTGAGCCGTTTACGGTGACGGAGGTATGCGCTTTACCAATCACATCCACAATTAAAAGACTTCTTCCTTGGTGCATATCCTATCTGGTCTCCAACTTTCGTGACAATCTGTCCATAGCTTTTTGATAGGCTTCTGTTTGTTTACATACACACAGACAAACAGACAAACAGACAAACAAATGGAGGCAAAAACATAACCTCCTCCAACTTCGTTGGCGAAGGTAATTAAAATAAAGTGCCATTGTACGTAATGTATTTCCACCGGATAACATTTTCTGTCACTCCTGCAGAAGGGAAGCAACAGTGCTGCGCCCTGAACACAACTTGAAAATAGGACTCTGACCAATTGTCTACGATATAGATGAGATTATGTTGTGTTCAAGTAAATATAAGTAATATCCCCAAACTATTACCGTTTTCAATTCCCGTCACTCCTGTAGAAGGGGGCCTGTGGTAGGGCGCCATGGCCGACATGTTGGATCCAATTATTTATTGAAAGTATCTGTATGTACATTATATGTGTGGTTCATTAATCACATAGAAATATCCGATCTCATTGTTCGCCATTCCTGTAGAAGGGAGACAGTAGCGAGGCGCCCTGGGCTAAAGTTGGAGATTGGACTCTGTTATGGTCAGGGAATAGATCACGCTACAGTATACAGTATGCATGTGACTGAAATTAGCAAAGCAAAGACCCTAAAAGACAGCCGATTATATTTTCCATCTACTCTCTCTTAAAGTCTGATAAAAAAGCAAGAGTCTATGCATAAAGAGTTCTATGAAATATGCCTTAGCAATTTCCAAACAGGTGACCATTTCATTTTTCACCACTACTGCAGAAGGCGCCAATTAGCGGGGCACTCAGAACGAAATTGAAGAAAAGGGATACATTCGAGTATATGCTTGTGTAAGCTCATACAATTTGGTTCAGTAATAACCAAGAAATAGCTGATTTTGAGAAGCGTCGTACTACTGCAGAAAGAGGGTATTTGAGGGGCGCCCTGGCAGGAATTGAAAACAAAAAATGGCTCAGTTACGGCCTAGAGGATAGATCATATAATTATATGTATGTGTAAGGTCATTAAATTTGGTTTAGTAATAACCGAGAAATAGCAATTATAATTATATACGTCGCCCTATTGCAGAATTTGGCGATTTGAGGGGTCTATCTATCTATCTATCTATTGCCTGATGCCGTGATCCCCGAAGGGGTGGCCACGAACGAACCTCCCCCATGCACCTCTGTCCCCAGTCAGTCGACGCCCTGCCTCCAAACCAGCGCCGCCTTCATCCATATACTTCCTCACTCCATCCTTCATCCTCTCCTTCGGTTTACCTCTCCCTCTCTGTCCTTCCACCTCGCTCTCGTACACCCTCTTAGTCATTCTCTCGCTTCCCATACGTTCCATATGGCCGAACCATCTCAAGTTTTTCCTTTTCACACTTTCCAGCACTTCTACCTCCACACCACACCTCCTTCTTACTTCCTTATTCGTCTGTCTATCCCTCCATGTAACTCCGCACGCACTTCTCAAGTAACTCATTTCCACCCCTCTCACTATTGGTCTGAGTCTCTTCTCAAACGTCCATGCTTCGCTTCCGTAAGTCAGTGTCGGGATTACCACACTGTCATGCAAGGACTTCTTCACTTCCATACTGACCACCCTATTTCTTGTTACTGCTTTCAGCATTCCTATAACCCTCTTCCCCTGTTGCACCCTCTCCCATACTTCATAGTCCAATATTTACTCAACACACTGCCCAGGTACTTAATTGAGCTGACAATCTCCATAGCCTGACCGTTCAACTTCACCTCACACTCTGTGGCTTCACCCCTTTTGAAGACCATAACCTTGCTCTTCGCCGCATTTACCTTCAGATTCCATTTTTCGCACACTGTTGCAAACACATTTACCAGACCCTGCAACTCCCATTCATTATCGCTCATCAGAACTGTATCATCAGCAAACAGCAGTACAGGCAGCTTCCACTCATTTCTCTCCCTTATCAGCAATTCACCAACATCCACTGCTCTTCCTTGTATTTCTTTTATTACTCCATCCATATATACAGTAAACAACCACGGGGACATCACACACCCCTGTTTCAACCCAACATACAGGTCAAAGAACTCGCTCTGCTCATTCTCCACACGTACTGCCGCCTTTGCACCCTCATACATGCTCTTTACTGCTTTCAGCAACTTGCCATCTACTCCGTATATTCTAAGTACTTTCCACATGCCTTCTCTATCCTCTCTGTCATAGGCCTTCTCCAAGTCCATAAAGGCAACATACACCTTTTGTTTCTTCTCCAGATATTTCTCCACAACACAATTCAGGGTAAAAATCTGATCTACACATCCTCTTCCCTTCCTAAAACCTCCCTGCTCGTCACCTATCCATTTCTCCGTTCTCACTCTCACTCTCTCAATCACTACCCTACTGTACTGTATTTGAGGGGTACCCAGGCCGAAATTTGAAAAAAGGGCCCAGTTAGGCCTAGAGGATAGATGCTCGTATATGCAAGTGAAAAATAATAACATTTGGTTGAGTAATAACCGAGAAATAGACCTTTTTAATAGCGATCGCCCTAACGACAACAAAAACAACAACAACCCATGAAAATAAATTTATATTTGTAGATCTACAACGCAATGCCAAAGAGTTAATCAAACAAAGAAAAAACACGCTAGAATTACGTGTTGCAAATCAAAGTAAGACAAACCCGAAATTTGTTTATAGTTACATCGGGAAGAAGAAAGTATTGACTTCAACGATTGGTCTGTTAGTCTATGAGAAAGGAGATAACACTAAAGATGAAGCAAAAATTAGTAACGCTCTCAAAATTTTCTTTGCATCAGTTTTTACAACAGAAGACCTTAGTAATATCCCTACAGCATCGCTGGTTTAGATAGATAATTTTGACGTTCTAAGCAGTATCAGCATTACAGAGAGAGAAGCTTTGAAATGTGTAGATGAACTCAAGGTAAATAAATCGACTGAACCTGATACAATGTTGCCTAGATTTCTATAGGAAGCTAAGTATGAGCTCTCCAAACCACTGCCATTGCTCTTCAATAAATCCTTACAGTCTGGGACTATGCCTGATTAGTGGAAGCTCGCCAACGTAACACCGATATTAAAAAAAGGAAGCAAATCCTTAACTAGTAACTATCGTCCAATTAGCTTAACCTCAGTTGTATGTAAAATGCTAGAAACACTCATAAAAGACAAACTCGTAAATCACTTAAATAAAAAAACATACTCAACACGGTTTCGTAACAAACGTTCCTGCTTAACAAACCTCTTAGACTTCTTCCACGATATCCTCAACCAATATGATAAGAGTAAAGCTGTAGATATTATATACCTTGATTTTCAAAAGGCCTTTGGCAAAGTTCCCCACAAACGTTTATTGATAAAACTAAAAGCGTATGGAATACAAGACGGTGCGTTGAAATGGATAGAAAATTGTGACAGAAAGCAAAGAGTAGTCATAAACAGTAAAGCATAAAAATGGATCAATGTGCGTAGCGGGGTACCCCAGGGATTGGTACTGGGGACAGTTCTCTTCCTAATTTACATTAACGACATAGATGAGGGTCTCACCTGTACAATCTCAAAGTGTGCTGACGATACAAAAATTGCAAATAGCGTACTCTCAAATGAACATGTTGAAGATATGCAAAATAATCTAGATAATTTGTCAGATTGGGCTCAAATTTGGTAAATGTGTTTCAATGCGGATAAATGTAAAGCACTCCATATCGGAAACCTAAATGAGAAAGCACCCAGCTTAACCCTTATTTAGCGGCGAGCAACATAAGTCGAGTTAAATAAAGCTGGACTATGTGGCGGCGCTCGACATAGGTCGAGTGGCAATTTCAGCACGTAATGTGGCTGAGAGAGAGAGACAAGTGGTGGCAGGAGACTAGCGAGCGTATGACTGCTCCAGACCACCGCGGCGAACCTACTGACACAAATCTCAGCTCCCTCCTCCCTCTCTCACTCGCTACATACTCAATTATGTACTGAAAGTACCGAATTACCTGCTTTTTGCACTCGCGTTGCACGGTTATTGCAAGAAAACTATCCATCATACAAGGATCGTTATGGTGTCATTCGAAAGCTCTGTTTATGCCCTTTCAGGGATAGGTACTTGTTTTACGTTCTGGGTCTTATTTAGGCATGAAAATGATCACGTAAACAGCCCTATTTTGGCTAAAAACACCCCGCTGTGCGGTACACATAAATAAACCGCATAGGCCGCTCGTAAGGTGTTAAGAGGGTAGACAGAGAAACTGATTTGGGAGTAACAACATCGAGTAACCTTAAACCGAGTCAACAATGTTCAGAAGTTGTTAAGAAGGCAAACAAAATAATTGGCTTTATAGGCAGGTCATTTGAGCAAAAATCCAAAGACGTAATCTTAATTCTTTACAATTTGTTGGCCCGCCCTATCCTGGACTATTGCGCTAAATGCTGGTGTCCTTACTACCAAAAAGATATGGACATTGGACAAGCTAGAATTAGTTCAACGTAGAGTTACTAAAATGTTACCTTGCCTAACCCTCAGCCGAGGGTGACAGTCATATGACGGCAGAGAGAATAGTGGCCACTACTGCGGTGCCTGTCATAATTATGACTCGTGCATTTTTTAGGCCAATATGAGTGATGAGAGAGAGAGCGACCATTGCAATGACAACAGGTGGGCTTGGTCCGCTCGCGACAGTGGTGGGACCCACACTGAGACCTACTGTATCGATCCTCAATCTCTCAAAATATGGATACATTCGGGGAAAATACCTCATTTTGGGGTATTTGCACTTCCAGTTGCACGATCGTTGCACAAGAACCCGTTGTCGTACAAGAATTATTCAGATGTCATTGGGAAGCTCTTTTTTTGTTCTTTTCCGGATATATAATTGTATTAGGCTCTGGCTCTTTCTTATGCATGAAACAGAGCATGGAATGATACTAGTTTTCGGTAAATATGCCCGCCAGGCACTACCATGTTACACCCCCAACCCCCCCCGCGGGTTAGGAACTAAAGAACAACACATACGAGGAGTCTCTTAGAGAATTAAATACATTTCCTTTAACCCAACATAGATCAAGAGGCCACTTAATTCAAGTGTACAAAATCATCAAAGACATCGACAATATGAACTGTAATAAATACTTAACTATCGACCAATCAAACGACATGCGGGGAAATAGTTGCAAAATTATTGGTAAATCTTTTAACTCACATAAGTCTAAGAATTTCTTATTCAATTGAGTTGTCAACTTGTGGAATGGGCTTCCCCGAGATGTCATAGACTGCAGCACCGTTGATTCTTTTAAACTTCGCCTAGACAAACACCTTGCCTTAAATACACGACTGACTGCATTTGTAAATTAATAAAGTATTTTGTTTTTCCCCTAATATATTAATAACAACTGTCCCCTACTAACATCTCCTAATCCTGCCACGGACATTTGTCCCAGGGCAGTCTTCCCTTTCCATATTTCCCTTACCCACTGTAAAATAATGTTTGGACAATTGACCATCAGTGTTTGAGGGGTCGCTGGACTGTTGTTGCTTGATTTCCTTTGTACTCCTTTGTACAAGAACAACAACAACATGAGTGAGCTTTAGAGGTCCTGCTTCGCACGGACCTAACAACAACGACATGAGTGGCGACTAGAGGTCATCACTTCGCACGGACCTAATAAGATGTCCACGAATGTATATTGTAGTAAACATGGTGGAGGTGGTCTCAAAAAGTGATAACAATATTACAGGGTGAGTGACACTTGTTGTAGAAGAATTATTAAGGGTGCCACGATATTACTAGTATAGAAAGTGTTGCCAAAATACAATATATATATGTATATAAACAGTATATACAGTATATATATATATATATATATATATATATATAAATATAATATATATATATATTCTACGCTGCCTGTGAGGTCTCGTTCCAGTCTAGAGGGTGAGACATGTGAAGCACTTTTAGCTGCAACCAGCCCCTGCCATCTTGCCTTTGCAGGATGCATGGGGCTTAGTTGCCCACTCACGGCTGGAAGCGGCCCCATCTATGAAGCTGCCTCGCTCCAGTGCTTCACTGTCTCATCTCCTAGATTTGGACCCTCACTCTGAGAACGCCACCTAATGAACACTGAACTAACTAGGCATTGTCTCCCTGTAGCATATTTTGAATATGGGAATATTCATACAGTGCTATATAATGGGAAACAATGAAGGTATATATTCATACAGTGCTATATAATGGGAAACAATGAAGGTATATATTCATACAGTGCTATATAATGGGAAACAATGAAGGTATATATTCATACAGTGCTATATAATGGGAATATATTCATACAGTGCTATATAATGGGAAACAATGAAGGTATATATTTGGCGTTTTGGTGGGCTTTGTGGTAATTCAGTGATACTAGGTACAGTACAAATTCCATCCCAATAATATCTTCCCATTGACATACCGGGATTCGAACCCGGGTCCATTGGATTATAAGTCAAGTGGCAAGACCACTCCACCACAGCTCCCCTAAAAAAAAAAATATATATATTATATATACCGGTATATATATATATATAAATATATATATATATATATATATATATATATATATATACCGTATATATATACATCTATATATAAAATATATATATATATATATATATATATATATATATATATATATAATTATATACCGTATATATATATATATCGGTATATATATACAGTATATATAATAAGCGTAGTAGGGAAGGTATACAGTAGGGTAGTGATTGAGAGAGTGAGAGTGAGAACGGAGAAATGGATAGGCGACGAGCAGGGAGGTTTTAGGAAGGGAAGAGGATGTGTAGATCAGATTTTTACCCTGAATTGTGTTGTGGAGAAGTATCTGGAGAAGAAACAAAAGGTGTATGTTGCCTTTATGGACTTGGAGAAGGCCTATGACAGAGTGGATAGAGAAGGTTTGTGGAAAGTACTTAGAATATACGGAGTAGAGGGCAAGTTGCTGAAAGCAGTGAAGAGCATGTATGAGGGTGCAAAGGCGGCAGTACATGTGGAGAGTGAGCAGAGCGAGTTCTTTGACCTGAATGTTGGTTTGAAACAGGGGTGTGTGATGTCCCCGTGGTTGTTTACTGTATATATGGATGGAGTTATGAAAGAAATACTATCAAGAGCAGTGGATGTTGGTGTATCGCTGAAAAGGGAGGGATTTGAGTGGAAGCTACCTATACTGCTGTTTGCAGATGATACAGTTCTGATGAGTGATAATGAATGGGAGTTGCAGGGTCTGGTAAATGAGTTTGGAACAGTGTGCGAAAAACGGAATTTGAAGGTAAATACGGGAAGAGCAAGGTTATGGTCTTCGAAAGGGGTGAAGTCACAGAGTGTGAGGTGAAGCTGAACGGTCAGGCTATGGAGATCGTCAACTCTTTTAAGTATCTGGGCAGTGTGTTGAGTAAAGATGGGACTATGGATGAAGAGGTGCGGGAGAGGGTACAACAGGGGAAGAGGGTTGTAGGAACGCTAAAAGCAGTAACAAGAAATAGGGTGGTCAGTATGGAAGTGAAGAAGTCCTTGCATGACAGTGTGGTAATCCCGACACTGACTTACGGAAGCGAAGCATGGACGTTGGTTGAGAGACTCAGACCAAGAGTGAGAGCAGTGGAAATGAATTACTTAAGGAGTGCGTGCGGAGTTACATGGAGGGATAGACAGACTAATGAGGAAGTAAGAAGGAGGTGTGGTGTGGAGGTAGATGTGCTGGAAAGTGTGAAAAGGAACAACTTGAGATGGTTCGGCCATATGGAACGTATGGAAAGCGAGAGAATGACTAAGAAGGTGTACGAGAGCGAGGTGGAGGGACAGAGGGGGAGAGGTAGACCGAATATGAGGTGGAAGGATGGAGTGAGGAACTACATGAACGAAGGCGGTGCTGGTTGGGGGGAGGGGCATCGACTGACTGGGGACAGAGGTGCATGGGGGCGGTTCGTTCGTGGCCACCCCTTCGGGGATCACGGCGTCAGGCAATACATAGATAGATAGATATATAATTATATATATATATTTTTTTTTTTTTTCTATGTGAGTGAGGGAGACAAAAGGCAGAAATACCTGTATTGAGTGCCTCCCCCAGAGTTGAAAGAGTGACAGGGCCAAAATCAAGGGACGTTCGAGCCAGAATGCCTGGACACACAGAGTTTGAAGCAAGTTAAGTCATAGGAAGAGGGAAAGGCTGATTCTGGGAGAGAGTTCAAGAGGTCAGCAGTTGAATAGAAGAAAGTCTGAGAATAACGTTTCATTCTTGGGTTGAAGAGTTGCACAGAGTAGGGGTGGGATTGTGTTGCAAGATGGGTACTGCTAACTCTACGTAGAGGAGGTGGTACACACTGGGAAAGCTCTGAGGAACATTGATTATTATAATAGTGTGACGCATGTCCAGTGTGAGCATGCTGTACAGAACGCCTAGTCATGCCCCACTCTCGCTAGGATCGTCAGGGCAGGAACTTTGGCTGTAGTCTATGTAGAGTTTCCTAACTTAGTTCATGTGAGCCGTTGTACTATAAGTAATATGAATATGTATTTTGTTTTCATCTGAGTCAACGAGTTCTATTTTATATCATTAGTTATAAGTATTGTGTGTAAAACTTATTAGTAATGATGGGAGAAGCGGCAGCCACAGTTGGGGGTCAGTGGGTGCGCCATGCGGGAGGTGGGCCTAACTCACTAGCACTCCCCCCCCCTCCCCCCTCCCCTCAGTGCTAGGAAAGCCTTTGTCTATCCCAGAGGAGAGAGAGAAATTACGTAATGATTGTCAGTGGGCGGTCCTTAGTAGTTCACGTTGGGCTCACTAGAGGGCCGAGTATAAAAAGGGAAGTCTAGCCATTTTTTGATCAGAACTCATTAGGCAGAGCGACTTCTCATTTCCCTTGCTAACTATATATATTCTTCTGACTGATGTGAACTTTCTCTACTACCTTACATTCTTATCTCCTCTTTTCCCTACCCTTTTTAACTTCCATGGTCCCGTTGGTGCAGAGCTAGTCAGCCAACGTATTATCGCTTGAGTTCTCATGAGATACATGCCTATTAGATAGCCTATTTTGGAAGGGTTAACTTAGAATAGGATTGATTTATGTTTGTTGCACTTGTCTATGCATTTCCCTGTGTATTATTATTATTATTCCTGTTTTCTGCTAGTCTAGGTAATGCTAGACTGGGGTAAGGCTTTTCTGTGTTACGAGTTGTTGTTTGATGCAGTGGTTAAGCGATAAACCTGCATACTCGTTTCGGTTCAGTGAAGCCTAGGTTGTCTTCGCGGCTGACTGTGTTGAGTTAATAATTTACAGTGCGTGAGGGCAAGAGCCTAACCACCCTGTATTTTATTAACAGCTTGTTTTTACTTTGTCAAGGAGCCGGGAGAAAACCAGATACAAGGGATCTGGATTTCTCAAAGTGCACTTGTTAGTGTTAACGTAATACTTTAAACAGTTGTGAGGACTTCGCTAGGCTACGAGCCGTTTTTGCTCAGTCACTGCTACCTTTTGCCCACAGTACCCCAGCTAGACTTTACTCGATTAGTAGATACAGAATAGTATTGAAGCTTTCCTTATGTATGATATTGGTTATGCACTATTGATTTCATGTGTTGCAAGCTTGGCTACTTTAGTGATTAGTGGCCCACGAGCACAATCCGAGTAGGCTATTTCCGTTGCATTTGCGGAGTACTTCTTTTTAATGTTTGCCATTTACTATTGCATATTCTTTTAATTATTCTTATGCCAATTTAAACCTTTAATAGTATTTAATTGCCAGTGTTTTTCTTATTGAATTACTGTTCAAAATCCGATACGTACTTCTTACGAGCATCCGAGAAGCATCTAACTTTTTTCAGAAGATTCCTTGCTCGATGCTTAAGGACTATTAATTAACGTAACGTAATAGTGCCGATCCGAAGTAGAGGGTGGAGGACTTCTTAAGTTCTTAGTCAAGGGTGGATTACTTCGGCTTCGGCCAACACTATTCTTTGGTGTTGTTGTTTCTTACTTCTTTGTTTGATTGTTAACCAGACTAGAGAATTCCTGTCTCTTTATTAGTCTGTTGTTGAACACTAGTACCGAGTTCTTGTATACCCCGTTATAGCAGATTGAACTCTGGAGGGTATTGGTGTTTTTTGTTCGGCTGGCAGTACTCAGGGGATGGGATCGTGTGTTTCCGTTGTGGCAGCGAGCCGTATTCGAGTCCTGATTGAGAGCCCTTGTGTACCCGAGTGCCAGGTCGTAACAAATGGCGACCTTGCTTAGGATTTTGTGAACAGTATAAATTTTTGCAGAGTTGTACAACATTTGTTTGTTTGTATTTTAGCGTGCATATTGAAGAATATTTTTTTTTGTATGGCAATTAGTAAAGCATTTAAGAGACTCCAGTTAATTTAGTAATTAGTGCTTGCATAGGAAGTTTAACACTTTTGTCTCGAGAATTTGTTTGTGGACTTCAGTATGTCGTGCATTAGCACTGACGATGAGCGAGAGATGCCATTTGAAGGTGTGCCGTTAGTAACCAGTGAGGAGGATGCTAGAGTTTTTGTGAGTAAGCGGTACCACGTGACGGAGGAGAGGCTGACTGGGGTGGATGTTTGTGGCTTGCACCTGATAGCCAAGGTTTTGGGCATTTCCAATGTAGTAGGGATGTCCAAGGGGGAGCTGATTTCCTGGGTGTTGCGTGGGCGACATGGGGTTTCGGAGGAGAGGGCGTTTGGGGGGGTTCCTCCCCAGATCCCCTCTCACTCGACTTCCACAGTGCCGTCCACTCAGTTACCGGAGGTTAGCACTCTCCCACAGAGGGATGAGAATTGGCAGATTGGAGTGCCCTCGGGTGGTGCACATGGTGGTTCCCCAGTTTTTGCCCCCCCTCCTTCAGTAGTGGCAGCTCCCTCTTCCTGCCTGTCTCCAGATATGGTATTTAGACTTGAGCTTGCTAAGATTGAGGCTAGGAAGCAGGAGATTGAGGCTAGGAAGCAGGAGGATGAGACCAGGAGGCAGGAGAATGAGACCAGGAGGCAGGAGGATGAGACGAGGAGGCATGAGATTGAGGTTAGGAGGCATGAGGCTGAGCTTAGGTACGACTCGGAGAAATATTGTGCTAAATTAGATTTAGATAAGTCTCGTGCAGAGTCGACAGGGACTTGGATGGGCCGTGAGGGCCAAGTAAGAGAACAGTCCTTGGCCCAATTAGTCAAATTGGTGCCGGTATTTAATGAAACTGAAGTCACAGAATTTTTTAATCGTTTTGAGAAGAAATGTAGGTAGCATAATTGGCCTGAAGAGAAGTGGACAGCTCTAGTCTCCTCAAGACTTACGCGTAAGGGTCTGAAGGCTTATGATGCACTGCCTTTAGAGTCTTGCATTGACTACCCAGAATTGAAGAGAGCTGTCCTACGGGCATACGAGTTGCAACCGGAAACATATCGATTGAAGTTTCGGGGTGTTACAAAGACTAGGGAGGCGACCTTTCTTGAACATGCCCGGGACTTAAAAGATGCACTTAAAAACTGGACACGTTCTGAGAAAGCTGAGACGGCCGAACAGTTGACTGAGCTGTTTCTGCTCGAGCAGTTTTATAAGTGTACTGGTGCAGAAATGACTTTAACTATTAAAGAAAAGAACCCAAAAACTCTACAGGAGGCAGCTGAGATGGCTGACCTCCGGCTATCACTAATTCGTGGGTGCGGGTCTGCCCAGCGTAGTGAGGCAGGTAACAAGGGGCGTGACGCCCCACCCCCCCGAGTTAGTGATATACCTTATGCAAACAAGTACAAGAGCCATGATACCAAGACTGACCACAAGACTAGCACCGTCCCATTTAAGAAGGGGCCGGGCCCTTCCCAGTACCAAGGGAAGCCCAAAGGGGAGTTGGAGTGTTATCATTGTCATAAAAAGGGGCACTTTGCAAGAGTCTGTCCTAGCAAACCACCTACAGCAGCTGTGTCTTTGGCCTGCAACATTGGTGTGTCTCCGAAGTCATCTGAGTTTGCCTGGGGCAGTTCGTCAGAGGCTGAGGCACAGCCAATGCAGAAGCACCTGGGAGGCTCGAACCCTGCTCAGGATGTTTTTTGCGACCATAGAGGGCGGGGTTGCGTGATGTGGGCGGGGCGCAAGCATGGAGTAGAGGTCTTGCGTGATACAGGTGCTTCCCAGACTCTGATGAAAAACTTGACTGGCTACCCTATAAACGCGGCTCGGGTGGTAGTGGTGCAGGGTATTAATGCAACTCGGTCATACCCGCTGCTGCGGTTGGAGTTGGAGGTGGATGGTGTGGCACGTGAATTGGATGTCGGGATTGTGGAGAAACTGCCAGTGGAGGGCGTCGACCTTCTTCTCGGCAACGACTTTGCAATGCCCGCTTCTGAGGTTCTACCCTTAGTCGTTGCCGAGAGGCCGGCCGACGTGAGTAGGGAAGAGCAAGAGTGGGTCGAGCGGTGCCAGACACAACCCATGGCGTGTGTTGTCACCCGAGCTCGGGCAGCTAAAGTGTCACAGCCTAGTCCTCCGTCTTCAGACCAGCGGAGGAACGATCAACAGGAGGAGGCTAAAGCTGGAGTTGGTTTTAAGAGTTTTGACTCGGCGGCTCTCCTGGGTGATTCAGTATTAGCACCATTACTTAATTCTGGAGTAGCCCCTGGGCCTGTCATCGAGAGTGACGAGGCTGGGCATGACGAGTCTCCACGACAGCAACGTTATGTACATCGAGAGAGACAGAGGGAGCAGCCCAGTATCGGGGAAGGTCATGCATTGCTCCGGGAGCAGTTAGATCGCTTGGCACCCTCAGATATACGTCGGTTGCAACTAGAGGACCCTGAGCTCCAAACGTGTGCTAATGGAGCTGTAGAGCTCGACGAGGACGGCGATGCACAGCCAGGGGATTTTTTTTATTTAGAAGGCATCCTTTATAGGCGTTTTCAAGACCCTAAACGTAGTTGGCAAAAGGGGTCCGGAGTAGTGGACCAGTTGGTGGTGCCACGGGAGTGCAGGGATAGCCTACTGAGGTTGGCGCATGACACACCACTGGCAGGACATCTAGGGGTGAGAAAAACGGTGGCGGCTTTGGGGAAATTGTTTTGGTGGCCGGGGATGAAGTCTCATGTGCAGTCATGGATAAACTCCTGTGATATTTGTCAACGTGTCGGGAAACCGAACCAAGTTATTCCTAAGGCTCCGTTACACCCTATTCCTGTGATTGGGCCACCCTTTAGTAAAATTATTGTTGACATGGTTGGTCCACTCCCTCCCACTAAGGCGGGAAATAAATTTTTGTTAACCATAATGGATGTTGCCACTAGATACCCCGATGCATACCCTATGAAAAATGGAATGGCTAAGACGGTAGTCAGTAACTTGTTGTGGTACTTCTCAAGGTACGGGTACCCGGAGGAGATTCAGTCTGATCAGGGATCTAATTTCACCTCCAACATGTTCAAGCAAACAATGCAACAGCATGGGATACGAGCAGTAATATCGTCAGCGTATCACCCTGAGAGTCAAGGGGTGCTTGAGCGGTGGCATGCTACACTTAAAAGCATGCTCAGGTGTTATTGTGCTGACAACGGTATGGATTGGGATCTTGGATTGCCTTATGTGCTGTTTGCTGCTCGGGAGGTACCTGGTGAGAGCCTGGGATTTAGTCCAAACGAGCTGATTTTTGGACACCGTGTCAGGGGCCCCCTTAACATGCTGATGGAAATTTGGGAGGGGACTGTGCAGCCTTGTCCATTATTAAAGTATGTGCTTGAAAGCCGTGAGCGCATGCTTAAGAGTCTGGAGATGGCAGGTAGAAATTTGACAGAATCACAAGCTTTGATGAAGGACAGGTATGATCGCAAAGTGAGGCTCCGGAAGTTCACTGTAGGACAAGAGGTATTAATTTTGTTGCCTTTGGTTGGTAACCCCCTCTCTGCGAAGTACACTGGACCTTATAAAATTGTAGAAAAAATTTCAGACTTAGATTACCTTGTTGCCACTCCAGACAGGAGGAAAAAGAACCAGTTATGTCACGTGAACCTTATTAAAGAGTATGTGAGGCGCCCCTCTGAGCCTCTCACTGTCCCTGTGTTGGCTTGTTGCGGCCGTGGTGGAGAAGGAGAGGGGGACAGTCAAGCTTCAGAGGAGGATAGCTGGGATCAACATGTTTCAGCGGATCAGTGGGCGGGGAACTCGAGCCTAAGGGCTGACGAGGCTATAGCTCATTTGCCTGAGCCGCAGTTTGATGCTATCCGTCAGTTGTTCGGTTCATACCCCACTGTATTTGCTGAACACCCAGGCCTCACTACTCAGGCTATGCATGATGTTGATGTGGGGGACCATCTACCCTTTAAGTCAATCCCGTACCGTGTGCCCCCCATAAAACTACCAGCTCTGAGGGATGAGTTGGAGTATATGCTCGGTAGAGGGTTGATAGAGAAAGGCACAGTTAAGTGGACTTCCCCTGTAACACTGCAGCCTAAGCCAGATGGCAAGGTACGCTTTTGTATTGATTTCCGTAGGTTAAACGGTTTGACTCCAACTAACCCATATCCTCTTCCTCGGGTTGATGATAGTGTTGACAAAATTGGTAATGCTCGTTTTTTGTCTAAAGTAGATTTAGTAAAAGGTTACTGGCAAGTACCTTTGTCCGAGTGTGCTAAAGAGGTATGTGGTTTTGATGTGGACGGGAGTACCTACCGGTGCAATGTTATGCCTTACGGACTTAAGAATGCACCAGCAACGTTTCAGAACCTGATGAATGAAATTGTAAAGGACATTCCAAATTGCACCGTATATTTGGACGATGTAATCATTTATGATGACGACTTTGAGAGCCATTGTGAGCACCTTGAGACCTTGTTCCGGAAACTTAGTGAAGCAGGTCTGGTAGTAAATTTGGCAAAGTGTGACTTCGTAAAAGCCACTGTGCAGTACCTTGGGTTTGTAGTGGGAAGGGGACAGGTGTGCCCTCCTCAGAACAAGGTACAGGCTATCAATAAATTTCCGCACCCAACAACCAAGAAGCAGATTATGAGATTCTTGGGTATGATAGGCTACTACAGACGCTTCATAAAAGGTTACTCAACGGTGTTGGCACCTCTCACAGATTTGTTATCTAAAGACAAAAAGTTTTTGTGGGCACCTGAGTGTGAAAAGGCTTTCACTTTGGTGAAACATTTGCTATGTACTCACCCGATACTCAGGGCCCCAGACTTTAACAGGCCTTTTCAGCTGGCAACAGATGCTAGTGGTGTAGGGGCTGGTGCCGTCTTGCTACAGACAGACAATGAAGGTGTGGAACACCCAGTAAGTTTCTTTTCTAAGAAGTTCAATGCTGCACAAAAGAACTATTCTACAATAGAAAAGGAATTACTGGCGATTGTGCTGTCGCTCAGGCACTTCGAGGTGTATGTTCCAGCCTATGGCCCAGTCGTGGTTATCTACACTGATCATCACCCTTTGAGATTCCTGAATCAATTTCACAATCGCAATAAGAGACTGACCAGGTGGTCTTTGATGTTGCAGGAGTATAACCTGGACATCCGTCATATTGCTGGATGTGACAATGTGATCGCGGATTGTTTATCAAGGGTGGATGATCAGTCGTAGGCTATCACAGGTGTGTGGGTTTGAGTGGAGGAAAATAGGCTGCCCTTATAGTGCAGCCGGGAAAAACATGTTAAAATATAAAAATCATATAAAAAACTCTTTCTTTTGATATAGGTAATCGTATAAGTTTGTCATAGCCTATAGAGTTTGAGTAGTCCACGAACTATCAAACGGCTGAGCTGCTGTAAGCTCGCTCTGGGAGCATGATATTGTGTCTTTTTGCTATTCTTGGGAGGAGTTATAAAATGTGAATTTTTGGTTAATAATAAGATGTGTTTTGGTGATAAACTCAGCTTTGTTTTAGTGCCATGCGGTCGCTGGGCGTGAGGGGCTTGATGGGGTTCTGTGTTTGTCAGATTTTAGCTCAGGGTTGAGCAAGTAAAATCTTGGGGGAGGTGTGACGCATGTCCAGTGTGAGCATGCTGTACAGAACGCCTAGTCATGCCCCACTCTCGCTAGGATCGTCAGGGCAGGAACTTTGGCTGTAGTCTATGTAGAGTTTCCTAACTTAGTTCATGTGAGCCGTTGTACTATAAGTAATTTGAATATGTATTTTGTTTTCATCTGAGTCAACGAGTTCTATTTTATATCATTAGTTATAAGTATTGTGTGTAAAACTTATTTGTAATGATGGGAGAAGCGGCAGCCACAGTTGGGGGTCAGTGGGTGCGCCATGCGGGAGGTGGGCCTACCTCACTAGCATTCCCCCCCCTCCCCTCAGTGCTAGGAAAGCCTTTGTCTATCCCAGAGGAGAGAGAGAAATTACGTAATGATTGTCAGTGGGCGGTCCTTAGTAGTTCACGTTGGGCTCACTAGAGGGCCGAGTATAAAAAGGGAAGTCTAGCCATTTTTTGATCAGAACTCATTAGGCAGAGCGACTTCTCATTTCCCTTGCTAACTATATATATTCTTCTGACTGATGTGAACTTTCTCTACTACCTTACATTCTTATCTCCTCTTTTCCCTACCCTTTTTAACTTCCATGGTCCCGTTGGTGCAGAGCTAGTCAGCCAACGTATTATCGCTTGAGTTCTCATGAGATACATGCCTATTAGATAGCCTATTTTGGAAGGGTTAACTTAGAATAGGATTGATTTATGTTTGTTGCACTTGTCTATGCATTTCCCTGTGTGTTATTATTATTATTCCTGTTTTCTGCTAGTCTAGGGAATGCTAGACTGGGGTAAGGCTTTTCTGTGTTACGAGTTGTTGTTTGATGCAGTGGTTAAGCGATAAACCTGCATACTCGTTTCGGTTCAGTGAAGCCTAGGTTGTCTTCGCGGCTGACTGTGTTGAGTTAATAATTTACAGTGCGTGAGGGCAAGAGCCTAACCACCCTGTATTTTATTAACAGCTTGTTTTTACTTTGTCAAGGAGCCGGGAGAAAACCAGATACAAGGGATCTGGATTTCTCAAAGTGCACTTGTTAGTGTTAACGTAATACTTTAAACAGTTGTGAGGACTTCGCTAGGCTACGAGCAGTTTTTGCTCAGTCACTGCTACCTTTTGCCCACAGTACCCCAGCTAGACTTTACTCGATTAGTAGATACAGAATAGTATTGAAGCTTTCCTTATGTATGATATTGTTTATGCACTACTGATTTCATGTGTTGCAAGCTTGGCTACTTTAGTGATTAGTGGCCCACGAGCACAATCCGAGTAGGCTATTGCCGTTGCATTTGCGGAGTACTTCTTTTTAATGTTTGCCATTTACTATTGCATATTCTTTTAATTATTCTTATGCCAATTTAAACCTTTAATAGTATTTAATTGCCAGTGTTTTTCTTATTGAATTACTGTTCAAAATCCGATACGTACTTCTTACGAGCATCCAAGAAGCATCTAACTTTTTTCAGAAGATTCCTTGCTCGATGCTTAAGGACTATTAATTAACGTAACGTAATAGTGCCGATCCGAAGTAGAGGGTGGAGGACTTCTTAAGTTCTTAGTCAAGGGTGGATTACTTCGGCTTCGGCCAACACTATTCTTTGGTGTTGTTGTTTCTTACTTCTTTGTTTGATTGTTGACCAGACTAGAGAATTCCTGTCTCTTTATTAGTCTGTTGTTGAACACTAGTACCGAGTTCTTGTATACCCCGTTATAGCAGATTGAACTCAGGAGGGTATTGGTGTTTTTTGTTCGGCTGGCAGTACTCAGGGGTTGGGATCGTGTGTTTCCGTTGTGGCAGCGAGCCGTATTCGAGTCCTGATTGAGAGCCCTTGTGTACCCGAGTGCCAGGTCGTAACAAATGGCGACCTTGCCAGGATGTTTTTTGCGACCATAGAGGGCGGGGTTGCGTGATGTGGGCGGGGCGCAAGCATGGAGTCCGTCATATTGCTGGATGTGACAATGTGATCGCGGATTGTTTATCAAGGGTGGATGATCAGTCGTAGGCTATCACAGGTGTGTGGGTTTGAGTGGAGGAAAATAGGCTGCCCTTATAGTGCAGCCGGGAAAAACATATTAAAATATAAAAATCATATAAAAAACTCTTTCTTTTGATATAGGTAATCGTATAAGTTTATCATAGCCTATAGAGTTTGAGTAGTCCACGAACTATCAAACGGCTGAGCTGCTGTAAGCTCGCTCTGGGAGCATGATATTGTGTCTTTTTGCTATTCTTGGGAGGAGTTATAAAATGTGAATTTTTGGTTAATAATAAGATGTGTTTTGGTGATAAACTCAGCTTTGTTTTAGTGCCATGCGGTCGCTGGGCGTGAGGGGCTTGATGGGGTTCTGTGTTTGTCAGATTTTAGCTCAGGGTTGAGCAAGTAAAATCTTGGGGGAGGTGTGACGCATGTCCAGTGTGAGCATGCTGTACAGAACGCCTAGTCATGCCCCACTCTCGCTAGGATCGTCAGGGCAGGAACTTTGGCTGTAGTCTATGTAGAGTTTCCTAACTTAGTTCATGTGAGCCGTTGTACTATAAGTAATATGAATATGTATTTTGTTTTCATCTGAGTCAACGAGTTCTATTTTATATCATTAGTTATAAGAATTGTGTGTAAAACTTATTTGTAATGATGGGAGAAGCGGCAGCCACAGTTGGGGGTCAGTGGGTGCGCCATGCGGGAGGTGGGCCTAACTCACTAGCACTCCCCCCCCCTCCCCCCTCCCCTCAGTGCTAGGAAAGCCTTTGTCTATCCCAGAGGAGAGAGAGAAATTACGTAATGATTGTCAGTGGGCGGTCCTTAGTAGTTCACGTTGGGCTCACTAGAGGGCCGAGTATAAAAAGGGAAGTCTAGCCATTTTTTGATCAGAACTCATTAGGCAGAGCGACTTCTCATTTCCCTTGCTAACTATATATATTCTTCTGACTGATGTGAACTTTCTCTACTACCTTACATTCTTATCTCCTCTTTTCCCTACCCTTTTTAACTTCCATGGTCCCGTTGGTGCAGAGCTAGTCAGCCAACGTATTATCGCTTGAGTTCTCATGAGATACATGCCTATTAGATAGCCTATTTTGGAAAGGTTAACTTAGAATAGGATTGATTTATGTTTGTTGCACTTGTCTATGCATTTCCCTGTGTATTATTATTATTATTCCTGTTTTCTGCTAGTCTAGGTAATGCTAGACTGGGGTAAGGCTTTTCTGTGTTACGAGTTGTTGTTTGATGCAGTGGTTAAGCGATAAACCTGCATACTCGTTTCGGTTCAGTGAAGCCTAGGTTGTCTTCGCGGCTGACTGTGTTGAGTTAATAATTTACAGTGCGTGAGGGCAAGAGCCTAACCACCCTGTATTTTATTAACAGCTTGTTTTTACTTTGTCAAGGAGCCGGGAGAAAACCAGATACAAGGGATCTGGATTTCTCAAAGTGCACTTGTTAGTGTTAACGTAATACTTTAAACAGTTGTGAGGACTTCGCTAGGCTACGAGCCGTTTTTGCTCAGTCACTGCTACCTTTTGCCCACAGTACCCTAGCTAGACTTTACTCGATTAGTAGATACAGAATAGTATTGAAGCTTTCCTTATGTATGATATTGGTTATGCACTATTGATTTCATGTGTTGCAAGCTTGGCTACTTTAGTGATTAGTGGCCCACGAGCACAATCCGAGTAGGCTATTGCCGTTGCATTTGCGGAGTACTTCTTTTTAATGTTTGCCATTTACTATTGCATATTCTTTTAATTATTCTTATGCCAATTTAAACCTTTAATAGTATTTAATTGCCAGTGTTTTTCTTATTGAATTACTGTTCAAAATCCGATACGTACTTCTTACGAGCATCCGAGAAGCATCTAACTTTTTTCAGAAGATTCCTTGCTCAATGCTTAAGGACTATTAATTAACGTAACGTAATAGTGCCAATCCGAAGTAGAGGGTGGAGGACTTCTTAAGTTCTTAGTCAAGGGTGGATTACTTCGGCTTCGGCCAACACTATTCTTTGGTGTTGTTGTTTCTTACTTCTTTGTTTGATTGTTGACCAGACTAGAGAATTCCTGTCTCTTTATTAGTCTGTTGTTGAACACTAGTACCGAGTTCTTGTATACCCCGTTATAGCAGATTGAACTCTGGAGGGTATTGGTGTTTTTTGTTCGGCTGGCAGTACTCAGGGGATGGGATCGTGTGTTTCCGTTGTGGCAGCGAGCCGTATTCGAGTCCTGATTGAGAGCCCTTGTGTACCCGAGTGCCAGGTCGTAACAAATGGCGACCTTGCCAGGATGTTTTTTGCGACCATAGAGGGCGGGGTTGCGTGATGTGGGCGGGGCGCAAGCATGGAGTCCGTCATATTGCTGGATGTGACAATGTGATCGCGGATTGTTTATCAAGGGTGGATGATCAGTCGTAGGCTATCACAGGTGTGTGGGTTTGAGTGGAGGAAAATAGGCTGCCCTTATAGTGCAGCCGGGAAAACATATTAAAATATAAAAATCATATAAAAAACTCTTTCTTTTGATATAGGTAATCGTATAAGTTTATCATAGCCTATAGAGTTTGAGTAGTCCACGAACTATCAAACGGCTGAGCTGCTGTAAGCTCGCTCTGGGAGCATGATATTGTGTCTTTTTGCTATTGTTGGGAGGAGTTATGAAATGTGAATTTTTGGTTAATAATAAGATGTGTTTTGGTGATAAACTCAGCTTTGTTTTAGTGCCATGCGGTCGCTGGGCGTGAGGGGCTTGATGGGGTTCTGTGTTTGTCAGATTTTAGCTCAGGGTTGAGCAAGTAAAATCTTGGGGGAGGTGTGACGCATGTCCAGTGTGAGCATGCTGTACAGAACGCCTAGTCATGCCCCACTCTCGCTAGGATCGTCAGGGCAGGAACTTTGGCTGTAGTCTATGTAGAGTTTCCTAACTTAGTTCATGTGAGCCGTTGTACTATAAGTAATATGAATATGTATTTTGTTTTCATCTGAGTCAACGAGTTCTATTTTATATCATTAGTTATAAGTATTGTGTGTAAAACTTATTTGTAATGATGGGAGAAGCGGCAGCCACAGTTGGGGGTCAGTGGGTGCGCCATGCGGGAGGTGGGCCTAACTCACTAGCACACCCCCCCCCCCCCCCTCCCCTCAGTGCTAGGAAAGCCTTTGTCTATCCCAGAGGAGAGAGAGAAATTACGTAATGATTGTCAGTGGGCGGTCCTTAGTAGTTCACGTTGGGCTCACTAGAGGGCCGAGTATAAAAAGGGAAGTCTAGCCATTTTTTGATCAGAACTCATTAGGCAGAGCGACTTCTCATTTCCCTTGCTAACTATATATATTCTTCTGACTGATGTGAACTTTCTCTACTACCTTACATTCTTATCTCCTCTTTTCCCTACCCTTTTTAACTTCCATGGTCCCGTTGGTGCAGAGCTAGTCAGCCAACGTATTATCGCTTGAGTTCTCATGAGATACATGCCTATTAGATAGCCTATTTTGGAAAGGTTAACTTAGAATAGGATTGATTTATGTTTGTTGCACTTGTCTATGCATTTCCCTGTGTATTATTATTATTATTCCTGTTTTCTGCTAGTCTAGGTAATGCTAGACTGGGGTAAGTCTTTTCTGTGTTACGAGTTGTTGTTTGATGCAGTGGTTAAGCGATAAACCTGCATACTCGTTTCGGTTCAGTGAAGCCTAGGTTGTCTTCGCGGCTGACTGTGTTGAGTTAATAATTTACAGTGCGTGAGGGCAAGAGCCTAACCACCCTGTATTTTATTAACCCTTATTTAGCGGGGTCGGACTTAAGTCCGATACGAGAAAATTGGACTAAATGGCGGGGTCGGACTTAAGTCCGTGGGCGTATTCCCGCCCTAATTTAGGTGGAAAGCGAAACTTGGTGGTCAGGCGGTGTACTACAAGGGCCCACCCACACATCCCCACTGTGTGACCGTGACTAAGTGACCCTCAAGCAGCCATAATGGAAGGTCAAGATTTGCCCGTGTTCGATTCGGTGGCCGCCATCCCTAGTGCGTCGCGCCAGCCTACTAACCACGCCCGGCTTACCACCCAGGAACTAGATAACATGCTGACCTCTTCATAACTTTCTAATAAGTTGTTGGATGAAACCGTCGAAGGTCTGGGTGAGAGTTTTGGTAGTGTGGATGACTCTGAAGACGAAAATAACCCGATCATAGGCTTTCACCCCAAGCATAATTTGCGTGGGGTGGATGTTGTGGTTGATATTGGACAGACCCTTGAGCAAATTGGAGACGTTCCTGACGAATAACATACTGGTGTGGGTGTTGGTAAGTACAATTTATATTTTATAATTGCTTGAAAATGTGATTGCAAGCATTTTATCACCTTACGAGCGGCTGGTGGAGTATATTTCACTGTGCCGCCCAGCGGGGTTTTTTTTTTACCCTAAATGGGGTTGTTCCGTGCTCTTTTTCATGCATAAACAAGACCCAGAGCGTAATACAAGTATGTATCCTGAAAGTGCGTAAATTGAGCTTTCCAATGACACCCGAACCATCCTTTTACGATCACTGGTTGTCTTTCAACGATCGTAAAACACGAGTGAAAAACCCTAAAATACGGTAATTTCCTTATATAATTCCCTGTGTGGCGAGCGGTCTGAGGTAATTTATGCTCCTAATCACCGCTCCGCTCTCTCTCAGAGCACATTACGTCCTCAAAATTGCACTCTACAAGAAATTTCCTTTGCATTTTATAGCGTATTATTTGCAGGCGTTCGGTAAATTTACGGTAATACAAACAACGAAAGATTGAATATTTGTGCTTGGCATTATATGATTGTGGGGAACAGATGTAGGCCTACCGTATATATTATGTTTTCATATATATGATACATGTGTAACATTTTTATATTATCACGACTCTCTCTCTCTCTCTCTCTCTCTGTCTCACTCTCTTCGTTTGTACTCTTTTGTACTCTCTTTGTCTGATGTAGGCCAGGGCACGCCCCTAACTAATCTCTTCCCTCCCAGGGGAAATCACACCTAGCAGATGTTTTTGACATCCCCTCTCTCTCTGTCTGTCTCTTCATCTCTGGGTCTACCTATACTGCATGTGACATTGAAATTGCTTGAGAGTTTGATTGCAAGCATTTTATAGCGTATTATTTGCAGGCGTTCGGTAAATTTCTCACGATAACCAGGGTGTATGGTACATTTCTCACGATAATACAAGCAACAACGAAGCTTGGCGTAGATTGTGGTCTACAATATACCTTTTTATAATTGCATGTGACCTTGTAATTGCTTGAAAGTTTGATTGCAAGCATTTTATAGCGTATTATTTGCAGGCGTTCGGTAAATTTCTCACGATAACCAGGGTGTATGGTACATTTCTCACGATAATACAAGCAACAACGAAGCTTGGCGTAGATTGTGGTCTACAATATACCTTTTTATAATTGCATGTGACCTTGTAATTGCTTGAAAGTTTGATTGCAAGCATTTTATAGCGTATTATTTTCAGGCATTCAATAAATTTGATAAATATATCAAAATAAGTCCTGTGGGACTATGAAATAGCTATTATTGGACAAGGAAAATATTTTGTTCATCCCTCCACTGGAACATCAACAACAATGTCAACAACGTATCGCCGTCGGCAATCGTAAGATTCAGAGTCGTAAAGATTCCAGGACGAGCTCAATAGAAAATGAATGAATGAAATGAATGAGTGTGCAGTACTGCCAATACGTATAGCGACTTCCGCTAGATCTAGAGACCTTTACTTCGATCTAGCAGCAATGACTTACACTAGCGGTTTTGTTTTGAAATTTCAGAACAATTTCGAAGTGATATTATATGGATTTTGCCAATTCATATTTCTAGTGGTATTTATCATGTCTTACATCTAACAATATATGCTAGCGGATTTAACTTCAATTGGTAACCCTCCCGCTCGAGTCGGCTCCAAGAAAATCGATAATGGTGGCACTTTAGTAAACAGGTGATAAACAAACCCGCATGCGGATCGGTTTGGTGTATCGGTATTATGGTAAGTTGGCTACCTACTATTGTTTATACGATATAGTAAGTAATGATAAGTAAATTATTATATATTATATATAAAACAAAAACAAAATGCCTGCAAAGCAAGCGAAACAGAGAGAGAGAGAATGCAGAAACTGAACTGAAGAAAGAGTGAAAAAGATATAATAATACAGAAATATTACAAGCAAATAAATGAAATAGAGGGATTAGTTAGAGAAAATAATAATGAGAAATACATATTACGGATGAGGAAGAGGGAAAGCGACAGAGCCAGAGAGAGAGAGAGAGAGACAGGAGGAGTGGGAGAGATTAGAGAAAATAGAGAGATTGCAAGCATTTTATAGCGTATTATTTGCAGGCGTTCAGTAAATTTCTTATGGTAATACAAACAATGAAAGATTGAATATTTGTGCTTGGCATTATAACAGATGTAGGCCTACCGTATATATTATTTTTTCATATATATATGATACATAATTATGTAACATTGTTATATTATCACGACACTCTCTCTCTCTCTTGTCTCTTCCTCTCTGGGTTTACCTATTGCCTACATTTATAATTGCATGTGACCTTGAAATTGCTTGAGAGTTTGATTGCAAGCATTTTATAGCGTATTATTTGCAGGCGTTCAGTAAATTTCTTACGGTAATACAAACAACCAAACAACGAAAGATTGAATATTTGTGCTGCACATCCCTCATACGAAATACCATTCCCACCGTATAGAGAGAATACAGAAACTGAACTGAAGAAAGAATGAAAAAGATATAATAATACAGAAATATTACAAGCAAATAAATGAAATAGAGGGATTAGTTAGAGAAAATAATAATGAGAAATACATATACGGATGAGGAAGAGAGAAAGGGAGAGAGAAAGAAAGAAAGAGAGTGAGAGAGCGAGAGAGAAAGAGAGAGAATACAGAAATAAGGAGAAATAAGAGAAAAATAAGACCGATTACCAAAGGAATAGTAGACGCGCGAGAGGCCGAAGTCAGGCCAAAGCGAACGCAACCGAACGCGCCTGGGAAATAGACCAAAAAGTACCTCCTCTTCCTCACCTCTTCCCACCCTCCACACTCATTCATAACATCCATTCATAGACTTATATGGGGAGACAAAGAGTTGCTCTTTCCAAAAATGATCGTTTCGTTCGCATTGGAGCCATAGTAACGGCGCTAGGGCGAGTGAAATTGAGCGCATATTTCGGGATTATGCCCGCTGAGCGGTACAGTGTAAAATACCTTACCACCCGCTAAATAAGGGTTAAGAGCTTTGCTGGCGTTGCCCAGTAAAACCTCTTAAGATCTTTCTCGCCGTTCCCGGGTTAATAATAGAGAAAAGCCAGAAGAAATGTAAAATAATGATCATGGCCACAAAAAATCTGTCTAAAATATAAGTTTTCTATTATTAAATAAAGGATAACATAACCTATGTATTCCCATGTACTTTATATTTTTAAGACCATTATTAACCACACAATAATTAAAAAAACAGATTTCACATGTTCTTATTATTTCGAAAAGCAATAATCATGTACCAAATTAAAAACGAAATATTACCTGCCTGAAATAATTGTTAGTCAGTCCAAATTGTGGAATACTTTGACTGCGCTTTCGAGCAAGGTTTATCGTATATACCATATTGGATGATACTTCTGTAGCAGGAGGTATCTAAGGGCAGTGACCGAGAGAGTGTGTGTAGGCGAGCTAGACGAACAATTCCTAGCAGTGTGTGAGAACGGCGTGTCCCCCTGGTATCTACAGATGGGGAACCTACGAGCCATAAGCTTGGCCAGATCTCTCTCACGGATTCTACTCCTCCTCCTCACCCCAAATTAAATGTTTCTGTGTTATTCTATTTTGGGATTATTGTGAAGGTTATATAAGGTATGTCAGTGTTCAAATTTAAGTAATATTAGAGGCCATTTTCGGACTCAAATTTCCATAACTTTTTACCTCGCATTGAGAGAACAGTAGGCCTACACATTCTTTATGTAAGGTTACTATATATAACATCTGGATATAACCCATTTATATTACACATAAATGTGATATATATAATTTATCTAGTATTTATACACACACCATATACGTAATTATCCGTGACAACTCTCAGACCTTATTCATTGTATTATTATTTTGCTGGGTCTGTAAGCACATCGTAAAGGGTTCAAAGAGAGCGTAATTGATATTTGTTCCTGACTCTATTCATACCTCAACAATTCTGTTATATTTTGTTTAGAATGCAAATCACCATTCCCTTTATTCTCCTCTGCGTATAGTTAAACTCTGTGCGTTGAGTGTTTTATACTTTCATTTTATCTACTAATATTTTACATTCAGAATTGTGAATTTATTATAAACTACGTTATTCGGTCGACCACATTATACGGTTAATATTATTTTAACTTCAGTTCGGGAATTTCTATTCTACCGTACGGTGTTCCTAGCCTCTATTTTGGCTAATTTCTGTCTGAGTACAAGTTTTGTGAAGTCATATTAATTTATTCATTCGTTCCGCCACTTACGTTGGCGATCCCTTTTGTATTCTCCATTGTTGTAAGCTTCCATTTATAATTACTATATTCTAACCTATTTTGGTTAATTGTATTCACTAAACATTCCGTGAATCTAAATTCCCTAAGTGCTAGCATATTTAGTCACGATTTCGGCTAACATTATATTTTGTATATTTGGTGTATCATTCTGATATTGTAGTCTAAATCTAATTTATCTTTCCCTTCAGTTAGGATTAAAGTCAAATTTGTATATTCATATCCTAGCCGTGTAGTTCCATATTCATTTTGTTGATTTATCCTCCCTCTCAGTATACTTGACCTAAACCCCTAGGCGTGGTACCGTTGATGTTTACCTGCGTGGCTGATACCTCGCACTAACCTAACCGAGCTTCACCCTCAGTACACAAGGTCGCCTCCACCTTGTTCATTTGTATTTGTATTCATACCTCTCTTTGAATAATTTATTATTTATATATATAAATTGTCATTGCCATTTATGAATTATATTATGAATAATTAATAAGTAGAGATATCTCCCATTCATCTCACTCATAACAAGTTTATATATGGACTTAGTTTTATATAGCTAACATCCTTTTGTTTCCATGCTTTGTACCCTAGCTTAATAAAAAATAAAACTTGTGTTCCTAATTGGTGTATTTCATTGTCTTTGGTGAAGATTGAGTGAATTATGAAATATTTGTAGCAATGCTAGTTATGCTCCTGTCGAGCAGTATCACATTCTGAGTTACCTTATAAGAACCTATTACAAAAGCGTGCTGGATTACAGCGTCGCATAACAATATATATAATTATATATATATATATATATATATATATATATATATATATATATATATATATATATATCTATATATATATACTGTATATACCTTACAGTACTCAATTATATTTTATTATAGTTTTCCTGAACGCCCCTGCCAGCAATCCCTCAAAAACAAACGTAATGAAACCATGCAACACTTATCTTCTGATCTAATTACTATTTCCAGTTTAGGCATAGAAAACCTTGTTACCTTTAATGCTTCCAAAACCCAATTACTTCATCTTAATACCCGTTTAGAACTCCCAGAGGACTATCCCTTACGCTTCAACAGTACAAGAATCAATCCTTAATCTTCTCCCAATATTCTCGATGTCCCTTTTCTTCTGCTCTTACTTGGAAGGACAATATTACCAGTCTTGCTAAGGCAGCCTCCCAGAAGCTGGGTGTGCTCAACCGCGTCAAGGGGTTCTTTAGCTTCTTGCTCCGTACAGGGGCACAGTGCGTCCTTGTATTGAGTATTGTTCACATGTCTGGGGAGGATCCTCTCACACCGCACTCCTAGACAAAGTAGAAAGGAAAACCTTTTGTATCATTAACTCACGCCCAGTCACCATCTCTCTGCAATCTCTCTCTCCTCGCCGCAATGTTGCATCTCTCTCGCTATTCTATCACTATTGTTACGACCTGGCACTCGGGTACACAAGGGCTCTCAATCAGGACTCGAATACGGCTCGCTGCCACAACGGAAACACACGATCCCATCCCCTGAGTACTGCCAGCCGAACAAAAAACACCAATACCCTCCAGAGTTCAATCTGCTATAACGGGGTATACAAGAACTCGGTACTAGTGTTCAACAACAGACTAATAAAGAGACAGGAATTCTCTAGTCTGGTCAACAATCAAACAAAGAAGTAAGAAACAACAACACCAAAGAATAGTGTTGGCCGAAGCCGAAGTAATCCACCCTTGACTAAGAACTTAAGAAGTCCTCCACCCTCTACTTCGGATTGGCACTATTACGTTACGTTAATTAATAGTCCTTAAGCATCGAGCAAGGAATCTTCTGAAAAAAGTTAGATGCTTCTCGGATGCTCGTAAGAAGTACGTATCGGATTTTGAACAGTAATTCAATAAGAAAAACACTGGCAATTAAATACTATTACAGGTTTAAATTGGCATAAGAATAATTAAAAGAATATGCAATAGTAAATGGCAAACATTAAAAAGAAGTACTCCGCAAATGCAACGGCAATAGCCTACTCGGATTGTGCTCGTGGGCCACTAATCACTAAAGTAGCCAAGCTTGCAACACATGAAATCAATAGTGCATAACCAATATCATACATAAGGAAAGCTTCAATACTATTCTGTATCTACTAATCGAGTAAAGTCTAGCTAGGGTACTGTGGGCAAAAGGTAGCAGTGACTGAGCAAAAACGGCTCGTAGCCTAGCGAAGTCCTCACAACTGTTTAAAGTATTACGTTAACACTAACAAGTGCACTTTGAGAAATCCAGATCCCTTGTATCTGGTTTCTCCCGGCTCCTTGACAAAGTAAAAACAAGCTGTTAACCCTTATTTAGCGGGTGGTAAGGTATTTTACACTGTACCGCTCAGCGGGCATAATCCCGAAATATTCGCTCAATTTCACTCGCCCTAGCGCCGTTACTATGGCTCCAATGCGAACGAAACTATCATTTTTGGAAAGAGCAACTCTTCGTCTCCCCATATAAGTCTATGAATGGATGTTATGAATGAGTGTGTAGGGTGGAAAGAGGTGAGGAAGAGGAGGTACTTTTTGGTCTATTTCCCGGGCGCGTTCGGTTGCGTTCGCTTTGGCCTGACTTCGGCCTCTCGCGCGTCTACTATTCCTTCGGTAATCGGTCTTATTTTCTCTTATTTCTCCTTATTTCTGTATTCTCTCTCTCTCTCTCTCTCTTTCTTTCTCTCTCTCTCACTCCTGTCTGTCCGTCTGTCTCTCTCTCTCTCTGGCTCGCTCGCTTTCCCTCTCTCGCGCGCTCTGTCTCTCTCTCTCTTCCTCATCCGTATATGTAATTCTCATTATTATTTTCTCTAATCTCTCTCACTCCTCCTGTCTGTCATTCTGTCTCTCTGGCTCGCTCGCTTTCCCTCTCTTGTGATCCCTTTCTCTCTTCCTCATCCGTATAATTATGTATTTCTCATTATTATTTTCTCTAACTAATCCCTCTATTTCATTTATTTGCATGTAATATTTCTGTATTATTATATCTTTTTCATTCTTTCTTCAGTTTCAGTTTCTGTATTCTCTCTATACGGTGGGAATGGTATTTCGTATGAGGGATGTGCAGCACAAATATTCAATCTTTCGTTGTTTGGTTGTTTGTATTACCGTAAGAAATTTAATGAACGCCTGCAAATAATACGCTATAAAATGCTTGCAATCAAACTCTCAAGCAATTTCAAGGTCACATGCAATTATAAATGTAGGCTATAGGTAGACCCAGAGAGGAAGAGACAAGAGAGAGAGAGAGTGTCGTGATAATATAACAATGTTACATATGTATCATATATATGACAAAATAATATATACGGTAGACCTACATCTGTTCCCCACAATCATATAATGCCAAGCACAAATATTCAATCTTTCATTGTTTGTATTACCGTAAGAAATGTACTGAACGCCTGCAAATAATACGCTATAAAATGCTTGCAATCTCTCTATTTTCTCTAATCTCTCTCACTCCTGTATCTCTCTCTCTCTCTCTCTCTCTCTCTCTCTCTCTCTCTGGCTCTGTCGCTTTCCCTCTTCCTCATCCGTAATATGTATTTCTCATTATTATTTTCTCTAACTAATCCCTCTATTTCATTTATTTGCTTGTAATATTTCTGTATTATTATATCTTTTTCACTCTTTCTTCAGTTAAATTTCTGCATTCTCTCTCTCTCTCTCTCTCTCTCTCTGTTTCGCTTGCTTTGCAGGAATTTTGTTTTTGTTTTATATATAATATATACTAATTTACTTATCATTACTTACTATATCGTATAAACAATAGTAGGTAGCCAACTTACCATAATACCGATCCGCATGCGGTTTTGTTTATCACCTGTTTACTAAAGTGCCACCATTATCGATTTTCTTGGAGCCGACTCGAGCGGGAGGGTTACCAATTGAAGTTAAATCCGCTAGCATATATTGTTAGATGTAAGACATGATAAATACCACTAGAAATATGAATTGGCAAAATCCATATAATATCACTTCGAAATTGTTCTGAAATTTCAAAACAAAACCGCTAGTGTAAGTCATTGATGCTAGATCGAAGTAAAGGTCTCTAGATCTAGCGGAAGTCGCTATACGTATTGGTAGTACTGCACACTCATTCATTTCATTCATTCATTTTCTATTGAGCTCGTCCTGGAATCTTTACGACTCTGAATCTTACGATTGCCGACGGCGATACGTTGTTGACATTGTTGTTGATGTTCCAGTGGAGGGATGAACAAAATATTGTCCTTGTCCAATAATAGCTATTTCATAGTCCCACAGGACTTATTTTGATATATTTATCAAATTTATTGAACGCCTGAAAATAATACGCTATAAAATGCTTGCAATCAAACTTTCAAGCAATTACAAGGTCACATGCAATTATAAAAAGGTATATTGTAGACCACAATCTTCGCCAAGCTTCGTTGTTGCTTGTATTATCGTGAGAAATGTACCATACACCCTGGTTATCGTGAGAAATTTACCGAATGCCTGCAAATAATACGCTATAAAATGCTTGCAATCAAACTCTCAAGCAATTTCAATGTCAAATGCAGTATAGGTAGACCCACTGAGGAAGAGAATGACAGAGAGAGAGGGGAAGTCAAAAACATCTGCTAGGTGTGATTTCCCCTGAGAGGGAAGAGATTAGTTAGGGGCGTGCCCTGGCCTACATCAGACAAAGAGAGTACAAAGGAGTACAAACAAAGAGAGTGAGACAGAGAGAGAGAGAGAGAGAGTCGTGATAATATAAAAATGTTACACATGTATCATATATATGAAAACATAATATATACGGTAGGCCTACATCTGTTCCCCACATATAATGCCAAGCACAAATATTCAATCTTTCGTTGTTTGTATTACCGTAAGAAATTTACCGAACGGCCTACAAATAATACGCTATAAAATGCAAAGGAAATTTCTTGTAGAGTGCAATTTTGAGGACGTATTGTGCTCTGAGAGAGAGCGGAGCGGTGATTAGGAGCATATATTACCTCAGACCGCTCGCCACACAGGGAATTATATAAGGAAATTACCGTATTTTAGGGTTTTTTCACTCGTGTTTTACGATCGTTGAAAGACAACCAGTGATCGTAAAAGGATGGTTCGGGTGTCATTGGAAAGCTTAATTTACGCACTTTCAGGATACATACTTGTATTACGCTCTGGGTCTTGTTTATGCATGAAAAAGAGCACGGAACAACCCCATTTAGGGTAAAAAAAAAAACCCGCTGGGCGGCACAGTGAAATATACTCCACCAGCCGCTCGTAAGGTGATAAAATGCTTGCAATCACATTTTCAAGCAATTATAAAATATAAATTGTACTTACCAACACCCACACCAGTATGTTATTCGTCAGGAACGTCTCCAATTTGCTCAAGGGTCTGTCCAATATCAACCACAACATCCACCCCACGCAAATTATGCTTGGGGTGAAAGCCTATGATCGGGTTATTTTCGTCTTCCGAGTCATCCACACTACCAAAACTCTCACCCAGACCTTCGACGGTTTCACCCAACAGTTTATTAGAAAGTTCTGAAGAGTTCAGCATGATATCTAGTTCCTGGGTGGTAAGCCGGGCGTGGTTAGTAGGGTGGCGCGACGCACTAGGGATGGCGGCCACCGAATCGAACACGGGCAAATCTTGACCTTCCATTATGGCTGCTTGAGGGTCACTTAGTCACGATCACGCAGTGGGGATGTGTGGGTGGGCCCTTGTAGTACACCGCCTGACCACCAAGTTTCGCTTTCCACCTAAATTAGGGCGGGAATACGCCCACGGACTTAAGTCCGAACCCGCCATTTAGTCCAATTTTCTCGTATCGGACTTAAGTCCGACCCCGCTAAATAAGGGTTAAGTATTGTAATTTTGATGGTATATTTTTTAAACACCCTGTATATATATATATATATATATATCCTCTCCTCCTCATTTATTTTCTTATTTGTCTATGTAGATGAGGGAGACAGAAGGCAAAAGTGTCTGTGATGAGTGCCTCCCCCAAAGTTGAAAGAGTGACAAGGCCAAAATCAAGGGACGTTCGAACCAAAATGTCTGGACACAGAGTTTGAAGTAATTTAAGTCATAGAATGAGGGAAAGATGGATTCAGGAAGAAAGTTCCAAAGCTCAGCTGCAGAATAGAAAACAAAATTGGGAGTATCGTTTTACTCTTGGGTTGGAGAGTTGAACAGAGAAGGGGTGGGATTCTGTTTCAAGACGGTGTCTACGTACCCTACATAGAGGGGGTGGTATACACTAAGAGAGCTCTGAGGAACACTGATTATTGTAATAGTGATAGAATAGCGAGGGAGATGCAACATTGCGACGAAGAGAGAAAGATTGCAGAGAATCGATGAGTGAACGTGAGTTAATGATACGAAAGGCTCTCTTTTCTACTTTTTCTAGGAGTGCTGTGTGAGAGGATGCTCCCCATACATGCAAACAATACTCAATACTTGGACGCACTGTGCAGCCCCTGTCCAGAGCAAGAAGCTGTGCAGGAGTAAAGAAATTCTTGAGGCGATTGAGCACACACAGATTCTGGGAAGCCATTTTAGCATGAGTGGTAATATGGTCTTTCCAAGGGAAATCAGAAGAAAAAGAGACACTGAGATTATTGAAAGAAGATGTTGGGGTTGATTTTTGTATTGTTGAAGTATACGGGATAGTCCTCTGGGAGTTCTTGGCGGGTAGATAAATGGAGAAATTGGGTTTTGAAAGTATTGAAAGTAACAAGATGTTCTCTTCCCCAACTGTTATCCCTATTCTGGCTCTGTCTTGAGTAGGCCACCTGCCCCCCCCCCCCCCCCCCCCAAAGAAAAAAGGAAAAGTGGGGATTGGGCCTGAGTGTATAGATAGATAGATAGCAATTGGAAATGGTTGTTAGATCAAAAGATAAGTGTTTTATGGCTTCATCACAAGAGTTTTTGAGGGATTGCTTGCTGGGGCGTTCTGGACAACCAACCCTGTTCTATTCTTTCTCACTGAAACCCAATTGTCTGCGACTGTTGACGGCAAACCCTTCTCTGTATCTTCCTACTATATTTATCCTCAATTCAAAGCTAAAGGTGGATGTTATGTGTATGTACGCAACAATCTAACTTGCTCTTGTGTTCCCAACTTTGACTATTCTGAATGATCCACTCTCTGGCTGAAGCTGTCTTGTCACTCTAGCTATCACTCAATCTGTTCTGTTTATCTCTCCCCTAATTCTAGTATCGAAAATACTTTGACCATCTTACTTTTAAAGTGGAACAAATTCTATCCATCTCTCTCCTCTCTGAAATCTCCATCTTAGGAGATTTCATTTGTCTTCACCACCAATGGCCCTCTTCTCATGTCACTGATCAACCTGGTGAACAAACCTACATCTTTTCTATCTTAAATGACCTAGTGTAGTTAGTTCAGCACCCATAATCTGGACCGCCCTGGAGATCGGCCCAACATTCTTGACCTATTTCTAACCTCCAATACTTCCGCTTACACTGTAAATCTTCTTTCTCCGTTGGGCTCCTCCGATCGCAAACTTATCTGTATTACCTATCATATCTCTCCAGTGCGGCCTTCTGACCCCCGAACTGGCGGAGTTTGAGGCATTTTGGCACTGCCAACTGGGAGGCTCTACGGCAGTAATTCTTTGATCTCCATTGGAATGCTTTTGGCTGGGGACTCTCGGAGTGCGCTGAACACATTACCAAGTTAAGCCTCTCAGGCATGGAGACATACATTCAATTTTCTTTTTCTCAGTCCAATACAAAACAATCCTGGTTTACTCATGCTTGTTCTACTGCTGTCCGCAAAAAGGAGAAAGCATTTAGATGGTACTGTCGCCTTCAAACTTACAAATCTCATGTGTTTTAAGTTTCTGCCTGGAATAAAGCCAAATCTGTTCTTCGACAAGCCAAAAACTCTTTCATCATTAACAAATGTTCTGAGCTTTCAAAATCTAGCTCTTCCCAAGCTTTCTGGCATCTAGACACAAACCACTCCAACTTCCTTGTTTTCCCCTCCTCTTTTGCACTGTGACAGCACCACCGTCACATCTTTGTTTGACAAAGCTATACTCTTGGGTTAAACTTGCACCGAAAGTCCACCTTGAATGATTCAGGTGATATTCCTTGTCCCCCCCTCTCAATTACTTATGTCTAAGATCATAATCTATTCTAAAGATGTACTTTCTAAACTCTCTGGGTTTAATCCTAAGAAGGCATATGGACCAGATGATGTTCCTTCTGTTGTACTCAAAGAATGTTCTTCTATGCTGGCTCCCTGCCTAGGCAAACTCTTTCATCTCTGTCTTTCCTCTAATATCTTTCCTTCTTGCTGGAAGTTTGCTCTCATTCAACCTCTCACAAAGAAGGGTGACTGCTCATAACCCTCCAACTATCGTCCAAATGCTCTCATATCTTCCATCTCTCAAGTTTTGAAAACTTTCCTTAATTCAAAGTTTCTTAAACATTTATCCTCCCATACATTTTCTTCAGTTCGCCAGTATGTTTCCTTAACCCAAGAACGGCGAGCGTCCTCCTATGAGCCTAGGCCTAAGAAAAACCTTTTAAAAGACCCCAGTAGCACTCAAAACAAAGGAATGTGTGATTAAGTAAGATAATTCCCCTTCATACCTTCTATCACTCCTCCACATGTGTCAAAACCTCCTCCTTCCCCCCTTTCACCCCCTCCCTTCAATTATCACCTATTTTTCCTCTTATTCCCTTGTTTATCGGTTTATTTATTGCGCCAATATCTGCAACCTGGTTCCAAGGTCATCTACTACGCATATCGTGAGCGTGGGAAGAGAAAGAAAGCGAGAAAGAGACCTCAGTCTAACTTCAGGCCTCGAGGAGGGAGGATATACGTCTCGTTTGCCTCCCACCTCATGACTGGAGGGTCGGCAATAATTCGTCTTTTTCACCCCACAAATACTATTCTCACTTGTTTTATTGTTGATACATGCTAATATCTTCATATTAAACATAAAATAGATGCATATGAATAAGTAATAACAACATTTATCGTAAAATGACAAAATTCGTCGGCATTTACCCACAATACCTTCACCCAGCGCGACATTTTAAATACCATAGGCTCGCCGCGGTCAGGTTAAGGGTAGCACTACTGGTGATCTCCTTGCTTATCTTACTAACTCTTGGTCATCCTCCTTTCGGGACTTCGGTGAGAATTGTTCTATCGTGCTAGACATATCGAAATCCTTTGATAGAGTCTGGCAAAAATATCTAATTTCCACATTACCTTCCTTTGGTTTATACTCTGTTCCTTATCTGCAGTTGTGGACGGCCATCACTCACTTCCTCAACCTATCAACTCCCGTGTTCTTCAGAGTTGTGTCCTGACTCCAGTTCTCTTTTTTATATTAATTATTGTACTGTAACTCTAGTTTAATCCACTCATATGCTGATGGCTCTACTTTCCATCATTCAATTAGCTTTTCGCAACAACTCAGCATGTGATCTCTCCAAAAGTCGCATGACAAGACCATAGCACGCCTATCTTCTGATCTATCAAATTTCGGATTGGGGCAGACAAGACTGTCAATTACTCCTCAATAATATGCAAATCAACCCTTAATCTTCTCTCAATAGACTTGGTGTATCTTTTTTCCCCCAACCTTTCATGGAAAGATCATATTACCACTCTTACTATAACAGCTTGCCAGAAGCTGGGTGTGCTCAACCATCTCCGTGGGTTTTTCACCCCTCCACAACTTCTTGCTCTTTATAGGGGCACAGTGCATCCATATATCAAATATTGTTTGCATGTGTTGGGAGGTTCCACCCATACCGCACTTCTCGAAAGAGTAGAGTCAAAAGTACTTCGCCTCATCAACTCAACTCCTCTTACTAGTTCTATACAATCTCTTTCTATACGCCGCAATTCTGCATCTCTTTCACTCCTCTATGGCTATTGCAACAATTAGTGTTCTACAGAGCTCAGTGCATACCCCATCCCTTGCGACGAGTGTGAGGCACTCGCCTTTCAACACAGTCCCACTCATATTCTGTCCAGTTCTCCAACCCAAAAATTGCCAAATTACTTTTTCAGTCTTTCTTCTACTCAACAAGTGAACTATGGAACTCTCTCTCAATTTATCTTTCCTTCATCCTTTGACCTAGACTGCTTTAAACTGTGTGTGTCCAGTCATTTTGACCCCAAAGTTCCTTGAATTTGGCTCTGTCACTCTTTTGGCTTTGAGGGTGACACTCATTACAGGCATTCTGCATGTTGTTTCCTTCATACTCATAGGACAACTATTTACATACGTGGTGCAATGCATAAGTGTGTTGATTTTCGGTGTGAGCGTCCTGGGTTCGAATCCCCGGACTGCCACATGTGCTTGTTAATTTCATTAATCGAGTTTAGGATTAAAGTTGGTTAGTGGAGAGAACATAATAATACGGTATACAGTATATATATTCTGCATCCATTATTTCACACATACGCAGCTGTGCAAGGAAACAGAAAGGGGGAGATAATTACATTTGGGTGATCATTGAAAAAAAAAGAGAAATAGACGGTCATAGTGAGCAGCAGGGTGGGTAGAGCTGTGAATGTGTGAGAGAAGGAGAACAAAAATATTGCAGTAAAACATAAAGATTGTGAGGAGACATGTGCAGGAAGGGAAATTGGACCACAACATTTGCTCGCCTTGTTTCATCTGCTAGAAAAAGAAAGGGCGAGAGAGAGAGAGAGAGAGAGAGAGAGAGAGAGAGAGAGAGAGAGAGAGAGAGAGAGAGAGAGAGAGAGAGAGAGAGAGAGAGAGAGAGAGAGAGAGAGAGAGAGAGAGAGAGAGAGAGAGAGCTAATGAGCAAGCAGAGGTAGGAGATACAGGGATGAGTTTGAATTTCATACCCCTTGTTTTGTATTTTATGAATGTATGCTAAATGGATAAAAATTGTTAAATTTACATTGCAAAAATACACTTTTAGAACAATAGCAACAATGTGTGATATCTACTTCATCATTGTATAATCTTGGCTCTCGGATGACTACTTTAATATCAGTGAAAGTATTTGATAGAAGTATAATCTTGGCTCTCGGATTACTGTATTTGATAACAGTAGAGCATTGACATTATATCATAAATATATATATATATATATATATATATATATATATATATATATATATATATATATATGTTAGTAAAGCCAGGTAATAAATTTTCTTTAATAAATACGAGGTTGAAAGAAATGGCAATTTCTGCGTTGGAAATTTTATTATTCAAAGTTTCCAGGTCTCTGATTAGTTTTCGCTGGGTGGCAGGAAGTAGATGAATGAGATGAGCAAAATTCATGGTGGTATCAGTGGTGGTTGGTATCATGGTGGTTCAGATCGCCAAGGCCCTGAACAACCTCCTCACCCCTTACGTGCCCAGCCAATACAACCTTAACTCAGCCCACGATTTCTTGGAAATTTTACGAGACGCCCCCCGGAACAACAACCACACAATCGCCTCCCTCGACGTAGAAAGCCTGTTCACCAACGTGCCAGTGGATAGGACCATTGACATGATTCTACGTCGAATTTACCATTGCCCTGATACACCAACACTGGACATCCCGGAGAAGGCCCTGAAAACACTACTGGAGCTGTGTACCAAGGAGGCCCCCTTCCTTTGCCCCCGGGGCAACATGTACAAGCAGATAGACGGTGTGGCGATGGGCAGCCCCCTAGGAGTTGTTTTTGTGAACTTTTTTATGGGTACCCTCGAGGAAGAGCTCCTAGCTGCCCAATGACCCGCCGTCTACTGTAGATACGTGGATGATATCTTCGTGCAAATCAAGGACCTCCACGAACTACAGGAACTCCAGCGTCGCTTCATGACCTCCTCCGGACTTAACTTCACCTTTGAAAAATCTAACAATGGACAACTCCCCTTCCTCGACATCCTCGTAGCTCTGAACGACCATGGGTTCAAAACCACCGTCTACACTAAACCAACTAACACAGGACAATGCCTCAACGGCGATAGTGAATATCGCCGTTATGTTCTATCCTCCATCTCCGCCTATGTAAGGAGAGCCCTCACGCACTGCTCTACCTGGGCCGACACCCACCAGGAACTAGAAAGACTATCCCAAGTTTTAGTGAATAATGGATACTCCAAATCCGACATCTCCAGCACCATTAACCGCCATCTTGAAAAATGGTACACCCAAAGCCCTCCCAACATTGACCCCCCAATGAAATTAAGATCTTCTACCGCAATTACATGTCCTCTGAACGCAAAAATGACGAGGCCGTCTTAAAAGAAATAATCTCCAAGCATGTCCACCCAACCAACCCGGAAAACAAAATCAAATTAATAATTTATTACAAATCCCCTAAGACCTCCAACCTCGTTCTCCGCAACAAACCAGCTTCCACCAAGATAAAGAGCCCGATGACCGACGATCACGTCATTTACCAACATACCTGTAATTATGAGGACTGTGGACCTCATTCCTATATTGGCATGACGCAGACTCGTCTTTCACGTCGGTTAACTCTTCACCTTCAGGCTGGAGCCATCAAAGACCACTATCTCACCCCCAACCACGCCCACCTCACACGCAACGAGTTAGAGAAACACACCACCATACTCGATAAAGAAAGTGACCCAAGGAGATTACCTATACTCGAAGCGTTATATATCCAAGCCTTACATCCTAACATCAACAACCAAACTCTAGACCTTCAGATCCTTCCTTCTGCCAAAAGGCACTACCCTACAGGACCTAACGCCCCTCCTCGCCCCCCGGTGCCCTTGATGCAGCCCCCCGCGCTACCTCCTTTAGCTTCGTCTTCTGCCGGCGCCACACGGACCACACAACTTAGGCCACGCCCCTCGACACGCAGCCAATCAGCTTTGACCCACCACCCGACCAACACCATCCCGCATCCAGTGCACCTGCGTGAAGCGGTTCCCCCTTTTGCACTCCTAGAATACCCCTCCACCAATAGCAGACTTTTGCCCCCTGATTTTCGCCTCCTCTGATCCTCCACCCTCTATATATACCCTTCCTGTTTACCTTTTATATCATTCTACCCTTACTTGATAATGCTGGTTGTCCAGTGAAACACGTCGTATATCCTGTATCATCATGTACATTTATGTAACCCTGTACCACCATGAATTTTGCTCATCTCATTCATCTACTTCCTGCCACCCAGCGAAAACTCATCAGAGACCTGGAAACTTTGAATAATATATATATATATATATATATACCGGTATATATATATTTATATATATATATAGAGAGAGAGAGAAAGATATATATATATATATACAGGTATATATACAGTATATATATATATATAATTATATATATATATATATATATATATATAAAGTAGGAATCCTGCCAGCCAATCAGCACGCTGCATTTAACCATCCCTTTAAACCAGCTGTGCCTGACATATCTGACGTGTATCAAGACATTGCCACACCCTCCGGTTCACCCAATCACAACCTCCCGTTGTCGCTTCAAGCAAGGACTGGGCGAGCCGCGCTTACCCGTCCACCTTTTAATTGCTCTCGCTCCCTTCACAGACCGTTTTTCCTGATTGCAGTAAGTCTATTATACCAGTGTAATCATCATACTCCCATCTGCCACTACAAGACATCTGCAACAAGCTCATAGGAACATAATATGAAGATATAAGCCAGGAGGAGAGAGAGAGGAATATTCAAGATGGGTGGCTGGGGCACCAGGAGACTGGCTCGATCAATCACAGTGCGCCAATGCGTGAGGCGGGACTATAAAGAGAGGTGGGCGGGGCGTATAACTTCACAGACAAAAATTACAAGACAACAACCTTTTAATGTAACTTCAAAATATAATAACAGTACAGCCTTCTTACAGGTTCTGCCACTGACAGTCTTCCCCAGCAGTACCCCCTTTTTGACTCAATGCCACCCAAAATTATCTCCCCCTTTTATACCATTTTCGAATTACTACCATCAAAAAATACAACCCCAAAACATCCAAGCCCAATAGCAAGCACTTTCGATTTTATACCACCCAAATTAACTTGCTCCCCATCCCTTGCCCCCTTCTTGGCAAGCCATCCTGAATCTCATTAAAGTAACTTCTCCAACTAAATCAACTCAACCCCAGATCAATTATTTAACTCACGCATGTTGGGTCAAGCCCCGACACCCTATTTCTCCCACTATTATCACTGTCTCTCCTACTTAACCAATAAAAACTTCCCTTCTTTCACCCTCACCCACCTTTTCTATATTCATTCATTCATTCATTCCCCAGACGTCATTCCTGTCACAGAAGCCACTGGGCTCACCTGCCTGCAGCCACCTCTCTCTCCCTCACCTGCACAGCGATGGGAACCTGAACAAGCCTGCTCCAGCCTACCAGCTCGCTTGCCGTGCTCCAGCAAAGTCCACCTCTGGCCCAACACAGCTTTCCTCTGCCGACCAGATACACCTTAACCCCTAACTGTCGGCGAGCAACATAAGTCGAGTTAAATAAAGCTGGACTATGTGGCGGCGCTCGACATAGGTCGAGTGGCAATTTCAGCACTTAATGTTGCTGAGAGACAAGTGGTGGCAGGAGAGTAGCGAGCGTATGACTGCTCCAGACCACCGCGGCGAACCTATGACACGAATCTCACCTCCCCTCCCTCTCTCACTCGCTATATAGGAATTGTATGGGAAGTGCCTAATTACATGCTTTGCACTCGCGTTGCACGGTTATGCAAGAACTAGCCATCATAAAAGGATCGTTATGGTGTCATTCGAAGCTCTGTTTGCCCTTTCAGGGATAGATACTTGTTTTACGTTCTGGGTCTTATTTAGGCATGAAAATTATCACGTAAACAGCCCTATTTTGGCTAAAAACACCCCGCTGGGCGGTACATATAAATAAACCGCATAGGCCGCTCTTAAGGTGTTAAGTATCCTGGTGCTTGTCGTCACATTGATAGCTTACATACCTACAGCCAAGCAATTCAAGATGGACGACAAGTGGTAGATGGGAATGAAAAATTCCAGAAGAATTATTGGCCGGCCTTGGGGTGGTGAAAATTGTTCCAGAGAAGATACCAAATACTTTGTAAAGGACCTTTATGAGCCCGAAATAGACTAAGGTAAGAGGTAAATGCTTGACAAACCCAGTGGTTCCAACCCTTAAAGTAGATGTGTTGTTATAGAACAAAATAAAGAGAAATGGATTAGACTCATTATAAAATAAAAGGATGAAGTGTTGAGAGAATAATTATACAGTATGGCTGTTATTGTTAGAGAAGGCTCCATGCCACTTAGCTACCAATAGTATAGGATCTTCTAGGTTAGTAAATAATAAAGATAAGGGAAAGATTCAAAAAGAGATTAAAATATATATATATATATATATATATATATATATATATGATAGAGAGAGAGAGAGAGAGAGAGAGAGAGAGAGAGAGAGATAGATATAGATAGATAGACAGATAGATAGATAAGTAGATAGATAGATGGATAGATGGCACATATATAAATATTGAACATCCGTAGTTCTAACTTACAATCATGAGTGTGTAATATAAACTGTACAAATGGCTGACAAATATACTGAATAACTATAATTTAATTTGGTTATATTGTTAGTACATACAGTATAGTACATCAGATACACTGAACTCGTAATGTAAAGTTGTATAATAATTTAGTTTGGAAACTAAATATTATTATCCTCATTATTAAAGTTAAATCTGTCTCCTGTTATCATCTAATCTAATACTCTTACATTACACTGGTTGAAATAATAATGTAACTGCTACGGCATTTCTATGTTTTCATACATTCTTCCACAATACTTTATAAATTACATATCCAATTTGAATCACCTTAACATATTCCTAGACATGCTCTGGTGGTATCTATCATGAACAAATATATTCATTCATGCTACATTACGGTAGATATAATTTACAGTTTTAAAATGACAACCATAGTACAGTTACTCTAATGAATAAATATTTACTCTGTGAGCTTATGAATAAGGAAGTAAAGCTAACTAAGTAGTTGTTAATTCACATGGTAATCTAACGGTTATATAACAATTTATTATGACCCCATAACACTATGTTTACTGTTACGCCCGGGGCTACGAATAAAACAAGAGCACTTAATGATTGGACTAGCAATAGGGCACTATGCAACAACGGTACGCTAGATCCAAACCCTCGAACTTATATGCCGGCGAACAAAAACACCTATACCCTCCAGAGTTAATCTGCGATAACGGGGTATCCTTAACTGGGCATAAATGTACTCTACTTCAGGCTAACCCGCACTGGTATAGCCTGATAACAAACAAGATGCAAGTTACGTTAAAATGCATAAAAAGGAAGATCAACTAAATCACTGCAAGATTTAATACAATAAAAAGATGCTTCAATACAGTTACTCTAAACAACAATAAACTCTTCACTCCTATCTGAAAGAAAGTGAAGTATAGTCCTACAGCATAGATCTGGAAACTTCTGAAGAAAGTCTGATGCTAATAAGATGCTCGTATCTTAAACTATATAAAGGCAGGAGGCAGGACACCACACGTGTAGACTGAATACACTAAAAGATATGTATAACTGAACCGAGATACTATAAATGCGCAACGGTAGTAATGCTCGACACTAAAAGTACTTCCTCATCAAAACAGTCTGCTATGGTTGTGCGGCTCAGCAACAACCTAGACTAATAAATGTGAATAATGTATACATATCAAAGAGTTAAAATACTAACAAGTGTCTACTCAATTAATAATGTCTAGCTGGGATACTCTAGGTAAGGAACTGGGGTTGAGCAAGACAGGCTCGTAGCCTAGCGATGTCCTTAAGACTGCATCCTTTAAGTTACGTTAATTGACTTGGGTGCTCTCTTGATAGATCCAGATCACAAGTATCTGGTTCTATCCTGGCGACCCTCAAAAGACAAGCAAAGAGGCAGCAAAGTGTGGAACTGGAACAGGCCAAAGCACTCAGTCAACACAATGCTGCACTCGCAAAAGACGCAGCCGAAAAGACAACCCAGCCTACCACAGGACCGGTCGAAGTCGTGTAGGTATAAACAAACCATACACACATCGGAGACAACGACTACAGTAACCTTATCCCAGTCTAGCATTAAATAAAAGAGCAGAAACACTAAATCAATAATGGAGACACACAAAGTTCTTAACCTATACTAAGAACCCTCAAACCTATTCTAAGTACATGTAAATATCTCAGAGGACGGCGCATACAATACAATGGGCCGGCTATGGAAACCGTATGCAGAACCCAAGGGGATAAGTAATTGAATAAAGATGAGAAGTAATGGAAAAGAAGAAGGTCAGAGAGAGAGACAGTGGTAAAGGGGGTGATCGGGAGAGAGTATTCAAAGGGATGTTAGAAGCATGCGCGCCAAGCCTGTCCTGAGGAGGGCAGCTCCTTGGGACCCTCATGCAGGAGGTTAGTCACACAAGAGCCCGCAAGGGCGCGATGGTCGGCCAATCACGGGCCGAGACGTCACAAGGCAGCAGGCCCCTAGGATGTGCCAGGATCCACCAGCCAATCAAAGGCGAGGGAAAGCCCACGCGCGCGGGAAAACTCCTCCGAGCGAGGCAGCACATACATACACACGCACATATTACCACCACGCTCTCGCCTCTCTCTCTCTCTCTCCTTAACTCTACACAATGCATCTTATATTCTATTAATGATATAAAATACTTCCCGTTGTCACAGACGAAAATAAAGACCACCACTGGACTATCTGTGACAATGCGAGTACTAGGAAAGAAAGAACAACATTCTCTGATAACTGTAGCCCATTTCGATGTCCCTGGCGAGCGCTGGTGGCTAACGAGAGGCGATTCTGCCAACACTGGTAGACGTCACAATCCGTCCAAGATATGGGACGCTCAACATTAGGCGAGCACCATATCTGACAAGGCAGAATGCCGACAAGACCGCCACACCCAGCCACTCCACCAGAAATGAAATGCAAAGCTCAATCATAAATAAAAACAGCATATTAGCATAAAGAAAATCTTATAACCCCTCCCAAACACAATAGTATAATTTTAGCCTGCTATGCTCCCTGAGCGAGCTTCACAGAGCCCAGCCTACTAAGTGAAAGACAGGTTCAACTTAGGACTTTAGCTATAACATTGGCAAATTACAATTAACTATCAAAAGAAAGAGTTTTTATGTGATTGTTTTTTATTTAATTTTAATGTTGTTTTTGACGGCTGCTCTACAGGGGCAAGCCTGATTTTTCTCCACTCTCAACACACACCGACTGTACGGCGAGGGTTCTCCTGCAAACATACCCTCCCGTGACACACAATCAGCCAAAACATTATCAGTGCCCTTAACATGCCACACATCCAACTTGTGTTCCGGCAGCAAGACAATACCTGACACTGATAAACTGCCCAGTTCATCACAAGACTGGCACTTCTCTTCGTTCTCTCCGGCAACGGGGCCTGCCAATAACGTTTCACTAGTTCTACCTTCCTGATGAGCAAGGCAGCCCCGAAGCGGTGTATGGTGTCGTCAACTCTGGGTAATGGATAGGCGTCTGTCAGGGATAATGCTTCCACACTCTGGCGGATGCGGAAGGAACCAACGTTGACGAACCACGACCGACTAAGGACATGCCTTCGGACATTCTGAGAATGGCTACGTGGAATGTTAGTGGCATGAATGATGGCACAAAAGAGAGAGAGGTTCTGGAATTGTTAGTGAATGCCAGGCTGGATGTATGTGGAATGACAGAGACCAAATGGAAAGGTTCAGATGTGAGAGAGTGGGAGTGTGGAATGGGTGTGTGTGCTGGAGTGAGTGAAGGAACAGCGAGAGAAGGTGCATGTTTGTTTGTAAGTAGCAAATGGAAGGAATGTGTAAGAGAGTATGGGTCTGTGGGTTCAAGGATTGTGTGGGTGAGAATGAAAGTAGGAATACAAACGTGGGTGATTGTATGCGTGTATGCCCCGACAGAGGATATACTTGAAAGAAAGAAAGGAGTTCTGGATGAATGTGGAGGCGTGCTTGGAGAAGTTTGACAAGAACGAAAGAATATTTCTGATTGGGGATATGAATGGTAAGGTGGGTGATAGGAAAGTTGAGGGAGTGGTGGGAGGGTGGGGGGTACCATCAGAGGTGAATGGGAATGGTAGTGCACTTGTGGACGTATGTGTGGGGAGGAGGCTGTGGATAGCCAACACCTTCTTCCGACACAGAATGATCCACAGGTACACGTGGAAACGGATGTTGACGATGAAGGATAAGACAGTGGTGGAACGAAAGTCATTGATTGATTATGTATGTGTGGATGAACGAATGAAGAAATCTGTGATGGATGCTAGGGTGTATAGGGGTCTGTCTGATCATTATGTAGTGGTAGCTAAGGTTAGGATACAAAAGAAGTGGGGTGAGAGCGGGAGGGAGGCGAGAGGAGGGTGGAATGGTGAGGAGGGTGGAGAGGTTGCAGGAGGAGGAAGTCATGGAGGAGTACAGGAGAGCAGTGGAAAGACGACTAGGTGGGTTCGACCTGGAAGTTATGGAGGAAGAGGAGATGAGCAAGGTGTTTAAGGATGAGATCTGTGCAGCATGTGAGGAGGTGTGTGGAGTGAGGAGAAAAGGGAGGGAGTGAAAGGTACAGCATGGTGGACAGAAGAGGTAAGAATAGCTGTGGAAGAAAAGAAGAAAGCATATAGAGAGTGGTTGGGTAGTAGAGGGAATGAAGATTCCGAGAGACAGAAACGAGCGAGGTACGTGGAGAGTAAGAGGGTGGTGAAGAGAGTAGTGAAGGAAAGAAAGAGAAGAGAAGAGATTTGGAAGGAATCTGAGTGTAAAATGAGGGAGAGTAAGAAACTGTTCTGGAAAGAAGTCAAGAAAGTTAGGGAAGGTAGCAAGGGAAACAGTAAGGGTGTGAAAGATAAGAATGGGAGAATGCTAGCCGAGAAGCAAGAGAGAGTCGAAAGATGGAGGGAGTACTTCAGTGAGTTGCTAAATGAAAGGAATGAAGAGCCAAACATAGCTGGATATGGTATGGGAGGGAGAAGAAGAGAAGTAGTGGAGGAGGAGGTGGGGATCAGGAGGTCAGAAGTGTGGGAAGCCATGAAAAGAGTGAAGTTGGGGAAAGCACCAGGAACAGAGGGAGTGTGTGGGGAAATGTTGAGGTATGGTGGTGAGATAGTGATAGAATGGGTATGGAAAATGTGCAAACTAGCATGGGAGAAGGGGAGTGCACCCGATGACTGAAAGACTGGCATAATAGTCCCCCTATATAAGGGCAAAGGGGAAAGAGGTGTGTGTGGTAACCACCGAGGAATATGTCTTCTAAGCGTAGTAGGGAAGGTATACAGTAGGGTAGTGATTGAGAGAGTAAGAGTGAGAACGGAGAAATGGATAGGCGACGAGCAGGGAGGTTTTAGGAAGGGAAGAGGATGTGTAGATCAGATTTTTACCCTGAATTGTGTTGTGGAGAAGTATCTGGAGAAGAAACAAAAGGTGTATGTTGCCTTTATGGACTTGGAGAAGGCCTATGACAGAGTGGATAGAGAAGGTTTGTGGAAAGTACTTAGAATATACGGAGTAGAGGGCAAGTTGCTGAAAGCAGTGAAGAGCATGTATGAGGGTGCAAAGGCGGCAGTACGTGTGGAGAGTGAGCAGAGCGAGTTCTTTGACCTGAATGTTGGTTTGAAACAGGGGTGTGTGATGTACCCGTGGTTGTTTACTGTATATATGGATGGAGTTATGAAAGAAATACTATCAAGAGCAGTGGATGTTGGTGTATCGCTGAAAAGGGAGGGAATTGAGTGGAAGCTACCTACACTGCTGTTTGCGGATGATACAGTTCTGATGAGTGATAATGAATGGGAGTTGCAGGGTCTGGTAAATGAGTTTGGAACAGTGTGCGAAAAACGGAATTTGAAGGTAAATACGGGGAAGAGCAAGGTTATGGTCTTCGAAAGGGGTGAAGTCACAGAGTGTGAGGTGAAGCTGAACGGTCAGGCTATGGAGATCGTCAACTCTTTTAAGTATCTGGGCAGTGTGTTGAGTAAAGATGGGACTATGGATGAAGAGGTGCGGGAGAGGGTACAACAGGGGAAGAGGGTTGTAGGAACGCTAAAAGCAGTAACAAGAAATAGGGTGGTCAGTATGGAAGTGAAGAAGTCCTTGCATGACAGTGTGGTAATCCCGACACTGACTTACGGAAGCGAAGCATGGACGTTGGTTGAGAGACTCAGACCAAGAGTGAGAGCAGTGGAAATGAATTACTTAAGGAGTGCGTGCGGAGTTACATGGAGGGATAGACAGACTAATGAGGAAGTAAGAAGGAGGTGTGGTGTGGAGGTAGATGTGCTGGAAAGTGTGAAAAGGAACAACTTGAGATGGTTCGGCCATATGGAACGTATGGAAAGCGAGAGAATGACTAAGAGGGTGTACGAGAGCGAGGTGGAGGGACAGAGGGGGAGAGGTAGACCGAATATGAGGTGGAAGGATGGAGTGAGGAACTACATGAACGAAGGCGGTGCTGGTTGGGGGGAGGGGCGTCGACTGACTGGGGACAGAGGTGCATGGGGGCGGTTCGTTCGTGGCCACCCCTTCGGGGATCACGGCGTCAGGCAATAGATAGATAGATAGACTCTGGCAATCACCATACACACGGATCTTGCCACTCAACTCAGGTTGCAAACTCACTGGCAACGACCACTCACGATATCCCTTATCCCTCAGACCCTTGGGTAATGGATAGGTGTCTGTCAGGGATAATGCTTCCACACTCTTGCAATCACCATACACACGGATCTTGCCACTCAACTCAGGTTGCAAACTCACTGGCAACAACCACTCACGATATCCCTTATCCCTCAGACTCTTTTTCCAAATGTAGTCTAGCTCTGCTTTCACGACAGACTGTTGAGCAGGATTTATACGGTAGGGAACTAACTTGAGCCATGCACTGTCTCCAGCCTCCATGTCGGATTCTACCCCGTACATCAGGCCTGGAGAAGCAACAAACATGTGGATGTACTGCCACAGCCTAGTAAACAACATCTCTTGGCGCTCAGGAACAAAAGGTTGCAACTTATCTCGAAGAACAACATGCCTAGTACCCTCCCACAACCCAGCCGAGACCGCAGCTTCTAAACTATAGTCTCCCTCCTTCTCCACCTTCGTTCCTAGAACAGCCAGGTCATGAGAGGGACAATCAGTACCACCTGTGCAGTCACTCCCATAGTTCATAATTGCTAAGGCTTCCCCGCCGATACCATACATGCGCACCCCCGCATTCCTTGCGACTATATCTGCCTGCGCAGCATCACCGCTTTCAGCGACATGGCCAGATACAGTCGGTCTATGGTAGGGCTGTTGCATTCGACTAGAGCAGCATTGGGAGGCTATGCGACGACCGGGCACATGCACTCCACAGCCCACCTCACCAATCTGCTCAATGTCCTCATTCTGACCACCAGCCTTGGCAGCCATGGGTCGACCCTGACCTGACAACCATGCCAAAGCCTCGTCGCCCACCTTGAACCACCGAAACAACGAGGCCAACGGTCTACTCACACTCAAGTGACCTGCCAGCAGAACATCGTGCACCGCATGAGTTGTGAGGCCTGGGTGCTCGGCACAACCAGTGGGGTATGAACCGAGCCGGTGCTGGAGCGCTGCACACTGCTGCTCAGGCAGGTGCTCTAGCGCTTCCACAGCCACCAGACTCGTGTCTCCCGCCCACTGCTCCGCCGAGACATGACAATCCCAACTCTCCTCCACCTGTGCCCCACTGCCCCCCTCTCCTTCTCCACCTTGGCCGCTGCAGACCAACGCAGGGACAGTAGGCTGCTCAGGTGGTTGCCTCACAAACTCCTTCAATAGGTTCACATGACATGTTTCCCCGTCCTCGTGTTCAATAGCCCCGTTCCCACAACTCTCCTCCACCTGGGAACTACTCTGTCGCGGAGTGCCATCATGCCCAACCATGTTACTATGGGTGACAGGTTCTGGGGCCACTCCGGAGCTCACCTCTGGGTCAAGTACTAAGTCGCTAAGAAGAGCCGCTGGGTCAAAACTCACAAAACTACTCCCAACTTTAGCTTTCTCCTTCCGACCGTTCCTCCGCTGGTCTAGAGACTGAGGAATAGGCTGTGACACCTTAGATGCACGAGATCGGGTGACAACACACGCCCTCTGCTGTGATTGACACCTCTCGACCAACTCCTGCCCCTCCCTACTCACGTCGGCCGCCCTCTCGGCACCGACTAAGGGCGGAACCTCAGAAGCAGGTACCGCAAAGTCGTTGCCGAGAAGAAGGTCGACGCACTCTACTGGCAGTTTCTCCACGATTCCAACATCCAACTCTCGTGTCACACCATCAACCTCCAGCTCCACTCGAACCAATGGGTATGACCTTGTAGCATTAATACCCTGCACCACAACCACCCGTGCCGCGTTCATAGGTTGGCGTGTAAAGTTTTTCATCAGAGTCTGGGATGCACCTGTATCACACAACAACTCCAACCCATGCTTGCAACCAGCCCAACTCACGCAGCCACGCCCTCTATGGTCGCAAAAAGCATCGCGGACAGGTTTCGAGCCTTCCGGACACTCCTTCACTGGCTGTGCCCCCGCATCTGACATATCACCCCGGGTAAATGCAGAAGACCTCAGAGACACCCCAATGTTGCTACCCAAAGACACGACTGCAGTAGGTTGGTTACTAGGGCAGGAACGTGCAAAATGCCCCTTGTTATGACACTTAAAACACTCTACTTCACCCTTGGACTTCCCCTTAGATGGGGAAGGGCCCTGACCTTTCTTAAACGGGATGGTTTTAGGTTTGTGATCAAAATTAGTATCATTGATCTTACTTTCGTTATTAAAGGTTGTATCACTGACTCGGGGGGGTGGAGTGTTGTGGCCCTTGTTAACTGCATCGGTCCGTTGTGCAGACCCGCACCCACGAATCAGCGACATTCTCAGGTTAGCCAACTCAGCCGCCTTTTGTAGAGTTTTAGGCTGTTTCTCTTTGTGGTTCAAAGTCAGGTCACCGCCTGTGCATTTGAAAAATTGCTCTAGAAGGACTAACTGCTCAAGCTCCTCGAACGTCGTCACCTTCTCTGACCTCAGCTAATTTCTCAATGCATCAGACAGTTCCCGGGCATGTTCTAGAAAAGTGCACTCACGACCCTTCGTAACACCCCGAAACTTCAACCTATATGTCTCCGGTTATAACTCGTACGCCCGCAGAACAGCTTCCTTCAATACCTCATAATCGATGCAAGACTCCAAGGGCAATGCATCATATGCCTTGAGTCCTTTGCCAACCAATCTAGAAGAAACAAGGGCTGCCCACTTAACCTCGGGCCATTGGTGCTAACGGCACTTCTTCTCAAAACACAGGAAAAATTCGGTGACACCCGACTCGTCAAATGCAGGGACTAACTTAATAAGGTGCGATAAAGACTGATCAAGACCTCAATTCCCAGAACCGAGACGCTGCCCTGTCGACTCCACCCGAGATTTCTCAAGCTCTATGTCTGCACAGTACATGGCCTTTCTCTCCTCAGCTTGAATCTTAGCCATCTCAATCTGGTATTCCTGCTGCTTAGCCATCTTAGCCATCTCAAGCTGGAAGATCATATCTGGAGTTAAACCTTGAGGAGGAGGAGATGCAACAATTGGAGACCCACCCAGTGATCCACCCAGGTGCAAACCACGCTGCCAGTGACTATCGGCCTGCGGGAACGTACCCGGCTCCGGAGCCCGAGGGGGCGCCATGGTAGGAGTCGAGTGGAATGGGGGCTGGGCCGAAGCGCCCCAGCTCCCGCTCCACCCGAAGCCCCACCAAGCACACAGGCCACCAGGTCACCTCTCGTCGTGCTGCTAGTGCCCACATGCCCCATGACCATGGCCAAACACTGGAGACCATACCGATCAATCCCCGACACCCGGTCAACAGTAATAGGCATCTCCAGAAACTTCCTTGCATCCTCCTCACTAGTTACTACTCTAATGCCTTCTAACAAACCCAGCTGCTGCACCTCAGAGTCTGCTTCCCGTACTCTGTCTTCACTGTGCATTGATCCGTCCTTCGACATAGTGTCCACCGAAAATTCTCAACGTTTATAAAAAAAAGGAGTACCTAAACTCTCATGTAGCACTATTCACTCAAAAAATGCTCGAAGACAACTCAAGTGCTATAATACGTTGCCAAAAAAAAATTATGTGTCCAAAATATTCCTCAAAAAACAAATGTCCAAAAATCCTGCAATTATTTCTTAGTTCATTTGGTATGACGACTAAGATAAGATACTCGGCAAGGCCGCCATTTGTTACGACCGGGGCTACGAATAAGACAAGGGCACTTAATGATTGGACTAGTAATAGGGCACTATGCAACAACAGTACGCTAGATCCAAACCCTCGAACTTATATGCCGGCGAACAAAAACACCTATACCCTCTAGAGTTAATCTGCGATAACGGGGTATCCTTAACTGGGCATAAATGTACTCTACTTCAGGCTAACCCGCACTGGCATAGCCTGATAACAAACAAGATGCAAGTTACGTTAAAATGCATAAAAAGGAAGCTATGGAAAGATCAACTAAATCACTGCAAGATTTAATACAATAAAAAGATGCTTCAATACAGTTACTCTAAACAACAATAAACTCTTCACTCCTATCTGAAAGAAAGTGAAGTATAGTCCTACAGCATAGACCTGGAAACTTCTGAAGAAAGTCTGATGCTCATAAGATGCTCGTATCTTAAACTATATAAAGGCAGGAGGCAGGACACCACACGTGTAGACTGAATACACTAAAAGATAGGACATATAATGTTAACTGACACGAGAATACTATAAATGCGCAAAAGTAGTAATGCTCGACACTAAAAGAAGTACTTCCTCATCAACGAACCAGTCTGCTATGGTTGTGCGGCTCAGCAACAACCTAGACTAATAAATGCTGTGAATAATAATGCGTACATATCAAAGAGCTTATATTAAATACTAACATGTGTCTACTCAATTAATAATGTCTAGCTGGGATACTCTAGGTAAGGAACTGGGGTTGAGCAAGACAGGCTCGTAGCCTAGCGATGTCCTTAAGACTGCATCCTTTAAGTTACGTTAATTGACTGGGGTGCTCTCTTGATAGATCTAGATCACAAGTATCTGGTTCTATCCTGGCGACCCTCAAAAGACAAGCAAAGAGGCAGCAAAGTGTGGAACTGGAACAGGCCAAAGCCCTCAGTCAACACAATGCTGCACTCGCAAAAGACGCAGCCGAAAAGACAACCCAGGCTACCACAGGACCGGTCGAAGTCGTGTAGGTATAAACAAAGCATACACACATCGGAGACAACGACTACAGTAACCTTATCCCAGTCTAGCATTAAATAAATGAGCAGAAACACTAAATCAATAATGGAGACACACAAAGTTCTTAACCTATACTAACTAAGAACCCTCAAACCTATTCTAAGTACATGTAAATATCTCAGAGGACGGCGCATGCAATACAATGGGCCGGCTATGGAAACCGTATGCAGAACCCAAGGGGATAAGTAATTGAATAAAGATGAGAAGTAATGGAAAAGAAGAAGGTCAGAGAGAGAGACAGTGGTAAAGGGGGTGATCGGGAGAGAGTATTCAAAGGGATGTTAGAAGCATGCGCGCCAAGCCTGTCCTGAGGAGGGCAGCTCCTTGGGACCCTCATGCAGGAGGTTAGTCACACAGGAGCCCGCAAGGGCGTGATGGTCGGCCAATCACGGGCCGAGACGTCACAAGGCAGCAGGCCCCTAGGATGTGCCAGGATCCACCAGCCAATCAAAGGCGAGGGAAAGCCCACGCGCGCGGGAAAAGTCCTCCGAGCGAGGCAGCACATACATACACACGCACATATTACCACCACGCTCTCGCCTCTCTCTCTCTCTCCTTAACTCTACACAATGCATCTTATATTCTATTAATGATATAAAATACTTCCCGTTGTCACAGACGAAAATAAAGACCACCACTGGAGTGTCTGTGACAATGCGAGTACTAGGAAAGAAAGAACAACATTCTCTGATAACTGTAGTCCATTTCGATGTCCCTGGCGAGCGCTGGTGGCTAACGAGAGGCGATTCTGCCAACGCTGGTAGACGTCACATTACCTTCATATAGACACCCAATGAGTGGGTAGGAATTCATGTGGGCAACAAAGTCAAAGCCAAAGTATTTATTCAGCCTTAAACAAACCAATATATTTATGTTACACTAAGAAATGCTTCGCTGGGTCATCCATTTAATGATACATTATTTTATTTGCTCCTGAATATATCATGCTTCGGAATTTAACAGGAATCAGAAGCATCACATCATGCGAAATCAATATTGAATATTACAAATATTATATTATTTCAATACTCTGATAAATTCAATCATACATTATTTTGTGTTCACCAAATTAGTTTAACCAGATCAACTAATCAAGACAAGATAGATAGGGAAGGGCAGGAGGTGAACAAATTTAGGAAGGTGAAGACACGCAGACAAAATCACAGCGAGATGACAAAAAACAATACAAAGATTCACTGCCGAGGTGAATCCAGCTCGGCCGCACCAGCAACTGAAGATACAAATCAGAGCCAACAACCATGCCAGGCCAACTAAGAGGGCCCGACAGGGAGGCACATGATATAGGCCGGCTTAATGGCAACCGGATGAGGCCGAATAAGAACAGAAGGGGAAAAAATATAGAAGGAGGACATCAAAACTGCGCAAAATTAGTAAAGTCGACGACGAAAGCTCGAGTGACGAGGGTATCAATACATACACACACACACACACACACATACACATTGGGGGGGGGCGAGCAGAAATGTCCCCATTGAACTAACCCATGCCAAAAATGGTCTGGACCACTACCTTCTACTCTTACTATTGAACTCTGCAACATTCGTGGCCTTTCCTTTATTTTCCACCTCTCCATTGCCAACCCTGATCTCTTTTTCACCAACACTCAGTTGCCTAGGACTACTGATAGCAAACCCTTCTCTGTATCTTCCTACTATATCTATCCTCAGTTTCAAGCCATAGGTAGATGTTGAGTGTATGGTCGGAACAATCTTGTTTTCTCTTGTGTTCCCAACTTTGATTCTTCTGAACTCTCAAATCTCTGGCTAATGCTTTCTTGTCACGCTCAAACTAAAATTACGTCTGCACTGTTTATGTCTCCCCTATTTCTACTGACTATCCAAAATTCTTTGACTTTGTAACTTCTAAAATGGAACACATTCTATCCATCTCTCCTTTCGCAGAAATCTCTATCTTAGGAGAATTCAACATTCACCACCGCCAATGGCTCTCCTCTCTTTCCACTGACCAACCTGGTGAATAAGCCTACATCTTTTCTATTCTAAATGACGTAAAGCAGTTAATCCAGCAACCCACCCATATCCTGGATCGCTTTGGAGACCAGCCCAACATTCTTTACTTATTTCTAACCTCTAACCCTTCTGCTTATATTCTAAATCTTATTTCTCCTTTGGGCTCCTCCGACCATAAACTTATCTCTGTCACCTGTCCGATCTCTCTAGTACAGCCACCCTATTCTCCCAGCCGGCGGCGCATGTAGCATTTTGCCGCTGCTGACTGGGATGCTCTACGACAGAACTTCTTTGATTTCCTATGGAATGACTTCTGCTTCCATGGTCGGGGACCCTCGGAGAGTACTGAACGCATTACCGAGGTAATCCTCTCAGGCATGGAAGCATATATTCCATTTTTTTTTTTTTTTACTCACGCTTGTTCTACTGCTGTCCGCAAAAAGGATGAAACATTCAAACTGTACCACCGCCTTCACACTCAAGAATCTCATATATACTTCCTATGTTTCTGCCCAAAATCAACCCATATCTGTTCTTCAACTCGCCAAACATTCATTCATCAATGATAAATGCACTGAACTATCCAACTCTAGCTCCTTCCAAGCCTTCTGGTATCTAGCCAAAAACCTCTCTATAATTTTTTTTTCTTCGTCTTTCTCTCCTCTTTTCCACTCTAACTGCACTACTGTCATTTCTTCCTCTGACAAAACTGAACTCCACCTTGGATGATTACGGTGCTATTCCTCCCTATTATGCCTAACAGCATAATCACTTCTAAGGATGTACGTTCCACCCTCTCTGGGCTTAATACTAAAACGGTGTACAGACTGGATTGTGTTTCTCCTGTTGTACTACATAACTGTGCTTTCGTGCTGACTCCCTGCCAAGGCAAACTCTTCCGTCTCTTTCTCTCCTGTAACGTCTTCCCTTCTTGCTGGAAGTTTGCTCTCATGCAACCTGTCCCAAAGAAGGGAGACCACTCTCAACCCTCCAACTATCGTCCAATGGCTCTCATCCCATGTATCTCTAAAGTTTTTTAAACTATTCTTACTTCCAAATTTCTTAAGCATTTCTCTTCTCATAATCTGCTCTCAGATCGCCAGTATGGCTTCCTTAAGGGTCGCTCTACTGGTGATCTTCTTTCATATCTTACTATCTCATGGTCATCCTTCTTTCAGGACATCAGTGAGACCTTATCTATTGCACTAAACATATCGAAGGCCTTCGATAAAGTCTTTAATTTCTAAACTACTCTCCTTCAGTTTCTATCCCTCCATCTCTGCCTTTGTCTCTAACTTCCTTTCCGTCCATTCCATAGCTGCGGTTGTGGACGGCCATCACTCACTTCCTCATCCTATCAACTCCGGTGTTCCTCAGGGCTCTGTCCTATCTCCCATTCTCTTTCTAATTTTCATAAATGATCTTCTAAACTGTACCTCCAGCTCCATCCATTCATACACAGACAACTGTACGTTACACTACTCAATTAGTTTTCCAGAACGCCCCAGCCAGCAATCCCTAAAAAACAAATGTAATGAAGCCATACAACACTCATCTCCAGATCTAACTACTATTTCCAATTGGGCAGAGAAAACCATTGTTCCTTTAATGCTTCCAAAACCTAATTTCTCCATCTTACTACCCGTTGGGAACTTCCAGCGGACTATCCCTTATACTTCAACAATACAAAAATCAATCCTTCATCTCCTCTCAATGATCTCGGTGTCACTTTTTCTTTTGCTCTCTCTTGAAAGGACCATATTACCAGTCTTGCCAAGCCAGCCTCCCAGAAGATGGGTGTGTTCAACCGCCTCAAGGGGTTCTTTACCCCTGCACAGCTTCTTGCTCTGTACAAGGGCAAAGTGTGTCCTTGCATTGAGTATTGGTCACATGTGTGGGGAGGATCCTCTCACACCGCACTCCTAGACAAAGTAGAAAGGAAAGCCTTTTATATCATTAATTCCCGTTCACTCACTAACTCTGCAATCTCTCTCTCTCTCTTCGCCGCAATGTTGCATCTCTCTCGCCATTCTATCGCTACTACAATATAATCAGTGTTCCTCAGAGCTCTCTCATTGTATACCACCTCATCTACGTAGGGTACCTAGTACCCATCTTGCAACACAATCCCACCCTTACTCTGTGCAACTCTCCAACCCATGAGTGAAACGTTATTGTCAGTCTTTCTTCTATTCAACAGCTGAGTTCTGGAACTCTCTCCCAAAATCAGTCTTTTCCTCTTGCTCTGACTTAAATTGCTTCAAACTCTGTGTGTCCAGGCATTTTGGCTCGAACGTCCCTTGATTTTGGCCCTGACGCTCTTTCAACTGTCCGGGAGGCACTCGCTACAGGCAGTTCTGCCTTTTGTCTCCCTCACTCACATATAACAAAAAAATATATACATATCTCTCCCTCACTCCCTGTTTTCCTTCTTAGTTTCTCCTCTTTTTATTTCCTCTCAATTCACTATTGCTATCTCTTCATAATAAAATATCCCTTTCCATTTGGTCCCCCCATTGATATAGCTAATATAACCTGTATTTATGCATGCACACCTGACAGTTATATTATATTGCTTATATTACTCTTTACCATTTGGTTTGGTGGTAGCTAGCGCAGAGGTTGTTCTGCGCAAGAAAGTCACTTTAGGCCTCTGTCAAAGCGGCATTTATATCCTGGCGTGTTTGCTGGGATGATAGTCACTGAGCTATTTCTAATGTTGGCATTACACTTCCCTTGTCCATATAAAAGTAATGACCACTTGGCTGGAGATCAAATGCGTTCTCGGTTGATTCTTTTGGTGTGGATGGATGGGGATGATTAAAGGGAGGGTTAGGTATGGGCAGCAATATATATGTGTTTGGTGTTTGTTGATCTTTTCGATTATTTGTTATTGTTAAGGGAATGTGGGCCTTTGCTCATTGAGGTTGTGGTGGGGTGGTGAGATTAGGAGTTTGTTGCAACTTAAATGGTGGTGATTGAATTAATGGGGAGGACGAAATTGGATTTTGTAACTGAGTTTGAAATTGTCGGGTCTATTGACTGCAAAAGGTCTGGGGACGGAAGTTGTATGATGAGTTGGGCCACAAAGTGAAAGTATTTTAATGATCTTGCTTGAGTTTTAATGGGCGGGCTAGTAGGGGTTTGCATGCTGTTATCGGTCTGACTACTTTCCTCTGTTTGAACTTGAGTCCCTAACAGGTTGAAATATCTGACTTGGCAATTTCTGTAGATTCTGCTTTAACCGTGATAATCAAATATTTCCTTATAAGTATTTGATGTAAGTAAGTTGATGATAAAAGGTCCCAAGTAACAGGGCTTTGATTTGTTCACAACAGGTAACTGAATCACCATAACTTGTTAACTTGGTGTACACCCTGGCAGTTTTTCAACTGTTGCAAACGATTGGTCAGATGCTGTAGCGAGTAGGTTGTATTAGTGGCGGGACTCAGGGTGGTGGTTAGGTGGTGATGGGGGATTAACAGTTGAGTTTCACCCAAATACACGTTCATGGGGAGTAATACCATTGTCACAGAGGCAGGTATTCATAACCCACTGGATTATTTTTACCTGTGCAGGCCAGTCATCGGTATTTAAACCCTTCGACCATAGTTACGCATGTTATGCGTCGCCTATTTATGTAACCCACAATCCCAGCGACGCAGCGTATGTGATGTAATTACTCTTGTCCTATGGCACCTAGAGAGTTCAGATTTGTATGAGAACTACTTTAGGATCCCACAAAACACTACTGATGGTTGGCAACCCCCAAAGTCCAGCCACGTGCGTGTGGGCGCGCGCGCCAGTGATAGGCCAGTTTACCGCCTATCCATCACCCAGTGATGGTGGTGACCCCTTGCCGCCCCCCAGGACCCACAAATGACTTAGGTGAGCGGTTTTATGTTGTTTTTAATTCATTACTAACCCATCCCATGTGTTTTCAGGAAAACAAAAATGGAAATTTGGCTGGTCCTGGAGTGTCACTTATCATTATATCGCTTGGGATCCAGGGGGTTAAGGTTATAATTATGGTCTGGTTCTCAATTGGTTTGCTAGGCTTCGGTGACTTCATTCACAGATTGAGTCTCCTATCGGCCAGTATGGAGATGATTGTGATATTTTACATCAGAATAGTGTGGATAATTCTTCCCTTATTTGTCCTATGAATTTAAGAGCATTGTCTGAAGGTATGGTTTGTGGAAGCCCGAAATATGGAAAAACATGTGTTAGCATGGCTTCAGCAACTGCTATAGCTGTGTTCTTCAGTTGGGCAAGCTTTCAAGACTTTAGAATATGTGTCAACAAATGTTACCACGTATTTCTTGAACGCGTTGGAAGGAATAGGGCTCATCACATCCATGGCTAGAAGTTGCCAAGGCTTGGAGGCGGTTTATTTTCCTGAAAATCCTGGAGTCCCTGTAGTATCTTTAATTAAAGCACAAGCTTTGCAAGATTCTATGAAGTTTTTGGCAATGTCAGTTGGGTTTGCAGTCCAATAAAAGGCGTTGAAGGACTGAGTCAGTTTCTTTTTGACCAAGATGGATTCCATTGTGTTCATGAAGCGTTAGCATTAGTTGTTCTGCTACTTCAGGAGTTACAACAATGTGTTCTGAGAGGGTATAACAGTTTATCTCTGACTCTTTCCAAGTTGGAGAATAATTGCGGGGATATCCAGTCTGGTTTCTGTTGTTTTTCTCACTGTTGCATGAAGTTTGGAGTGGTGCTGGTGAATGCTTCCATTAGCAATCTTGATAGTGCATCAGTTTTAGTATGCCATTTTCCTGCCCAGTAGGAAATATACAAATCAAACCCTTCAAGGGTCTCTCTCCATCTTACTATCAGAGTGTTGTTAGTTTGTGGTCGTCTTAACCACTGTTTTGACTGGTGGTCTGTTAGATTATGCTGACGTGGGCTCCAAGTAGATAAGCCCTGAAATATTGCAGGGCCTAGATCAAGCCTAAGAAATATCTGTTTGTGGCAGAATAATTTATTTAGAGGGGGGTGAGAGTTCTGTTGGCACAAGCTATCAGATGTTATTTTCCCTCCCAGGTTTAGCTTAGGACGGCACATCCCAACCAGGGATACATCTGTGTACTGGAAGGTTGCGTATAGTCTGGAAAACCAGCTGCTGGGCCATCAATCAGGTGTTGCTTTAGTTGGTTGAAAGCTTGTAATTCTCTCCTCAGTCCAAAGGATTTTTTTTTTTTTTTTTTTAGGTTAGATTGGGCAGGGGTTTAGCAATAGTGGCAAATCCTTATGCAAACTTTCGATAGTAGGATGCTAAGCCGAGGAATGATCTCCTTTTATGGTAGGGTGGGGGTCAATCTCTTCTTTTTGGGTGCAATACCTTGGTCAAAGATGGTATGTCCAAGGTAATCAACGGAATCACGGCCCATTGTGCATTTGGTGGGGTTTTATTTCAGTCCTGCCTCTCGCATACATTGCACTACTTGTTGTAATAATTGTAAATGTTCTTCCCAGGAGGGATTGAATAAACAAAATTACATCATCTAAATAGGCAAAGCAGGTTTCCCACGTTAACCCGTGCAACAATGATTCCCTAAGTGGCGGGTTCGTTTCACAAGCCAAAAGGTAGGGCAGCAAATGCATACAGTCTCCCTCCGCTTGTCGATAATGGCGTTTTCTGTTGATGTTTAGGTGTCAGGGTTACTTGCAAATATTCGTCTTTCAGGTCCAACGTGGCTAACCATTTGCAGCCGAATAGGAAATCTAGGGAATCATCGATTTGAGTCAATGGTGTTGCATCCTTTATTGTCACATCTTAGAATCGTATGTAATCTATGCAAAAATACGTAGATGCATCTATTTTTGTTTACTAGCACGATAGGTGATAACCAAGGGCTAGTCGAAGGTGTGATACAACTTTTAAGCTGATGTCAGATGGTCTGGTAATGCAGATAAGATCGGACATGAGAAGGTGGTGGTTATTTTTTTTCATCTGATGATGGATGATGCTTTAGGTGCTGCCCTGCACAATCAATGTGGGCACCTAGTTTCTCTAGGAAGTCAAGGCCTAGGTATCCGTCATACTTAGTGCAGGTGGAAGGGACACAATTAACGGATATTCGGTTGTTGCACAGGGCTCTGGGGTGGTGACGAGGAAAGGGCGTGTTTCTCTTTATTAGAGTGCAAGAGCCTCACCACCTGCTCCTATTAAGTTCACTGAGGAGGCTTTTAGCTGTCCATATTAGGCCTGATGTTTGTTGTAGAATCTTGTGTATAAGCAAGATCTGGCTGCACCGGTAACAACTAGGAGTCACACGTAATCCCAATATTTTCAACTTTATGTAGACTGGGGATTTGGTTGTGGAGGCCCCTGCAAACATTACGGTCAATAGGGCACTATTAAAAAATCCTCCGGACTATTTGGCTATGGAATAGGCTAGACAAAGATTTTAGCTCGTTGTCGATATCCACTGGTTGATCCTCCTCCATTATGTCATCGTGGGGATCTTTACTCTCCGTGGACATGACCCTGGGAGTCTTGGGAGGCTGATTTGCGAATGTCTGGTATGGTACGCACTTGATGTGATCTATTTTGTCATTTACCGTTGTTTCTGCTGGCCTCTCATGTCTTGCATAGAACAGCTACTATTGTTACACACCTTCCATTTTGAGAGATCCAGCAACACCAAGTTGGACATTGGTGTCGCCGATTTTTCTGGGTAGATGTGGGGGTATATTCCTCCTCCTTTTTGCTTCACATGGTTGTGGGGTCGACTTCTGGGGGGGTCGGTTCTGTTCTGGCCTTGGCCTAGTAGGAATATACTAAACAACATTGATGTACTGCTGTTTAGCTGCTGATTTGGCTGTCGATGCCTGCTGGTTTTTGGATCGAAAAATGCTCTTCCACTTTATCCGGAAGAATCTGGAGTAGCTTCTTAAACAGATGGTTATTCATTACCTCAATTTGTGCCTGAGGAAAGGCTGATGTGATATTCCTGCGAATTTGTGCTAGTCACATCAAAGGTGCCATTGTACTTCATGGCTGAAAGTTGTGTTAACGGTAGGACTTTACCGAGTGAAGGTTCTACTGAATCAATTACAATTTTGTTTAAAGCATCCCACGTCAGAGTAGGACGCATTCTGCCAGTGACCAATGCCACAGCCTTCCCTAAATGAGTTAGAATTATCAGGACTTCCTCTTTATCTTTGGCATACACTATATCAAGCACCATTGTCACCATTTCCATATACTGTATGTTGTAATATTGTACAGCTCTGGATTGTTGCTAGGAATTGGAATATATGAACGCTGTGCCATGTTGTCCGATATTCCTCGTTTGTTTTTCCTTGCGAATATACACAAAACTCGGTGATTTCTCTGTGATCAAAACCAACACTAGCCACAAGTGTTATGCTAGACAAAACAGGTATTTGTGGACTCTTGTAACGCGGTGAAACTAGGAGTTCGATATATATATATAAATACAAGGTAAGATATACAATAGGTACAAAACAATAGTTTACTAATGCATGAAATTAACGTCTCACAGAACGAGGTGTTACACTATAATTTAATTAATGATTATGTACACATAATATATTCACTAAACCCATTCAGTGCCAGCAACGTCTTTTCTATTTGATTTCAGCTACATTTAGACGATTTTATGAAGCCTGGGAAGGATATACGGCAGCTAAAAGGATTAATGGAGAGTCTGTAGCCTGTTAATGGGTAGACGTCCTTCCTAGGCTGACTGAAGTCGTCCAATAGTTGCCAGAATATAATGAAAAGGACGTCACCGGTACTGGATGGGTTAAAGAATATCAAGTTTTCTTGAGTAAGGGCTCTATTTATGTATGTGCTTGAATGTTAGTCAAATACAAACACAGACTATAGCGTCATGATAATAATATATGGAATTATATATTATTGTAGGTTCTTAGACTCAATCAAACTTTATTTATAAGGAGAATGTAATTAATATACTATTCATATATAACCAGAATACATGGAAATAGTGTTTGAGAATACTTGATATTAGATTCACAGATAATTATATACCTTTATTCAATAGTCTAGCCTGCCTGCATCTATAATGAAGTATATTTTCTTTATAGCCCGACTATTTAACCGCTTCCCGATGGGACCCGTTACCTGAGGGGCACCAAAATCCACTTTTTATGTGTCCTGGGAGCGAGGCCAGCGGTTGCTTGCAGCGCGGGATCCCTTTGTCCGTCGGCCACCGTGGCTGAACAAGCACTGACGTAACTCAGAGCCGTTTGCCACATCAAAGCAGCTTTACAAATAGTGAAAACAGGTCAAAACTGCTAATTTTTGGGATTTTGGCCGAACTTTGCAAGACAACCAGTAGTTGTACAGAGATGATTTAGGTGTCATTGGTAAGCTCAATTACTGTACTTTCACAGATACATGTTGGCTCTTTTTTTTTTGTGCATGAAAATATGCAGGGGATGAAGTTCAATTAGGGCTAAAATCCCTGCAGATAAACAAAAATATATATGGAGAGAGAGAAATAAGAAAAACAAAACTGACTATGCATCCTTTATATTAACCGTTGTTTTCTTTAATGTAAAAAGCAAGCCAATAAGTAACCCAAGCCAGAGTAAAGCCTTCTTTCTTTGTCCATTGATTTGCTTTGTTGGGGAATATTTGCATTATTCTTATAATGCTAACATTAACCCTTAATTAGCGGCTCACCACATAAGTCGAGTTAAATAAAGCTGGACTATGTGGCGGCGCTCGACATAGGTCGAGTGGCAATTTCAGCACGTAATGTTGCTGAGAGAGAGAGACAAGTGGTGGCAGGAGAGTAGCGAGCGTATGACTGCTCCAGACCACCGCGGCGAACATACTGACACGAATCCCAGCTCCCTCCTCCCTCTCTCACTTGCTATATAAGGAATTGTATCGGGAAAGTGGCTAATTACATGCTTTTTGCACTCGCGTTGCACGGTTATTGCAAGAAAACTAGCCATCATAAAAGGATCGTTATGGTGTCATTCGAAAGCTCTGTTTATGCCCTTTCAGGGATAGGTACTTGTTTTACGTTCTGGGTCTTATTTAGGCATGAAAATGATCACGTAAACAGCCCTATTTTGGCTAAAAACACCCCGCTGGGCGGTACATATAAATAAACCGCATAGGCCGCTCGTAAGGTGTTAAAAATAGCGTCATTTACTGCCACCCCAGGAACCATGAAAGAAGGACATAAACACCGCCATGACAGAGGCCTAGAGCACCTTTCCCACACAGAACAACCTCTGCACCAGATACTACCATAGTAAGATGCCTTCTATAACCACCAAAGTAACAGCAGAACCAGAACAGGCTCTTCTAGTTCTCAACACTATCAACCAGGACAACACATTTAAACTAAACCATATGACCAGCTACCAAGTTATCAGTATTAAAACAAAACCCATTTTGTTGGTTGCCACCAAGTGTGAAACTAACACAAGCTTGGGATCTTTCTCCAGCCAAGTGTGAGACTGGCATCCCAGTGGGGTACCTTGCTTGCCCATCGTATGTGAGACCAACACCTTTGACGCACCTTGCTCACCAGAAGTGTACAAGACCAGCACTACCTGAGAAATGATTCACCTCTACCCCTGTTAAAGGCTGTGGTGTGAGACCAGCCAAGAAGAGTGCCAGCACTCAGAAGAGAATCACCTCTACATCTAATATTATTATTATCATTATTATTATTATATGAGATGCCGAAGCCTCCAACCAGGATGCAGAAACACCAGCAGGATGAATCCATACAATTCGCCCGGAAGCACTGGAGAGAGACTACGACAACTACGAAAAAGAAAAAAAACATAATGAACGCAAATCAAATTAATAATAAAATATTACGCAATGGAGGATGTCAAGTATAAACAAAATACAATAAAATAAATAGAATAAAATAAGTTTAAAAATTAGAATTAATGCTACAAAAAGCACTAACTCTAGACTTTAAAACGGAGATATGATCTGAATTGACTAGCTCACTTGGCAACTTATTCCACAACTCAACCTTGGCCGGCACAAAACACTGTGAAAACTGTGTAGTAGACAAATTCACACGGCTCATGGTAAGATCATTACAATTGCTAGTGAATCTAGTTGCACGAGCCCGGACATAGGGCCCAGGCAGAACCCCATGTAAGTGATGCTGAGGATTGTTAACAACTTTAACCCTGCTCAGGCTTATTGGCCCCATATGGGGCAAAAAATATGCGTAAAACAGGTTTTTCGCGAATATGTCACGGCCGGAGGCCGATGGCAAAGAAGTTAGGACGACGAGCAGTCAGTCCGCATCGTCCTACGACTGGGAGAGGGTGTAAGCCGCCGCTCTCTCTCCTCCCCTTTCCTGTACCAACCTGTCCGGTCACCATATGGGGTCCATAATCCCAAATGTGTACTACAAATTTCCCCTTCATATCAAACTTTTTTTTAGCCCCAGAGTTCTGCCTTGTTGTCACCCAAGACCCTCAGCCATCCCCTCCACGGCCCTGCAACCAAATTAATCAAGCTTATGTAATGTATGAGATATGCCTCACTTTTGTTGACCCTTTTTTTCATTTTTTTTTTTTTTTTTTTTTAAGACTTAATATTTACAGTAGTCTAATTTGCTCTTAACAAATTATTAAGCATTAATTGTAGTTCTATTGGTAACAAGAAATTTATAATCCATCAATTAGTTTTTGAGTGAGAGCCTTTTAAAATGCCGGTAACCATATGGGGCCACATTGCTAATGTCGCCACACTTCTGGAACATTACCTGAGCAGGGTTAAACAAAAGACTAAGGGCATCAACTTTTCGCCGATGATACAGATCAAGAGACAAAATATGAAGTAGAATAAAACTAATTGAATTCAGGGACCTGTAAAGCAACTTAAGATGGCAGTCAGTTGCTGACAACCAGACAAGTGAGCAATACTCGAAGTGTGGCAAAATAAAAGCATAAAAAGACTTCATAACTGTGGCATCACAAGCAAACGTTTTATAACACTTGCTAAGCAGACCAATTTTCTGGGAAATGGAAGAGGAGAAAGAACGAATATGTTTTTCAAAAGTAAGTTTGGGATCCAGAGTAACTCCTAACAAATGCAGAGTATCCACATTCTCAATTTGCTCGCCAGAAACTTGTAGATAAGGATGGGGAGGATCCAAGGTACGAGATCTGCTGATGATAATGGAGTGTGTTTTACTAGCATTAAGTAGCAACTTCGTGTCGATCAATTGGTGATGGAATTAAAGCATATAAAGTAGTATCATCGGCATAGGAGATTAGTTAATTTTCAAACTTAGAGCTCAGGTCAGCAGTAAAAAGCAATAAAATGCAAAGGCCCAAGGACACTGCTTTGTGGAATGCCATAAACAACAGGAATAGAAGGGGAACGACACCCATCAATGACCACAGACTGCGATCTATTCGTCAAAAAATCTTCAAATATCCTAAACATATTGCCACCAATACCGATGAGTCGTAACTTATACAGAAGTGCTTTATGTTTGGCTGACTAAGTCAAAAGCAGAACTAAAATCAATATCCATGACACGAAACTCATGCCCCTGGTCCATTGAAGACTGCAGGTCATGGGTGAGTGTCAGAAGTGAATCACATGTACCCAGTCCCTTACGAAAACCAAACTGTGAGTTTGGTATCAAATTATGACTACTGTATTACAATAAAAGGAAAGACGTCTGGACAAAAGCCTCTAATGGAGATAGGGCTATAGTAATTAGGAGATAATGAGGCAGTATTTCCCTTTGGTATAGAAGTGATACTAGCCTTACGCCAGCAAAGAGGAAAACTACCCGATTTCAAAAGCAACCTAAACACCATGGCCAATTTAGGTGCCAAGACCACTGCAACCTTTTTAAAGAAGAGTGGGAAAAACCCACCCGAGTCTGTGCTACCATAGGTATTAAGATCCAGCAAATACCTTTTCAGTTCAGTTGATTTGAATGCCATTGAATTGAGGTTGGCTCTAGGGAAACATGTCAAAGGCAATGACAATTCCTAATTACTCTGCTTTTTAATACAAATATTAGAGACAATATTGGCCTTCGATAATGCATCAAAAGAGATGGAGTCATCAGAATCACAAAGAGCAGGCATGGAGGAATCTATTCCAAATAAAGAGGACTTCAAAGCGGACCACCATTTATGAGGCTGTGTAGCTCCTGCCAGAACATTATGAAGATGGGAGTTATATTCCCTCTCAGCAGCAGCATAAACTCTCTGTACAACTGCCCTTTTAGCAACATAATTGTCCCAATGCAAGGGGGTATGATTACGCCTCCATAGACGATATGCAGCCTGTTTGTCATCAAATGCATGCTTGCAGTCATTATTAAACCATGTTTTATCCCTGATACGAGACCTAATTGTTTTTGATTGAACTCTTTTACGAATGATACCAAGAAGGGAATTGTTAAGAGCTGAAACAGGGTGATGAGATCTTAGTATGAGATTCCACTCAATATTACAAACATCATTACAAACGGAAGTGCCAACAGGTACAAAAACGTAAGTTTCCACAACGTCAGGAATATCTGTTAGTACTAGATCAAGACAATTTCCAGAGATATGAATAGGTCCTTGGATTAGCTGTTCACAACCAGATAAGTTTGCAAAATCCAAGGCAGCAAGACCATTTTTATTAGTTGGAGAGACCGAGTTCAACCACTCTTGACGATGTGCATTGACATCACCAACAAAAATAAAGGATGATTTGGCATCTACAGACTGTATTGAAGCCATGGATGTTAAGAGGCTGGCATATATGTCATTGTTAACATTAGGATTTCTGTACAGGCTAAAAATGTAATGATTATGGTAATTGCTGGAAACTTTAACTAACTGCATCTCATGGCATTTACAAATATGCTTAGTTAAGCGCTGAGCATTATACTTAGATCTAATATATAAGCTCATTCCACGAGCACGAGGAATAGAATCATGCTGAATAAGATTTGGTTTACTGAAGTTAGGTATAAGAAATTCAGAATTATCTTTATATCCAGAGACAAGGGTTTCAAAACAAAACACAATATCATAATCAACAGATGCCAATGTAAGATCCTTGATGTTCTTATGGAGACCACGAATATTGGAATAAATTACACAACAACTTGTAAAAGGTTGCCTGCGAGGACCGGGATTTACTTCTATGTTACCGGACAAAAGGAAAAACAAAAACAAAAAAAGTCGAAAGCAATCCATACGCAAATACATAATGATGGATGTATACAGGTCGACCAAGACGGAGCCATCACATCTGGGTAAGGTAAAAACAAAACAAAAACCCAAAGACACCATAAGAAAAAAAGAGAAACCGAAAAAGAAGGCCAGATAGCCACAAAATCTACCAGACTCAAAAGTTTTCCTCATTGGCCTGCTAACAACCGTGAGGAAAAAGCAGGGGAGATTGAAGGAAAAGGAAGGAAAGTTGCTGTACAGCACGTAACAGCAGGGATGGATGAAAACCGACTAGGGAATTAAGACCTTGGTGCAGGCTATGGCAGCATCCTAAACATCCATCATGGTAAAATACCATAGATTTGCTAGATGGCCGTTGACTAAAATATAGTTCATCCTCCCTTTGACAGGTATTGTTTTTAGTCATGCAGGGTGTCTAGCCACCCACCCTCCAAGTGAGAACCTGGAGGGGGAGCCGGTTTAGTCGCCGACAATCCGACCATGAAACAGGTAGTATCAGATTACAGGTTACTGATAGCAGGAAAACCTGACCTGACCTGACTGTGGTATGATACCGGTCAACGAAACCCCTAAAGAGGCAAATAACGCCTTTGCTGAGGCGCCCGTCACCATCCGGATACAAAAATCTGTTTATTTAGTATCGTGGGAGCAAGGCAAGTGGTTGTAGACAGTGCAGGACCTCTTCATCCATCGCCCACAAAGTCTGGGCCAGCACTGATTTAACCCAGAGATGCCTTGCACATAATTGCAGCATTACACATAACGAAAACAGCTCAAACCACTAATTTTTTGCGATTTTGTCCGACCACTCTGTGACTTCACCCCTTTCGAAGACCATAACCTTGCTCTTCCCCGCATTTACCTTCAAATTCCATTTTTCTGTTCCAAACTCATTTACCAGACCCTGCAACTCCCATTCATTATACTCATCAGAACTGTATCATCCGCAAACAGCAGTATACGTAGCTTCCACTCAATTCCCTCCCTTTTCAGCGATACACCAACATCCACTGCTCTTGATAGTATTTCTTTCATGACTCCATCCATATATGCAGTAAACAACCACGGGGACATCACACACCCCTGTTTCAAACCAACATTCAGGTCAAAGAACTCGCTCTGCTCACTCTCCACACGTACTGCCGCCTTTGCACCCTCATACATGCTCTTCACTGCTTTCAGCAACTTGCCCTCTACTCCGTATATTCTAAGTACTTTCCACAAACCTTCTCTATCCACTCTGTCATAGGCCTTCTCCAAGTCCATAAAGGCAACATACACCTTTTGTTTCTTCTCCAGATATTTCTCCACAACACAATTCAGGGTAAAAATCTGATCTACACATCCTCTTCCCTTCCTAAAACCTCCCTACTCGTCGCCTATCCATTTCTCCATTCTCACTCTCACTCTCTCAATCACTATCCTACTGTATACCTTCCCTACTATGCTTAGAAGACGTATTCCTTGGTGGTTACCACTCACTCCTCTTTCCCCTTTGCCCTTATATAGGGGGACTATTATGCCAGTCTTCCTGTCATCGGGTGCACTCCCCTTCTCCCATGCTAGTTTGCACATTTTCCATACCCATTCTATCACTATCTCACCACCATACCTCAACATTTCCCCACACACTCCATCTGTTCCTGGTGCTTTCCCCAACTTCACTCTTTTCATGGCTTCCCACACTTCTGACCTCCTGATCCCCACCTCCTCCTCCACTACTTCTCTTCTTCTCCCTCCCATACCATATCCAGCTATGTTTGCTGGCTCTTCATTCCTTACATTTAGCAACTCATTGAAGTACTCCCTCCATCTTTCGACTCTCTCTTGCTTCTCGGCTAGCATTCTCCCATTCTTATCTTTCACACCCTTACTGTTTCCCTTGCTACCTTCCCTAACTTGCTTGACTTCTTTCCAGAACAGTTTCTTACTCTCCCTCCATTTTACACTCAGATTCCTTCCAAATTCCTCATCTACTCTTCTCTTACTTTCCTTCACTACTCTCTTCACCACCCTCTTACTCTCCACGTACTTCGCTCATTTCTGTCTCTCGAAATCTTCATTCCCTCTACTACCCAACCACTCTCTATATGCTTTCTTCTTTTCTTCCACAGCTATTCTTATCTCTTCTGTCTACCATGCTGTACCTTTCACTCCCCTCCCTCTTCTCCTCACTCCACACACCTCCTCACATGCTGCACAGATCTCATTCTTAAACACCTTGCTCATCTCCTCCACTTCCTCCCTAACTTCCAGGTCGAACCCACCTAGTCGTCTTTCCACTGCTCTCCTGTACTCCTCCCTGACTTCCTCCTCCTGCAACCTCTCCACCCTCCTCACCATTCCACCCTCATCTCGCCTCCCTCCAGGTCTCCTCACCCACTTCTTTGGTATCCTAACCTTAGCTACCACTACATAATGATCAGACAGACCCCCTCCAATACCCCTATACACCCTAGCATCCATCACAGATTTCTTCATTCGTTCATCCACACATACATAATCAATCAATGACTTTCGTTCCACCACTGTCTTATCCTTCATCGTCAATATCCGTTTCCACGTGTACCTGTGGATCATTCTGTGTCGGAAGAAATAATGATAAGCTGATTAAATATCATAAAATTGGCGCGAAAATACCTGCTGACTTTGTATTGTAAATATACGTTATTTATGATTATGGGCCATTTTAAAAAATGTAAAACAACAGTATGCATAGACCAAAGTATGTCAGCATCAGAAATTTCGACTGACTGCTTATAATATAGAATTGTTTACGGAGAGGGAAGGTGGATAGGTCCACGATGTCGCCAGTTTCCCCACAATGCACCGTGATAAACATTGCGATTAGCGCCTCTATCGGCCACTGTAGGCATTTATTGGTTGGGAGAATTTAAGAATTATGCACAAGCCTACGATTCATTATGCAGTTTCTAATCCTGCATATTAATCTGAGCATGTCCACTCGACCAAGAAACACTCTTTACACTGGTGAGCTGTAAATAATCTAGTGTGAACGGAATGAATCGGGTGAAACATACATCTGTGAGGTATTATCATAAGATTTCGGTCACCTTTCCTACTGGGCCACCTAATGGTAACTTAGCTGCATATTTGTTCGCTCTGAAATTAGTAAGATCACTCACCCTCATTATCTTGTAGAATATGACCCATATATGGCGTAGCTTGATGGGAAGGAGAGGGAGGGGACACTGTACGGAAGGATAGGATCCAATGGGAGGGTGTGAGAATGAGTTGTTGCAGTGCATTTAATCATAATGGTTTATCGCTATCCACCCTTCCCTGTTAGTTAGTACAGTCACTCATAAACGTTCATGGACGCCCAAGTGAATGCGTTAAGTAAAATGTATTGTTTTTTTGTTTGGTACCCCTTAAGACTGGATGCCAGCCAGAGTAAGGAGGGGGCCAGGTGGGGTAGGGGGTTAAAGAGGGCAGAATAGGAGGATGAAGTAGGGTAGTACGGTAATTACCTTACCCCCACTTTTACCCCTAAAATAATATCTCACCTCTCTCTTGCTCTCTCTCTCTCGTATTATTAATATAATACGCACATAATACCCCTCTCCCTATCTCTATCAAACTATATATGTTATCTAATGGCACCTAAACTCCTACAGTATATGCTAGTGTTATTTTTATTTGCCTTAGTTTTTTTTATTTTTTTATTCAAATTTCTACCGAATATTTTAAATATTCTGTAGTTCACTTCCATTCTCTCGTATATTATTCCTGAATTTATATTTAATATTCCCTATTATCAATATGTCCATTTATGTATCCGTAGGTCTTACGTTGTATAATACTTTGTGTTTATAACGTGCCGGCCAGCTATATGTGTTAACAGTTTTTCTCAGTCTTCCTTAACTATTCTTTCCTAAATCAATCCTACGGTTAACTTACTTCAAAGAACTTAATTTGTATACAATATAAACCTACTTGGTTTAATTTGACGAGGTTTAGACAAAGACAAGGTTGGATATAGTGTTGGATTACGGGATATATAAGTAAACTAGAACGGCACTTGGTAGAGTGCCTACGCTGGCTGGTTCTTTATCATTAATATGATAGACCTAAATTTTCTTCTCGATCTGGGTTCTGGATCGCCACCTAATTTGAATCACTTCTTCCATGGTGCATATCCTATCTTCCCACCAACGTTCATGAAAATCAGGTTCATATATATTTTTGTTAGGTATTACCTCGGCATCTAAATAACTGAGATGTCAAATCACATTTATAATAACACTCCACCTTTGCAAGATTGGGTGTAAAGGTTCACCTCTTAGCAAATTATATAGCGAGACCTTTCTATGGTAAATATTTATATAGCTGCTAAAAATCAATTCATCATTTTGATAATTAAGGATATATGTAGATAACCGTGGGTTTCTCCTAAAGGAGAATATCCAGTTTTGTCTCCAAAGTGACACAGGACATTGGTGGTCCATACCTATCTGTATATCAACTTGCAACTTATTATCATAACAAATAACCCGGCTTAAAATTTAAATTACCATATTCGCCAATCACCTCTGATCCTCTTGATTTATAAGAACAACAAAACTAACCAGAGATCTGACCGTTTCTTTCAGCATTCCGCCGTAGGTATACATTCAAACTGTGAATGCAAGTAGTATACTATGGCAGATCAGGTGAATGCAAGTAATATAATGTGGCAGAGAGGTGAGAAGACAATTTGCGTCAGGCGAATAGAGAGGAAGAGGAAAGTAGAAGGAAAAGAGGAAGTGGGTGAGAGAAAAGAAAATACAAAAACAAATATGTATGGCAAAATACATTCACAAGTGAACTGAAATAATGCAGGGAGAGAATGTGGAATTCGCAGATGGTTTTCTATATTTATGTATTCCAAAAACACAGATACACACACACACACACACACAAGCAGCATATAGTGGAAGAATAGGACAGTAAAGTAGAAGGCTCTCTCCCCACCCTCCGGCTAAAAAGCTGTACCGGCAAATAGGATGACCTTATGGGTCAGGAAATGCCCACAAGGAATATTTGTTATAGAGTATAGAAACACATTAGTTTGAAAGGAAAAGTACATATGCCTACTGATTAATTCATATTAATCCAATCCTCATCAGGTGATCGTCCAGTCTGATCTTAAACTGATCAATTGAATTACTGTCGACCACCTCCAGAGAGAGAGAGAGAGAGAGAGAGAGAGAGGGGGGGGGGGGGGGAGTCTACTGGCAAGAGAGGGTATTAATTTCTCAACTTTCACCCATCCTCTAAACCCCCTTTTCCTCCCCTCCACCCAGTCTGTTGTGGAGCCACCCTGCCCGTTCGCCACAGATAGCAGGAGAAAACGACAAAAACAACTAGAAGTATACTTGGTGGCGGGCATGTCTCCGCCTATGCTGGCGGAGGTATGTGCTCTACCGATCGCCTTCTAAATGGAATCACTTCTTCCTTGGTGCATATCCTATCTGTCCAGAAGCTTTCGTGAACATCGGTTGAGATTTCCTGTTTACAGACAAAAATAAATACAAACGAGGGTAAAATTCGACCAAGTGACTCTCTCTCTCTCTCTCTCTCTCTTATGGGGGTCCATGAATGTGTAGCTGACTATTCCTATTTACTGCTAGCTGAAAGAGAGCATAAATTGTTAGAATAATTGGCCATTTGTATCGTCCTGACCTGAAGTTTATGTTTTCGTCTCCGTGTGTTTGTCTGTTTGTCTGTAAACAAGATATCTCACAAAGTTTTGAACCTACTGTACTTCAATTTAGGAGGAGATCATGATCATATCATAGAACCCAGATGCAGAAATCAGAAGAAAATTTAGGTCTATAATATTAATGGTAAAGAACCAGCCTGTGTAGGCGAAGGTATATGCGCTCTACCAAGTGCCCCTCTAGTTTACTTAAAGTATATATCCTGTAAACCGACACAATACCTAGCATATCCTAAGCCGACCTATCTAACCTAGCATATGCTGTGGTAATGGGCTCCATGGTCTATCAGAATGTGAGTTGAGCATTCTCTGCCATACCCATAGCTTACTCTGACTGTTCCTTTTACCTATATATTTCCTAGATCTCATGTGACGGCGTCTCTTCCGTGGATTGACCTCCCTACTCAGACTGGAAGCCAAAGCGTCATATTTTTCCTTTGCCCCGCAACTTAAAATCGCTAAACTAATGGGCCGAATGTCTTATAATCAGAAAACTAATGGGGCTAAACATGAGAAAGAAATGGGGACCAGAAAAACGGCCCATCTCCCCTTAACCTCGTATAATTTAGCCGAGAAGTCCCATTGTAAACAGATTAGGTTCTCTGAGGTAAGGTAATCATAGGATAGGCTTAACCCCTGTCAAACGGGGATGTTTGTAACTTCTACCACCTGCCTGGCGGGCATATTTACCCTTAACGAGCTTCATTCCATGCTCTTTTTCATGCATAAACAAGAGCCAGAGTGTAATACAATTACGTATCCGTGAAAGGGCGATAATAGAGCTTTCCAATGACAGCTGAATCATCCTTGTACGACCACGGGTTCTCTTGCAACAATTGCGCAACACGAGGGCAAAAACCCTATAATTCGGTAAATTCACAAGTTTTTTCCTTGTCTCGCGAGGCGAGGGGTGTGGAATGTTGTGGTGGGAAGCTCAGTCACCTCGCTTGGTCCATGCCGAGCGGTCAGAGCCCGCCTATCGTGCTCCCAACGAGGGGACTCTCTCTCAGAGCCGATAATTATGTTCTCAACATCCCTTCTGACATATGTCGGGTTCCGCAGGGATGGCCATGGTTCTCTCACCCGACATATGTCGGGCCCCGCGGCTGGGGTGTTAAGAAAGACTGAGTAGCACTATCAACACATTTATGTAATTTAGGTGGTCGCCATGTTCTAAGGATAAACCTTATACGAAGCAGAATACATTATACGGATAAAGGAAAAGGACTTACTGATATTAGTGAATATTAAATAGAAATACACGAATACTATACGAGAGAATGGAATTGAATTACAGAATAATGACAAAATACGTTATAAACTCTTATAACTCTTATATCAAAGGCCTTCGATATGTCTAGCGCAATAGAAAAGGTCTCACCAAAGTCCCGAAAAGAGGATGACCAGGAGTTAGTAAGATATAAAAGAAGATCTCCAGTAGAGCGACCCTTAAGGAAGCTATACTGGCGATCTGAAGTATATTATGAGAAGAGAAATGCTTAAGAAATTTCGAAGTAAGATTAGTTTAAAAAACTTTAGAGTTACAAGAGATGAGAGCAACAGGATGATAGTTGGAGGAATGAGAGTGGTCACCCTTCTGTGGGACAGGTTGAATGAGAGCAAGCTTTCAGCAAGAAAGGAAGACGTTAGAGGAGAGACAGAGACGAATGAGTTTGCCTAAGCAGGGAGTCAGCACGGAACAGTTTTTGAGTAAAACAAGAGGAACACCATCCGGATTGTACGCCCTCTTAGTAATAAGCCCAGAGAGGGTAGAAAGTACATCTTTATAAGACATTAAGATAATAGGCATAAGTAGAAGAGAGGGGGGTGGAGAGGGAGGAATAGCACCGGAATCACCCAAGGTGGAGTTTTTAGCAAAAGTTTGAGCGAAGAGTTCAGCTTTGTCAGAGGAAGAAGTGATGGTTGTGTCATCAGAATGGAAAAGGGGAGGGAAAGACGAGAAAGAAAATTTGTAGGAAGGGTTTTGGGCTAGATGCCAGAAAGCTTGGGAAGAGCTAGAGTTGGATAGTTCAGTGCATGTATTATTGATTAAAGAGTGTTTGACAAGACAAAATACAGATTTGGCTTGATTACAGGCAGAAACATAGGAAGAATGAGATTCTTGAGTTTGAAGGCATCGGTATGGTTTGAATGCTTCCTCATTATTAAAGACAGCAGTAGAACAAGCGTGAGTAAACCAAGATTTGTTTTCATTAGTCTGAGAGAAAGAATATGAAATGTATTCCTCCATGCCTGATAGAATTACCTCGGTAATGCGTTCAGCACTCGCCGAGGGTCCCCGGCCACGGAAGCAAAAATAATTCCATGGGAAATCAAAGAGTACTGCTGGAGAGCCTCCCAGTCGGCATCGCCAAAGTGCCACAAGCGCCACCGGCTAGGAGGATCAGGTAGCCGAACTGGAGAGATAGGAAAGGTACCAGAAATAAGTTTATGGTCGGAGGAGCCCAAAGGAGAGAAAGAATTTACAGTATAAGAAGAAGGGTTAGAAGATAGAAAAGAGTCAAGAATGTTGGGATGATCTCCGAGGCAATTCGGGATACGGGCAGGTTGCTGAACCAACTACTCTAGGTTATTTAGGATAGAAAAGAAGTAGGCTAGTTCACCAAGTTTGTCAGTAGAATGAGAGGAGAGCCATTGACGGTGGTGAACGTTGAAATCTCCTAAGATGGAGATTTCAGAGAAAGAAGAAATGGATAAAATGTGTTCCACTTTAGAGTTTATATAATCAAATAATTTGGGAAAGTCGGTAGAATTTGGGGAAAGATAGTATTTTTTTGTTTTCCATGTGAGTGAGGAAGGCAAAAGACAGAACTGCCCATAATTAAAAGAGTGACAGTGCCAAAATCAATGGACGTTCGAGACAAAATGCCTGGACACACAGTGTTTGAAGCAATTTAATTCATAGGAAGAGGGAAAGACTGATTCTGGGAGAGAGTTCCAGAGCTCAGCTGTTGAATAGAAGAAAGTTTGAGAGTAATGTTTCACTCTTGGGTTGGAGAGTTGCACAGAGTAGGGGTGGGATTGTGTTGCAAGACGGGTACCACGTGCCCTACGTAGAGGAGGTGGTATACACTGGGAAAGCTCTGAGGAACACTGATTATTATAGTAGCGATAGAATAGCGAGAGAGATGTAACATTGCGGCGGAAAGAGAGAGATTGCAGAGAGTTGGTGAGTGGGCGGGAGTTAATGAAACAAACGGTTTTCCTTTCAGCTTTGTCTAGGAGAACAGTGTGAGAGGAACCTCTCCACACATGTGAACAATACTCAATACAAGAACACACCGTGCCCCTGTACAGAGCCAGAAGTTGTGGAGGGGTAAAGAACCCCATTGAGGCGATTGAGCACACCCAGCTTCTGGGAGGCTGCCTTAGCAAGACTGGTGATATGGCGCTTCCAAGTGAGAGCAGAAGAAAAAGAGACACCAAGAATATTGAGAGAAGATGAAGGATTGATTTTTGTATTATTGAAGAATAAGGGATAGTCCGCTGGGAGTTCCAGACGGGTAGATAGATGGAGAAATTGGGTTTTGGAAGCATTAAAGGTAACAAGGTTTTCTCTACCCCAATTGGAAATAGTAGTTAGATCAGAAGATAAGTGTTGTATGACTTCATTACATTTGTCTTTGAGGAACTGCTGGCTGGGGTGTTCTGGAAAACTAATTGAGTAGTGTAAGGTTGAGTCGTCTGCGTATGAATGGATGGGACTTGAGGTACAGTTGAGAAAATCATTTATGATAATTAGAAAGAGAATGGGAGATAGGACAGAGCCCGGAGGAAACCTAGAGTTGATAGGGTGAGGAAGTGAGCGATGGCCATCCACAACCGCAGTTATTGAACGGCCGGAAAGGAAATTAGAGACAAAGGCACAGATGGAGGGATAGAAACTAAAGGAGGGTAGTTTAGAAATTAAAGATTTGTGCCAAACTCTATCGAAGTCCTGATATGTCTAGCGTAAAAGAAAATGTCTCATCGAAGTCCCGAAAGGAGGATGACCAAGAGTTAGTAAGATGTGAAAAAAGATCACCAGTAGAGCGACCCTTAACCCTTGTTTAGCGGGACCCGACTTAAGTCGGCCTAGAGAACCAAGGACTAAGTGGCGGGGCCCGACTTAAGTCGGCCTAGAGAACCAAGGACTAAGTGGCAGGGCCCGACTTAAGTCTGTGTGCAATTTTTGAGCAATAATGACTCTGAGAGAGAGACGAGCGATGGCAGGAGCGTAGGTCGGCTCATGACCGCTCGGCACGGGTCCCGCGCGACTACTGACGTTCCCTCCACACACATCCACACTCACTGCCTCGCTACACAGGGAATTATGTAAGGATATTACCGTATTTTAGGGATTTTGCACTCGTCTTGCACGATCGTTGTAAGAGAACGCGTGGTCGTAGAAGGATGGTTCTGGTGTCATTGGATAGGTCAATTATCGCCCTTTCAGGGATACATAGTTGTATTACGCTCTGGCTCTTGTTTATGCATGAAAAAGAGCACGGAAACAAGGTCGTTTAGGGTAAAACCACCCGCTTGCCAGGTAGCAGAAGTTACCGACCTAGCCACTCATGGAGTGTTAAGGAAGCCATGCTGGCGATCTGAGAGCAGATTATGAGAAGAGAAACGCTTAAGAAATTTGGAAGCAAGAATAGTTTCAAAATCTTTAGAAGTACAAGAGATGAGAGCGATTGGACGATAGTTAGAGGGTTGAGAGCAGTCACCCTTCTTTGGGACAGGTTGAATGAGAGCAAACTTCCAGCATGAAGGGAAGACGTTAGAGGATAGGCAGAGACAAAAGAGTTTGCCTAGGCAGGGATTCAGCATGGAAGCACAGTTTTTTAGTACAACAGGAGGAACACCGTCCGCACCGTACGCCTTCTTAGTATTAAGCCCAGAGAGGGTAGAAAGTATATTTTTTAGAAGAGATTAGGATATTAGGCACAAGTAGGAGAGAGAAGGGTGGAGAGGGAGGAATAACACCGGAATCGTCCAAGGTGGAGTTTCTAGCAAAAGTTTGAGCGAAGAGTTCAGCTTTGTCAGAGGAAGAATTGATGGTTGTGCCATCAGAGTGGGAAAGGGTAGGGAAAGACGAGGAAGAAAAATTGTTTGAAGGGTTTTGGGCTAGATGCCAGAAAGCTTGGGAAGAGCAAGAGTTGGATAGTTCAGTGCATTTATCATTGATGAAAGAGTGTTTGGCAAGTCGAAGAACAGATTTGGCTTGATTCCGGGCAGAAACATAGGTAGAAGGAGATTCTTATGTTTTAAGGTGTCGGTACCGTTTGAATGCTTTCTCCTTATTGCAGACAGCAGTAGAACAAGCATGAGTAAACCTAGATTTGTTTGTGTTAGTCTGAGAGAAGAGAATGGAGTGTATGCTTCCATGCCCGATAGGATTACCTCGGTAATGCGTTCAGCACTCTCCGAGATTCCACGGCCACGGAAGCAGAAATCATTCCATGGGAGAACCTCCCAGTCGGCAGTGCCAAAGTGCCACAAGCGCCACCGGCTTGGAGGATCGGGTGGCCGTACTGGAGAAATAAGACAGGTGACATAGATAAGTTTATGGTCGGAGGAGCTCAAAGGAGAGAAAAGATCGACAGTAAAAGAAGAAGGTTTAGAAGTTAGAAACAAGCAGGTTCACTCATGAGCGTGCTTGCCACTCGACCGCCGTGGCTCCAGTGCTGAGTGAAATTATCTAACACTAGCCTAAATAAAATGTATGATTGTAGCCAAACAATAACAATAAGGGTGAACCACGGTCAGGAGGTTCATGGTCGATGCATGAACTATTTCCACGCATTATATATATGATTGTTGTTACAAGAATGAATGGAGGAAGTTTGTTAGGAAGAACATATGAAGGTATTTGTAACCTTTTAATTGACAAACCTGGAAGGTCATCATTCCCGATGTTGTGAAGAAACTTTGTAGTGGAAGAGTATATCATCTGAGGTGAAGCCAATGATGTTGAGGTCTGGTGAATGGATGCTGAGTGTTCCGAATGTTAGAGTACT
>CM064523.1:40728778-40874748 GCA_032716605.1 Paralithodes platypus | reverse complement strand
ATTCTGGAAGTGGGTCGAAATCTTGTGATAATACCTCACAGACGTATGTTTCACCAGGTTCATTCCGTTCACACTAGATTATATTTATACGGCTCACTAGTGTAAAGATTGTTTTTTCCTCGAGTGTACAGTCTGGGACTAAAGTCGTGGTATGGATCTTCAGCCATCCATTAGTGCCCTCTGACGGCGGTATTCGAAACAATTTGAGATATGATGTTTTTGGCTCTCCATAGATGGCTTTGTTCGACACGTCCAAGTAACGCCAAAAGTAAGCAAGAAACTACCTGTGTTTTGGTGGATTATGACCATGCCAACTAGAAAATACACACACACACACACACACTACTGCCTTATCAGAATCCAAGGAATATTAGTATGCTCTACAACTATAATTAATGTATAATCGAGTGATGCCAGTTTTACTCTTGCATAGGAATATAATCAAAAGAAATTAGAATACTGTATTACGATGCTGTTCCTGATAATTAATGATTATATATAAACTTATGGTAAAACATAGCAATGTAGATGAAGCACACCGAGTATTGTAGCTTACTAGGGAAATGGTATATAGTGAATACAGTATACACAACTTTGTAAGTAAATGCAACATAAGTATATAGCCTATTATAATGTCATATTTCATGTAGGATTTATATAATTATACAGTTAGTTTACACACATTTTTTGAAATATATTATACCCAGTGGATATTGGAGGGAGGGAGGAGTAGTGGGAGGTGGAGGGAGGGAGGGGTAGTGGGAGGTGGAGGGGTAGTGGGAGGTGGAATGAGGGAGGAGTAGTGGGAGGTGGAGGGAGGGGTAGTGAGAGGTGAAGGGAGGGAAGAGGTAGTGGGAGGTGAAGCGAGTGGAAGAGAGGCTTTATTTATTTCATTGGAGATGTTTGGTGTTGGAGTGAAAGTAATAAGAAATACATTGTAGGGTTTGGCGGGTCAATATATATGGGCAGCTGGTATTACCCATGGAGTAAAACAAAATAAAATGTAGTCTGTACATCTTAATTTTAGAAGATTCCTTTCGTGTAACAAGATGTGCATTACTAGGCAGCATGCTACAACATGATTAAAAGCATAGAGACACATTTTGTAATGAGTAATGAATCGGGTAAGTTGCCTTGTATAGTGGAAAGATATTCTCGAGTTTATATATGCAGAAGTTAAAACAAATATTTGTATAAACATAGGTTTATTTTGTAAGTCAATAATCTTAATATGGTAGAAAATACAGCCTAATATGATTCATAATAATTAACTGATAAAGAAAGGATGCTTGACCTGCTAAGCAAAGACATAACTAGAACACCTAACACAAATAATTGTGTCAAGGAGTTCTCGAGGGCAATGGATTTAATGTGGAGGAGATGGTTTATGAAACCTTGCATAAAATAGTTACTATGATAAGTTATTCAATATTGTAAAATACTGACGAGGCCAGATGATTATCAAACCTCTTAACAATTAGAGGTATGCTGTATAATATATACAATTGCCACAACTAGTTTTGTTTATTCTACGCATACACCTTAACTACCTTATTTCAGTGTGTGAAGCTGTTTAAACTTTTCGGTAATTCCTAAATCAATCTCATGCATTATCTTAGATATTATCTGTTATTATACATCATTAGAAAGTATCCATGGAAGAAAAGGGTTAATAAAACCTAGTTTTACCTATGAATCATTGGACGTTTAAGTTATCTCTCTACGCCTTAATGTACTAAAAGAGCTATAGTTCTTTTCTCCTTGCTTAGGAGCGTTTCATAAACTTTCACTCACCTCCATAAAGATATGAGATATAGACGGTATGGGAATACCATATGGATTATATTTATTACACTACGATCAAACTTTGTTGAAGGAGGTATGAAATAGTGAAATGTATTAACGTTTGTAGTGGTATTTGTTTAATAATAAAACAGTCGTCGGGATGATCGAAGGTTGGTGTGATACAGGCCAAGGTTGGGCGGAGGGATCTCCAACACAATTTACTGTATGGAATGATGGAATTATATATATCGCAATATTGCTTTAATACAGTATATACTGTATATTAATATTCTTATAGGTAATCCTTAATTGTTACCTTCTATTATTCCTCGACATTATATTATTATCATACAATTTTTTTTTTAATTAATGTCATCCGGGTGGATGGGACTCGATAGCCTTGGCGGGCAACCCATCTAGGGTAATAAACCCTAAACAAATTACCGATGGGCGACACGCTAATTCGGTGCCACTTACAGGTGGCGATCTCTATAACAGATAACAGATAACAGATGTTACACCACGTTGTCATTCCTATGAACCATGCCATATTCAGTTACATAATCTGTGTTGCATTGTTAGTAACCTAATCTCAATGATATATACATATTATTGACGCTAGCAATACCGTCATTTGACGACCTATATTATACACACCCATTATTGGTTATATTATTCGCATGAATAAACTACTGTGTATGAGTATATACAGTATACCTATATATTACTTATACACTACTGTGTATGAGTATATACAGTATACCTATATATTACTTATAAACTACTGTGTATGAGTATATACAGTATACCTATATATTACTTATAAACTACTGTGTATGAGTATATACATTATACCTATATATTACTTATAAACTACTGTGTATGAGTATATACATTATACCTATATATTACTTATAAACTACTGTGTATGAGTATATACAGTATACCTATATATTACTTATAAACTACTGTGTATGAGTATATACAGTATACCTATAAACTACTGTGTATGAGTATATACAGTATACCTATATATTACTTATAAACTACTGTGTATGAGTATATACAGTATACCTATAAACTACTGTGTATGAGTATATACAGTATACCTATAAACTACTGTGTATGAGTATATACAGTATACCTATATATTACTTATAAACTACTGTGTATGAGTATATACAGTATACCTATATATTACTTATAAACTACTGTGTATGAGTATATACAGTATACCTATAAACTACTGTGTATTAGTATATACAGGATACCTATATATTACTTATAAACTACTGTGTATGAGTATATACAGTATACCTATATATTACTTATAAAATAAAATGACACACACCACTTCTAACTCTGAAATGTGTGCCTGTTACATCTGTCATGTCCCAGTGCATGTTCGCTTCCTTTTAGCATTGATATTCCATACATTCAAATAATGAAGTAGTGTGTGTGTTTGAGTCTGTTTTCTAGTTGGCATAGTCGTAATCCACCAAAAAACAGGAAGTTTCTCGTTTACTTCTGGCGCTATCTGGAATTGTCGAACAGAGCCATCTATAGGGCATACGTTCCAACTGCGCTATGGTAGCCTATAGACGAATGGAAGGAGTGATTAATGGGATTAATGGGGAGGTGTGGTGGAGTGGTCTTGCCACTGGCCTGGTAATCCAAAGGTCCCGGGTTCAAATCCGATGTATCAATGGGAAGATATTATTGGGATGGAATTTGTGCTGTACCTAGTATCAGTGCTTTACCACAAGCCCACCGAAACGTCAATAAAATACCCTCATTGTTCCCTGATTAAATAGCACTGTATGAATATTCCCATATTCAAAATGTGCTATAGGGGTGCAATGCCTGGTGAGTTATATGCTCAACAGGTGGCGTTGTGTGTGTGTAAGTGTGAGAGTCCGAGTGTAGGGGGTGAGACTGTGAAGCACGGGAACGAGGTGGCTTCAGAGATGGGGTAGTTTCGGGCCAGGAGTGAGCACCGTTCCTCATGTGAAGGCAAGATGGCAGGTGCTCGTTGTACTCTACGTGCTTCACATGTCTCACTCCCTAGACTGGAACAAGACCTCACGGGCTTCATTGTAAAGCGGTGAATGTTAAGGCTCTCAGCTTATGCCGGAGAGGAAGTAAGTTGGAATATAGAAAAAAAAAAAAAAAAAAAAAAAAACTTAACCCTAGGGAAGGCCTCACTATAAATTGCTCCTAAACCAGAATTAATTCATATTTTTTCACCAACCAACTTTATTTCTAAACTTAATTAATGAAATCAACAAATACATGTGACACTCCAAGGACTCGAACCTAGGATACTCACACCGAAATTAACCGTCACAATATTGCCATTTCATACATATCCAATGTAATAGCATGTCAATAAAGAATATTCCATCATATTTCCTTCCTGATTTCGTATTTAGTACCAGATATTGACTATTTTATTGAAGGATGGAATAAGGATTGAAATATTTGCAATTTGCATTTGCATTCGCGAATTTTACAACTAAATATTCGCATTCGCATTCGCAAATATGGAAAATTTAAATTCGTTCCATCTCTAATATACAGTATATATATATATATATATATTAGACAGCCTACTAACCTTTAACTCTGTTTTATAAATATATGGATTAACATCAATAGGACCAAGCGTCAATACACTGTAAGGTCTGTTTATGTGTATTATTGACTATCATTCTACTACAGAAAACATCAAACTTTGGAATTCTGGAGATAGTGCGCAGCATTTAACTTGACTGTTTTTTTTTTCTGTTGGTTTATCTCAAACAACCTCTACTAATTTCCTGAGGAATCTGCCCCTTTCCCACTGATGCGAATTTAAACTATTTTCCTCGCCGAGGACGTAGTGTTGTCATTTCGCAACAAATTTGTACGACGTATACGATATTGACCGTTACAAACCGATAACAAATTACACTCGGCGACGATGTGTCCGATGGATGCGACCTAATCGGCGACATTATGTGACGTCATCGACAAATTGAGCGATGGTTTGCCGATGACCTCGGCGAGAACTGTCACATTTTCAATAAAATATTGCGAAATAATGCGAGGGATGAACGAATCCTCAGTGTATGTTCTGCGACATCTTCGGCGAATTAAGCGATGGTTTGGCGGTGACCTCGGCAAGATTATCCAAACATTTTTTGCATATATTTCATGGCACAAATTCATGCGATGAATGAACGATTATTCGCTGGTTAATGGGCGACACCATCGCAGATACGCCGCCGAGGTGTCCGAACATGATCGCCGAGGTGTCCGAACATGAGCGAATGTAACGTGAGTGTGCTAATTGCACTCAGGTAAATATGCCCCCCCTCCCCCCAAAATCTTTGGTGGTACTATATAAACAGCTTGAGACACTCCCCGACAACATTCTCACCTCAACCCTTGACACATGGTTGCGAAATGTCAATCAGTTATACGCAGAGACAATACGAATGGGATATATTACGTCTGCGAATGGACCTTATCAGTCAGCGGATGCGTATGATTTTTGTGGAATACGAACAGGAGCTTAAGGAGGAGCAGAAAGCAGAGAGGAAAAGGAAGAAACAAGAGGAGGAGAGGATAAAGCAGAAGAAGAAGCGTTCTGTGTAGATGAGAGCGTGGCTGTTAAGGCGAGAGAAATTTGGGTGTTACGAGCACCTATTGCAAGAAATGGAAGCAGAGGACCCACCTGATTTCAAGAACTTTATGAGTGGACCCAGCACTCTTCAAAGAAATTCTTCAGAAAATGGAACCAATGATAGCAAAGAACGACGCAAACATAAGGAAAGCACATGAACCTCGTTTGCATTTGGCAGTTACGTTGCGTTACCTAGCTACAGTTACAAGAGTCTGATGTATTTCTTCAGGATAGCACACAACACCATCTCAAAAATAGTGCCAGAGGTGTGTGAGGCTATTGTGAGTGCCTACATGGAGGATGTGATTGTTTGTCCGACAACACCTGAAGAGTGGAAGGAGGTTGCAAATCAGTTTGCTAGAAAGTGGCAATTTGAACATGCTCTGGGTGCGTTGGATGGCAAACATGTTGCAATCAGAAAGTCACCCAGGGCGGCCTCTGTGTTTTATAACTACAAAGGTTATCATTCAATTGTGCTGCTTGCCCTGGTTGATGCTGATTACAAATTTCTCTACATCGATGTTGGTGCATAGGGATCAGCGTCAGATGGAGGTTTGTTCCTACGAACACCTATTCGTGTGTTATTGTGGAGAGGAATGACGTTGGTGTTCCTGTACCTGAGCCGCTGCCAAACGACGACGATCCATCTCCTTTTTTCTTGATTGGGGATGACGCCTTTTCACTGAGGTGGATGATGAAGCCATACCCATCGAGAGGCTTATCTGACGAGCACCGTATATTCAACTATCGCCTATCAAGAGCCAGGAGAGTGGTTGAATATGCGTTTGGTATCATGTCTGGCAGGTGAGGAAAGCAGTTGTTTAAATGTTGTATTTTCTTTTTGTATATATTGTTACGTATCTTGATCCTCAAGTGGTTAACTTGATGAATCTAGATAGCACAGATATATATATTAAGGTATCAGTCAGCTGAAGGCAAAACAAAAGTAAAACCTAATAAAATTATTTTTCTGTTGTTGCTTCCTTTCCTTTTGGATCTTAGGACTTGGTATCCTTTATGGACTGATATTCTTTAATTATGAAAAAATACTGAAACTAATTAAAGTCAAGTAGTATTTATAAAGAATTATTATTTAACCGAAGCTTAGTAGGGTATGGTTATGAACCGAATAAGTTATATCTAAAGAAGGACTATTAATTATATATCAAGTCTTGAAAGATAAATATTAAGGTAAGAATATTTCTGTCTCTTACCCTTTTTGAAATGAATAGATAGTTTTCTTATATCATGCCCTTTTATTTATATTTAATGTAGTTATTATTCTTGGTTCTTGTTTTACGTTAATAGTATTATATTATTATTATCAGGATTAATATCAAAGTCACATAAAAAGTTAGATATATATTTAATAATTAGATAAATGTATTTCTTAACCACGTAACATTGAGGTTTGATTATGAGTAAATTAAGTTACAGGATCGCTTCATAGATTCGATTCAGGTCTCACTCAAATAATATGAAAAGGAAAAATAATATTTTGAAGCTAAAAGAATTTTCTTCAGCTTAGGAAATCACTAGAAGTATCATTAAAACAGCCATGTTAGTCTAAGGCGATATTACTAATATGAGACAATAGTATCACCGTTCTTGTTCTTACCAGCAATGTAAACTTAATTAAAAGAAAATGAAAGAACTCGCAAGTATTAATATAAAACAATAGTACTACTTTTATCATAACCCAATTACTTGAAGAGTTGCTTTTTAGTCCACAAGTCAGTCAACTAAAATAGTTAAGTACATAATAGTAGTGTTAACGTTAATTCCCAATCACATATCTCACTAACCAACATAACTTAAGTGTTTACACCGAACACACTTAACACACACTTATATAATCTGACTGACAGTCACAATTCCATTATAATACTTCACCCCGTCTTCCTCCAGCTGCAAGTTCACCTTCCCAACTCGAAATGAGACTGATTTGAATGCCCACTACTCGGGTCTTATATACTAAGCAATGATGGTGTAGGAACGAATCAGGAGGCGGGGGATGGTGCGCGCCCCAATCACAGCTCCTCTAGTTGCGTAAGAGGTGCGTGGTCCAATGGCGTCGATTGGCGTCGATCATCGTCATAGCGTCGGGTCATCGAATTAGGTTGCAGGGTCCCCTATGACGCACGCAGGTGTGAAGGCTTGTTTGCTGGTATGCAGACGAGCTGGTTTCCCACTCGCTGGTTTGCTCGCTGGTCTGCTTCGCCGCCTGGGTGATTCGGCACTCCTTCAACTCTGAATTCTAACTCTTAAATAAACATACAGGGCTCCGTATGTCAGAATATATATATATATATATATATATATATATATATATCAGAGTTGGGTCAGTTAAGTTAATTAACTTAACTTTTTGTCGATTAACCAAATAAGTTAATTAACTTTAACTTAACTAGTTAATTTTGATAAATTGGTTAACTTAACTTAACTTAACTCCTTGCGACATATATGACGCGATAGCGTCATATGGAACTTATATCCATGAGAGACACTCAATTCCTGGCAGCAGCCTCCACGAACCAAGACCACCCACTAAACTACATGGCAACACACCCACAGACACCAAGAAATATCAAAACAACACCCAGCACACGGTATCACACACAATTATTATCCTCTCTCCCTCCCTGCCCACCCCGAACCAACTTCCAGAAGCACATCCATACTCATATTTCCCGCCAATCCATCCACTCACTCAGACAACACGCAGCTGCATGCACGACCTCCCGAAATCCATCCTTCCGAATCCTCCCTCCCTCGCGAGGACAGAGTCCACCTGGCCTGGCTGAGATGCGGACACCATCCAGCTCTCCTGAGCTATCAGAAGAGACTGGATGACTCCGTTGTCGACGCCTGCCCGGGATGTAACACAGCACCCCATACCATTAAACACATCATAGAAGACTGCATTTCACACAACCACTTACGCCAACAACACAATCTACACTCAATGAGGGCTCTGTGGGAAAGCGCGATCGTGGCCATGGCCTTCCTCAGGGACTCGGGGCTGTTCGGCCAGGCAGCTTAGGGAACAACAACAACAACAACTTATGACCAAAAACTCATATGACGCGATCGTGTCATATGGACTTATCTACATGCCTCTCCAATAAGTTTATGACGCGATTGAGCGTCATATGAGCTCAGTAAGTCCGGTAAGTTAGATGAAGATCTGTCGGTTGGTGGCAACCCCAGGTTCCTCCGACAATTCTAATGGCCAGCAGTGTGGTTTTGACAGTTGTGTGGTGCAGTGGCAATGATACCGGGCGCCCGCCTCCGTGGACTTACTGGAACATAATATGTCTGAAGGAGCTAATGGACATTTCCCAAAACTAATTGATCAATTCGATTAAGTTTCGATTAATTATCAATTCATTTTCCTTTGTACTAGAAATGGAAATCGCGTTTCAGACCAGTGGTCACCCTTCAATTTGTACAGTCTATATACTGTATAGTGACCTCTCTCTCTCTCAGCCTCAACTGTCAGTAGCCTAATTGCATTTTAACCCTTAACTGGCGGCACCCGGCTATTGTCGAGTTAAATAAATGTGGCCTATGTGGCGGGTCGTCCCGGCTATTGTCGAGTGCAATTTTGAGCACGTAATGTGCTCTGAGAGAGAGCGGAGCAGTGGGAGGAGCATAGGTTACCTCATGACCGCTCACCACGGTGGCCGCGGAGCTACTGAGTTGTACTCCTTTGTACTCTACCCTCTCTCACTCGTTTCACACGTAATAATGTAAGAAAATTACCGTATTTTACCGATTTTGCCCTTCGGTTGCACGATCGTTGCAAGACAACCAACCATCGTAGAAGGATGGTTCTGGTGTCATTGGAAAGCTGAATTAACGCCCTTGCAGGGATGCATACTTGTATTACGCTCTGGCTCTTGTTTATGCATGAAAACGAGCACGGAAACAAGCACGTTTACGGTAAAACTGGGCGGCACATCAAATATACTCCTCCACCCGCTCTTAAGGTGTTAATTGCTGTATGTCAATAGTGGGTAGGTATTTTTCTCCTTAGCTCAGCTAAAATGAGAGAGAGAGAAGCCGGTCGATAACGATAAATATAATATATTAAGTACAATGAAGTATTTTATAGTTTATGTTTGCTTTTAAAACGCAAATAAAGTTGATACCGTATTCAAAGGGATAACTACACTTTAGATGGGGAACAAAGATAATCAATGTTTCAAGTATCTATTGGCTATGTAATCGTATTTTACATCGTAATATACAGGTATTATGCAGTTATTGACAGTAATAATCGATTAAGTACAATATTAACACATAGATGAAATTAATTTGTATTGCAACAGATACAATAATTATGTAGCTATAAGTACACCCGGATGCCACAGAAACTAGCCCAGGTATGAGCCGGAGATTTGTAGTGGATCCTTTCTGGACGGCAGCCCACTCTATCATGGGGTCACATACACGCACTGACACACGTTTCGAACCGAAGAGGCTGGACTCTCAGCGAATCAGGCATGATAATGTTCTTGCTTTTTTAATGTTACGGAATCATTAACAGTATTAATGACAATATGTATTGTGTATTGAATTGTATTTCCTCCAACATTTATATTCAACAGGGACATGAATGAGTATCCCCATACGTTTTATGAAATTAAGAATCAAACGAGACTCTTCTGAATCACCCAGTTATTTCATAAGGTTTCAAATGTGTGGGTGTGTCATATTTCTAACATTGCGGCGTGCATTTGTCTAACACTAGCATAGATATTTTACAAGCGCGATTAACCTGAGTTCAAATCATACAGGACAGGACAGTCCATGCGTATTTTTATATACTTACTCAGATGATTAGAAATAATGTAATACTATTAAATCGTCCTTTTGTGGCGTGGAGAAGCATCATTTTCGGCCACTATGCTCAGACCGACATGGATGAACAGTATATCAATAATGTATTTAATCGTAACGACTACAGATGACTTCTAACACACACACACACACACACAAAGAAAATCATTGTAATCATTTGGTGGTTTGGTAGTGTTTCGTCTGAATATTAATGTCTTAAAATCTATGGGGCAATATGTTCGTGTCCGTAGATATATGGAAGAATTAAAATACAAAAACAAAACTAAAAACAATGCAAGTATCTTATTTATACTATCAATATTGGATTACGTTGCATAATACTATCAATATTGGATTACGTTGCATAATACTATCAATATTGGATTACGTTGCATAATACTATCAATATTGGATTACGTTGCATAATACTATCAATATAGGATTACGTTGAATAATACTATCAATATTGGATTACGTTGCATAATACTATCAATATTGGATTACGTTGCATAATACTATCAATATTGGATTACGTTGCATAATACTATCAATATTGGATTACGTTGCATAATACTATCAATATTGGATTACGTTGCATAATACGAGCACGATCATTATTATACATGACACTGACAGTCGTCACTATTGGTTCCAAACATATGTCTGTGTGTGTGTGTGTGTGTTTGTGGCGCCGTGATAGTTAGAGAGGGCTGCCGTCCAGAAAGGATCCGCAGCAAATATCCGGTTCATACCCACGGGCTAGTTTCTGTGGTATCCGGGTGTACTACTCTATACCTAACAGCTGTAATATATTGATGATTGGGTTGTGTGTGAAAGAGGGAGATGGGGGGGGGGGGTCGTAATGTTTTAGCGAGGAGAGAACGAATATGGGAGTATGTGATTTAAACATTTAGGTTTTGCACCAGTGTAAAATTGGAGATTTAGCATGTACACAAAAAATAAAAACAAATAAACCACACACACACATCAAACATATTTTCATGTACACTGGCAGATATGCGCACACATACATTGCTAGTCCTACTCACATTACACACACACACACACACACAAGTCTTCAAATACCCCTAGACAAAATTCATAAGAATAACATAGTCTAACCTAATGATTTTGGTCATGTTTGTCCTGTCCGTCCTACTCTGCAAAGAAACTCCAAGATACTGCACACGCATGTTGGGTGAACCCCTGATGCTTTCATCTCCTCTCAAGCTCCCTTCCTCACCTCCTATTACTTCCTCTGTCCCCTTAGTAATCCGGCTTTAGACACACACTTGACTTTAAATCCGCTGGTGATATTTACCTGTGACATTTCTCAAACGAGTTCCAGGAGACTGATCATTATACTTTAGTGTGTTTGACCTTCTATATTTATCTGTTTTTTTTATTTTTGTTTTATTTTTATTTTTTACAACAGAATACATGCCAACATAGCAGTCACTACCTCATACCATTGGCTTTAATACATGCCAACATGGCAGTCACTACCTCATACCATTGGCTTTAATACATGCCAACATAGCAGTCACTACCTCATACCATTGGCTTTAATACATGCCAACATTGCAGTCACTACCTCATACCATTGGCTTTAATACATGCCAACATAGCAGTCACTACCTCATACCATTGGCTTTAATACATGCCAACATTGCAGTCACTACCTCATACCATTGGCTTTAATACATGCCAACATAGCAGTCACTACTTCATACCATTGGCTTTAATACATGCCAACATAGCAGTCACTACTTCATACCATTGGCTTTAATACATGCCAACATGGCAGTCACTACCTCATACCATTGGCTTTAATACATGCCAACATTGCAGTCACTACCTCATACCATTGGCTTTAATACATGCCAACATGGCAGTCACTACTTCATACCATTGGCTTTAATACATGCCAACATGGCAGTCACTACTTCATACCATTGGCTTTAATACATGCCAACATGGCAGTCACTACCTCATACCATTGGCTTTAATACATGCCAACATGGCAGTCACTACTTCATACCATTGGCTTTAATACATGCCAACATGGCAGTCACTATCTCATACCATTGGCTTTAATACATGCCAACATGGCAGTCACTACCTCATACCATTGGCTTTAATACATGCCAACATGGCAGTCACTACTTCATACCATTGGCTTTAATACATGCCAACATGGCAGTCACTACCTCATACCATTGGCTTTAATACATGCCAACATGGCAGTCACTACCTCATACCATTGGCTTGAATACATGCCAACATGGCAGTCACTACCTCATACCATTGGCTTTAATACATGCCAACATGGCAGTCACTACTTCATACCATTGGCTTTAATACATGCCAACATAGCAGTCACTACCTCATACCATTGGCTTTAATACATGCCAACATGGCAGTCACTACCTCATACCATTGGCTTTAATACATGCCAACATAGCAGTCACTACCTCATACCATTGGCTTTAATACATGCCAACATTGCAGTCACTACCTCATACCATTGGCTTTAATACATGCCAACATAGCAGTCACTACCTCATACCATTGGCTTTAATACATGCCAACATTGCAGTCACTACCTCATACCATTGGCTTTAATACATGCCAACATAGCAGTCACTACTTCATACCATTGGCTTTAATACATGCCAACATAGCAGTCACTACTTCATACCATTGGCTTTAATACATGCCAACATGGCAGTCACTACCTCATACCATTGGCTTTAATACATGCCAACATTGCAGTCACTACCTCATACCATTGGCTTTAATACATGCCAACATGGCAGTCACTACTTCATACCATTGGTTTTAATACATGCCAACATGGCAGTCACTACTTCATACCATTGGCTTTAATACATGCCAACATGGCAGTCACTACCTCATACCATTGGCTTTAATACATGCCAACATGGCAGTCACTACTTCATACCATTGGCTTTAATACATGCCAACATGGCAGTCACTACCTCATACCATTGGCTTTAATACATGCCAACATGGCAGTCACTACCTCATACCATTGGCTTTAATACATGCCAACATGGCAGTCACTACTTCATACCATTGGCTTTAATACATGCCAACATGGCAGTCACTACCTCATACCATTGGCTTTAATACATGCCAACATGGCAGTCACTACCTCATACCATTGGCTTTAATACATGCCAACATGGCAGTCACTACCTCATACCATTGGCTTTAATACATGCCAACATGGCAGTCACTACCTCATACCATTGGCTTTAATACATGCCAACATAGCAGTCACTACCTCATACCATTGGCTTTAATACATGCCAACATAGCAGTCACTACTTCATACCATTGGCTTTAATACATGCCAACATGGCAGTCACTACTTCATACCATTGGCTTTAATACATGCCAACATGGCAGTCACTACCTCATACCATTGGCTTTAATACATGCCAACATGGCAGTCACTACCTCATACCATTGGCTTTAATACATGCCAACGTGGCAGTCACTACCTCATATCATTGGCTTTAATACATGCCAACATGGCAGTCACTACTTCATACCATTGGCTTTAATACATGCCAACATAGCAGTCACTACCTCATACCATTGGCTTTAATGCATGCCAACATGGCAGTCACTACTTCATACCATTGGTTTTAATACATGCCAACATGGCAGTCACTACCTCATACCATTGGCTTTAATACATGCCAACATAGCAGTCACTACTTCATACCATTGGCTTTAATGCATGCCAACATGGCAGTCACTACTTCATACCATTGACTTTAATACATGCCAACATAGCAGTCACTACCTCATACCATTGGCTTTAATACATGGCAACATGGCAGTCACTACGTCATACCATTGGTTTTAATACATGCCAACATAGCAGTCACTACCTCATACCATTGGTTTTAATGCATGCCAACATGGCAGTCACTACTTCATACCATTGGCTTTAATACATGCCAACATAGCAGTCACTACCTATACCATTGGCTTTAATACATGCCAACATGGCAGTCACTACCTCATACCATTGGCTTTAATACATGCCAACATAGTAGTCACTACCTCATACCATTGGCTTTAATACATGCCAACATAGCAGTCACTACTTCATACCATTGGCTTTAATACATGCCAACATAGCAGTCACTACCTCATACCATTGGCTTTAATACATGCCAACATGGCAGTCACTACCTCATACCATTGGCTTTAATGCATGCCAACATGGCAGTCACTACCTCATACCATTGGCTTTAATACATGCCAATATAGCAATCACTACCTCATACCATTGGCTTTAATACATGCCAACATAGCAGTCACTACCTCATACAATTGGCTTTAATGCATGCCAACATGGCAGTCACTACTTCATACCATTGGCTTTAATACATGCCAACATAGCAGTCACTACCTCATACCATTGGCTTTAATACATGCCAACATAGCAGTCACTACCTCATACCATTGGCTTTAATACATGCCAACATAGCAGTCACTACCTCATACCATTGGCTTCAATACATGCCAACATGGCAGTCACTACCTCATACTATTGGCTTTAATACATGCCAACATAGCAGTCACTACCTCATACCATTGGCATTAATGCATGCCAACATGGCAGTCACTACTTCATACCATTGGCTTTAATACATGCCAACATAGCAGTCACTACCTCATACCATTGGCTTTAATGCATGCCAACATAGCAGTCACTACCTCATACCATTGGCTTTAATGCATGCCAACATGGCAGTCACTACTTCATACCATTGGCTTTAATACATGCCAACATAGCAGTCACTACCTCATACCATTGGCTTTAATGCATGCCAACATAGCAGTCACTACCTCATACCATTGGCTTTAATGCATGCCAACATGGCAGTCACTACCTCATACCATTGGCTTTAATACATGCCAACATAGCAGTCCCTACCTCATACCATTGGCTTTAATGCATGCCAACATAGCAGTCACTACCTCATACCATTGGCTTTAATGCATGCCAGCATGGCAGTCACTACCTCATACCATTGGCTTTAATACATGCCAATATGGAAGTCACTACCTCATACCATTGGCTTTAATATAAATTTGTCACTATAGTACCTCAGCGAGAATTTTTGTTAACATTTGTATTCTATTGACTTCGTTTGTTTATTATTTTGTGTTGCTTCCATCGAACTTTACAATAATCTTGATCCCTTAACTTCTTATAACTCGAAATGAACGAGAGCAATCGGGCTGAAATTCCTCTCATTTGGGAAGAGTCCACCAGGTAATAGGTTTGGATATTTACAGCCAGATTGCTCTAGTCCCTTTTGAGTTATGAAGAGGTCAGAGATCGATATTATTGTCAAAACCGTTGGCGCTACCTATAGTGATGTGTGTTTTTATAAGGCTATTCAGAGGGTGCTATTTTCTTTGGCCGTACATTTTAGTACAAAACATATCAATGAAAAGTGTTGATGATGAAAAGGAACGAAATATGCTAAACAAATTGAACATGAGACACTATAGAAAATTACAATGGGAGACAAGGAAATATTAATCCGGCTTTAGACACGCACTTGACTTTAAATCCGCTGGGAAAATCTTCCTGTGACATTTCTGAAACGAGTTCCAGGTGGCTAATCCGAGGAATGGGCTATCATTTTACTTATGTGTGTTTGACCTTTTATTTATTTTTTTTATTTTTTTTTTACAACAGAATACATACCAAAATGGCAGTCACTACCTCATACCATTGGCTTTAATATAAAGGTGTCACTATGTACCAGTGCGAAAGTATATCTTAACATTTTTATTATAAGAACTTCGTTTGTTTATTAATGTTTTTGCTTCCTACTGATGTGTGTTTTTATAAGGCTATTCATTAATGTATCCACATATTGTCTTCTTTATAATATGTGTTCTAAGGCTTTTAACCCACTGAGCCCCAGCTAGTTATAAATAAATGTACCACCAGGGACCGGCAGGAATTGATTTTTTTTTTTATTCCAGAAACAATAGCGAATGGGTTAGGAATGAAGGAAAAACCCCCAAAAAACGATCCAAAAGGTCAAAAATTGGTCCTACGGAGCCCCCGAAAACGGATTTTAGAAGAGTAAAAAATTGAATGCAAAAACACCCAAAAAACATGTTTTGCGCGCTCACGCGCACGCGGTTGGACTTTGAGAGTTTTCAACCATCGCAAAGGTTGCGTGGCATACTTAGACAGTTCCCATACAAATCTGAGCCCTCTAGGTGCCATAGGACCGGAGTACCAGTGACGACACATTGTCGTCGCTGGGGTTTAGCGTTACATACATTGCCGACGACACGTTGTCGTCGCTGGGGTTCAGTGGGTTAATGCATGTATCCATTAGTGTCTTGTCAATGTTCTTCATAACATTTTCAACATACTGTTACCTGTGATAGCTATATAAATTTCTTTATATTATTTGTTATTAATTTTGTATGTAGGAAATGAGATGCATATGTTATAATTTAGGTCTTAACAAATTTGGGTGGAATATAAGTATTAAAAAAGTCCAAATTATGTAATTGTCGTTTATACTTTTAGTCCCATCAAAATAAATCAGTAAAAATAGTAAATCAGTCCCAATGGAGTGCTCCTTCTCACAGGGTCAATCCCTTGTATTTATTTTCCCAGAAACTGTCTGTAATTACAGTAATGTTCAACGTCAAATCTAGACTTATATTTTCATTCTGTTAATTTATGTTTTAGTCTACCTATCTATCTATTGCCTGACGCTGTGATCCCCGAAGGGGTGGCCACGAACGATCCACCCCCATGCACCTCTGTCCACAGTCAGTCGACGCCCCTCTCCCCAACCAGCACCGCCTTCGTTTGTGACGCTCCTGCATAGTAGCCACGTGCGGGCATGCGCGAGTGTCGGCTGCCCAGCCGTTTAGAAACCGGCTGGCGGCAGCCGGCCGGCCGGCTTTTCCTTAGTATATATCCTACGACAATGTAACTAATGTCTGGGATATTCTTATGTTGTTTCACAGCTTGAAGCTGCCCTTATTCTTAACCAACACATCTTAGTATATTTTATTCTCGATAGTTGATTGTTTCATTATAATATACAAGATGTAAGTCTAGTGAGAGTGGGAGGAGACGAGCGGGAGAGAGAGACCGGCTGGGGGACGTTGCTTTGCTCGGGCGCAGAATAGACTAGCTTGGGACGAGCCTGATGTTGCCATTTGATCGCAACGTTAGGCTTAGTTTCGACTCACGCACGGGGTAGAAGATTTTGACCCGGCAACGGTGTTGAGTGTTGCCAAGCATGGGATGTATTTCGCATGCTTAGGGTGGGGTCCAGACAGATTCAAGACTCAGAGCTCACCTCACTGTCGTACCCTTCGGACCCCCTTGATATCTATCCCTCTCAACCCCACTTAGAAACTTTCTCTCTTACTTTGTATACCTTCTTTCCACTACTTCACCAATCTATTTAATTATCTCATCCCCTTGATAGACCTTATATCTATCATTGTATTAACGACGAGCTCTCAGATAATTAGATAGGATTTTGGGCCTTATGCAGAGATGTAATTGTTAATGAGACCTAGGAAGCTTTTTTGTTGTCTCATATTTGGTGGTTTCATGCTTGCTAGTGTGTTCTTGTGGCAGGTGAGCAGGGGCTAGACCGGAGGGGAGTTTTTTTTTTGCGATCCTTTAAGTAAAGTCTGCTGGTGCGAGTCCTGTGGACCTGCACGACTTTACTAGGATACCCGTGGGAGTCTGGGGGCATTTTCTTGTCTGTGTGCCTGTGTGTCTAGTGTTGTGTTGTGTGAGGGCCCTTGCCTAGTCCACTCAGCACTGCGCTAGCACGCCTTGCGTTTGTTTTAGGGTCGCCAGGAGAGAGTCAGATACTTGGGATCTGAGTCTCTCAAGAGAGCACCCTTTCAATTAGAGTAATTTGGTGCACAGACTTGGGAACGTCCCTAGGCTAGAGCAGGTGGCTCAGCCCGGGTATCCGAAGCCTATATCCTTCCGGCTAGACCTCTGCCACCTGGCAGATTAACAGCTAGCGGTTTATTATATCTGTATGCTTGTTATTGTGCCACAGTTTACCGTCTTTGTGAGCATTGTGAGTCAGGGTGTGGCTTAGAGACTCTATCCGAGCAGGCTTGCCTGACTAAGAGTGAGAAGCACACCTGTATGTGGTTATGTTGCGAGTTGCTGCCTTTATTTAATTATACCTATGCCATTATACACTGTAGGTCCTATCACTAGTATTTATTCCTGCTTATTAGTTAAGAGTTCTCTAAATCCGTAACTTACTTTCTTTGCTAAGCATCAGATCCTACAGTAGCCGCATGCAGTTTAGAAACCTGCATCTTGTCTACCTGTACGATGTTTTGAGTACTGTTTGCTCTCACCTTCTTTCACGCAGGGGTGATTAGTTGTATTAATTAACGTAACGTTAAATGTACTTTCTTCTAGTTTGTTATTAAATTGTTTCTGCAATTTAATTCCGTTATCTATCTTTTCCTTGAAGCTTTAAGTCAACTTAGTTGGGTGATCTTTTATATAGCCTGCTTGACTATCAGCAGTCTATAGTGCGTGCACCCTGTAACCGAGTCATAGGATACCTCGTTGTCCAGGCAGGACTCTTGACGGTTTAGGGTGGTTTGTTGCCTGGGTTTATAGATAAGGGTTGGATCTAGCGTTTTCCGTTGTTGCTTGTTGCCGCATACCTAGTCCAATAGAAAGAGCCCAGTGTTTATATATCCCAGGACGTAACAAATGGCGACATTGCATAGGATTTACTGAACAGAGGAATATAGTGGTCATTTGTTTTGAGATTCCTTATGATTAGAGGAATACAGTGGACATAGTTTTTTTTTTGGAGCAACCAATATAACACATTAAAGACTTTAAATAACATTAGTATATACATACTTGCATAAGAGATAAGGCACATTCTATAACCGTGATAATTACTGCAGTACACAAACATGTCTAATACATCAGAACACAGTGGTGGGTCAGGTCACGATACGGGCTCGGAGGGAGAAAGACCTGTGGAGTGGCTAGTCGATAGCGAGGAGGGTGCTAGAAGATTTTTAGAGGTGCCCCTTACCGCTGCCAGGGTGTGGAAGCTGAATAAGTATGGCTTAAAGTGTGTGGCAGGTCTTCAGGGTCACCAGGGTTTAAGTGGCATGAGGAAAGATCAGCTGAGGACTTTGATATTGGGTTTAGAAGGGAGAGACCTGGGTGGAGAGGCGACTGGGGGCCCCGGTCCCCAGCCCCCCCTCCACTCTACCCCCATATCAAACGTCAGGGTGCCTGAATTTAGTACATATCCCCAAGTTGATGGTCAATGGCAGTGTGGAATTCAATCACAGGGACCCTCCCCATTAAATGCACCTTCCCCTCCTCAAGGGTTGACTCCAGATTTGTTGTTTCGGCTTGAGATGGCCAAGGTTGAGGCCGCCGAAAGACAGGTAGAGTTCAGGTTGAGGCTGCCGAGAGACAGGCTAGTGTGCAGGCTGAGGCTGCTAGAGCTCAGGCTGAGGCTGCAGAGAGAACAGATATACGAGAGGCTGAACTGCAGGCAGAGTCTACTAGGTATCGGGCTGACAGGGAGCTGGAGAGATCTCGAGTGGAGGTAACAGGGCGTAATATTGGGGGAGGTAATAGACATCAGGACCAATCATTGTCGCACCTGCTTAAACTAGTTCCTGTGTTCGATGAATCATGTGTGACTGAGTTTTTTATGCGATTTGAGAAGAAGTGTCAGGAACACCAGTGGCCTCAGGAAAAGTGGGCAGCATTAGTTTCATCAAGACTTCTAGGAAAGGGGCTAAAAGCGTATGATGCACTACCTTTGGAGTCCTGTGTAGTTTATGATGAGCTAAAGAAGGCTGTGCTACGGGCCTATGAGTTACAACCAGAAACTTACCGCTTGAAGTTTCGGGGTGTTACTAAGGGCAAGGATAGTACCTTCCTAGAACACGCCCGGGACTTGTCTGATGCACTACGACATTGGCTGCGTTCTGAGAGGGCAGCTACTTTTGAGGAGTTGAGTGAGCTGGTTCTCTTGGAGCAGTTCTTTAAGTGCACAGGCGGGGACTTAACATTAAATATAAAGGAAAACAATCCTAGAACTCTCCAGGAGGCAGCAGAAATGGCTGACCTCCGACTGTCATTAATTCGAGGGTGTGGAGCAGCAGCTAGGAGTGAGTCGGGTGCAAAGGATCGTACCCCTCCCCCTCCCAAGAATTTTGATACACATAAATACACAAAACCATCTAGCACTGACAACAAAACTGAACATAAACCAAATACCGTCCCGTATAAGAAGTCTAATGGTACCTCCCACTCTCAAGGGAAACCAAAGAGTAAAGAGTGCTTTGCATGTCACAAGGAGGGTCACTTTGCAAATGCTTGTCCTAACAAGCCACCAAACAAGGTTGTGTCATTGGTCCGCAGCATAGGGGTGTCGCCTATATCTTCTGAGTTTGCCAAGGGTAGTTCGTCAGAGGTTGGGACACAGCCTGTGTTCAAGAGTCCGGAAGGCTCGAACCCTGTCCGCGACGTCTTTGAGGGTCATAGAGGGCATGGTTTTTGTGAGGTGGGCTGGCGAAAGGCGAGGAGTTAAGCTATTGCGTGATACTGGGGCTTCTCAGACCTTGTTAAAGAACTTTACTGGTAGGCCAATTAACGCTGCTCGGGTGGTGGTAGTTCAGGGGATCAATGCTACGAAGTCCTACCCGCTGGTGCGGATGGAGCTGGAGGTGGGTGGTGTGGCGAAGGAACTGGATGTCGGAATTGTAGAGAACTTGCCTGTTGGGGGCGTCGACCTCCTCCTCGGCAACGACTTTGCGGTGCCTGCTCCTAAGGTTTCACCCTTGGTCGTTGCCGAGAAGGCGGCCGACGTTAGTAGGGAGGAACAGGAGTGGGTTGAGAAGTGTAGCGTACAAACTATGGCGTGTGTTGTGACGCGTTCTCAGACATCCGGAGCCTTGCAGCCACCACCTCAGTCTATCAAACCGCGGAGGAAAGGTCACAAGAAAACGGGAAGTGTTGGTCAATTGGAGAGTTTTGAGCCAGCAGTGTTTCTTGGTGACTCATTATTGGCACCTATGTTAGAGTCTGGAGATGCCCCGGGGCCTGTCACCGCTGGTGCAGGTGCAGGGCAGGAAGAGACTCTGCGACAGCATCGTTATGTGCAGCGTGAGGAAAGGATGGCTCAGCGGGACATTGGAGGTGGAAATAAATTATTTAAGAAGAACTTGGATAATTTGGCACCTGCTGATATATGTTCCTTGCAGCTGGAAGATCCTGAAGTCAGGGCGTGTGGTAATGGTGCTATCGAACTGGAGAGCGATGGGGATGCGCAGCCTGGTGATTTTTTCTTGTCCGAGGGGATCTTGTATCGGAGACATCAGGATCCCAAGAAAAAGTGGGATGGCGGGTCAGGATTAGTGGACCAGTTAGTAGTACCGAGGGTGTGCCGTGAGAGCTTATTGAGATTAGCTCATGATGTGCCTTTGGCAGGGCACCTGGGGGCACGAAAGACGGAGGCAGCTCTCAGCAAGCTTTTCTGGTGGCCTGGGTTAAATGCGAGTGTCGTGTCATGGGTGTCACAGTGTCACACTTGTCAAGTTGTTGGGAAACCCAATCAGGTCATCCCGAGAGCCCCGTTAAAACCCATCCCTGTCATTGGGCCGCCCTTCAGCAAGGTAGTTATCGATATGGTTGGCCCATTGCCCCCCACTAGTGCCGGCAATAAATTTTTACTAACTGTAATGGATGTAGCAACACGGTATCCAGATGCTTACCCCATGCGCAACGGGATGGCTACGACTGTTGTCAAAAACCTACTTGTCTATTTCTCTCGTTATGGCTACCCTCAGGAGATCCAGTCTGATCAGGGATCCAATTTTACTTCTGCTCTGTTTAAGCAGACCATGCAGCAACATGGGATAGTGTCTGTGGTGTCATCTGCCTATCATCCCGAGAGTCAGGGAGTTTTGGAAAGGTGGCACTCGACTCTCAAGAGTATGTTGCGGTGTTATTGCATGGAGAATGGGAAGGACTGGGATCTAGGTCTCCCATACGTTTTATTTGCTGCGAGAGAAGTCCCTGGAGAGAGCTTGGGATTTAGCCCGAACGAGTTGGTTTTTGGACACAGGGTCAGGGGGCCCCTCCACATAGTCAAGGAGACCTGGGAGGGAGTCACAAAGCCATGCTCGCTTCTAAAGTATGTAGTTGAAAGCCGTGAGAGAATGCTAAAGAGCTTGGAGGTAGCAGGTCGGAACCTTAAGAGTTCACAAGCTCAGATGAAGGACAGATACGACCAGAAGGTGAAGCTGAGGGAGTTTGAAGTAGATCAGGAAGTGCTGATACTACTGCCTCTGGTGGGACACCCCTTGTCTGCCAAGTATTCTGGTCCGTATCGGGTTGTAAGGAAGGTTTCTGATCTCGACTATTTCGTAGCTACTCCTGATCGTAAGAAAAAGAACCAACTTTGCCATGTAAATCTGATGAAAGAGTATGTGAGGCGCCCCTCCGAGCCTCTCACTGTCCCGGTGTTGATCTGCAGCGATCGTGGTGGAGAAGGAGGAAGGGACAGTCAAGCTGCGGGGGAGGATAATTGGGACTGTCATGTTTCCGCGGATAAGTGGGCGGGGAATTCTAGACAAGTGGCTCACGAGTTGATATTGCACCTGCCTGAGCAACAGCGTGTAGCTGTGCAGCACTTGTTTGATTCAAACCCAGCTGTTTTCGCGGAGCATCCTGGCCTCACTACTCAAGCGGTGCACGATGTCGATGTTGGGGACCACCCGCCCTTTAAATCAGTGCCATACCGTGTTCCCCCTATTAAATTACCAGCACTTAGGGAAGAGCTGGATTATATGCTGAAACGTGGGCTGATTTCTGAGGGTGCAGTAAGGTGGACTTCCCCCGTCACACTGCAGCCCAAACCAGATGGCAAGGTGCGGTTTTGTATAGATTTCCGCAGGTTGAATGGTTTAACCCCCACAAATGCCTACCCTCTCCCTCGCGTGGACGACAGTGTGGATAAGATAGGAAAGGCCACGTTCCTCACTAAGATAGACCTTGTTAAGGGTTATTGGCAAGTGCCCTTGTCTGAGCGAGCGCGAGAGGTGTGTGGGTTTGTAGTGGACGGTGCCACATATCGTTGCCATGTTATGCCATACGGGCTGAAAAATGCCCCTGCAACGTTTCAGAAATTAATGAACGACATTGTAGCCGACATTCCCAACTGTACGGTGTATCTAGATGATGTCATAATATACGACGATGATTTTAACAGTCACTGTGCTCACATCGGACAGCTTTTTAATAAACTGAATGAATCAGGTTTGGTGGTAAACCTGGGTAAGTGCGATTTTGTCAAAGCCACAGTTTTGTACCTGGGGTTCGAGGTGGGGATGGGTCAGGTGTGCCCTCCACAGACAAAGATCAAAGCCATCGATCAGTTTCCCCAGCCTACGACTAAGAAACAAATCATGCGGTTTCTAGGTATGATAGGCTATTATCGTCGCTTCATCAAAGGCTATTCTACTGTACTTGCACCTTTAACTGACTTGTTATCTAAGGACAAGGAGTTCCGGTGGTCTCCTGAGTGTGCAGAGGCGTTTTCCTTGGTGAAACATCTGTTATGTACCCACCCCATACTCAGGGCCCCGGACTTCAGCAGACCTTTTCAGCTGGCGACTGATGCCAGTGGCGTAGGGGCTGGGGCTGTCTTGTTACAGACAGATGATGAAGGTATCGAACATCCAGTGAGTTTTTACAGTAAAAAATTCAATAGTGCACAAAGGAATTACTCTGTAATTGAAAAAGAACTCCTGGCGATAGTGCTGGCGCTCAGGCACTTCGATGTATATGTTCCGGCTTTCGGACCAGTCGTAGTGGTTTATACCGATCATCACCCTCTGAAATTCTTGACTCAGTTTCATAACCGGAATATGAGGCTGACCAGGTGGTCACTCATGCTTCAGGAGTATAATTTGGACTTACGCCATATTGCCGGTTCTGATAACGTGATAGCGGATTGTCTATCAAGGGTGGATGATGTTGGTTAGACTGCTACAGGATTGAGGGTTGAGTGTGGAGGAAAATAGGCTGTCACTGTAGTTCAGCCGAAAAAAAAAAATTAAAAAAACAAAAAAAAACATTATAAAAACTCTTTATTTTTATAACGTGTAGAATTTTGTATAAGATGTTGTAGCAGTATCTAAGTTGAATGTTTTCGCTTACGGTCGCTAAGTTAGCTGAACTTGCTCGGTGGGGTGCAACAGCCTTTATTTTTTTTATATATAGTGCCTTGTGTCGCAACAGTGTGTGGTACTATGAGAAGCTTTCTGTTAGATATGAAGAACTTAGTCAAGTGTCTTATATCTTGGGGGAGGTGTGACGCTCCTGCATAGTAGCCACGTGCGGGCATGCGCGAGTGTCGGCTGCCCAGCCGTTTAGAAACCGGCTGGCGGCAGCCGGCCGGCCGGCTTTTCCTTAGTATATATCCTACGACAATGTAACTAATGTCTAGGATATTCTTATGTTGTTTCACAGCTTGAAGCTGCCCTTATTCTTAACCAACGCATCTTAGTATATTTTATTCTCGATAGTTGATTGTTTCATTATAATATATAAGATGTAAGTCTAGTGAGAGTGGGAGGAGACGAGCGGGAGAGAGAGACCGACTGGAGGACGTTGCTTTGCGCGGGCGCGGAATAGACTAGCTTGGGACGAGCCTGATGTTGCCATTTGATCGCAACGTTAGGCTTAGTTTCGACTCACGCAAGGGGTAGAGGATTTTGACCCGGCAACGGTGTTGAGTGTTGCCAAGCATGGGATGTATTTCGCATGCTTAGGGTGGGGTCCAGACAGATTCAAGACTCAGAGCTCACCTCACTGTCGTACCCTTCGGACCCCTTTGATATCTATCCCTCTCAACCCCACTTAGAAACTTTCTCTCTTACTTTGTATACCTTCTTTCCACTACTTCACCAATCTATTTAATTATCTCATCCCCTTGATAGACCTTATATCTATCATTGTATTAACGACGAGCTCTCAGATAATTAGATAGGATTTTGGGCCTTATGCAGAGATGTAATTGTTAATGAGACCTAGGAAGCTTTTTTGTTGTCTCATATTTGGTGGTTTCATGCTTGCTAGTGTGTTCTTGTGGCAGGTGAGCAGGGGCTAGACCGGAGGGGAGGTTTTTTGCGATCCTTTAAGTAAAGTCTGCTGGTGCGAGTCCTGTGGACCTGCACGACTTTACTAGGATACCCATGGGAGTCTGGGTGCATTTTCTTGTCTGTGTGCCTGTGTGTCTAGTGTTGTGTTGTGTGAGGGCCCTTGCCTAGTCCACTCAGCACTGCGCTAGCACGCCTTGCGTTTGTTTTAGGGTCGCCAGGAGAGAGTCAGATACTTGGGATCTGAGTCTCTCAAGAGAGCACCCTTTCAATTAGAGTAATTTGGCGCACAGACTTGGGAATGTCCCTAGGCTAGAGCAGGTGGCTCAGCCCGGGTATCCGAAGCCTATATCCTTCCGGCTAGACCTCTGCGACCTGGCAGATTAACAGCTAGCGGTTTATTATATCTGTATGCTTGTTATTGTGCCACAGTTTACCGTCTTTGTGAGCATTGTGAGTCAGGGTGTGGCTTAGAGACTCTCTCCGAGCAGGCTTGCCTGACTAAGAGTGAGAAGCACACCTGTATGTGGTTATGTTGCGAGTTGCTGCCTTTATTTAATTATACCTATGCCATTATACACTGTATATCACTAGTATTTATTCCTGCTTATTAGTTAAGAGTTCTCTAAATCCGAAACTTACTTTCTTTGCTAAGCATCAGATCCTACAGTAGCCGCATGCAGTTTAGAAACCTGCATCTTGTCTACCTGTACGATGTTTTGAGGACTGTTTGCTCTCACCTTCTTTCACGCAGGGGTGATTAGTTGTATTAATTAACGTAACGTTAAATGTACTTTCTTCTAGTTTGTTATTAAATTGTTTCTGCAATTTAATTCCGTTATCTATCTTTTCCTTGAAGCTTTAAGTCAACTTAGTTGGGTGATCTTTTATATAGCCTGCTTGACTATCAGCAGTCTATAGTGCGTGCACCCTGTAACCGAGTCATAGGATACCTCGTTGTCCAGGCAGGACTCTTGACGGTTTAGGGTGGTTTGTTGCCTGGGTTTATAGATAAGGGTTGGATCTAGCGTTTTCCGTTGTTGCTTGTTGCCGCATACCTAGTCCAATAGAAAGAGCCCAGTGTTTACATATCCCAGGACGTAACACGTTCATATACTTCCTCACTCCATCCTTCCACCTCTCTTTCGGTCTATCTCTCCCTCTCTGTCCCTCCACCTCGCTCTCGTACACCCTCCTAGTAATGCTCTCGCTTTCCATACGTTCCATATGGCCGAACCATCTCAGGTTATTCCTTTTCACACTTTCCAGCACATCTACCTCCACACCATACCTCCTCCTTACTTCCTCATTAGTCTGTCTATCCCTTCATGTAACTCCGCACGCACTTCTTAAGTAATTCATTTCCACTGCTCTCACTCTTGGTTTGAGTCTCTCAACCAACGTCCATGCTTCGCTTCCGTAAGTCAGTGTCGGGATTACCACACTGTCATGCAATGACTTCTTCACTTCCATACTGACCACCCTATTTCTTGTTACTGCTTTCAGCGTGTTATATTTTAGTGTTGGTAACAATTATACTTCTATAAAGCAAAAATAGATTAAATTTAACTATGATTTTATCATGTGAGTTTGGTTTGTCCAATGTTTGCTTCTCTCAAAACACAAATTCTGCAATAATTGTAATCTTCCATTAGTTTCATTAATATGTCAGGCATTTATTATTAATGTTATTTTAATGTATATAGAACCATTCGTACAATGATTTGGTTTATTCACATTTATAATATATTTACTTAACACAAATATATGAATGAGTACAAATGATTTGGTTCATTTACATTTATAATATACTTATTTAACACAAATATATGAATGAGTACAAATGATTTGGTTCATTTACATTTATAATATACTTACTTAACACAAAAATATGAATGAGTACAAATGATTTGGTTCATTTACATTTATAATATACTTACTTAACACAAAAATATGAATGAGTAGAATTTATTTAGCTTATTTACATTTATAATATACTTAATTAACACAAAAATATCAATGAGTGCAAATTATTTAGTGTATTTACATTTATAATATATTTACTTAAAACAAAAAATACATGAGCACAATTACACTTGTTATTTATTGAATGTAGGCGGCCGTGGTGTGTGCCGGGGCAGGGGTATTGAGGAAGGAATCCATGGTTGTGGTGGGCGGTGTGGCAGTTGTAACAACCCCTGGAGAAGGAATTGGGAATTCTACGGTTGTCGCCGGAAGGATGTTGGTTGGGGTCACAGAAGGTGGAGGTTGGTGGGCCTGCACCACCTGGTGATGAGGCTGTGCCGCCTGCCCCTGGTGATATGGCGGTGATCCCTGCAGCTGGTGATGAGGCGGTGGTCCCTGCAGGTGGTGATGAGGTGGTGGTCCCTGCAGTTGGTGATGAGGCATCTGTGGTCCCTGCAGTTGGTGATGAGGCGGTGATCCCTGCAGTTGGTGATGAGGTGTCTGTTGTCCCTGCAGCTGGTGATGAGGCGGTGGTCCCTGCAGCTGGTGATGAGGCGGTGGTCCCTGCAGCTGGTGATGAGGTGGTGGTCCCTGCAGTGGTGATGAGGCGGTGGTCCCTGCAGTGGTGATGAGGCGGTGGTCCCTCCAGCTGGTGATGAGGTGGTGGTCCCTGCAGCTGGTGATGAGGCGGTGGTCACTGCAGCTGATGATGAGGCGGTGGTCCCTGCAGCTGGTGATGAGGCGGTGGTCCCTGCAGCTGGTGATGAGGTGGTGGTCCTTCCAGCTGGTGATGAGGCGGTGGTCCCTGCAGCTGGTGATGAGGCGGTGGTCCCTCCAGCTGGTGATGAGGCGGTGGTCCCTGCAGCTGGTGATGAGGCGGTTGACCAGCTCCTCATCCAGGCTCTGCCCCATCACCTCTTGGCTCAGGTCGTCGTCCTCAACCTCCAACACCTCCTCCTCCACTTCCACCTCCTCCTGGGGCCGCATCTTTTTTTCGATCCAAAATGCGAAGACAATAAATAACATGTCCAACTTATGACATCCACTAAAATACATGTTATTTATATATTGACACACATATACATTCAACAATATAAGAAATCCAATATACCAAATTATACACAACGAATAGTGTTATAAATGCTTCTTCATACCTTCTGGCTGTTGGTTCGTGGAACCTTTTGGGACACACTTTCCTTCAGGAAGGAAAATGTCTCCCAAATCCACTTATCCCGGTTCTTCATGCGCCCTGCACCAGATCCACTGGGCTGGTTCAGGAGTTTGACAAACCGGGTCCTCATGTTTATGTAGAAACGCAAGATTGTTTGGGCTGAAAAGGGAACGAGATAGTACCTTGAGTAATATAAAAAATTAATATGTCAACATATATTGATATTGATAGGAAAGCATTTAACACACATTACAAAGGGCAAACAAATATACTGTATATACACCAAAATAAAATATAATTGCATTTGTAAGTTTGATTTTTGCATACGAATATTCATAGCACCACGTTGATCAAACAACACATAAAGATGATTCGTATTTCACAATTAATAATAGCAACTTACTTGACACATGCAGTCCTTAGCTTTTTTGTGAAGAGGCGACCCTTTTGGTGTCTGTCGGCGTCCCTTTGGTCCGCCTTGATGACGCCTGAAGATTCTTCCTCCGAATCCGAAGAAGTTTTCCCTACCTCCTCAGGTGATTTGCTGTGGTCGCTGTCCTAGGCACGGTGGACTTCTACCTGCAAGTCGTCCTGGGTGGTGAAGAGTTGCACACTGCCGGCCTCAACATTCCTCTCCTGCCCGGCTCCGCCATCCTCCGACACCTCCTCTCCTTCATGAATTTCCTCCAAATCCTCGATAGCAATTGAAGCAGCTTGGATCACTGGCATATCCTCTTCACTTTGGCTGGCTGCCCTCTTCTTCAGTGCCCCTTGTTCTGTTGAGTTTTCCTGGGAGGGATGGTTGGAGAGTGTTGTTGAATGTTTAGTAGGTCACTGGAGACTGTAGAATGACCTTTTTGGCCTGTCCCGCGGTATATATACCCCTCTGACCTGACCTCACCCATGCCAGACATACGTCGGCTACTTGACAAAGCTGCTGTCACACGAGCACTTTTTCCGTCAATTTTCCATGAACAAGTTTTTTCTCGATATACATTTTTGCACTGACATCGGTAAATATACTGAGGGATGAAGGGTGCGGGCGTAGCCCTCTCTCTATGTATCATCCTTCTCAACATCCAGAGGGGCTGTGCTGATATACAGATGCAGAGGGGACCGGTAGTGTACCAGGTCAACACTAAACAAGTATTGAGGGACCTCGTCACACAGAAATCACACACAAGTGAAATCTATGTCACCATTCCTGCCTGGGCAGCTACATATCTCCAGAAACCGAAGCGTCTTAGCAAACAGTCTGGCACAACCTCGCTACATCACCTATTGTGCTACACTCTAATAAGCTGTGGAGATATCGAGACCAACCCAGGCCCCAGCTCAACGTTAAAGAAACCTCACCACAAATCAAGTAAGGCAGACACCGACATTTCAACAGTCCTTAGCAGAAAAATTTGTTATAACAAACTGGGCCAGCAGTCACCCCAGACTCCTGTCACGCTCCAACTCACAACCAGGTCCGCAGGCCAACTACCAGCACAGTGCCACCACTCTTCCTACTCAACATTACCCTCAACGGTATCATCACTACCACAGATATCGGGGACCCAAGTAACACAGTATGCAACCACAACACCCAAAAAAGCAGGAAGCACTAGCAAACAAATCGACAATGAAGTAACAGTAACGAACAAGAAAGACAACAAGAGTAGCCACCCACCCACGACAACACAACGCCGCTGCACAGCTGAACAAACGAACCTACAACACAACCCAACACTATCGGGGACCCAGGTAGCTGAACATGTAACCAGAACAGCTAAAAAAGAAGGTACCAGTCGCAACAACATCAACAATAAAGTAGAATCAACGGCCAAGAACAAGGACAACATCAAACAACAAATACAGGTAGGGGTGGGAGGGGGCCTAGGGGTAGACATAGCCACAACCAGTCCCCTTCTCTCGCTCACACACCTTCGCCGCTCAGCTGATCACACGCCAAACCACACCGCCAGATGCACGATGAACAGTAAAAGGAAGATTTGTACAGTGTGCGATATTGGATTCAACAAAAGGAGTACAACTTCACGATGTAGTAGTTGTAATGAAACAGTACACGATCGATGTACTTACGTTACTAGCAGAAAAGAAGTGGAATGCGATAAATGTAGGAAATTAGCTATTAAAGGTCCTAAAATCATTTGTGAAATATGTAAATCACTCATAACACGAAAACAAAGGATCCTAAACTGTGTAAAGTGAAAAACTGTAGCTCACATGAAGTGCGTCTCTAAGAAGACCAACAGTGAAGAACGTGAATTCTTATGCAATAAGTGTGCCTTGCATTTATTACCGAATGATAATGTAAATGAACCAAGTATTAACAACTCAGAATCCAGCCAGGAAACATTCAAAGATGAATACAGAGTGTTCACCAACAAAGGGCTCCATCTTATCCACATTAACGCCAGATCAATGTACCACAAATTGTCAGAAATAAACTTGTTAGCTAATAAGACCAAAGCTTCAATAATTGCAATTACTGAAACCTGGCTGGACTCGAGTATAAACGATGGTGAAATAAACATTCAAGGTTTCAATATGGTTCGTAATGATCGCAATAGACAAGGTGGAGGAGTATGTCTGTATGTAAAAAAAAAACTCACACACACAGCTAAGACTGACCTCCATGTAGAAAACCACTAATGGTGGGTTCACACATTCACGTATATTGCTCCCGTCCGGCGTATCGCCAATTTATGTAAAGACGCGAGTAGTTTCTGCCGTTGAACGCCCGTTCTTCCACGTCTATTGCACTTCCCGACAGACTTAGCGTAACGGGGCCAGTGTTACGTCAGACGTAATGGAGTCGTATTGAACTACGTACGTGTTTGCGACGTGCGTAAGCATAGCCCCGTTCGACCTCATGGGCTGCACGATTTGCGGGAACACAGGCCACGCCCATGCTGCCACGCCCCTCAAGACCGGCGTAGATGAGGACGCATGTCTTGGGATTTGTTAGGTCGTACCTGGACCGGTTCTGGCCAATCGTAGGCACACCCGTCTGACCAAACACAGACAAAGACAGTCTTTGTCAACCACGTAGGTCTGGGTTGGAATCTGGGAACTACAAAAGGGCAGGAATGGCCACACCATTCCATTCCCAGTCCTTCATCGGCACCATGAACAACATCGAGGAATTCATCCTGGAGGAGTAACATCGAGGAATTCATCCTGGAGGAGTAACCCGCTGAGTGCCAGCCAATTTTGACGTGTGCTTCTGCCAGTGCCATATTTTTTTTTTTTTTTTTGGCTAAATCTATTAAGTTGGGAGAGAAATGGTAAAAAAAACACTCCCCTCGCCAGAAATCAGGTCCCCGATGGTCCCGAAAGTAGCTGAAAAGACACTATAGACTACAGAGACTTTTATGGTATCGGAATGTATGGGTGGGAGGGTGGTTTTGGGGTTGGTTGGGGGAAGGTAGAAGGGTAATTGACTTGTGTTACACATATGAAGCCGATTGGTGAGGTAGTTTCGCCACCACGGATTTTTCCTTTTTTTCCTTTCCTTCGTACGGATACGCTAGAAGTGGGTGGTGGGAGGAGGTTGGGGTGTGGTGGGGGGAAGGCAGAAGGGTAAGAGACTTGTCACACAAATATGGAACCGATTGGTGCAGTCGTTTCGCCGCCACAGATTTTCCTTTTTTTTTCCTTCTGACGGGACCGACAGTCAGCGAGTGGGTGGGAGGAGGGATTTGGGATTTTTGTGGTGGATAGCCTAAAGGGTAAGGTACATGTGGTAAAAAATATGAAAGCCATAGGTGCAGTCGTTTTGCTGCTACGATTTGTTTTCGGCAGGGTGCAGAGGGTGGCAGGGTTGGCTTGTTGGTTGCTGCTGCTCCGGTGTGGTGAGAGGTGTGACTGGAGGGTCCCTCGCCTGGTCCCGTTGTCCCCTCGCGTACAACGATGCCGCGTCTTCCCGCCAACCCGCAGTGCGGCGGTTCTGCCAGATGCGGCCTAACTAACGTATACTTCCATGTTCGACTGGAACTTTCTACGATTTGACGAGAGCAGCCTCTCGTCTCACGTGGTAGCTGCTACGTCCGACGAGGATGCTCTGGTCAGACGGACCGTGGTGGCCTGGTCGGTCGTAAGTTTCCCCGTCTTTTGACATACGTGAGGGCGAGCCACGTTCCTGATTCGACTCGAATCAGCAACCGCGCGGCCTTGGCCGCACCCACAACATTCCTGACCCACGTGGGCTACTCGTTTCTACTCGCGCCATGCGAGAGTACCCCCCCGACTGGCCGTAATTTCATTAAAGTTTTGCGTATTATGCCATTACGTTTTACGTAATCGGTTGCCAACTACCAATATACCTTCGTTTACAACAGACGGGAGCTGACGGGAGCAATATACGTGAATGTGTAAACCCACCATAAGCTCTGTGGATCGACTTACACCTGCCAAGGACAAAACCCATCGCAATTGGGGTGTGCTATAGGCCACCAGGCGACACACAATTCTTGACCAAATTTGAACGAACTTTGTCATTACTATACCCCCGGAATGAATCCATTATACTAGGGGATTATAACTTGTGTTACAAACAACGAAATAATAGGTTTGTACGAGAATATAGGCACATACTGACAATGCACAATCACAAACAACTCATCACAACCCCCACATGTATCTCTGAGAATACAGCTACAATATTAGACCATATATATTGTAACAGAGAGGACAAAATATCACAATCAGGGGTTATACAGACTGGGATAAGTGATCACTTCGTCACATATTGCACACGGAAAACCAAAAAAATTACCCTAGAGAATCACAAGGTCATCAAAACAAGGTCACTCAGAAACTACAACAAAGAAACATTTCTGGACATTTTATGGAATACAGACTGGTCTCCAGTGTTTGGAAATACAAACGTTAATGACGCATGGGTTGGCTTCAGAACCATCATCACAAACATCCTAGACGAAATAGCTCCTCTGAAAGACATACGAATTAAAGCAAGGTCAGACCCATGGATCAACAATGACATACTACACCATCTGGAACAGAGACAATCTGTTAAAAAGGCTAGTGAAACATAGACAGGATCAAGGTCTGAAACATGAGTTCAACAGGGCTAGGGATAAACTAAGTAGGAAAATCAAATAAGCGAAATCTAATTATTTCCACAGTAAGGCAGAGGAATATCAGAATAACCCCAAAAAACTATGGAGGCACTTAAAAACAACAGGCTACAGCAACAAGACAAGGGATTCGTCTAACACTAATATTGCTCTCAACATTAATGATCAGGTTTGCCACGATAAACGACAAATTTCAACCTACTTCAACTCCTTCTTCACCTCCATAGCAAACACACTTGCACAGAACCTACCGCAACCTCTCAATAAATACACGACAACAACGGCCACCTTTCGAAATTTCTACAGGGATAAAGGCATATACCCGAACACATTTGGATTGCAAAATGTTACACCAAAATACACATTTGACGAGCTCTCTAACCTAAATGTACATAAAAGCACAGGACCAGACAAAATTCCTGCCAAATTTCTACGAGAGTAGCCATTGGTATAGCAGGTCCCCTAACCCACGTCATCAACCTGTCAATTAACACCAACACTGTACCTGCTGAACTGAAGGAAGCTATTGTAACCCCTCTATTCAAGAAAGGAAATAAACTAGATGTTGGCAACTACAGACCAGTTAGCATATTATGTATTGTATCTAAAATCCTTGAAAGAGCTGTATACACTCAAATTGAACACTACCTCAAAGAAAATGATATATTCTATAAGTTTCAATTAGGTTTCAGATGCATGTACTCAACAGACTCCTTGTCTCATCCACTTAACAGATCACATTCGTAAAGAAATGTCTAAAGGTAACTACACCGGTATGGTTCTTCTTGATCTACAAAAAGCGTTTGATACAGTAGACCATGATATCCTCTGTAATAAACTACAAGCAATGGGCATTGGGTCAGTGAACTGGTTTAAATCTTATCTTAGTGGTAGAACACAATGAGTAAAAATTGATGATAATATATCTGATCCTATGCCAATTAATTGTGGGGTCCCACAGGGAAGCATCCTTGGTCCCTTACTCTTTCTCTGTTATGTAAACGACATGGAACTGAGCGTCTCGTGTAAATTATTACTGTATGCTGACGACAGCGTGCTTCTGGTTTCAGGAAAAGACCCAATAAGAATTGCCGCTTCACTTTCCAAAGAATTAGAATCGTGTAGTGATTGGCTAGTGGACAATAGACTATCTCTTCACCTGGGCAAGATGGAAGCCATCTTATGTGGAACAAAACGCAAACTGAAAGACATTGTGGGCTTCTCGGTCAACTGTAATGATATTCCTATAACAACAGTGTCACAAGTTAAATATCTCGGTCTAAAACTGGACTCGACTTTGTCAGGTGAAACAATTTTGGAATCTATCCTGAGTAAGGTTAGAGCACGGATAAAATACCTGTATAGACAGGTGGGATGCTTGCCAGCGGCGACCAAAATGACCCTTTGCCAAGCGCTTGTTCAATGTCATATTGACTATTTTGTGTCATCCTGGTACTCTGCATCATCTAAATCAGCGCAGCACAAAATTCAGGTCACTCAAAATAAAATGGTTAGGTTCATGCTGAACCTAGGACCCAGATCACATGTTGGCCAGGAACAACTTCAGTCACTAGGTATGCTCAATGTCTCTGACAGGGCCAAACAAATCAGGCTCCGTGAAAAGAGAACACTGTATTCCTTCAGACATAGCCTGAAGGAACACCTGAACCGGACAGCTGCGAGAAGGGAGCACCAAGCTTATGTCTACTACTAAATACGACATTAGAGATAGGCAAAACAGACTGAAATGATTACTGATTATGGATTACTGATATTTACTATAGGATGTAAGGTATCTTAAAATAACCTCCTAGAGATACTTTCTCTACAGTATCTACTTCTTTTATCCTCCCCTTTTTCCCCAGCTAACCTAATTCCACAAGGACCCCAATGGAAATACGCCTAATGGCCTTTTTGGGCTATCCTTAGTTGGAATTATGCAAAGCTGGTGCATGTCATATTTGTAACATATTATGTGGTACCAACACTGTAAAATTCTAAATGAATAAATATTATTATTATTATAATTATTATTAAGGTAGAGTATGTTAGGCGGTTGAATTCTGATAAAGTATAATTGGTCAAGCTTCCAGACCACAATTGCCCGTAACAATTGCTCGAAAAAGGGCTCGTGTGACTCGGCTTAAGAGAGGTGCAAAGAAAAAAGGGTTGACAGGTCGACTGTAATTCTTTTTTTTACCCACCTCACCGAAGGTGCTCTTTGGCCTCGGCGAGAGGATTTGCGAGCATTCGTCTATGTCACACAGCCCTTCGTATGCCTCGTGCGGAGTATACCCCTGGCGGGTATATGCTCGACGAGTATTCGGTCGCATGTCGCATTACATGTGCGAGTAATCGCCGAGGCAATCTCCGATGATAATTGTGCATCGGCGATTTTTGGCGAGCATAGGTGAGCCATCATGCAAGGTTTCGGAAATTTGTAACTTTTTTTTTCGTGCGACACCCTCGCCGATATCAAAGAGGAGCTCTGAGGGCGTCGGAAAATATTTGCTGATGCTTGCGATGGTCCCCACAGCTCGTCACTCCTCGTGCCAAATTTTGAACAATCCGAAAACTTGCGAGGCCCCTTGCTAGTCAAACGATCATCCTCCGAGGATTCCAAATTTGTTTGCGACATGGTACGAATGTGCCCATTCGTTGGTATCGGCGATGAAATTTGTTTAAATTCGCATCAGTGGGAAAGGGGCAGAAGAAAGTCGACTCATATATGCAAGCATTTACCATTGATAATACATATTTGTATTGTACGTATTGTACTAACAAGTTAACATTATTGAGAGAGAGAGAGAGAGAGAGGCTATGTGTGTCTATGTATTGCTTCCGAATGTAAATTGTCACAGACCCTCCCTTGCTGTCTGTGACTTTTTCAATTTCCGAATATTTTAAACATGTTGGTACACTATAGTTTTGCTTTAACTCTGCCAACAGTTTGAAAATATTAAAGGTAAAACTCTGTTCGTTAGTGTGGAGAGGACAGATATGACACAACTGTTGGTATTGCTTGCAGCCTTTATTTCACTAACATGATACTTGTATTATTTTTTATTTTTTATTTTTGTTTGCCCTTGCAGGATCCCGCAAGACCATTTTGTTCATATTTGTTTATTTATGTATTTATTTTGTTTTATTTTGTTTTATACTGGAATCATTATCATTACTAACACTAAAACATTAATTGCATGGATCTCACAGCCCAAATACTAGATGACGCAAGATATATTATTAATTAATATAAGAGTCCGATTTGTTTATCCTAACATAATTTTAAATGTTTGTGTATACCGTAAAAGTTATTAAGGTTATTAGTAACTGACAGTATCAGTTGGGAGGTACTCTAGCAGACACTCGTATTACTGATTCCGATTCTATCTTTATCCTTCTCCCAAACCACCAACATACAGTACTGACTGACAACACACTACCAAACCACCAACATATCATACTGACTGACAACACACTACCAAACCACCAACATACAGTACTGACTGACAACACACTACCAAACCACCAACATACAGTACTGACTGACAACACACTACCAAACCACCAACATACAGTACTGACTGACAACACACTACCAAACCACCAACATACAGTACTGACTGACAACACACTACCAAACCACCAACATACAGTACTGACTGACAACACACTACCAAACCACCAACATACAGTACTGACTGACAACACACTACCAAACCACCAACATACAGTACTGACTGACAACACACTACCAAACCACCAACATACAGTACTGACTGACAACACACTACCAAACCACCAACATACAGTACTGACTGACAACACACTACCAAACCACCAACATACAGTACTGACTGACAACACACTACCAAACCACCAACATACAGTACTGACTGACAACACACTACCAAACCACCAACATACAGTACTGACTGACAACACACTACCAAACCACCAACATACAGTACTGACTGACAACACACTACCAAACCACCAACATACAGTACTGACTGACAACACACTACCAAACCACCAACATACAGTACTGACTGACAACACACTACCAAACCACCAACATACAGTACTGACTGACAACACACTACCAAACCACCAACATACAGTACTGACTGACAACACACTACCAAACCTCCCACATGTCATACTGACTGACAACACACTACCAAACCTCCCACATGTCATACTGACTGACAACACACTACCAAACCACCCACATACAGTACTGACTGACAACACACTACCAAACCTCCCACATGTCATACTGACTGACAACACACTACCAAACCTCCCACATGTCATACTGACTGACAACACACTACCAAACCTCCCACATGTCATACTGACTGACAACACACTACCAAACCTCCCACATGTCATACTGACTGACAACACACTACCAAACCTCCCACATGTCATACTGACTGACAACACACTACCAAACCTCCCACATATCATACTGACTGACAACACACACTACCAAACCTCCCACATGTCATACTGACTGACAACACACTACCAAACCTCCCACATTCATACTGACTGACAACACTCTAACAAACCTCCCACATATCATACTGTCTGGCGACACACTTACAAACCTCCCACATACTGACTGACAACACACTACCAAACCTCCCACATGTCATACTGACTGACAACACACTACCAAACCTCCCACATGTCATACTGACTGACAACACACTACCAAACCTCCCACATGTCATACTGACTGACAACACACTACCAAACCTCCCACATGTCATACTGACTGACAACACACTACCAAACCTCCCACATATCATACTGACTGACAACACACTATCAAGCCTCCCACATGTCATACTGACTGACAACACACTACCAAACCTCCCACAACACACTACCAAACCTCCCACATGTCATACTGACTGACAACACACTACCAAACCTCCCACATGTCATACTGACTGACAACACACTACCAAACCACCAACATACAGTACTGACTGACAACACACTACCAAACCTCCCACATATCATACTGACTGACAACACACTACCAAACCTCCCACATATCATACTGACTGACAACACACTACCAAACCTCCCACATATCATACTGACTGACAACACACTACCAAACCTCCCACATATCATACTGACTGACAACACACTACACAACCTCCCACATATCATACTGACTGACAACACACTACACAACCTCCCACATATCATACTGACTGACAACACACAACCTCCCACATATCATACTGACTGATAACACACTACCAAACCTCCCACATATCATACTGACTGATAACACACTACCAAACCTCCCACATATCATACTGACTGACAACACACTACAAAACATCTCACATATCATACTGACTGACAACACACTACCAAACCTCTCACATATCATACTGACTGACAACACACTACACAACCTCCCACATATCATACTGACTGACAACACACTACCAAACCTCCCACATATCATACTGACTGACAACACACTACCAAACCTCCCACATATCATACTGACTGACAACACACTACCTAACCTCCTACATTATGATAATACTGACTGAGAACACATCTTTGCCGGTCACAAAATAACTATTGCAGTATTGTAACAAGTTATTGCAGCAATTCCCTACTACAACCACCACTCATAGCTCTTTCAATAAGATCACGCTTGTTTAGTCGAGTTTGTTTAGCATGATTGAACGATTGAACCTGCTTAGAAATATCGTCATTATTATACTTTTGGCGTCAACTAGTCATTTCTAAATGTATTATAATAGTCTACTAATGGACTCACTTTATTGAAAATTGACGCCATGTTAGTAAAATGGTTACATCTGGGTATTAACATTGTTGCTAATTCAATAACTTTCCTGCTAGATCCAGAGGCATTTACTTCTATATAGCGGAGTTATTTTTGTTTTGTACAACTAGCGACATAATTCCTAGTGGTATTCTGGAAATTACAGACATTGTGGAGGAATATTATAAAGATTATGGCATTATTATATTTATTTTCGGTATTTAGTTATAATCTAGCTGCCGTCTAACGACTTATAAAACAGGGGTTTGGTACGTGTGGACACCGCACAGACGTTTTTGCAAGGCAGTTTTGGTGCCATACTTATTTTGCCGCCATCCCATTTGGCGACGGACGTTTTAGCGTTATGAACATATTTGATTTGTTTTACACTATTTTGCGAAGACTCTCTCACATTTACACTATAAGAAATAGATACTGGCCAAATAATAACCTTCGTTAATTAAACTGAACCTCCGAAATGTAGATATTTAATCAAATATAATACAAATTGTTATTCATTTCGCTGCAGAGTCAAGAACATAACTCGAAATGCATCCATTTGAATCAGTAACGAATGCAAACAGAACAATATAGTTGGTCAGGTGTTGAGAACAAAAACATTCAGTGCAAAGCAAGGCTGCCTATTAAAGCTGGATAGATGGTAAAGGAGCGGAACAGCTATTCACACTAAGCTTCTGCTGCACAGGTAGAGGTTGCACATGTGAAAACTCATATAAAATGAAGATCAAGGGAGACTGTTCAGGCACCGACTGTAATTGTTAATGATGTTGACAAACGTATCTCAAGCCAGTCTAGCCGCCGTTTGAAGAAACTAATACGTAGAAACCATCATTCCCTGATGAACGCCCCCACCAATCCATTTGATTTACAATAATTAGTTCTGCCAGAATGCTACACAATGTACAGTACGTCCCTCAACCAGGAGTAGAAGATTTGTTTTGATTATGCAATACTGGATCAGGTCTTGACCAGATATTAATCTTCGGAAAACAGAGCTGGCTCCAATATTTAGTGACATCTGATGATTATGTGGTTTGTCGATGGCACATTTTGTATTGCTCCAAGCCTCTTTTATCAGATATATAGTATTTTGGCGAAATAACACGGAGTGCAACCTATATTGTATGCTCTTTTGCCTAACACGCAACGCACCACATACGTTAGAATCTTTGAGTGAAAGAAAGAGATGGAACCCAATTAGAAACCCACTTCAATGGTCTGCGTTTTTAAACAAGCTGTACACAATGCTAAGTATGAAATATTTCCTGGAATTCATGTAAACGGATGCTTTATTCATCTAGCTCAATATATGCAAAACACATGTGGCTAGATTGGGTTTCACAAATTTGTAGAACGCTGATCAAGATTGTGGGTTAAAAGATATATGATTATTGCCCATGCTTTAGTACATTTGAACAAGATTAACACATATCTGGATGCTCTAGATAGCAACTTTTCCCTCTGAATGATGATGATTCAATCAACATATTGTTTTCTAGCGCCCTAAAATCGAGTGGCATTTCGAGCGGTGCCATTAGAACCGTGACAAAAAGCCAGCCTCCAAACGGCCACGCCCAATCGTCCCATTCCTCAAGAATTGATGTAGCGGTAGTTTGTTACATTGACTTGGTAACCCTTTTAGTTAATTTCTATAACCCTACATTATTAGTGTTGCAACCAAACAGTTGTGCATTATTATGTAAGACTAAATATTACTTTATTTCAATGTGTATGAAGGAGACAAAAAAGGCAGGCTGTCTGTAACGAGTGTCTCCCATCAAAGCTAAAAGAGTGACAGAGAACCAAATTCAAGGGGCGTTGGGGTCATAATGTCTGGACACATGAAGTTTAAAGCAGTCTAAGTCATAGGATGAAGGAAAGATTGATTGAGAGAGAGAGAGTTTCAGAGTTCACTTATTGAGTAGAAGAAAGACTGAGAAAATTCGCAAATTCTTGGGTTGGAGACCTGGACAGAATAGGATTGGGACTGTTTTGAAAGGTGGGTGCTTCGCACTCACCGCAAGGGAGGGGGTTATGCATTGAGAGAGCTATGCAGAGCACTGATTGTTGTAATACCGATAGAATAGTGAATATGATGCAACATCGCAGCGTGTAAAAAGAGATTGTAGGGATTTAGTAAGAGGAAGTGAGTTGATGAGGCGAAAAGCTTTTGACTCTACTCTTTTCTGAAGTGCAATATTGGTGGAACCTTCCCACACATGTGAACAATACTCAATATAAGGGCGCACTGTACCCCTATACAGAGCAAGAACCTATGCAGAGGTGAAAACCCCAAGGAGACGGTTGAGCACTCCTAATATCTGGGAAGCTGTCTTAGCAAGAGTGGTAATATGATCTTTCCATGAACGATAGAGGGATTGAAACCTAAGGAAGGTAATTTGGAATTTAGATATTTGTGCCAGACTCTATGGAAGGCTTTCGATATGTCTAGCGCAAGAGAAACAGTCTCATCGAAGTCCCGAAGGGAGGATGACCAAGAGCTAGTAAGATTAGGAATATTACCAGTAGAGGGGCCCTTAAGCAAACCATACTAGCGATCTGAAAGAGCAGGCTATAATATTATTGAATATATATTTTGCTAATGTAAGCCAATAACATAATTTCAGATTATAATATATTAACAGGAGAATATAACTTTGCTTAAAAGCCCTACATGCTTTATATCACAGCTTATCTACAATCCTAATATCACAAGTCAGATTTATTATACGTTATCTGGTAGTATAGCTGACCCAAAACCCTACTTTATTTTATATATATATTATATACAGTATATATATATATATACTGTATATATATATATGTATACATATATATATATATATATATATATATATATATATATATATATATATATATATATATATATATATATATATATATATATATATATACTGTATACAGTATATATACAGTATATATATATATATATATTTTTTTTATGTGAATGAGGGAGACAAACAGCATAACTGCCTGCAGCGAGTGCCTCCCCCAGAGTTGAAAGAGTGACAAGGCCAAAATCAAGGGACGTTCGAGCTAAAATGCCTGGACACATGGAGTTTGAAGCAATTTAAGTCATAGGAAGAGGGAGGCAGACATGCAGCAGAGCGAAATCACAAGCCCGCCAACCACACTTCCAGGCGTACCCTTCATATATACCGTCTCCCCGGGCCAGGCGCCTGATGGACTATTATCTAGTCCAACTTGCGCCCGACCCCTTCCCCCAAATGAGCACTGTTCACTCATCTATTCACAACCATTCTCCATTCATTCCTGTTCATTCCTCTATCATCCAAACCTTGTCATACACAGTCTCTCTATCTCAATGGGGGTCTTCCTGCCCTTCTATCTCCCCTTGTATCTGACTCACATATTCTCTTTGTAAGCCTTTCATCTTCCATTCGTTCAACATGACCATACCAGCTCAGCATCCTTCTGTCCACTCTGTCCGACAAATGTTCCTGCTGCCCCACTCTCCTACGTATCTCTTCATTCCTCAATCTGTCTCTACGAGTAACTTCACACATACTCCTCAAGCAGCTCATCTCCATCACATCCAGCTTTCTTCTCTCCTTTTCCTTCAGAGCCTATGTCTCAGCCCCATACATCACTGTTGGCACAACAATCCTATGAAACATTGCACTTTTTACTTTCATTCCGAGATTTCTCATCTCTATATACTTCCCATTGCTCCGAAAACCTTCCTTCCTTCACACACTCTCTGTTTGGATAAGTAATAATTATATATATGTAACATAATTTTTGTTTTGTCAGAATAGAACCAAATACCTTCGCTTGGTGGGAGGGTTTGAACTACCAAGGCTTCGCAGTTTATGAGTTAAGGAAACCATACTGGCGATCTAAAAGTGGATTACGGGAAGATAAATGTTTAAGAAATTTTGATTTACAAATATTTTCAAATAATTTAAAGATGGAAGAAATGAGAGCAATTGGACGATAGTTGGAGTATTGATAGCGGTCACTCTTCTTTGGGACAGGTTGAATGAGAGCAAGCTTCCAGCAAGAAGGAAAGACAGAGATGATAGAGTTTGCCTAGGCACGGACTCAGCATGGAAAACAAGTTTTTGAGTACAACAGGAAGAACACCATCTGGTCTGTATGCCTTCTTCGTATTAAGCCGAGAGAAGGCAGAAAGTATATACATCCTTAGAAGAGATTATGACATTAGGCATAAGTAAGTGAGAGGCTGGTGGAGATGGATGAATAGCACTGGAATCATCCAAGGTGGAGTTTTTAGCGAAAGTTCAAGCAAAGATTTTAGCTTTGCCAGAGGAAAATGTGACGGTGGTGCCATCAGAATGGAAAAGAGGAGGGAAAGACGAGGAAGTAAAATTGTTGGAAACTTTTTTCGCTAGATACCAGAAAGCTTGAGAAGAGCTAGAATTGTAAAGTTCAAAACATTTGGTATTGATGTAGGAGATTTTGGCTAGTCGAAGAACACATTTGGCTTGATTTCGGGAAGAACTATAAAAACCACAAAATTCTTGAGTTTGAACCAAGATGTATTTGCATTAGACTGAGAAAAAGGAAATGGAATGCATGCCTCCATGTCTGAGAGGATTACCTTGGTAATGCGCTCAGTGCACTCCGAGGGTCCCCGGACACGGAAATAAAAATAATTCAATGACAAATAAAAGTACTAAAAGCCTCCCAGTTAGCAGCACCAAATGCCACTTGTTGGGTGGATCAGAAGGCCTTACTGGAGAGACAAGACAGGTAACAGGGTTCTGTTCTGTCTTCAGTTCTCCTTCTAATATTCATTAATGATTTCCTCGACTGTACCTCTAGTCCTGTCCACTCATATGCTGATGACTCTACCTTACACTATTCAACAAGTTTTTCACAACAACCCAGCATGCAATCACTCCTAAAGTTATGTAACATGACCATGGCACGCCTATCTACTAATTTATTAGTTATTTCAGATTGGGGCAGAGAAAATCTTTTTACTATTCAATGCCTCCAAGATCCAATTTCTCCCTTTGTCTACCCATCACAAATTTCCACAAGACTATTAATTACTCTTCAACAATGCACAAATTAACCCTTCATCTTCTCTCAATATTCTTGGTGTATCTTTTTCATCCGACCATGCTTGGAGAGATCATTTTACCATTTTTGCTAAAACAGCTTCCTATAAATTAGGTGTGCTCAACTGTCTCAAAGGGTTTTTCACCCCTGCACAGCTTCTTGCTGTGTATAGGGGCACAGTGGACCCTTGTATCAAGTATTGTTAGCATGCGTGGGTAGGATCCACCCATACCCCCATTCTCGAAAGTGTAGAGTCAAAAGCATTTCGCCTCATCAACTCATCTCAATAATGGCGGAGTTTTAATCCTTTCGGTAATGAATTTTAATATAAATATATTAAATAATATACATCCAAGCTCACCACTGACCTCCCTCCATCACAACTACAAATGTATGTTTTTGCAAACCTATTTTTCTGGACAAAACAGAACAAATGCTGAAAACTAATGGTGAGACTTATAATTATTGTGCTGTTAGGAGTGGTTACTTTTCCTTAAGTCACGTTGATGGTGTATTACCATGTAGCCATCTTCGTTACTCAGTTATTACTAAGATTGTATAGCAAAATATGTTGATAATTATGAAAACTTAACCATTTCAAGATACAATTACGCATTCCTTTTCGGTTTTCTGGCTATATAGACGATTTTATTCAGACTAGGAAGGTATATGGAAGTCAAACTATTATTTTTGTTGTCGATGTGAGTGAGGGAGACAAAAGGCAGAACTGCCTGTAGCGAGGGCCTTCCCCAGAGTTGAAAGATTAACAGGGCCAAAATCAAGGGACGTTCGAGCCAAAATGCCTGGACACACAGAGTTTGAAGCAATGCAAGTCATAGGAAGAGGGAAAGACTGATTCTGGGAGAGAATTCCAGAGCTCAGCTGTTAAATAGAAGATTGAGAATAACGTTTCGCTATTGGGTTTAGAGAGCTGCATAGAGAAGGGGTGGGATTTTGTTGCAAAATGGGTGTTATGTATTCCATGAAGAGGCGGCAGTATACACTGAGAGAGCTTTGAGGAACACTGATCATTGTACTAGCGGTAGAATAGTGAGAGAGATGCAACATTGCGGCGAAGAGAGAGCGACTGTAGACAATTGGGGGGTGGACGAGAGAATGAGACGGAAGGCTTTCTTTTCTACTTTGTCTAGAAGTGATGTGTGAGAGGACCCTCCCCACACGTGTGAACAATACTCAATACATGGCCGCACTGTGCCCCTGTACAGAACAAGTAGATGCACAGGGGTAAAGGACCCCCCAAGGCGGTTGAGTTCACTCAGCTTCTGGGAAGCTGTTTTAGCAAGAGTGGTAATTTGACCTTTCCAAGAGAGATCAGAAGAAAAAGAGACACCAAGAATATAAAGAGAATATTAAGGGTTAATTTGAATGTTGTTGAAGAATAGGTCATAGTTTTCTGGAAGGAGGCGACGAGTAGATAGATGGAGAAATCGAGTTTTGGCAGCATTAAAAGTAACAAGGTTTTTTCTGCCCCAGTTAGAAATAGTAGAGAGATCAGAAGATAGGTGTTTTATGGCCTCCTTATGTGAGTTTTGGAGTTACTGCTGTGAGTGGTTATGAGGAAAGCTAGTTGAATAGTGTACCGGTAATGTAGAATCGTCAGCATATAAGTGAATGGGGCTGGAGGTGAAGTTGAGAAGGTTGTTAATGAATAATAGGAACAAAATTGGAGATAGGACAGAACCCTGCGGAACACCGGAGTTGATAGGTTGAGGAAGTGAACGGTAGCCGTCCACAACCGCAGCTATGGAACAACCGGAAAGGACATTCGAGACAAATTCACAGATGGAGGATAGAACCGTAGGAGCGTAGTTTGGAAATAAGGGATTTGCGCCAGGCTCTATCGAAGGCCTTCGATACGTCTAGCGCAACAGAAAAAGTCTCACCGAAGTCACGAATGAAGGATGACCAAGAATTAGTAAGATAAGAAAATAGATCACCAGTAGAGCGGCACTTAAGGAAGCCATACTAGCGGTCGGAGAGTAGGTTAGGGGAGGATAAATGCTTCAGAAATGTTGAGGTAAGAATAGTTTCAAAAACTTTAGAGATGCAAGAAATGAGAGCGATTGGACGATAGTTGGAGGGTTGAGAGTGGTTACCCTTCTTTGGGACAAGTTGAATTAGACTGAACTTCCAGCAAGAAAGGATGACGTTAGAGGAGAGACAGAGACGAAAGAGTTTGCCTAGGCAGGGAGTCAGCACGGAAGCACAGTTTATGAGTACAACAGGAGGAATCCCGTCTGGTCCGTACACCTTCTTAGTATTAAGCCCAGAGAGGGTGGACAGTACATCCTTGGAAGATATTATGATATTAGGTATAAGTAGGAGAGAGTGGGGTGGAGAGGGAGAAACAGCACCGGAATCATCCAAAGTGGAGTTTTTAGCAAAAGTGGCAGCAAAGAGTTCAGCTTGGTCAGAGGAAGAAGTGACGGTTGTGCCGTCAGAGTTGAAAAGGGGAGTGGAAAACGAAGAAGAAGAATTGTTGTAGAGGTTTTTGTCTAGATGCCAGAAGGCTTGAGAAGAGCTAGAGTTGGATAGTTCACTCATTTATTATTGATGAAAGAATGTTTGGTGAGTCGAAGAACAGATTTGGCTTGATTCCAGGCAGAAACATAGGAAGTATGAGATTCTTTAGTTTGAAGGCGACGGTACTGTTTGAATGCTTCGTCTTTATTGTGGACAGCAGTAGAACAAGCGTGAGTAAACCAAGATTTGTTTGCATTATTTTGAGAAAAAGAAAATGGAATGTATGCTTCCATGCCCAAGAGGATTACCTTGGTACTGCGTGCAGCACTCTCCGAGGGTCCTCGGCCATGGAAGCAAAATTAATTCATTGGGAATCAAAGAAGTACTGCCGAATAGCCTCCCAGTCAGCATGCCAAAGTGCCATAAGCACCGCCGGCTAGGAGGATCGGGTGGCCGTACCGGAGAGATAGGACAGGTAACAGAGACAAGTTTGTGGTTGGAGGAACCCAAAGGAGATAAAAGATTTACAGTATAAGCAGAAAGGTTAGAGGTTAGAAATAAGTAAAAAATGTTGGGCCAATCTCCGAAGCGATCCGGGATACGGGTGGGTTGCTGGACTAACTGCTCTAGGTCATTTAGGATAGGAAAGGTGTAGGCTTGTTCACCAGGTTGGTAAGTGGAAAGAGAGGAGAGCCATTGGTAGTGGTGAACGTTGAAATCTCCTAGGATGAAGATTTCTGCGAAAGAAGAGATGCATATGTTATGACCAGCACTACGAAATAAACAAGGGCACTTAATAATGGACTAGATGATAGGCTATATCTGCAACAACGGTACGCTAATTCCAAACCCTCGAACTATTACGCCATTAGAACAAAACACTTAAACCCTCCAGAGTTAATCTACTGGATAACGGGGTATCAATTAACTGGGTTTTAGTGCACTTCTACAAAGGCTTTCCGGTGACGGCAAAGCCTACTCACAACAGGAGTACTTTACGTTAATAAAATGCTCTTAAGTAATAACAATGCTTGAATAAACTATAACAAGATTTAATAAAGGGGTATATGCTTACGTTAACTTTAGTGTGAGTCTGTACTCAACACTAAACTCTTCAATGCTCTATGAAAACACTGGTAGTCTAGTCCTACAGCAAACAGATATGGAATCTTCTGAAAACGTCTGATGCTCTAAGATGCTCGTTAATATAGAAGAGAAATAATGCAGGGGCAGGACACCAAAGCGTGTATCTTAAATACACCAATAAGTAGGATACATATATATAAAACAAGGGAGTGCAACAACTCTGTGACAGCACTAATAATAGCCACTCAAAACAGTACTTCCTTAGCCAAAGTACCAGCCATACTGGGTTGTGCACCAAGCATCAACCTAGGCTAAAATAATACGTGAATAATTCCTAAAGCATACACAGTTAAAGTTAATAAACACAATGCTGTCTTTATTACTAATAAAGTCTAGCAGCGGCAAAAGAGGTACCAGGAGGCTAGGCAGACCGCAAGCATGCTCGTAGCCTACTGTCTCCCCTTCAACAGATTTCCCTTATGTTACGTTAAGTGACTAGGAGGCTCTCTTGGTAAGTCCAGATCTCAAGTATCTGGTCTTACCCTGGCGCTCCACAAAGGTCAACAAAATGAGGTAGCGAGCATACAAGTAAGTGTAGGCAAAAGCCCTTCGCTTGTATACTGCTACACTCGCACAGGAAAAATATGCACACAGGTTACAGGCACCTAGCTCCGTCGAACTCGTACAGGCTCTGACTTGCCATGTACATAACTCAGACAACAACTAAAGATACCCTCCACTGTCTAGCAATAAATAGTAACAAAGAACAACTCAATAATTAGAAGCACCCAATGATAATATGACTCATGTGACTATGACTAATAATCCCTAAAGCTAGTGCAAAACATATATGTGAGAACTGGTGCTGGTAATACGACTGGCCGACTATGGACGTCGTATGCAGAACCAGAAGGGATAAGTAATTGAATAAAGATGAGAAGTAATGGAAAAGAAGAAGTTCAGAGAGAGAAACAGTAGTACAGGGGGTTAGATTGGGGACAGATTGCAAGGGATGTCTAGGACCAAGCACACCGTGCCAAGCTCTAAAGGAGACGCGGGCAGGAGCCCCCCCAGCACCAACACTAGGACAGCGGCACCCAATCACAGACCACTACGTCATGAAGAGCAAGCGTCCTATGACGCAGCCAGGCCCGCGGGCCAAACAAGATCGTGGGAACCTCCGCCCGAGCGAGGGAAGCACACGTACATACACACGCACATATTACCACCTCGCTGCCTCCTTCGTTCTCTCTTTCCTTAACTTCACACTACACATCTTATACTCTATCACTGATATAAAATACTTCCAAGTGTCACAGACAAGAATAAAGACCACCACTGATCTGTCTGTGACAACATGAATACTAAGAAAGAAAGAACATCGTTCTATGATTATTATAGCCCATTTCACTGCCCTGGTGAGCGCTAGCGAGCACAAGCACATTCTGGCAAGCTGGCCAGCGTAACACCCCGCCCAAGATGTGGGATATTTTAACATCAGGTAAACGCCACATCTGACCAGACAGAATGCTCATAAACCCCGCCTCACCCAGCTACTCCCCCAAGTTGTGAAAACAAGGCACAATCACAACATAAAACACTTCATTATATAAAACAAAATCTACACAACACTTCCCAAAAATAATAGTATCACTTAACAATATTACGCTCAACGAGCAAGCTTCAACAAGCCTAGCCTACTAAGACAAAAACTCAGAATGTCTTAGATTCTTGCTGTAACATACTGCACTTATATACTATCAAAAGAAAGAGTTTTTATGTGAGGCTTTTATATTTTCTAATAGTGTTTTTGGCGGCTTTGCACTACAGGGGCAAGCCTAATTTTTCTCCACTCTCAAACCAACACTGACTGAACGGCGAGGGTTCTCCTTGAAACATACCCTCCTGTGACAAACAATCAGCCAGAACATTATCAGCGCCCTTAACACCTTACGAGCGGCCTATGCGGTTTATTTATATGTACCGCACAGCGGGGTGTTTTTAGCCAAAATAGGGCTGTTTACGTGATCATTTTCATGCCTAAATAAGACCCAGAACGTAAAACAAGTACCTATCCCTGAAAGGGCATAAACAGAGCTTTCGAATGACACCATAACGATCCTTGTATGATGGATAGTTTTCTTGCAATAACCGTGCAACGCGAGTGCAAAAAGCAGGTAATTCGGTACTTTCGGTACATAATTGAGTATGTAGCGAGTGAGAGAGGGAGGAGGGAGCTGAGATTTGTGTCAGTAGGTTCGCCGCGGTGGTCTGGAGCAGTCATACGCTCGCTAGTCTCCTGCCACCACTTGTCTCTCTCTCTCAGCCACATTACGTGCTGAAATTGCCACTCGACCTATGTCGAGCGCCGCCACATAGTCCAGCTTTATTTAACTCGACTTATGTTGCTCGCCGCTAATTAAGGGTTAACATGCCACACATCCAACTTGTGTTCCGGCAACAAAACAACACCTGACACTGATAAACTCCCCAGTCCATCACAAAACTGGCACTTCTCTTCGCTCTCTCCGGCAACGGGACCTGCCAATATCCTTTCACTAGTTCTACCTTCGTGATAAATGAGGCAGCCCCGATGCGGTCTATGGGGTCGTCAACTCTGGATAAGGTATAGGCGTCTGTCAGGGATAATGCACCAACACTCTTGCAATCAACATACACACGGATCTTGCCACTCAACTCAGGTTGCAAAGTCACTGGCAACGACCACTCACGATATCCTTTATCCCTCAGACCCTTCGTCAACATGTAGTCCAGCTCTGCTTTCACAACAGTCTGTCGAGCAGGATTTATACGGTAGGGAGCCAATTTGAGCCTTGCACTGTCTCCAGCCTCCATGTCGGATTCTACCCCGTACATCAGGCCTGGAGAATCAACAAACATGCGGACGTACTGCCACAGCCTAGTAAACAACTTCTCTTGTCGCTTATGAACCAGAGGTTGCAACTTATCTCGAAGAACAACATGCTCATTGCCCTCCCACAACCCCGCCGAGACCATAGTTTCTACACTATAGTCTCCCTCCTTCTCCACCTTTGTCCCTAGAACAGCCATATCATGAGAGAGACAATCTGTACCACCTGTGCAGTCACTCCCATAGTTCATAATTGCTATGGCTTCCCCGCCGATACCATTCATGCGCACCCCCGCATCCCTTGCGACTACACCTGCCAGCGCAGCATCACCGCCTTCAGCGCCACGGCCAGATACAGTCGGTCTATGGTAGGGCTGTTGCATTCGACTAGAGCAGCATTGGGAGGCTATGCGACGACCGGGCGCATCCACTCCACAGCCAACCTCACCAATCTGCTCAATGTCCTGATTCTGACCACCATCCTTAGCAGCCATGGGTCGACCCTGACCTGACAACCATGCCAAAGCCTCGTCGCCCACCTTGAACAACTGAAACAACGAGGCCAACAGTTTACTCACACTCAAGTGACCTGTCAGCGGAACATCGTGCACCGCATGAGGTGTGAGGCCTGGGTGCTCGGCACAAACAGTGGGGTATGAACCGAGCAGGTGCTGAAGCGCTACACACTGCTGCTCAGGCAGGTGCTCAAGCGCTTCCACAGCCACCTGACTCGTGTCCCCCGCCCACTGCTCCGCCGAGACATGACAATCCCAACTTTCCTCCACCTGTGCCCCACTGCCCCCCTCTCCTTCTCCACCTTGGCCGCTGCAGACCAAGACAGGGACAGTAGGCTGCTCAGGTGGTTGCCTCACAAAATCCTTTAACAGGTTCACATGACATGCTTCCCCGTCATCATCGGGTTCAATAGCCCCGTTCCCACAACTCTCAAGACTAGGATCTTTCGTTGCACCTGGGAACTACTCTGTCGCGGAGTGCCATCACGCCCTACCATGTCACTAGGGGGGACAGGTTCTGGGGCAACTCCGGAGCTCACCTTTGGGTCAAGTACCGAGTCACCAAGGAGTGTCGCTGGGTCCAAACTCTCAACCCGACCAGCCTTGACTTTCTCCTTCCGACCCTTCCTCCGCTGGTCTAAAACTTGGGTACTAGGCTGTGACACCTGAGCGGACTGAGATCTCTCAAGCCCCGCTTGCCCCTCCCTACTCGTGTCGGCCGCCCTCTCGGCAACGACTAAGGGTGGAACCTCGGAAGTGAGCACCGCAAAGTCGTTACCGAGAAGGAGGTCGACCCCCTCAACTGTCAACTTCTCCACAACCCCCACATCCAACTCTCGTGTCACACCGTCCACCTCAAGCTCTACTCTGACCAGCGGGTAAGGCCGCGTAGCATTGATGCCTTGAACCACCACAACCCGAGCCGCGTTAATAGGCTTGCCAGTGAAATTCTTAACAAGTGTCTGGGAAGCGCCCGTCTCACGCAGCAACTCAAGCCTATGCTCCACACCAGCCCACCTCACAGTGCCTGGCCCCTATGACCACAAAAAACATCTCGGACGGGTGACGAGCCCTCCTGCTGCTTCTGCACCGGCGGTGACTTCGCAACCGACTGTTTACCCCGGGCAAACGCGGAAAACCTCAAAGACACGCCAATGTTGCTCACTAGTGACACCACTGCTGTAGGCGGTGTGCTCGGACATGAACGCGCATTATGCCCCTTCTCATGACACTTGAAAGACTCCACTTCGCTCATGGTCTTCCTCTGAGGTGAGGAAGGGCCCTGGCCTTTCTTTAACGGGAAGGGTTTCGACTTGAGATCATAATTGGCAACAGTACTCTTAAATGGATAATTAGTTGTGTCATTATTTCGGGAGGGTGGAGTGGTACGCCCCTTGTTACCTGCCTCAGCTCTCTGTGCAGACCCGCACACATGAATCAATGACAACCTGAGGTCAGCCATCTTAGCCGCCTCCTGCAGAGTGTTAGGTTGCTTTTCTTTCAGGTTAAGAGTCAAGTCACTGCCAGTACATTTTAAAAATTGCTCTAACAACACTAATTGCTTCACTGCCTCAAGAGTAGTTGCCTTCTCCGATCTTAACCAATTCTCAAATGCATCTGACAGCTCACTAGCGTGTTCCTGGAAAGTATCCTCCTTTCTCTTGGGAACAGCCCTAAATTTCAGCCTATAGGTTTCTGGCTGCAACTCATACGCCCTCAGGACAGCCTCTTTCAACGCCTCGTAATTCACACAGGAATCTAGGGGCAAAGCATCGTACGCCTTGAGTGCTTTCCCCGTCAATCGTGACGAAACAAGGGCTGCCCACTTCTCCTCGGTCCATTGGTGCTCCTGGCACTTTTTCTCGAACCGGAGAAAACATTTGGTAACTCCTAACTCATCAAACACTGGAACCAACTTTAGTAGATGCGACAGGGACTGGTCATGGGCTCGACCCCCCTGGACGACACGGCTCCTTGTCACCTCTACACGAGTTTTCTCTAGATCAACATCGGCACAATACCATTCAGACTCATACTTGAGCTCAGCTTCATGCTTTCGCTGCTCGAGCTCAGCCCCTCGCTGCCTGAGCTCAGCCTCTCGCTGCCGCTGCTCGAGCACAGCCTCACGCTGCCGCTGCTCGAGCTCAGCCTCATGCTTCCGCTGCTCGAGTTTGGCGAGCTCGAGCTGAAACAACATCTCGGAAGACAAACCTTGAGGAGGGGGTGCTACTATTGGGGACCCACCCCGTGAGGCATACCCAACTGCCAGCGGGCATCGGCCTGCGGGAACGTACCAGGCTCCGGAGCCCGAGGGGGCGCCATGATAGGAGTCGAGTGGAATGGGGGCTGGGCCGAAGGTGCCCAAGCTCCCGCTCCACCCGAAGCCCCATGCACCCCACCGAGCACACAGGTAACCAGCTCACCCCTCGACAAACCGCTAGTACCGGGAAACCCTAAGACCGTGGCTACACACTGCAGTCCGTACCGGTCCCGCCCCGACACCTGGTCCGCCGACACAGGTTCCTCCAAAAAAATCCGAGCATCCTCCTCATTGTTCACCACCCGAACGCCGTTTAACAACTCCACCTTCTCCACCTCCTCGCCTGTCTCTCGCACTGTGCCCTCACTATGCTCAGACCCATCCAGTGACATGATGGAGTAAAAACAAAAAAATCTCAAGTCAAGACAAAAGTAGCCAAACTCTCGCGTAGCTTTATTCACAAAAAAATATTCGAAGATGTTCTTGACTGCAATACTAGGTCACCAATAAACTCCAACAAGTTCTATATATCCTCAAAACAATGTCCACTGCCAACACAGCGAGAAATAAATTCAACCCCAAATGGCAATAAGATTTCTCAAAAAAAAAACTGCAATATTCAGTTCACTATATACTGGTCTAAGGTTGCCATTTGTCATGACCGGCGCTACGAAATAAACAAGGGCACTTAATAATGGACTAGATGATAGGCTATATCTGCAACAACGGTACGCTAATTCCAAACCCTCGAACTATTACGCCGGTGAACAAAACACTTAAACCCTCCAGAGTTAATCTACTGGATAACGGGGTATCAATTAGCTGGGTTTTAGTGCACTTCTACAAAGGCTTTCCGGTGACGGCAAAGCCTACTCACAACAGGAGTACTTTACGTTAATAAAATGCTCTTAAGTAATAACAATGCTTGAATAAACTATAACAAGATTTAATAAAGGAGTATATGCTTACGTTAACTTTAGTGTGAGTCTGTACTCAACAATAAACTCTTCAATGCTCTATGAAAACACTGGAAGTCTAGTCCTACAGCAAACAGATATGGAATCTTCTGAAAACGTCTGATGCTCTAAGATGCTCGTTAATATAGAAGAGAAATAATGCAGGGGCAGGACACCAAAGCGTGTATCTTAAATACACCAATAAGTAGGATACATATATATAAAACAAGGGAGTGCAACAACTCTGTGACAGCACTAATAATAGCCACTCAAAACAGTACTTCCTTAGCCAAAGTACCAGCCATACTGGGTTGTGCACCAAGCATCAACCTAGGCTAAAAATAATAATACGTGAATAATTCCTAAAGCATACACAGTTAAAGTTAATAAACACAATGCTGTCTTTATTACTAATAAAGTCTAGCAGTGGCAAAAGAGGTACCAGGAGGCTAGGCAGAGCGCAAGCATGCTTATAGCCTACTGTCTCCCCTTCAACAGATTTCCCTTATGTTACTTTAAGTGACTAGGAGGCTCTCTTGGTAAGTCCAGATCTCAAGTATCTGGTCTTACCCTGGCGCTCCACAAAGGTCAACAAAATGAGGTAGCGAGCATACAAGTAAGTGTAGGCAAAAGCCCTTCGCTTGTATACTGCTACACTCGCACAGGAAAAATATGCACAAAGGTTACAGGCACCTAGCTCCATCGAAGTCGTACAGGCTCTGACTTGCCATGTACATAACTCAGACAACTACAAAAAATACCCTCCACTGTCTAGCATTAAATAGTAACAAAGAACAACTCAATAATTAGAAGCACCCAATGATAATATGACTAATGTGACTATGACTAATAATCCCTAAAGCTAGTGCAAAACATATATGGGAGAACTGGTGCTGGTAATACGACTGGCCGACTATGGAAGTCGTATGTAAAACCAGAAGGGATAAGTAATTGAATAAAGATGAAAAGTAATGGAAAAGAAGAAGTTCAGAGAGAGAAACAGTAGTACAGGGGGTTAGATTGGGGACAGATTGCAAGGGACGTCTAGGACCAAGCACACCGTGCCAAGCTCTAAAGGAGACACGCGGGCAGGAGCCCCCCCAGCACCAACACTAGGACAGCGGCACCCAATCACAGACCACTACGTCATGAAGAGCAAGCGTCCTATGATGCAGCCAGGCCCGCGGGCCAAACAAGAGCGTGGGAACCTCCGCCCGAGCGAGGGAGGCACACGTACATACACACGCACATATTACCACCTCGCTGCCTCCTTCGTTCTCTCTCTCCTTAACTTCACACTACACATCTTATACTCTATCACTGATATAAAATACTTCCAAGTGTCACAGACAAGAATAAAGACCACCACTGATCTGTTTGTGACAACATGAATACTAAGAAAGAAAGAACATCGTTCTACGATTATTATAGCCCATTTCACTGCCCTGGCGAGCGCTAGCGAGCACGAGCACATTCTGGCAAGCTGGCCAGCGTAACACATAGAATGTGTTCCACTATATAATTTAGGTAGTCTAAGAATTTTGGATAATCGGTAGAGTTAGGGGAGAGATAAACAGCGCAGAAATATTTAGTTTGAGAGTGACAAGAAAGCTTTAACAAATGAGTTGAGAGTTCAGAAGAATCAAAGTTGGGAACACGAAAGAAGCAAGATTGCTATGAACGTATTGTTACGACCGGGACTCGTATAAAACAAGGGCTCTTAATCATTGGACTAGAAAGGCACACAACCACAATGGTAACACTAGATCCAACCCTCGAACTTATAATGCCGGCGCACAAAAACACCTTTACCCTCCAGAGTTAAATCTGCGATAGCGGGGTATCTTCTAACTCGGTATAAATGCACTACTACTACAGGCTGATGATCTCTGATACAGCCTGATCACAACAACATACAATTACGTTAATAATGTGTACAAGGAAAAAGATAGAGAGCTTAATTAAATCACTGGAATGATTTAATGCAAACAAGAAAAAGAAGAAGGTATAATTAAAGTTACTCTAAACAATAATAAACTGTCACTCCTATATTAAAGAAAGTGAATGAAAGTCCTAAAGCATCGAACAGGAATCTTCTGAAGAAAGTCTGATGCTGCTTAAGATGATCGAATCGGATTTTGAACTGTTATATAAAACAGGAACAAGATATGACAAGTGTATGGACATACAAATGCAAATTCTAGAAGATGGTGATGTAATAGACGTGGTATATTGCGATTTTATGAAGGCCTTCGATAAGGTCCCACATAAAAGGTTAATAGAGAAAGTTAGAAGCTATAATGTAGGGGAGAAATGTGTGAAATGGATAGAAGCCTTCCTGAAAGATTGGAGACAGAGGGTACTTGTGAATGGAATAGGCTCGGGGTGGAGGGAAATTACAAGTGGGGTACCTCAGGGATCTGTGTTGGGACCACTGCTGTTCATTATATTTATCAACAACTTGCCTGAAGTTATAACTAATGGAAGTGAGGTATACCTGTATGCGGATGACACTAAGCTGTATAGAAGAGTGAGGAGTAAGAAAGATATGGGTTTGCTTCAAGGAGATGTGGAGGGCATGAAGGGATGGTCTGAACATTGGTTAATGCCTTTTCATCCAAAAAAATGCAAGTACATGCGGATTGGGACTAGCAAGATAGACAAGGTAGGATACAGTATGTATGAAGCGATGGAGGAAGTGAATGCAGAAAAGGATATAGGAGTAGTGATAGACAATAATTTAAATTTCTCAGAACATTTAGCGGAAAAGATAAACAAAGCCAATAGAATTGTAGGGCTGATAAGGAGGACATTTGTGTCACTTGACGAAGAAATCTTCAGGAATCTCTATACAGCGCTGGTTAGGCCGCACCTGGAATATGCGAATCAGGTGTGGGCTCCATATATGGTAAAGGATATAGAAGCAGTGGAGAAAGTGCAGAGGAGAGCTAGCAAGCTGGTACCAACGTTGAAGAACGCGGGCTATGAGCAGAGGTTGAGGACACTGGGGCTTCTGACACTGGCATATAGGAGAAAGAGAGGGGATATGAGAGAGACTTTTAAGATAGTGTCAGGAAAGTACGATGAGGATGTGTGTGAAGGCATCTTCTTGATGCGGGAGGGAACAAGAACGAGAGGACACTCTAAGAAAATTTACAAAGAAAGAAATAGGCTTGAGAAGGCAAAGAACTCATTTTGTGATAGAGTGGTAAATGAGTGGAACGCACTGCCCCAGTATGTAGTCGATTCAGAATCAATAAGGGAGTTTGAAAGTAATCTTGATAAAGCATGGGGAAGACAAGATTTGAGGTTTGATTATAAAACAAAAATACAGAATAGTAAAAATGTTGCGTCTGCTACCGCCGCCGCCAACACCGTGAACGACCGCAGCAGTGCAAGTACTGGTACTGAGCTGGATACACAGGCATAGTTTGCCTTTTTCCAGAGGATCTACTGTAAGAAACTGTAAGATACAGTGTTAACTGGCACGGGACTAACGATAATTTCGCAATAGTATTATCTCCAACAACAAAAGAAGTACTTCCTCAGGCAACGCAAAAGCCTGCTCGGATTGTGCAACTCAACAACAACCAAGGCTTACAATCAACGTGAATAAAAATGCTGCATACATAACATAAGAGTTTATAATCCTAATCGGGTGTCTGCTAGGCGAATAAAGTCTAGCTGGGATGTCGTAGGCTAGGAAACAATGGCTGAGCAAGCGGCTCGTAGCCTAGCGAGGTCCTTAAGACTGTACGGCCAAATTACGTTAAATGGCGGGGTGCTCTCTTGAGAGATCCAGAATGCTAGTATCTGGTTCTCTCCTGGCGACCCTCTTCTAGTCAAAGCAAAACGAGTTAGCACAGTGTTGGATAGCAGAGGCAAAAGCCCTCACTCGCAACACAGTGCTAAACTCACAAGGTACACAGTCAGAAAGACAAACTAGGCTTCCCACGTATCCATTGCGATTGTACAAGTTCAACAAAACCTGGTACACATCGGAAATCACAACATCAATAGCCTCACCCCAGTCTAGCATTAAATAGCCCAGCAGACAACCAAGAAATAGGTAGGGAGACACCGCGAGTGTGTCGAACCTCTACAGATAAAATGTTAACCCCTCCAAAATGTCTATATAAGCATGAAATATCTGAGAGCTTCAGCATATAATACGATGGCCGATATATGAAATCATGCAGAACCAAAGGGGAGTTATGATGTTAAATAGATTAGAAGCATAAGAGGTAAGAAGTTGAGAGAGAGAAAGTGTTCTATAGGTGGAAGTCGGGGACAGGTGGCAAGGGAGGTGTGAAGGGTATGCTGGTCAGGCAAGCTCTGAGCAAGGAAGGCACAAAGGCAGCAGGGAGTGCGGGGGGAATACCTCCTGCAGCGGCAGGAGGGCGGCAAGGCGGCCAGCCACTCAGAGGGCCCGGCCGTGGGATGACGTCACCGAGACAACACGTAACACTACGCGTACTACCCTCTGCCTCCTGCACTTACTCACTCACACTCTCTAGCTGTATCATTCAGTCTTATACATTAAACTTATAACTGATGATATAAAATATAATGCCTTGTCACAGACGAAAATAAAGACCACTTCTATACTGCCTGTGACATGACGATTCACAAGAAAGGAAGTATAACATTCTCTGATAACTGTAGCCCATTTCACTGCCCTGGCGAGCGCTAGTGGCTACCGGGAGGTGATTCTGCCAACGCTGGTAGGCGTCACACCCCGCCCAAGATTTGGGACGGTCAACATTAGGCGAGCACCATATCTGACAAGGCAGAATGCCGACAAGACCCGCCACAACCAGCCACTCCGCCAGAAATGAAATGCAAAGCTCAATCATAAACAAAACAACATTTTAGCATAAATAAAATCTTATAACCCCTCCCAAACATAATAGTATAATTTTAGCCTGCTATGCTCCCAGAGCGAGCTTCACAGAACCCAGCCTCCTAAGTGAAAGACAGGTTCAGCTTAGGACTTTAGCTATAACATTGGCAACTTACAATTAACTATCAAAAGAAAGAGTTTGTATGTGATTTTTTTTATTTAATTTTAATGTTGTTTTTGACGGCTGCTCTACAGGGGCAAGCCTGCTTTTTCTCCACTCTCAACACACACTGACTGAACGGCGAGGGTTCTGCAAACAAACCATCCCGTGACAAACAATCAGCCAAAACATTATCAGTGCCCTTAGCATGCCACACATCCAACTTGTGTTCCGGCAGCACAACAACACCTGGCACTGATAAACTGCCCAGTTCATCACAAGAGTGGCACATCTCTTCGCTCTTTCTGGCAACGGGACCTGCCAAAAACCTTTCACTAGTTCTACCTTCGTGATTAGCGATGCAACCCCGATGCGGTCTATGGTATCGCCAACTCTAGGTAATGGATAGGCGTCTGTCAGGGATAATGCTTCCACACTCTTGCAATCACCATACACACGGATCTTGCCCCTCAACTCAGGTTGCAAACTCACTGGCAACGACCACTCACGATATCCCTTATCCCTCAGACCCTTGGGTAATGGATAGGTGTCTGTCAGGGATAATGCTTCCACACCCTTGCAATCACCATACACACGGATCTTGCCACTCAACTCCGGTTGCAAACTCACTGGCAACGACCACTCACGATATCCTTTATCCCGCAGACCCTTTTTTCACATGTCGTCTAGCTCTGTTTTCACGACAGGTTGTTGAGCAGGATTTATACGGTAGGGAATTAAACTGAGAATGGCACTGTCTCCAGCCTCCATGTCGGATTCTACCCCGTACATCAGGCCTGGAGAAGCAACAAACATAAGGATGCACTGCCACAGACTAGTAAACAACTTATCTCGCAGAAGAACATGCCTAGTGCCCTCCCACAACCCAGCCGAGACCACAGCTTCTAACCTGTAGTCTCCCTCCTTCTCCACCTTCGTCCCTAGAACAGCCAGATCATGAGAGGGACAATCAGTACCACCTGTGCAGTCACTCCCATAGTTCATTATTGCTAAGGCTTCCCCGCCGATACCGTACATGCGCACCCCCGCATTCCTTGCAACTACATCTGCCTGCGCAGCATCACCGCTTTTAGCGACATGGCCAGATACAGTCGGTCTATGGTAGGGCTGTTGCATTCGACTAGAGCAGCATTGGGAGGCTATGCGACGACCGGGCACATCCACTCCACAGCCAGCCTCACCAATCTGCTCAATGTCCTCCTTCTGACCACCACCCTTGGCAGCCATGGGTCGACCCTGACCTGACAACCATGTCCAAGCTTCGTCGCCCACCTTGAACCACCGAAACAACGAGGCTAACGGTCTATCGACATTCAAGTGACCTGTCCGCGGAACATCTTGCACCGCCTGAGTTGTGAGGCTCGGGTGCTCGGCACGACCAGTGGGGTATGAACCGAGCTGGTGCTGGAGCGCTGCACACTGCTGCTCAGGCAGGTGCTCTAGCGCTTCCACAGCCACCAGACTCGTGTCCCCCGCCCACTGCTCCGCCGAGACATGACAATCCCAACTCTCCTCCACCTGTGCCCTACTGCCCCCCTCTCCTTCTCCACCTTGGCCGCTGCAGACCAATGCAGGGACAGTAGGCTGCTCAGGTGGTTGCCTCACAAACTCCTCCAACAGGTTCACATGACATGTTTCCCCGTCCTCGTGTTCGATAGCCCCGTTCCCACAACTCTCCTCCAACTGGGAACTACTAAGTCGCGGAGCGCCATCACGCCCAACCATGTCACTAGGGGTGACAGGTTCTGGGGCCACTCCGGAGCTCACCTCTGAGTCAAGTACTAAGCCGCTAAGGAGAGCCGCTGGAGCAAAACTCACAAAACTCCCAACTTTAGCTTGCTCCTTCCGACCGTTCCTCCGCTGGTCTGAAGACTGAGGAATAGGCTGTGACACTTTGGATGCAAGATATCTTGTAACAACGCACGCCATACGTTGTACTTGACACTTCTCTACCCACTCCTGTTCCTCCCTACTCACGTCGGCCGGCTTCTCGGCAACGACTAACGGTGAAACCTCAGAAGTAGGCACCGCAAAGTCGTTGGCGAGAAGGAGGTCGACGCCCCCAACAGGCAAGTTCTCCACAATTCCAACATCCAACTCTCGTGTCACACCATCTACCTCCAGTTCCATCCTGACCAACGGGTATGACCTGATAGCATTGATACCTTGCACCACAACCACCCGTGCCGCGTTTATTGGTCTACCAGTAAAGTTCTTCATCAAAGTCTGAGAGGCACCCGTGTCTCGCAACAGCTCAACTCCATGCTTCTTACCAGCCCACTTCACGCAGCCACGCCCTCGATGGTCGCAAAAGACATCGCGGACAGGGTTCGAGCCTTCCGGATTCTTCTCCACTGGCTGTGTCCCAGCCTCTAACGTTATACCACGGGCAAAGTCAGACGACTTCGGGGACACCCCAATGTTGCGAGCCAAAGACACAACTGCATTAGGTAGCTTGCTTGGACAGGCTCTTGCAAAATGCCCCTTCTCATGACAATGAAAACACTCTAACTCCCCCTTGGGCTTCCCTTGAGGTGGGGAAGGGCCCGGACCCTTCTTAAACGGGACGGTATTAGGATTATGGTCAGACTTAATATAATTGCTCCTTGTTGTTATTGTTATATGGTGTATCACCGACTCGGGGGGGGGGGGGGGGGGGGGTGGAGTGTTGCGCCCCTTGTTACCTGCATCGTTCCGTTGTGCAGACCTGCACCCACGAATCAGCGATAGCCTACGGTCAGCCATCTCAGCTGCCTCCTGTAGAGTTTTCGGGTTTTTTTCTTTAACATCCAACGTCAAATCGCCGCCCATACACTTGAAAAATTGTTCTAGAAGCATCAGCTGTTTCAACTCCTCAACCGTCGATGCCTTCTCAGAACGCAGCCAGTTTCAAAATGCATCGGACAGATCCCGGGCATGCTAAAAAAGGTGCACTCACGACCCTTCGTTACACCCCGGAACTTCAATCTGTACGTCTCTGGTTGTAACTCGTACGCCCGCAGAACAGCCTCCTTCAATACCTCATAATCGACGCAAGACACCAAGGGCAACGCATCATATGCCTTGAGTCCTTTGCCAACCAACCTAGAGGAAACAAGGGCTGCCCACTTAACCTCGGGCCATTGGTGCTCCCGGCACTTCTTCTCAAAACGCATACAAAATTCGGTGACACCCGACTCGTCAAATACAGGGACTAACTTAAGAAGGTGCGATAAAGACTGATCAAGACCTCGATTCCCAGAACCGAGACGCTGCCCTGTTGACTCCACCCGAGATTTCTCAAGATCTATGTCTGCACAGTACATAGTCTTTCTCTCCTCCGACTGAATCCTGAGCTCAACTTCATGTCTGGCCTTTCTCTCCTCAGCCTGAATTTTAGCCATCTCCAGCTGGAAGAGCATATCTGCAGTTAAACCTTGAGGAGGAGGAGATGCAACAATTGGAGACCCCCCTGTGATCCACCCGGGGGCAAACCACGCTGCCAGTGACTATCGGCCTGCGGGAACGTCGGATCCGGTGTTCTAGAGAGCACGATGGGAGTAGAGTGGAGGGGGGGCTTGGCCGAAGGTGCCAAAGCACCCGCTCCACCCTGTGCACCACGCACCCCGCCAAGCACACATGCCACCAGGTCACTTCTCGTCATGCTGGTAGTGCCCACATGCCCCATGACCGTGGCCAAACACTGGAGACCATACCGATCAATCCCCGCCACCCGGTTAACAGTAATAGGCATCTCCAGAAACTTCTTTGCATCCTCCTCACTAGTTATTACTCTCATGTCATCTAACAAACCCAGCCTCTGCACCTCAGAGCCTGCTTCCCGTACTGTGTCCTCGCTGTACACCGATCCGTCGTCTGACATAGTGTCCACCGAAAATTCTCAACGTTTATAAAAAAAAGGAGTACCTAAACTCTCATGTAGCACTATTCACTCAAAAATGCTTGAAGACTCTTAAGTGTTATACTACTTGCCAAAAAAAAATCTGTGTCCACTATATTCCTTCAAACAAAAACAAATGACCTCAACACTCCTGCAATATTTCTCTAAGTTCACAAAATCCTGAGCAAGGTCGCCATTTGTTACGACCGGGACTCGTATAAAACAAGGGCTCTTAATCATTGGACTAGAAAGGCACACAGCCACAACGGTAACACTAGATCCAACCCTCGAACTTATAAAGCCGGCGCACAAAAAAGAGTTAAATCTGCGATAGCGGGGTATCCTCTAACTCGGTATAAATGCACTACTACTACAGGCTGATGATTTCTGATACAGCCTCATCACAACAATATACAATTACGTTAATAATGTATACAAGGAAAAAGATAGAGAGCTTAATTAAATCACTGGAATGATTTAATGCAAACAAGAAGAAGGTATAATTAAAGTTACTCTAAACAATAATAAACTGTCACTCCTATATTGAAGAAAGTGAATGAAAGTCCTAAATCATCGAACTGGAATCTTCTGAAGAAAGTCTGATGCTGCTTAACACCTTACGAGCGGCCTATGCGGTTTATTTATGTGTACCGCCCAGCGGGGTGTTTTTAGCCAAAATAGGGCTGTTTACGTGATCATTTTCATGCCTAAATAAGACCCAGAACGTAAAACAAGTATCTATCCCTGAAAGGGCATAAACAAAGCTTTCGAATGACACCATAACGATCCTTGTATGATGGATAGTTTTCTTGCAATAACCGTGCAACGCGAGTGCAAAAAGCAGGTAATTCGGTACTTTCGGTACATAATTGAGTATGTAGCGAGTGAGAGAGGGAGGAGGGAGCTGAGATTTGTGTCAGTAGGTTCGCCGCGGTGGTCTGGAGCAGTCATACGCTCGCTAGTCTCCTGCCACCACTTGTCTCTCTCTCTCAGCCACATTACGTGCTGAAATTGCCACTCGACCTATGTCGAGCGCCGCCACATAGTCCAGCTTTATTTAACTCGACTTAAGTGGTGAGCCGCTTTTTAAGGGTTAAGATGATCGAATCGGATTTTGAACTGTTATATAAAGCAGGAACAAGATATGACAAGTGTATGGACATACAGTGTTAACTGGCACGGGACTAACGATAAATGCGCAATAGTATTATCTCCAACATCAAAAGAAGTACTTCCTCAGGCAACGCAAAAGCCTGCTCGGGTTGTGCAACTCAACAACAACCAAGGCTTACAATCAACGTGAATAAAAATGCTGCATACATAACATAAGAGTTTATAATCCTAATCGGGTGTCTGCTAGGCGAATAAAGTCTAGCTGTGATGTCGTAGGCTAGGAAACAATGGCTGAGCAAGCGGCTCGTAGCCTAGCGAGGTTCTTAAGACTGTACGGCCAAATTACGTTAAATGGCGGGGTGCTCTCTTGAGAGATCCAGAATGCTAGTATCTGGTTCTCTCCTGGCGACCCTCTTCAAGTCAAAGCAAAACGAGTTAGCACAGTGTTGGATGGCAGAGGCAAAAGCCCTCACTCGCAACACAGTGCTAAACTCACAAGGTACACAGTCAGAAAGACAACCTAGGCTTCCCACGTATCCGTTGCGATTGTACAAGTTCAACAAAACCTAGTACACATCGGAAATCACAACATCAATAGCCTCACCCCAGTCTAGCATTAAATAGCCCAGCAGACAACCAAGAAATAGGTAGGGAGACACCGCGAGTGTGTCGAACCTCTACAAACAAAATGTTAACCCCTCCAAAATGTCTAACTAAGCATGAAATATCTGAGAGCTTCAGCATATAATACGATGGCCGATATATGAAATCATGCAGAACCAAAGGGGAGTTATGATGTTAAATAGATTAGAAGCATAAGAGGTAAGAAGTTGAGAGAGAGAAAGTGTTCTATAGGTGGAAGTCGGGGACAGGTGGCAAGGGAGGTGTGAAGGGTATGCTGGTCAGGCAAGCTCTGAGCAAGGAAGGCACAAAGGCAGCAGGGAGTGCGGGGTGACTACCTCCTGCAGCGGCAGGAGGGCGGCAAGGCGGCCAGCCACGCAGAGGGCCCGGCCGTGGGATGACGTCACCGAGATAACACGTAACACTACGCGTACTACCCTCTGCCTCCTGCACTTACTCACTCACACTCTCTAGCTGTATCATTCAGTCTTATACATTAAACTTATAACTGATGATATCAAATATAATGCCTTGTCACAGACGAAAATAAAGACCACTTCTATACTGCCTGTGACATGACGATTCACAAGAAAGAAAGTATAACATTATCTGATAACTGTAGCCCATTTCACTGCCCTGGCGAGCGCTAGTGGCTACCGGGAGGCGATTCTGCCAACGCTGGTAGGCGTCACACCCCGCCCAAGATTTGGGACGGTCAACATTAGGCGAGCACCATATCTGACAAGGCAGAATGCCGACAAGACCCGCCACAACCAGCCACTCCGCCAGAAATGAAATGCAAAGCTCAATCATAAACAAAACAAAATTTTAGCATAAATAAAATCTTATAACCCCTTCCAAACATAATAGTATAATTTTAGCCTGCTATGCTCCCAGAGCGAGCTTCACAGAGCCCAGCCTCCTAAGTGAAAGACAGGTTCAACTTAGAACTTTAGCTATAACATTGGCAACTTACAATTAACTATCAAAAGAAAGAGTTTGTAGGCTATGTGATTTTTTGTATTTAATTTATTGTTGTTTTTGACGGCTGCTCTACAGGGGCAAGCCTGATTTTTCTCCACTCTCAACACACACTGACTGAACGGCGAGGGTTCTCCTGCAAACAAACCCTCCCGTGACAAACAATCAGCCAAAACATTATCAGTGCCCTTAGCATGCCACACATCCAACTTGTGTTCCGGCAGCACAACAACACCTGGCACTGATAAACTGCCCAGTTCATCACCAGACTGGCACATCTCTTCGCTCTTTCCGGCAACGGGACCTGCCAAAAACCTTTCACTAGTTCTACCTTCGTGATTAGCGATGCAGCCCCGATGCGGTCTATGGTATCGCCAACTCTAGGTAATGGATAGGCGTCTGTCAGGGATAATGCTTCCACACTCTTGCAATCACCATACACACGGATCTTGCCCCTCAACTCAGGTTGCAAACTCACTGGCAACGACCACTCACGATATCCCTTATCCCTCAGACCCTTGGGTAATGGATAGGTGTCTGTCAGGGATAATGCTTCCACACTCTTGCAATCACCATACACACGGATCTTGCCACTCAACTCCGGTTGCAAACTCACTGGCAACGACCACTCACGATATCCTTTATCCCGCAGACCCTTTTTTCACATGTCGTCTAGCTCTGTTTTCACGACAGGCTGTTGAGCAGGATTTATACGGTAGGGAATTAAACTGAGAATGGCACTGTCTCCAGCCTCCATGTCGGATTCTACCCCGTACATCAGGCCTGGAGAAGCAACAAACATAAGGATGCACTGCCACAGCCTAGTAAACAACTTATCTCGCAGAAGAACATGCCTAGTGCCCTCCCACAACCCAGCCGAGACCACAGCTTCTAACCTGTAGTCTCCCTCCTTCTCCACCTTCGTCCCTAGAACAGCCAGGTCATGAGAGGGACAATCAGTACCACCTGTGCAGTCACTCCCATAGTTCATTATTGCTAAGGCTTCCCCGCCGATACCGTACATGCGCACCCCCGCATTCCTTGCAACTACATCTGCCTGCGCAGCATCACCACTTTTAGCGACATGGCCAGATACAGTCGGTCTATGGTAGGGCTGTTGCATTCGACTAGAGCAGCATTGGGAGGCTATGCGACGACCGGGCACATCCACTCCACAGCCAGCCTCACCAATCTGCTCAATGCCCTCCTTCTGACCACCACCCTTGGCAGCCATGGGTCGACCCTGACCTGACAACCATGTCCAAGCTTCGTCGCCCACCTTGAACCACCGAAACAACGAGGCTAACGGTCTATCGACATTCAAGTGACCTGTCCGCGGAACATCTTGCAACGCCTGAGTTGTGAGGCTCGGGTGCTCGGCACGACCAGTGGGGTATGAACCGAGCTGGTGCTGGAGCGCTGCACACTGCTGCTCAGGCAGGTGCTCTAGCGCTTCCACAGCCACCAGACTCGTGTCCCCCGCCCACTGCTCCGCCGAGACATGACAATCCCAACTCTCCTCCACCTGTGCCCTACTGCCCCCCTCTCCTTCTCCACCTTGGCCGCTGCAGACCAATGCAGGGACAGTAGGCTGCTCAGGTGGTTGCCTCACAAACTCCTCCAACAGGTTCACATGACATGTTTCCCCGTCCTCGTGTTCGATAGCCCCGTTCCCACAACTCTCCTCCAACTGGGAACTACTAAGTCGAGGAGTGCCATCACGCCCAACCATGTCACTAGGGGTGACAGGTTCTGGGGCGACTCCGGAGCTCACCTCTGAGTCAAGTACTAAGCCGCTAAGGAGAGCCGCTGGAGCAAAACTCACAAAACTCCCAACTTTAGCTTGCTCCTTCCGACCGTTCCTCCGCTGGTCTGAAGACTGAGGAATAGGCTGTGACACTTTGGATGCAAGAGATCTTGTAACAACGCACGCCATAGGTTGTACTTGACACTTCTCTACCCACTCCTGTTCCTCCCTACTCACGTCGGCCGGCTTCTCGGCAACGACTAAGGGTGAAACCTCAGAAGTAGGCACCGCAAAGTCGTTGGCGAGAAGGAGGTCGACGCCCCCAACAGGCAAGTTCTCCACAATTCCAACATCCAACTCTCGTGTCACACCATCTACCTCCAGTTCCATCCTGACCAACGGGTATGACCTGATAGCATTGATACCTTGCACCACAACCACCCGTGCCGCGTTTATTGGTCTACCAGTAAAGTTCTTCATCAAAGTCTGAGAGGCACCCGTGTCTCGCAACAGCTCAACTCCATGCTTCTTACCAGCCCACTTCACGCAGCCACGCCCTCGATGGTCGCAAAAGACATCGCGGACAGGGTTCGAGCCTTCCGGATTCTTCTCCACTGGCTGTGTCCCAGCCTCTGACGTTATACCCCGGGCAAATTCAGACGACTTCGGGGGCACCCCAATGTTGCGAGCCAAAGACACAACTGCATTAGGTAGCTTGCTTGGACAGGCTCTTGCAAAATGCCCCTTCTCATGACAATGAAAACACTCTAAATCCCCCTGGGGCTTCCCTTGAGGTGGGGAAGGGCCCGGACCCTTCTTAAACGGGACGGTATTAGGATTATGGTCAGACTTAATATAATTGCTCTTGTTGTTATTGTTATATGGTGTATCACTGACTCGGGGGGGGGAGGGGGGGGGGGAGTGTTGCGCCCCTTGTTACCTGCATCGTTCCGTTGTGCAGACCCGCACCCACGAATCAGCGATAGCCTACGGTCAGCCATCTCAGCTGCCTCCTGTAGAGTTTTCGGGGTTTTTTCTTTAACATCCAACGTCAAATCGCCGCCCGTACACTTGAAAAATTGTTCTAGAAGCATCAGCTGTTTCAACTCCTCAAACGTCGATGCCTTCTCAGAACGCTGCCAGTTTCTAAATGCATCGGACAGATCCCGGGCATGCTCAAAAAGGTGCACTCCCGACCCTTCGTTCCACCCCGGAACTTCAATCTGTACGTCTCTGGTTTTAACTCGTACGCCCGCAGAACAGCCTCCTTCAATACCTCATAATCGACGCAAGACACCAAGGGCAACGCATCATATGCCTTGAGTCCTTTGCCAACCAACCTAGAGGAAACAAGGGCTGCCCACTTAACCTCGGGCCATTGGTGCTCCCGGCACTTCTTCTCAAAACGCATACAAAATTCGGTGACACCCGACTCGTCAAATACAGGGACTAACTTAAGAAGGTGCGATAAAGACTGATCAAGACCTCGATTCCCAGAACCGAGACGCTGCCCTGTTGACTCCACCCGAGATTTCTCAAGATCTATGTCTGCACAGTACATAGTCTTTCTCTCCTCCGACTGAATCCTTAGCTCAACTTCATGTCTGGCCTTTCTCTCCTCAGCCTGAATTTTAGCCATCTCCAGCTGGAAGAGCATATCTGCAGTTAAACCTTGAGGAGGAGGAGATGCAACAATTGGAGACCCCCCCTGTGATCCACCCGGGGGCAAACCACGCTGCCAGTGACTATCGGCCTGCGGGAACGTCGGATCCGGTGTTCTAGAGAGCACGATGGGAGTAGAGTGGAGGGGGGGCTTGGCCGAAGGTGCCAAAGCACCCGCTCCACCCTGTGCACCATGCACCCCGCCCAGCACACATACCACCAGGTCACTTCTCGTCATGCTGCTAGTGCCCACATGCCCCATGACCGTGGCCAAACACTGGAGACCATACCGATCAATCCCCGCCACCCGGTTAACAGTAATAGGCATCTCCAGAAACTTCTTTGCATCCTCCTCACTAGTTATTACTCTCATGTCATCTAACAAACCCAGCCTCTGCACCTCAGAGCCTGCTTCCCGTACTGTGTCCTCGCTGTACACTGATCCGTCGTCTGACATAGTGTCCACCGAAAATTCTCAACGTTTATAAAAAAAAGGAGTACCTAAACTCTCATGTAGCACTATTCACTCAAAAATGCTTGAAGACTCTTAAGTGTTATACTACTTGCCAAAACAAAATCTGTGTCCACTATATTCCTTCAAACAAAAACAAATGACCTCAACACTCCTGCAATATTTCTCTAAGTTCACAAAATCCTGAGCAAGGTCGCCATTTGTTACGACCGGGACTCGTATAAAACAAGGGCTCTTAACCCTTAATTAGCGGCGAGCAACATAAGTCGAGTTAAAAAAAGCTGGACTATGTGGCGGCGCTCGACATAACTCGAGTGGCAATTTCAGCACGTAATGTGGCTGAGAGAGAGAGACAAGTGGTGGCAGGAGACTAGCGAGCGTATGACTGCTCCAGACCACCGCGGCGAACCTACTGACACAAATCTCAGCTCCCTCCTCCCTCTCTCACTCGCTACATACTCAATTATGTACTGAAAGTACCGAATTACCTGCTTTTTGCACTCGCGTTGCACGGTTATTGCAAGAAAACTATCCATCATACAAGGATCGTTATGGTGTCATTCGAAAGCTCTGTTTATGCCCTTTCAGGGATAGGTACTTGTTTTACGTTCTGGGTCTTATTTAGGCATGAAAATGATCACGTAAACAGCCCTATTTTGGCTAAAAACACCCCGCTGTGTGGTACACATAAATAAACCGCATAGGCCGCTCGTAAGGTGTTAATCATTGGACTAGAAAGGCACACAGCCACAACGGTAACACTAGATCCAACCCTCGAACTTATAAAGCCGGCGCACAAAAACAGAGTTAAATCTGCGATAGCGGGGTATCCTCTAACTCGGTATAAATGCACTACTACTACAGGCTGATGATTTCTGATACAGCCTCATCACAACAATATACAATTACGTTAATAATGTATACAAGGAAAAAGATAGAGAGCTTAATTAAATCACTGGAATGATTTAATGCAAACAAGAAGAAGGTATAATTAAAGTTACTCTAAACAATAATAAACTGTCACTCCTATATTGAAGAAAGTGAATGAAAGTCCTAAATCATCGAACTGGAATCTTCTGAAGAAAGTCTGATGCTGCTTAACCCTTATTTAGCGGCGAGCAACATAAGTCGAGTTAAATAAAGCTGGACTATGTGGCGGCGCTCGACATAACTCGAGTGGCAATTTCAGCACGTAATGTGGCTGAGAGAGAGAGACAAGTGGTGGCAGGAGACTAGCGAGCGTATGACTGCTCCAGACCACCGCGGCGAACCTACTGACACAAATCTCAGCTCCCTCCTCCCTCTCTCACTCGCTACATACTCAATTATGTACTGAAAGTACCGAATTACCTGCTTTTTGCACTCGCGTTGCACGGTTATTGCAAGAAAACTATCCATCATACAAGGATCGTTATGGTGTCATTCGAAAGCTCTGTTTATGCCCTTTCAGGGATAGGTACTTGTTTTACGTTCTGGGTCTTATTTAGGCATGAAAATGATCACGTAAACAGCCCTATTTTGGCTAAAAACACCCCGCTGTGCGGTACACATAAATAAACCGCATAGGCCGCTCGTAAGGTGTTAAGATGATCGAATCGGATTTTGAACTGTTATATAAAGCAGGAACAAGATATGACAAGTGTATGGACATACAGTGTTAACTGGCACGGGACTAACGATAAATGCGCAATAGTATTATCTCCAACATCAAAAGAAGTACTTCCTCAGGCAACGCAAAAGCCTGCTCGGGTTGTGCAACTCAACAACAACCAAGGCTTACAATCAACGTGAATAAAAATGCTGCATACATAACATAAGAGTTTATAATCCTAATCGGGTGTCTGCTAGGCGAATAAAGTCTAGCTGGGATGTCGTAGGCTAGGAAACAATGGCTGAGCAAGCGGCTCGTAGCCTAGCGAGGTCCTTAACCCGTCGAGCCCTGGCTGATTATTAATAAATGTACACCCAGAACACGGCCGGTTTTGAAAAATGGTTTTTATTCCAGAAACAATAGCGAATGGGTTAGGAATGAAGGAAAAACCACGAAAAACCGATCAAAAAGCTCAAAAAATGGTCCTACAGAGCCCCAAAAAACGTATTTTACAAGAGTAAAAAATTTAAGGCAATTTCCCCCCAAAACCAGGTTATTGCGCGCTCACGCGCACGCACGTGGACTTTGAGAGTTTTCAACCATTGGCACGGTTTCGTGGGATACGTACACAGTTCCCATACAAATCTGAGCCCTCTCGAGTGGCTACACCTGAGGTTACGGTCGGAGCAATTAGGGTGACTCATCAGACGCGTCGCTGGGGCTGTGCGTTACATACATCGCCGACCCGCCAGACGCGTCGCTGGTGCTGGACGGGTTAAGACTGTACGGCCAAATTACGTTAAATGACGGGGTGCTCTCTTGAGAGATCCAGATCGCTAGTATCTGGTTCTCTCCTGGCGACCCTCTTCAAGTCAAAGCAAAACGAGTTAGCACAGTGTTGGGTGGCAGAGGCAAAAGCCCTCACTCGCAACACAGTGCTAAACTCACAAGGTACACAGTCAGAAAGACAACCTAGGCTTCCCACGTATCCATTGCGATTGTACAAGTTCAACAAAACTTGGTACACATCGGAAATCACAACATCAATAGCCTCACCCCAGTCTAGCATTAAATAGCCCAGCAGACAACCAAGAAATAGGTAGGGAGACACCGCGAGTGTGTCGAACCTCTACAGACAAAATGTTAACCCCTCCAAAATGTCAAACTAAGCATGAAATATCTGAGAGCTTCAGCATATAATACGATGGCCGATATATGAAATCGTGCAGAACCAAAGGGGAGTTATGATGTTAAATAGATTAGAAGCATAAGAGGTAAGAAGTTGAGAGAGAGAGAAAGTGTTCTATAGGTGGAAGTCGGGGACAGGTGGCAAGGGAGGTGTGAAGGGTATGCTGGTCAGGCAAGCTCTGAGCAAGGAAGGCACAAAGGCAGCAAGGAGTGCGGGGGGACTACCTCCTGCAGCGGCAGGAGGGCAGCAAGGCGGCCAGCCACTCAGAGGGCCCGGCCGTGGGATGACATCACCGAGACAACACGTAACACTACGCATACTACCCTCTGCCTCCTGCACTTATTCACTCACACTCTCTAGCTGTATCATTCAGTCTTATACATTAAACTTATAACTGATGATATAAAATATAATGACTTGTCACAGACGAAAATAAAGACCACTTCTATACTGCCTGTGACATGACGATTCACAAAAAAGAAAGTAAAACATTCTCTGATAACTGTAGCCCATTTCACTGCCCTGGCGAGCGCTAGTGGTTACCGGGAGGCGATTTTGCCAACGCTGGTAGGCGTCACAGTATTCGCAACATCCACCTTTGGCTTGAAATTGAGGATAGAGATAGTAGGAGGATACAGAGAAGGGTTTGCTGTCAGTAGTTCCAGACAACTGCGGTTCAGTGAGAAAGAGAAGTTCAGGGTTGGCAGAGGAAAGGTGTTATTCCACAGAGTGGAAGTTCGAGGAAAGGCCATGAATATTACAGAAATGAATAGTAAGAGTAGAAGGTGGTGGTTCAGAGCATTTTGGCGAGTCGTTTCCAGGGGACAGATCAATGGGAGCATTTCTGATCACTCCCACTGGGGACTCATAGGCGAGTCGTAATTTTGTCATATTTTTGGTCGGGAAAAAGTTGGTGTAGTATGTAAGGTGTATGTAGTAATGTATTGATAGGAGGAGAAGGTGTTTTGAAGGGCAGGCTGTGGCTGCTCTCAGTATTGCCGAGGCAGAGAAAGGATCAGCTAGGGAGGTCAGGTGGTGAAACAGGAGTTCCAGCTGTCCTTATCAACCACCTAGCACTCCCTGGGAGTACTGCCCTGTTCGGCTGGTGCCTACAGCCTTCTACTAGCAATTCTTAAGGTAGGATTCCCTATCCCAACCTCCAGAGGCTATCTATGCCACGAAGTGACGGGCGATAGGGTCACCACATACCTACGCCGAATTAAGATAATCTTTTCCCTTAATATACCCACTGATCCTTCCCAAGCTTTATAAAAGCGTATAGGGATAGCTAGAACAATCTGTCAATATGCATCTTGATCCTCAAGGCGTTAAGCCTTGTGTGGTGGAGTTGTCTTGCCACTGGATTGGTAATCCACTGGACCCGGGTTCGAATCCCGATATTTCAATGGGAAGATGTTATTGGGATGGAATTTGTGCTGTACCTAGTATCAGTGCATTACCACAAAGCCCACTGAAACGCCAAATAAATACCCTCATTGTTCCCTGATTAAATAGCACTGTATGAATATTCCCATACTCAAAAATATCCTATAGCGGGGCAATACCTAGTAAGTTCATTGTTCAATAGGCGGCGTTCTGAGAGTGAGGGTCCGATTCTAGGGGATGAGACAGTGAAGCACTGGAGCAAGGCAGCTTCAGAGATGGGGCTGCTTCGATCCGTGAGTTAGCAACTAAGCCCCATGCATCCTGCGAAAGCAAGATGGCAGGGGCTGGTTGCAGCTAAAAGTGCTTCACATGTCTCACCCTCTAGACTGGAACGAGACCTCACAGGCTTCACTGTTCAATAACGGTTGAATGTACAGGTTCTCAGCCTATGCCCGCCAGGGAATAAATGAAATATAGACAAAAACAAATAATAATACCAAAACATAGTAGTTTCATGGGTTTCCATTTATTATAGATACATCAGCTGTGAAAGGATTCAAATTACCTTCAGCTGAAATATAATCGATTATTAAGACAATCCAATGTAAGATTCTGACGGTAGGCCTGAATTTTGGGCCAAACTATATTGTACAATCACCTATATTAGTATCTTGTATAATGCAGTACTTGCAATGTTACACCATATTTCACTACAGGCGGTTGCACAAAATGATTAGTGTGACGTCTAATGAGTGGAAACCAATAACTAAAGTGTTCTGAAGTTAATCCCTAATGAAAGTCAGACGTGATTACAGACACATTACATGGGTCAATTTGCTTAAACAAGCCATTAAATTAGACACACTTGCAACAAGAAGACAAATAAACAGACAACAAATGCTATACAATATTACAAACAATTTAGTAGACATAGACAAAGACACATATTTACACCCTACAAATGTACAATCCACAAGAGGCAACCACAACCAAAAATACCACACATACCAGGCAAGCACCGACATATTTGAGTGCTCATTTTTCCCCCGCAGCATCCAAGAGTGGAATCACCTTCCATATCACGTAGTTAACAGGCCCACTTTTGATAGTTTAAAGCTAGGATCACCAAACATTTTTCTCCTTATCCTCATCCTCATCCTTCCCATTAGTCCCATAACTCCCCGCACAACCCCCACATATCATCCTCATCCTTCCCATTAGTCCCATAACTCCCCGCACAACCCCCACATATCATCCTCATCCTTCCCATTAGTCCCATAACTCCCCGCACAACCCCCACATATCATCCTCATCCTTCCCATTAGTCCCATAACTCCCCGCACAACCCCCACATATCATCCTCATCCTTCCCATTAGTCCCATAACTCCCCGCACAACCCCCACATATCATCCTCATCCTTCCCATTAGTCCCATAACTCCCCGCACAACCCCCACATATCATCCTCATCCTTCCCATTAGTCCCATAACTCCCCGCACAACCCCCACATATCATCCTCATCCTTCCCATTAGTCCCATAACTCCCCGCACAACCCCCACATATCATGCTGCCCGTGTGCATTTCTCTGCGGGTCCCCAAGTTAAAGCTAACAGTTGGAGTGATAGCAATGATCTGTAAAGACATGATACAACTATGGTTGTGAATATGGAAAAAGTATGACACATGCTACGGAATATCTTGTCTTAATTAATATGTATGTACTGTACACAGGTTATATACATTTCTGGTACACTTCCTAATGTTTGACTTATTTTTCTGGAGTTCTATTTTTTCGTTTAACATGAGCAAAGCTTATTTATTCATAAATGTCTTACTACAAACCTAAGGTTGTAAACGAGGATAATGTTTCAAAACATTAGGCCCCCTGCACTCACAAACTTAACTTAAGGAGGATACACACGTATTATTTTAAGGCAACATATGCTTTGGAATGGTATCGGCGCCTATAGCGTTTTATTATCTGATTCATTTATGTATTTAGGTTTTTTAACCTGGCGAAATATAGTCCCTTAGCAGCTGATTTACCGATAATATATGAAGTTATAAGAAACTGTTATTTCTCTGCAACACATTATTATCACGTTTTATATAATTATTATGTTCCTTCCAACAACCAACCATACTCCTAAAATCGATTAATGAAATTTACAAACACATGTGGCAGTCCGTGGACTCGAACCCAGGAAGCTCACACCGAAAATCAACACCTTATACATCGCACCACGAAGACAGTTAAAGGTTGGTGGACACTGCCTACGATTTATTATGCAACTTCGAATCCTGCATATCAATCTAAGCATGTACACACATCCCAACTGCAACTCACGTAGGCTATGCATATGTGAATGGAAAGAGCAATTAATGGGGCCTTAACCACTTAGGGAAGTCCTCTCGATAAATTACTCCTGAACCAATATCAATTATTATGTTCCTTCCAACAACCAACCATACTCCTAAAATCGATTAATGAAATTTACAAACACATGTGGCAGTCCGTGGACTCGAACCCAGGATGCTCACACCGAAAATCAACACCTTATACATCGCACCACGAAGACAGTTAAAGGTTGGTGGACACTGCCTACGATTTATTATGCAACTTCGAATCCTGCATATCAATCTAAGCATGTACACACATCCCAACTGCAACTCACGTAGGCTATGCATATGTGAATGGAAAGAGCAATTAATGGGGCCTTAACCACTTAGGGAAGTCCTCTCGATAAATTACTCCTGAACCAATATCAATTATTATGTTCCTTCCAACAACCAACCATACTCCTAAAATCGATTAATGAAATTTACAAACACATGTGGCAGTCCGTGGACTCGAACCCAGGATGCTCACACCGAAAATCAACACCTTATACATCGCACAACGAAGACAGTTAAAGGTTGGTGGACACTGCCTACGATTTATTATGCAACTTCGAATCCTGCATATCAATCTAAGCATGTACACACATCCCAACTGCAACTCACGTAGGCTATGCATATGTGAATGGAAAGAGCAATTAATGGGGCCTTAACCACTTAGGGAAGTCCTCTCGATAAATTACTCCTGAACCAATATCAATTATTATGTTCCTTCCAACAACCAACCATACTCCTAAAATCGATTAATGAAATTTACAAACACATGTGGCAGTCCGTGGACTCGAACCCAGGATGCTCACACCGAAAATCAACACCTTATACATCGCACCACGAAGACAGTTAAAGGTTGGTGGACACTGCCTACGATTTATTATGCAACTTCGAATCCTGCATATCAATCTAAGCATGTACACACATCCCAACTGCAACTCACGTAGGCTATGCATATGTGAATGGAAAGAGCAATTAATGGGGCCTTAACCACTTAGGGAAGTCCTCTCGATAAATTACTCCTGAACCAATATCAATTATTATGTTCCTTCCAACAACCAACCATACTCCTAAAATCGATTAATGAAATTTACAAACACATGTGGCAGTCCGTGGACTCGAACCCAGGATGCTCACACCGAAAATCAACACCTTATACATCGCACCACGAAGACAGTTAAAGGTTGGTGGACACTGCCTACGATTTATTATGCAACTTCGAATCCTGCATATCAATCTAAGCATGTACACACATCCCAACTGCAACTCACGTAGGCTATGCATATGTGAATGGAAAGAGCAATTAATGGGGCCTTAACCACTTAGGGAAGTCCTCTCGATAAATTACTCCTGAACCAATATCAATTATTATGTTCCTTCCAACAACCAACCATACTCCTAAAATCGATTAATGAAATTTACAAACACATGTGGCAGTCCGTGGACTCGAACCCAGGATGCTCACACCGAAAATCAACACCTTATACATCGCACCACGAAGACAGTTAAAGGTTGGTGGACACTGCCTACGATTTATTATGCAACTTCGAATCCTGCATATCAATCTAAGCATGTACACACATCCCAACTGCAACTCACGTAGGCTATGCATATGTGAATGGAAAGAGCAATTAATGGGGCCTTAACCACTTAGGGAAGTCCTCTCGATAAATTACTCCTGAACCAATATCAATTATTATGTTCCTTCCAACAACCAACCATACTCCTAAAATCGATTAATGAAATTTACAAACACATGTGGCAGTCCGTGGACTCGAACCCAGGAAGCTCACACCGAAAATCAACACCTTATACATCGCACCACGAAGACAGTTAAAGGTTGGTGGACACTGCCTACGATTTATTATGCAACTTCGAATCCTGCATATCAATCTAAGCATGTACACACATCCCAACTGCAACTCACGTAGGCTATGCATATGTGAATGGAAAGAGCAATTAATGGGGCCTTAACCACTTAGGGAAGTCCTCTCGATAAATTACTCCTGAACCAATATCAATTATTATGTTCCTTCCAACAACCAACCATACTCCTAAAATCGATTAATGAAATTTACAAACACATGTGGCAGTCCGTGGACTCGAACCCAGGATGCTCACACCGAAATCAACACCTTATACATCGCACCACGAAGACAGTTAAAGGTTGGTGGACACTGCCTACGATTTATTATGCAACTTCGAATCCTGCATATCAATCTAAGCATGTACACACATCCCAACTGCAACTCACGTAGGCTATGCATATGTGAATGGAAAGAGCAATTAATGGGGCCTTAACCACTTAGGGAAGTCCTCTCGATAAATTACTCCTGAACCAATATCAATTATTATGTTCCTTCCAACAACCAACCATACTCCTAAAATCGATTAATGAAATTTACAAACACATGTGGCAGTCCGTGGACTCGAACCCAGGATGCTCACACCGAAAATCAACACCTTATACATCGCACCACGAAGACAGTTAAAGGTTGGTGGACACTGCCTACGATTTATTATGCAACTTCGAATCCTGCATATCAATCTAAGCATGTACACACATCCCAACTGCAACTCACGTAGGCTATGCATATGTGAATGGAAAGAGCAATTAATGGGGCCTTAACCACTTAGGGAAGTCCTCTCGATAAATTACTCCTGAACCAATATCAATTATTATGTTCCTTCCAACAACCAACCATACTCCTAAAATCGATTAATGAAATTTACAAACACATGTGGCAGTCCGTGGACTCGAACCCAGGATGCTCACACCGAAAATCAACACCTTATACATCGCACCACGAAGACAGTTAAAGGTTGGTGGACACTGCCTACGATTTATTATGCAACTTCGAATCCTGCATATCAATCTAAGCATGTACACACATCCCAACTGCAACTCACGTAGGCTATGCATATGTGAATGGAAAGAGCAATTAATGGGGCCTTAACCACTTAGGGAAGTCCTCTCGATAAATTACTCCTGAACCAATATCAATTATTATGTTCCTTCCAACAACCAACCATACTCCTAAAATCGATTAATGAAATTTACAAATGAATGGTTATACAAACAGTGTATATACTGAGTAATTAAGATATTATCAAGCCAATTTCTCGCCATCTATAAAACAAATAGACTCTAAGCATTTATTCATAGCCAGATATGCACTTTATAATTAAATATATTTTGCATAGTTGTATTATAATTTCGTATTCAATTGTGCATAGTCTATTGCCATAAGCGTTTCATATATATATATTTTGATCTAATAATCAGATGCATGTTTTCCAGTAAAATGAACATTAACATCTTACGCATAATTCGTACTCAGATGTACGCTTTGCAAATTGATAAGTCTTTCACTATTACATGTGCATTTCATACCTAGATGTGAATTGCATAGCCACATGCACATTTCAAACACTTACTACATATTATGGAAGACTGCTGTCTGCTGTTGTTCCTGGTGCATGCATAAAGGACCCGTGACCCATGACTGTGTGCATGACTGTCTGATTCCAAGCAGGAGAGCTGGCACGTGCTTGTTTATGTACGTTTATCCCTGAGAGAACATGTCTGGTTTCTGGTGCACATTTAAACACGATGGTTTATGCATATGGATCTATGAATGTGCGCTTTCTACTTCTCCATTGATTCATAAGTTTGTTTGTTTACGGTAACCTATAATTATGCATTATTAATGCGCTCACACACATACTTGAGCTACATGTTTAATACGAGGATGCTGTTGGCACCAGCCGAACAGGGCGGTACAGTCACAGCGATAAGTCGTAGACCAGAGGTCTGCCAAAGTCATTGCCACACATTGGCAGTAGGTTCGAACAATTTCCATATTTGGTGGTTCAATAGGCACGACTCCAATGAAACAAGTGCATCGATAGTTAATAAGTTCAGCCCACACCCAGTTACGTAGTATGTTGGCAACTGTGAATAATCGACTTGCTTATTTCTTGCTTACACATAATGAATAATGTTATACCAGGGTTTTTACCAGGTTTACGTATTGGTTGTGGTGCTTTCTACTTGACTGGGGAATTCCAAGACATACACATGTAACGGGAAGAAATTGTACTTTCCCTTTTGGTATAATATGTTGTAAGGTTTGACTTAACTGTAAGACTTTTTCCCCTTCATTCACTCTTCCCTATATTTAAGGGAAATGTATCGTTTAAGAAGGGTTAAGTAACCCTTGTCTATGTAAAGAGGGAATTAGCCTAGATCATGAGGAGAACTAATATTCTCAAATCTATCTAAAATACTTTCAAGCCTAATTTATCCTTTTACCCCCTTTTGTTATTCCCTGTAAAAATCCTTCCTTTTCGAATTTAGAGTAATGCCCCCTTGTGTAAAAAGACCGCCAATTCCTACCCAAGCGACGCCACCCTTTGTGGTCACCCTCCCCCTTTTTGGCGGGATCCCTGGCCCCTCACTGTCGTGACCCCAGGCCTACGAGAGAGACACCTACCCACCCCCCAGTCTCTGTCATCATTCCCCGCTTCTTCTCCGGACTTAGGCTTCCTTTCCCTCCATTCAGAGGTTCGTAATTAAGGTTTAAAGTGTTATAAGGTATTGCTTATTCAGTTAAGTAAGTACTAGGTGTGTAATGTAGGAGATATTACTGTGATTGACAAATTCGTGAACTCGAGCCTACCATCGGGTTGGTCGACAGGCACCCCTCACCTGCCAAGTGCCTACAACCATACAAATTCCCCCATTATCATTGTGTTCAGTAAAACTTAATCTGTGCACCTTTGCTAAGTGTTTTTCTGATATTTTAGACTTTGTTATTCCAAATTAACGTCAAATTAACTTCGTGTGTAATCATTTCAGTCAGAGGGACGCCATTTGATGGCCTTCCAATTCTTGTGTTTTTCCATAATTCCCAACCAAACTTAGGCTAGCCTATTTTGCTAGTTTGTCTTTCACCGTTTTACATAATCCTGAGGTAGTGCGAGAACACCAGTTAAGAGTAGAATTGAGGACGAAGTTGACTAAAATGCTTTTGAAGCTTGACCGTCATTTTAGGATTTAGACCATCTCGCATTTCGGAGAGACGACCAGGTTTAGTAAATTACTAATGTAACAGTTGTATTGTATGTTTAGAACTTGTTCATTACTTTGAGTTTATAAAACCATGCATTTTGGTAAATATGATTGTATTTTAACGTGTAAATCAGGAAAGGACATTCGTTTGAGATCGTATGCTTGAGTTTTGTTTACCTTTCGTGTCTCCGACGTTCCAATGTTAGGCCTATTCAGATAAGTATTTATAACTAACGTCTCCTAGGCCTGGTTATTGTTCATTTTAAATGTTTTTACTGGGTTATAGTGTAAAGAGTTACTTGTTATCTTGATTTAGAAGTCCTCATTTCCCAACCCCAGTACTGTCAAATTTCGGACCCCCATTGGGTCGGGTTTATTTCAGATGATTATTTGTTCTTACCTATTGTTACTTAAAGTTAACTTGTGAAAAGGCTGTTTAGGTATGGGTACTTGCTGAATTATTATGGTAGGTTATATGATTTTACATTTTAATTAGGCTACCTAACTTTCACCTAATTGGAAGTACAGTAGGCTATTATTAATTATTGTGCTTTTTGAGTGTATTATGAGTATTGATTCCTATGATATATTTTTGTTTGACATTGTCTAATGAACAGAGTTGCCTTGCAAGGGATGGAACGCTGCAGTGAGATTCTGGGCAGCTGATTTCAGGGGATAAGTTACTCGAGTTACAGTAGGAATAACGTTAAGCTTTGTTTGAGCCTTGTGTAGCACCCTCCGTGTCGAGCAGTCCAACCTGTTAAGTTTGACCATGACAATTACCTTTGATTTATGCCATTATTGTATTGATTTGACTCCATAGATATGCTGTGTAATTATGTATTCCCAATTGTGTGTAGAGTAGGCCTACTGTTTATGTTTATATTAGCCTATATTTTTTATATTTGTTTTAGTATTACTGTGTACCGTAATTAGGATATTGATTAACCCCATTATTAAGAGTTAGCTATATGTCAACCGTGGGATAAGAATTTATTCGACTTACCAGGGAACCAGTTTGGGACGGAGTCGATGTGATGCTGAATTGCTGATGGCGGAGAATCGGAGATTCACGCCTCCCATTGGCTGAGTGCAGGATGCTGAACTCGTGTACTGTACGAGGGTTCAAGGACCGCAGGGAGATGTAGGATTACCCCCTATACCCCAGGATACGGTAGGCCGAAGAAACCTACAGGCAAGCCTGGCTGATACCGGTATCTAGCGGAATTGGGATGTATAATACTGAGAGGAATGGGGTGGATACAGACAGCAATATTCGAGTCCTACTCCTAGGTTAAGAGACTGTCCCAGTATGGTAATGGATTGGTCCCAGGTTAATGGTATAGAGATAATTAGATACGGACCATACGGTACCAATGTTAAGAGTTGTAAACGGTCAAATGTTCCTTATATTAATATCAAGCTTAAGATTACTGCAATATGTTTGTGTCTATCCTCCCGTACCTATTTGGATCTAAATGTGTTGTCAGGATGGTAAATCGGAGCTGTCAGTATTAAATTGGTCTAAGAGTAGTACCAGTAGCCTAACCGAGAGTTAAAGTCTTGTCAGCCAACATTGAAGGTGAAGTTCTTGATTGGTCTTTGCTAGCCTCCGATTTATCCTACTGTCCTAATGTACCTGAATAATGAGCATGAATCACGATTGCCTAAAGAATAAGAAAACCATGGGGACGGCCAGTTCACCTGAAGGTGGGCGATCAAAGAGAGATGTCCTACCCCCCCCCCCCCCCCCCCCGTTACAGTGGTGGCAGCGGTGGGATTTCTTTAGGAGTCCATGGTTTGACATGCTCCTGTTCCGTTCAGGGCTCCTGAATTAATCCCGTACCCCCCGTAGAAGAGACTGTACAGTACTGGTTCTTACACTTTTGCTCGGGTGTTTAGAATCAGTGCGTTGCAGTTGTCATTTTTCACGCTACCAACCCGTGAAATAGTTACCACAAACAGTATTGGCCATGCTACCACATTTCAATACGGTTAGTGTAATATTTCAGGGAATCTTTAAGTGCAGCAGATACCAGCAAGAATCACAGTGACTGTGAAGGAACCGCAAAGTTGAGATAGCGGTGGTTAGTGTTTTCCGGTTATTAGTTGTCTATCAATTATCCTTCTTTCCTGTCCAAGATGGAGAATCCTGATCCAGAACCAAGGCACGAGGTGCAAGACGTTTTAGTCAGGAGGAATGAGGAACGCCAAGAGGCTATGTCCGTCGCGAAAGAGGTCCTGGAACAGACCTCACTGACCATGGCCAGGAAGTTTAGAGACGTGGCTAATCGGAACCGCCGGAATGAAAAGGTCAATGTGGACGACATGGTATGGATCAGGAACGAGAATCCACTACCCGGGACTAGCCAAAAGTTGAACGCAAAGTGGGTGGGTCCCTTTAGAGTCACGGAAGTAGTCCGAGATGGGGCTGTGTATAAGCTAGTAAATCCCTAAACGGGTGTGTTTATGAAAAGGGCCGCTGAGAAAGTGAAACCGTTCGTGGGTGAGGAGTATTGGCAGGTAGAGCAAGTTGAAATGCCAGTTGAGGAATACTATCAACCTGAGATTTTAGCACCCAGAGCCCGTCAGCCGGCCCGGCGTTATATAGAATCTTGTTAGAGTGTACAGTAGAGTCCCTGTTGTGGTCGTCTTGTGTACTCCCCTGTGGCCCCCGCATGGTTAATTAATCTTTCCGGTCAAACCCCCGTGCAGCGAAACTTTAAGAGACGTAGGTGCCTAGGTTATGTAGAACGTCATAGAGGTGATTGGGACTAGGGTGGTGGCGTTCCCATCAGGACGTGCTGTTGGCTCTGAGTACCTTTATGGTTGACTGGGGTTATACTCCTTCCGTCCCGAGTCTCAGCCAGCGCACAGAGTTTGAAGGGACTCCCACGATACGGGTGTCCACGCTGCTCTCTAGTCTGGTCTCCTGGGGTTTTCCAAGCAATAAAGGGGTGGAGAGAGGCTGTCTCTCCGGGGACAAGATAGTGCCTGGTTGGCACTCTCCTGAAAAGGAGGGACACTTTACAGAGTGGTATAGTGATTTGTTGATGAAGGAAGGGACGCCCCACAGGCAGAGTACAGTACAGTAATGTGTCAGATTCTAAGACGTTGGGTATAGACTGCGAGCTCTGGGCATGGTAAGATGCCAGGTGGATCAGAAATTCTGCTGTAATAAGTTAAGGCTGGATTAATTGGTAACTGTATAATGTTTATGTTGATGAAAGAGTGAATGAGGTCAAAAGTCTTCAAAGAAAAGGTAGAGCTGTGTAACGGGAAGAAATTGTACTTTCCCTTTTGGTAGATGTTGTAAGGTTTGACTTAACTGTAAGACTTTTTCACCTTCATTCACTCTTCCCTATATTTAAGGGAAATGTATCGTTTAAGAAGGGTTAAGTAACCCTTGTCTATGTAAAGAGGGAATTAGCCTAGATCATGAGGAGAACTAATATTCTCAAATCTATCTAAAATACTTTCAAGCCTAATTTATCCTTTTACCCCCTTTTGTTATTCCCTGTAAAAATCCTTCCTTTTCGAATTTAGAGTAATGCCCCCTTGTGTAAAATGACCGCCAATTCCTACCCAAGCGACGCCACCCTTTGTGGTCACCCTCCCCCTTTTTGGCGGGATCCCTGGCCCTGGCCCTCGGCCCCTCACTGTCGTGACCCCAGGCCTACGAGAGAGACACCTACCCACCCCCCAGTCTCTGTCATCATTCCCCGCTTCTTCTCCGGACTTAGGCTTCCTTTCCCTCCATTCAGAGGTTCGTAATTAAGGTTTATAGTGTTATAAGGTATTGCTTATTCAGTTAAGTAAGTACTAGGTGTGTAATGTAGGAGATATTACTGTGATTGACAAATTCGTGAACTCGGGCCTACCATCGGGTTGGTCGACAGGCACCCCTCACCTGCCAAGTGCCTACAACCATACAAATTCCCCCATTATCATTGTGTTCAGTAAAACTTAATCTGTGCACCTTTGCTAAGTGTTTTTCTGATATTTTAGACTTTGTTATTCCAAATTAACGTCAAATTAACTTCGTGTGTAATCATTTCAGTCAGAGGGACGCCATTTGATGGCCTTCCAATTCTTGTGTTTTTCCATAATTCCCAACCAAACTTAGGCTAGCCTGTTTTGCTAGTTTGTCTTTCACCGTTTTACATAATCCTGAGGTAGTGCGAGAACACCAGTTAAGAGTAGAATTGAGGACGAAGTTGATTAAAATGCTTTTGAAGCTTGACCGCCATTTTAGGATTTAGACCATCTCGCATTTCGGAGAGACGACCAGGTTTAGTAAATTACTAATGTAACAGTTGTATTGTATGTTTAGAACTTGTTCATTACTTTGAGTTTATAAAACCATACATTTTGGTAAATATGATTGTATTTTAACGTGTAAATCAGGAAAGGACATTCGTTTGAGATCGTATCCTTGAGTTTAGTTTACCTTTCGTGTCTCCGACGTTCCAATGTTAGGCCTATTCAGATAAGTATTTATAACTAACGTCTCCTAGGCCTGGTTATTGTTCATTTTAAATGTTTTTACTGGGTTATAGTGTAAAGAGTTACTTGTTATCTTGATTTAGAGGTCCTCATTTCCCAACCCCAGTACTGTCAAATTTCGGACCCCCATTGGGTCGGGTTTATTTCAGATGATTATTTGTTCTTACCTATTGTTACTTAAAGTTAACTTGTGAAAAGGCCGTTTAGGTATGGGTACTTGCTGAATTATTATGGTAGGTTATATGATTTTACATTTTAATTAGGCTACCTAACTTTCAACTAATTGGAAGTACAGTAGGCTATTATTAATTATTGTGCTTTTTGAGTGTATTATGAGTATTGATTCCTATGATATATTTTTGTTTGACATGGTCTAATGAACAGAGTTGCCTTGCAAGGGATGGAACGCTGTAGTGAGATTCTGGGCAGCTGATTTCAGGGGATAAGTTACTCGAGTTACAGTAGGAATAACGTTAAGCTTTGTTTGAGCCTTGTGTAGCACCTCCGCGTCGAGCAGTCCAACCTGTTAAGTTTGACCATGACAATTACCTTTGATTTATGCCATTATTGTATTGATTTGACTCCATAGATATGCTGTGTAATTATGTATTCCCAATTGTGTGTAGAGTAGGCCTACTGTTTATGTTTATATTAGCCTATATTTTTTATATGTATTTGTTTTAGTATTACTGTGTACCGTAATTAGGATATTGATTAACCCCATTATTAAGAGTTAGCTATATGTCAACCGTGGGTTAAGAATTTATTCGACTTACCAGGGAACCAGTTTGGGACGGAGTCGATGTGATGCTGAATTGCTGATGGCGGAGAATCGGAGATTCACCCCTCCCATTGGCTGAGTGCAGGATGCTGAACTCGTGTACTGTACGAGGGTTCAAGGACCGCAGGGAGATGTATGATTACCCCCTATACCCCAGGATACGGTAGGCCGAAGAAACCTACAGGCAAGCCTGGCCGATACCGGTATCTAGCGGAATTGGGATGTATAATACTGAGAGGAATGGGGTGGATACAGACAGCAATATTCGAGTCCTACTCCTAGGTTAAGAGACTGTCCCAGTACGGTAATGGATTGGTCCCAGGTTAATGGTATAGAGATAATTAGATACGGACCATACGGTACCAATGTTAAGAGTTGTAAACGGTCAAATGTTCCTTATATTAATATCAAGCTTAAGATTACTGCAATATGTTTGTATCTATCCTCCCGTACCTATTTGGATCTAAATGTGTTGTCAGGATGGTAAATCGGAGCTGTCAGTATTAAATTGGTCTAAGAGTAGTACCAGTAGCCTAACCGAGAGTTAAAGTCTTGTCAGCCAACATTGAAGGTGAAGTTCTTGATTGGTCTTTGCTAGCCTCCGATTTAACTTACTGTCCTAATGTACCTGTATAATGAGCATGAGTCACGATTGCATAAAGAATAAGAAAACCATGGGGACGGCCAGTTCACCTGAAGGTGGGCGATCAAAGAGAGATGTCCCCCCCCCCCCCCCCCCCCCGTTACACACATACATGCATAGAAGACAATAGAGGATACATATAACACCAAGTGTAACTTTAATAACAATGTTATCTAGCTTAACTCTTAGTTCATAAATCATAGATAAGTATATAAGATAAACATGGTAATTATTGTATACAACAATAACTGTCCTAGCATGAGCGAGGATCTAGAAGGAGCTTAGGTATTTATATATAGCTTGCTTATTTACATTCATAAGATAGATACATTCATGAGTTAGTACAAAATAAGGTGATTGTTCAACATTTATATAATACTGTAGCACTTGTACATATGACAAGGATTGTACTAAGTCACTCAAAGTGGACTTATGCGTTGGCGTATAAATAACAAATCATTTAGAGTCAATAGGGTGAACTCTAACTAGGCGTATTCACAGGCGTCTGGTTTATTTTAGACAGAATCAATATGTGTGGACTGTGTATATTAGGAACCTCGACGCACTGGTGTAAAAATTACATAGTCGCTGTGGTGAAACTCTAACTATTTTATTAGCACCGTCGCACTGGTGTGAATTGAACAGCGTCGATATATATTGGGATTCTAACTATTTAATCAACACCGACGCACTAGTGTGAATTTGGCAGAGTCGATAGGTGGGAACTCTAACTATTTAGCTAGCACCAACGCACTGGTGTGAATTTGGCAGAGTCGATATACATGAGGACTCTAACTATTAAATCAATCACCGACGCACTGGTGTGAAAATAGAGTCGATATGGAGACTCTAACTTTTATACCTCATCACTAGTATGTCTTGGTATTTATTTTTATTTGTAGCAGCTTGAAGTCTTCCTAGTCTCCGTTGGGCCGTCCAGCTTGGCCTGTCATGTGGATCAGTTGTTTACATATAGGTTAATGGGTATAGGGTCTTAAATGAGGCTTAAATGAGGGTCTTAAATGAGGCTCCGAACGTGTCATAACACTGGGCACATCATCGGATAAACGTAAGCATAAACTAGCACAAGGCTATAGAGGCTTGACTATCCTGACCGTTATATTAACCGGTGGTGAAGTTCTGTTCAGGTACTCTTGGTGTGGGGTCTTTAATATAATGTCTCTAATGTCATTACACAGTGACGATATATCGGGCAAACGCGAATTAATAATATGGTCATGACCTATAATATTGATTCGACTGTCTCTGACCTTTATAAGAGGTTCAAGGAACTCGGGGCAGTGTTTAAACCTCTTACTACAAGTGTCTGCATAACATGTTACCGACAGATGTAGTAAGGACTTCTTTATGCAGAGTGCCTGTTAAGGTGTCTCGCAGAGCCATGGACTAGACGAAGGACCTTGACATGTCAAGTATCTTTGAAGAGTTTAAAAGGGGCTGGATTTAATAATAAAAGGCTATCAGGGCATGCCCATATACTGTATAATACTTTTAATATTAAAAGTCGCCACCTACTGGGGATGTTATGTTAGAGCAGTACCATGGCAAGGCTAACAATATTTCCTCAATACGAAATATAACTCCACAGACCTATCAAGATATAGAGCATGCTGGTTCAATCTTGGTAGAATGGGAGGGTAATCCTAGAACTATATCACTACTAGCATGCCAGTAATATGAAAGCCCTAGAATTGCTTGCCCTGTTCAGCATTGGTCGGGATAGTGACGACTTGAGCTGAGATGTCCCGGGATATGTCTTTTGAGATTACAAGGTCATAATTCTAGTCAGGTTTAATTTAGGGAATTAGGAGGCCTCTCCTAGAAGGATGCGGGCAGGTGATCCGGTCCTTGAGGATAAGTAGGGCACGCGTCCTTACTCCGGTGGTGGTACTGGGAGTCCTTCTTACTCTGACTGAAAATAATGCGCCATTTTGAGGCTTCTTGATCAAAGGAAAGAGTTTTGATAGATTTTCCAGGTGTTGATGGACATTGTGATGAAACCGTTGCAATTCGGGCATCTCTTCCGGCGTTCGTGGTGAGTCTGGGAGTATTAGTTTAACGTAGATATTGTGGGGAAATATTCTGGTCATTCTGGTAGTAATGGTGTACACGTGGTGTTCCTCCGTGCTTTAGTTTCTTCGTGGATACATGTTTCTTTTCTTCTGTTGTTTCTCCTTTTCTTTCCTTTTATTGATGTTGTTTGTTATGGTTGTAGGGTAACTTTGGGATACGTGGCATTGTAGCTATGATCTCTTGTCTGGTTCTCGGGAATGATATATCTTTCTTTTCTACCTTAGTTACTCCTTTCACTTGTACTGGAAGTCGTGCTTCTTGGTGGTGGCCATCTTGTCCTCTTCGTTCGTTGTTATTTCCTTGTCTTCTGTCTCCTTTATTTGCTTCCATTGTCGTAGTCTTTCTAGTCTTCTTATTATTATTTTCTGCTCGTTGTTGTTATTCTGGTTGACAGGCTGGTAATCTGTAATGCGGGGTTTGGTGATCAATTGTTTCCTGTTTCCTCTGTTTGTAGTTTGTATCTTCTTTGATTGAGTTTGTCCTTCGGTTTCCCTGTTGCGTTTTCTTGTCTGCTTTGTTCCTTCTTCTCAGGTGGTTCTTTCTTTTGTGTTCACGGGAGTCTTCTTTAATTTCGTTATTTTAAATAATATATAGGCTATGCTGATATTCTATATTACAGGGTTTATTTTGCATGTATTTTATGCTCGTGCTGTTAAAATGTGTCCTCACAACCACAAAGCAAAAATTACACTATTATCTACACTTTTGTACACAATCTACACTATCTTTGTACTCTACAACACAAACAACGATGAACATCATGGCTGTAACCACATACAAATCTCACATTCACTATTGCCTGACACTTATATGTACATAAACACATACACACACTTGGTGAGTAGCCTAGGGCCAGCCACTAAAAAATTTAGGCCTGATTACGATAATAAAGTAAAGTTTAGAGGCTTCTTGCTGCTGCTTTTTCTGTGTGGTGACACTGGGGCTTTGGTCAACCCTGGTCCACATGCCCCTAAGTTCCCATGACAAATATGCAGGCGTGCAGTAAAGTGGGGGCAACGGGCCATCCAGAGCGACCGCTGTTGTGAAGACTCAGTCCACCATGGCTGGTACCATATCAGCTGTGTTGGGGACTTCACGACGGCGTTCGACTGATTGGAGGGCCAAAATCTCTCGTGGATCTGCTGGAATTGTGGAGCCCCGAACTACAGTGCTTCCCTTTCCCATAATCCTATACCCACTTCCAATAGATTTAGCATCCCCGAATTTACACTTTCCCCTCCGCAACCATCAACACCACCGAATTACCTTATCTCCCCTTTAGCTAACACCCCTCTTAGACTTAGGCAAGACTTAGACTTTTCCTCCCCCACACATAACGGACCGCATGACCAGACTTCCCTGACACCACATCAACCAAATCATTCTACTCCAAACCATCCTACCCATAAACCCCATTTATCCATAACACCCATAACACCACCCAACTCCCCTATTGCCTTTAGTCCCTCCTCTACCACAGCCTCCACCGAAAACTCCCTCATAAAGGAACCCTCCAAGCTCAGAGCGCTAATCATCAATTTCCGCAGCATAATTAACAAACAAGCCACTTTTCACCACACCCTAGATACCTATGACCCTGACATTATTATAGGGACAGAGACATGGCTCAACCCTGACATATTGGACAATGAAGTCTTCCCGAAGGACAGTCCCTATGAAATTACTCTACACAGGAAAGACAGACAGGACGGAGACCATGGTGGAGTTTTGATAGCGACAAAGCCAGGACTAGTCGCCCCGCCACCGAAATTTGCGCGAACTCAGAAATTATATGGATTATAGCACAGATAGAGGGCTGCAGGACATTATATATAGGATCATTTTACCGGCCCCCTAATTCTAACGTAGAATACCTGCAGACCCTTGACGAATGTTTATCTAAAATTGACCCCTCAAAAAATATATGGCTGGCTGGAGACTTCAACTTACCGGACATTAACTGGACAGCATATGCAACACTGGAGAATGACAACCATGGTAGCGAAACTATATTGCCACAGACTGACAGAAGATCATTACATGAAACATTTATTGACATAATCAACACCCACTCACTCTCACAAACAGTACTTGAACCAACACATACGCAAGTTAGTGTAATAAGGAATAACCCTAACACAAGACATGGAGTCACATCCAACATACTAGACTTGTTCCTTACGAACAACACCTCACTTATAACACAAACACGGGTCTTGACGGGGCTTAGTGATCACAACATGGTACTCGTTGACGCAAACATTAAACCTAACATACAGAAACAACTACCCAGAAAGATATACCAGTACAACAGAGCTGACATGGATGCCATCTCCAAGGACTTAGCTAACTTTAGAGACACCTTCCTTGACAACAACCCAATGGCTAATACTGTTGAGGTTAACGGGAGTAGACTTCGTGACTTTATTCAGGGCACAATGGACAAACACAAACCCAAGAAAACTGTTACATGTAACCAGTCTCCACCATGGTTCAATAGACAATTAAGAAGACTACATTGAAACAAGGTAAAAGCATACAAGACAGCTAAACGATTCAACAATACAGAACACTGGGAACACTACAAAAATACCCAGAAAACATTACAACGAGAAATTAAACAAGCAGAAACTAACTACATAACCACTTTCCTCACGAACAACATGCAAAATCACAAAAAAAATCTACTGCTTCTTCAAAGCACGCAAACAAGACTCGACTGGCGTAACAACATTACGACACAACGATTCCCTGGTAACACTCCCACAAGATAAAGCACATGCACTTAATTCACAGTTCCAGTCAGCATTTACACAAGAACATGCAGACTTGCCGGAACTGTCACCATCCCCACACCCACCCATACCTCCACTGACTTTACACACCCGTGGAATCGAGAAACTTTTATCTGAGGTAGACACTGACAAAGCGACTGGACCAGACAATATACCCTACAGGATATTTAAGGGGAATGCTGCTATTCTTGCTCCTATCCTGCAGGTTATATTCTCGCAGACTATAGACACCGGAGAACTTCCCAATGACTGGCTTTTGGCGAACGTGACACCAATTTTCAAATCCGGAGACAGAACCCTCCCTGTCAACTATAGACCCTTTCAATTATCTCAGTTTCCTGCAAAATTTAAGAACATATCCTCCACCGACATATTATGGACCATTTGGATAGGTTAAATATACTTACTGACGCCTTCGACCTAAGAGGTCGTGCGAAACTCAGCTACTGGTGACCTCACACGACATTTCCCGATCCCTTAATGACCCCAAAATTAGACAAGTAGACGCCATAGTACTTGACTTCGCCAAAGCCTTCGACAAAGTCCCGCACCAGAGACTTCTAGCAAAATTAAATTATTATGGCTCCGAGGACCACTTCTTCACTGGCTTAAGACTTTTCTAACTTATCGTGAGCAACGTGTTGTTCTCGAGGGCTGTCATTCTTCTTCTGTATCTGTAACTTCTGGGGTCCCACAGGGCACCGTCTTGGGCCCCCTACTTTTCCTCTCATATATTAATGACCTTCCACTTTCTCTTACTTCTACTACTAGACTTTTTGCAGACAATAGCTTACTTTACCGACCAATTATCAATAGGGACGATTGCCTCCGACTACAAGACGACTTAACTGCGCTTGAACAGTGGGAAGCCAAGTGGCAGATGACATTCAGACCTGACAGTGCCACCATATTTGCTTCACCCGTTCCAGTAAAACCATCCCATTCCGTCACAAACTTCACAATACCCCTTTAGATACCATTAATATTAGGGGGTCCACATCTCAGCGGACATGAGGTGGACCACACACACGAGGAGCGTCAGAGCAAAAGCTAATAGGGCCCTGGGCTTCCTTCCAGGAATCTCACAAAGTGTAACACAAAACATAAAAATTCAAGCTTTCAAGTCACTAGTTCGGCCACACTTAGAATACTGCGACACCACACCGTCTGGGATCCACACACTCACAATAATATCAATAAATTAGAGGCCATACGAAACAAAGCTGCAAGATGGATCAGACGTGATTACAGACATACTACATCAGTCACCTTGCTCAAACAAGACAAAGTACAAGTACAAGTACACAAACAACAAATGTTTTACAAAATCACAAACAATCTAGCGGACATAGATACAATTACATGTTTACACCCTACAAACATACGATTTACGAGACGCAGCCACAACTTAAAATACCACACATATCAGGCAAGCACGGACATATTCAGACATTCAATTTTTTCCCCGCAGCATCCAAGAGTGGAATAATCTCCCATCTCACATAGTTAATAGCCCCACTCTTCATTCCTTTAGAAATAGGATCACTACTCATTATCTCCCTAATCCTTGACCCGATCCTATTTCTTGCTCATAATTCCCCTGCACAACCCCCGCATATCAAGCTGCCCGAGAGCAGCCCTCTGCGGGTCCCCCTAACAAGAACAAGAACAAGATGTTGAATGAACATGTACAACAAATTAAGGTACATGTAAGATGGGACAGATTCATTGGAAGAATATGTATGCCTTGGCCAGGTTATTAAAGCAAACCCAGATTACTCTAGAGAAACGGGCGGGTGCCCAACCCCGAAAAGGGTTGAAATAGGGGAGCTATCCCCCCGCCAAAGGCAGCTTTCTAGGGCCTTTCCTAGCTGATGCTGAGAGGATTGGGTTCTAGTCATGTGGTGATGGGCTGGTCTATCAGAGTGAGAACTGAGCGATCTCTGCCATACCCATAGCTTACTCTGACTGTTCCTTTTACTTATATATTTTCTAGATCTCAAGTGACGGCGTCTCTTGCGTGGATTGACCTCCTAATCTACCAAGATTGGAAGCCAAAGCGTCACATCTTTCCTTTGCCCTTCAACTTTCTCTTCATAATTGCTGAGGGGCACAGGGCCCTGGGTGGGGCTTTGGTTTCCCGGGCGTTTCTGCGCCCTCCTCAGCTCCCCGCCATGGAGTGGCTTCGGTCACCCAGGCTTTATTGTGGTCGGCAGGGAGGGTTCTGTGGGGGCGCTCGGTTATGGCCTTGGCCTTGCTCGGGGCCTTGGGACTGTTCGGCCAGGCAGCTTGGGGAAAAACAACAACAACTCTAGAGAAATCAAACCAAAGGAAAGATGGAGTGTCCTTCCTGTACTGAAATATCAATCAGAATCTTAGAGTATAACAAAGTTTCCAGAACGCAAACTTTCTAATACCCATGAACACATGGAGAGGATAATGTTATGGGTAACTTGGAGAGGCAAGACAAGAGCATCTTGGATTAGAGAAAACCAAAATATATATACTGTATATAGCAGTACACATAAGATAATTTCATTACTATAAAATAGAGGATTTGGGCTTCGACAGATCATGTATTGAGATATGACAACAGGTGGAAACATGAGAATCGTAATGAAGATCTAGAGATGAAGCTAGAGAAAGGGAGCGAAACAAATGTAGGGATGAGATCAGAGAGTTTCCTAAAGTAGGATGAAACAGGCTAACATTTGAGGAGCTAGAGTAGAAACGTTTGGGAGAGGCCTTCGTCCTGCCGTGGGCTAACTGAAGATGCTGCTGCTGATGATTAAAATAATCCTACGATATTAAAAGTACATTAGTAAAGTAACTAATGTTAATGTAAAAACGACAAATATAATAACAATTATTATGTTCCCTCCACCAACCGACTTTACTCCAAAACTCAAGTAATGAAATCAACAAATATATGTGGCAGTCCAGGGATTCGAACCTAGGATATCATAACGTAGGTCAATTTACATGTTTGCACTAAATTCATGTGACGGGATGTAATTGATAGTTTTACGAGCACTACTCAACGTATCACCTAGCAATATTACTGGGACAACCGGAGATTTGGAAGTAATTAGCACAACAATAGATGTATTACTCAATGTACTGTACATCCATCTTTTGCCGAATAAAAATTACAACAAAGAACTGGAGTTCTCCAACTAAGGCTGCTGACTTGAACTGCCTACTGATATATCGGGGCTTACAAATCCAGCAGGGTTGATAGCAACTAATCCCTATGTTAACTAATTATTGTAACTAAGAATACGAAAGTGGATATTTTACACCAATATTACAGCTTTTAAGGAATACATAAAGCTTATCGTATCCATTTGTCATGGGGTAGTAATATATGGAAATTAAGCTTAAGATTGGAAAACAGTAGTGGTAGTTAGTTATAATAGGACTTCAGAGGATATGAACCCTTAAGTATTGCTAAACCGGCCTATCAGGACATTAAAGTTTGAGAAGCCCAGTCTCTTAGTTTTTGCTAGAACATTCTCTCTCTCTCTCTCGCTCTCTGTATAATAATTTTAAAATATATGTTATAGCAGTGGCATGGTAAACGTGTTCAGAAAACGTTTTGTATATAAGTGTTTACATAGAAGGTAACACTATTGCGTTTCAACATTTCGCTTTTACTCGTTTATGTAACAAATTATCCGTAGGTAAGGATTTTAACCCTTTCAACACAGTCCCACTCCTATTTTGTCCAACTCTCCATTCCAAGAATTTCGCAAATTTTCTGATTTTTTCCTACTCAACCTGTGAACTTTCGAGCTCTCTCCCTCAATCAATATTTCCTTCATCCTATGACTTAATCTGTTTCAACTAGGTGTGTCCAGGCATTTTGACTCCAACGTTCTTTGACTTTGGCTGTCTATCACTCTTTTGACTTTGGGAGAGACACTCGTTACAGGCATCCTGCCTTTTATCTCCTTCATACATATAGAAGAAAGAAAAAAAAGCAGCCCTCCTCGACTATTTTCATTATATGATATTGCAACTCTCATCTCACCTCACGTTCTCTCTCTTTCTCTCATCGTTTGTCTCTGCCTCTATGTTTATCGCTCATTCTTTGGCTCCAATCAGCCAAGTACCCGACGGAGAATGAGGGAAGGGCGAGTTACGGGCAGGAGACCAAAAGGAGAAATCGTGGACTGGAAATGGTAACACAGAGAAAGCAAAACAAACGAAATTAATCTATCTATCTATCTATTGCTTGAAGTCATGATCCCCGAAGGAGTGACCACGAACAAATCACCCCCATGAACCTGTCAACTGACGCTCCTCCTTCCAACCAATACAGCATTCAGTCATGTACCTCTCAACTCAATCCTTCCATCTCACTCTCGGTCTGCCTCTGCCTCTCCGTCCTTCCATCTCACTCTCGTACACTCCTTTAGTCATTCTCTCGCTTCCCATAGAGTCCAATGGCAGAACCATCTCAAGGTGTTCCTCGTCACACTTTCCAGGACATCCACATCCAACCACACTGCTCTCGTACTTCCTCATTCGTCTGTCTATCCCTCCATGTAACTCCACATGCACTTCTCAAATAACTCAATTCCACCCTTTTTAGTCTTGATGTGTACCTCTCCAATAACGTACATGCTACACTCTCGTAGGTTAATGTTAGAATTACCACACTATCATGCAATTACTTCATTAATTCCATGCTGACCACCCTATTTCTTGTCACTGATTTCAGCGTTCTTACAAACTTCTTCCCCTGTTGCACCCTCTCCCGCACTTCCTCCTCCATACCCCCATCCTTACTTATCACACTACCCAAATATCTAAATGAGCTGACATTCTTCATAAGTTGACCATTTAACCTCACCTCACACTCTGAAACTGGGGCAGTAACAGAGTGTGAGGTGAGGTTAAATGGTCAACTTATGGAGAATGTCAGCTCATTTAAATATTTGGGCAGTGTGATAAGTAAGGATGGGTATATATATCGATATATATATATATATATATATATATATATATATATATATATATATATATAATGTGATATGAGATCAGTCATAGTCCATGAGATCTTAGTTGATTTCCAACCAATAAATAATTGGGCTGAGTGGTCACATTGTGCCGAATGGCAAAGCATTTGAATTAGTCCGAGTGGTTGAATTAGTTGGAATGGTTGAATGGAGCCGAGTGCCCAAATAATATCAACAAATACTTCAACAAAAATGTTAATTAAATCTCGTCTTAATTTATTGTCAATGAGCGACATACCAACAAATCTGGTGATGATTATCATTGCATTAAACAAATGCAATTTGTATTATTAAGTTATGTCAGAGAGCCTTGGCTGCATGAACTTGTCAACAAACCTGATAGCAAAGCTTGCCAACCTATTTAATACATTTTAGTAATTGAATCGTGTCATCATATTATTTATTCTAAATGTAGTTAGCAAGACTTATCGACGAACCTAAACCACCTCAAATCCTTCTCATTAATTTGTTCTTTCTCTCAGATATATTCGTTCGTCCACGGATCAGTCCTGATTGTGGTACCAAAACAGGGACAATAACTAGATAAATGTAAATAACAGTTTATATATACGGTATATAGTTGTGAATGTATTATTTAACTGCTATGAAAATACTACAAATCCCGGTAAGATCACATGCTTTCATTAATTTAATTGGAAGGTGTTTGGTGTTGAAGAGTGAAATTCATAAATTAGATTATTAATAGATTCAAGAACATTTCGAAGTGAGGTAGGCCCTATGTGAGCTGTGCCCCATAAAATATTTTTTTCTTTCTCTTAAGCATTAGGCTATGCATAGTGCACTTGGGTACAGAACATGATTATATTATTATCCAGCATTCGATAAATGGACATCAATTGTGGTCATGTGCTGTACTTACAACTGTCTTGATGGTGTGATGGTTAGAGTGTTTAAGATCTGCATGTGGTAACCCAGGTTCGAATCCCGGTAGGATCACATACTTTCATTAAATTTCATTGGGAGGTGTTTGGTATTGAAGAGTGAAATTAATATATTATATTTTACGGAATTCATATTATTGTTGTACACTAATTACGGTCTAATAGCATCTGAAAGTATATATGGCTTACTGCTTAGCTAAGCGATGTCGATAATTCCAGGAAATATGTCGAAAAATATCTTCTATTCACAACTTCCTGTAGGTATCTATATTTAACTGAACCACCAGCTATATATTTATAATAAGTGGAAAGCTAAGTAATTATGAAATATGGTGAATTCTATTCTATTATATTCTATATACTCAGACCCAATCCCCACGTTCCCTATTGTTCCCCTCTTTTTCCTTTGTTTTCTCTTTTTTTTGTTTTGTTTTAGGGTGGCTGACTCAAGACAGAGCGAGAATAGGGATAACACAACAGAAAACAATGAACACACAAAACAAAATACAAATTCACACACATTTACAGTAGGTCATCTAGGAGAAGACCCAGAGACCGGGGTCACTAAGGTCCCTCCAGCACTTCCCCGGCCCCCGACCAACCGGAGAGGTTCCGATCTCACCAGGCAGACATGCAGCAGAGTGAAACCACAAGCCCGCCAACCGTACTTCCAGGCGCACCCTTCATATAAACCGTCTCCCCTGGCCAGGCGCCTGATGGACTATTATCTAGTCCAACTTGCGCCCGACCCCTTCCCCCAAATGACCACTCATCATCTATTCACTCATCTATTCACAAGCATTCTCCATTCATTCCTGTTTATTACCACTTCCCTTGCCTGATCTATAGTCATTCCTCTATCATCCAAAGCTTGTCTTACACAGTCTCTCCATCTCAATGGGGGTCTTCCTGCCCTTCTATCTCCCCTTGTATCTGACTCACATATTTTTTATGTAAGCCTTTCATCTTCCATCCGTTCAACATGACCATACCAGCTCAGCACCCTCTGTCCACTCTGGCCGACAAATGTTCCTGCTGCCCCACTCTCCTACGTATCTCTTCATTCCTCAATCTGTCTCTACGAGTAACTCCACATATACTCCTCAAGCAACTCATCTCCATCACATCCAGCTTTCTTATCTCCTTTTCCTTCAGAGCCCATGTCTCAGCCCCATACATCACTATTGGCACAACAATTCTATGAAACATTGCACTTTTTACTTTCATTCCGAGATGTCTCGTCTTCCACATACTTCCCATTACTCCAAAAACCTTCCTTCCTCCACACACTCTCTGTTTTACCTCCATTTCCATACCTCCACTCCTGCTTATCGTTCCTCCTAGATATTTAAAACACTCTACTTGTTCCAATATTTCCCCATCCATCCTCACATCTAGATTCACCCTACGATCACCCCTATCACACACCATTACTTTACTTTTATTGACATTCACCTTCAGTTTCCTCCTCCTACAAACCACACAAACTCTTTGACTATCCGCTGCAGTTTCTCCTCAGAATCCACCACCAACGCTGTGTCATCAGCGAACAGCAACTGATTCAACTCCCAATCTCTACCATTCTTTCCTACTAAACCCAATCCTCTTCCCATGGTTCTCATTTTCACCTCCCTCGCCACACCATCCATAAACATATTTAACAGCCATGGTGACATTACACAACCCTGTTGCAAACCTACATTTACCTGAAACCATTCACTCAACTCACCATTTACTACATATGGTGAATATTATCATGTATATTATTGATTTATGTAATTAACACATTACGAGCGGGTGGTCTGTGGCCGTTTTGGGCCTTTTCAGGCCATTCTGACTGCTATATCAACCATCAGCATGAAAGGAACTGTATTGTGCCAAAAACTAGGCGGAAGTCGCTACACAATGACACCACATACAGCTACATAGCACTCGTGGAGCCCTGACAGTGTTACCTCAAAGATGGAAGTTTAGCGGATTTTGCTACATTGTTCACTTTTCGCGAACTATTGGTCACACTGTCATCCTCCCGCGCGGTGGGGGAACTGGAGTTAGTGTGGGCCGGAAGGCCACAGATGTCGGACGTATGGTTCATTACTGTTCCACCCATTTTCACTAGATTTTCACCCATTTTTTGCCAGTTTCTTTAACTCGACATAAGTCGCGCGCCGCTAGACAAGGGTTAAATTACATTTATGCACATAGTACACGCTCAACCAGATATATCGTAACCCAGGGGTTAACAAATTATAGAGCATTTAACTGTAATTAACGGATACATATCTTACCAAAATGACTTACCCACCCATCAAATATTATGAACATATTATTAAGAAGTCGTCACCCTACATGATATCTTAAACCTGCCGTCTGCCAATATCGCATATTTACGTAGATCCAGTTGAACACAGCCAGCGCCAACGACATACATATATGACACAGAAAACAAAATTGTAAACAAATTGAAAATTGACTATCGTTAAAACAATGGCTGCACATGGGCAGACCTCTGGCCGACCTGTACCACTATAGGCTTGACATGTCTACTCCACAGACGAAATTGTTATCCGAAATCAACCACTTAGTCGAAATCAACCACTTAGTCCAAATCAACCACTCAGTCCAAATCAACTACTCAGCTGAAATCAACCACTCACCCCAAATTAACTTTGTAACATAAATCAGCCATCCAACTCAAATCTACCATCAAGCCCCCCCCCCTCCCCCCCCCCAAAAAAAAAAACACTCAACCCAAATCAACCACTCAGTCCAAATCAACAACTTAACCTAAATCAACCACTCAGTACAAATCAACTACTCATTCCAAATCACTCGCTCACAAACAAACCACTCAACCCAAATCAAACATTCAACACAAATTAAACACTCAACACAAATCAGCCACTCTGTCCAAATCAACCCCTTAACCCAAATCAACCACTCACTGCCATCAACCACTCAACACAAATTAACCAATCAGTCAGTAGTAGTGGGCGGGAGTTAATGATACGAATGGCTTTCCTTTCTACTTTGTCTAGGAGTGTGATGTGAGAGGATCCTCCCCACACATGTGAACAATACTCAATACAAGGATGGACTGTGCCCCTGTACAGAGCAAGAAGCTGTGCAGGGGTAAAGAACCCCTTGAGGCAGTTGAGCACATCCAGCTTCTGAGAGGCTGCCTTAGCAAGACTGGTAATATGGTCCTTACAGGTGAGAGCAGAAGAAAAAGAGACACCAAGAATATTGAGAGAAAATGAAGGACTGATTTTTGTATTTTTGAAGTATAAGGGATACCGGTAGTCCTCTGGGAGTTCTGAACGGGTAGTAAGATGAAGAAATTGCGTTTTGGAAGCATTAAAGGAAACAAGTTTTTCCCTGCCCCAATTGGAAATAATAGTTAGATCAAGAGTTAGTAAGATATGGAAGATCACCAGTAGAGCGACCTTTAAGGAAACCATACTGGCGATCTGAGAGTAAATTATGAGAAGAGAAATGCTTAAGAAATTTGGAAGCAAGAAAAGTTTCAAAAACTTTAGAGATACAAGAGATGAGAGCAATTGGACGATAGTTGGAGGGTTGAGAACGGGCACCCTTCTTTGGGACAGGTTGAATGAGAGCAAACTTCGAGCAAGAAGAGAAGACGTTAGAGGAGAGATAGAAACAAAAGAGTTTGCCTAGGCAGGGAGTCAGCACAGAAGCACAGTTTTTTTAGTACAACAGGAGGAACACCGTACGGACCGTACACCTTCTTAGTATTAAGCCCAGAGAGGGTAGAAAATACATCCTTAGAAGAGATTAGGATATTAGGCATAATTAGTAGAGACGGGGGTGGAGATGGAGGAATAGCACCGGAATCATCCAAGGTGGAGTTTTTAGCAAAAGTTTGAGCTAAGAGTTCAGCTTTGTCAGAGGAAGAAGTGATGGATTTGCCATCAGAGTGGAAAAGGGAAGGGAAAGACGAGGAAGACAAATTGTTGGAGAGGTTTTTGGCTAGATGCCAGAAAGCTTGGGAAGAGCTAGAGTTGGTGTGACGTCTACCAGCGTTGGCAGAATCGTCTCTCGTTAGCCACTAGCGCTCGCCAGGGACATCGAAATGGGCTACAGTTATCAGAGAATGTTGTTCTTTCTTTCCTAGTACTCGCATTGTCACAGACAGTCCAGTGGTGATCTTTATTTTCGTCTGTGACAACAGGAAGTATTTTATATCATTAATAGAATATAAGATGCATTGTGTAGAGTTAAGGAGAGAGAGAGAGAGGCGAGAGCGTGATGGTTATATGTGCGTGTGTATGTATGTGCTGCCTCGCTCGGAGGAGTTTTCCCGCTCGCGCGGGCTTTCCCTCGCCTTTGATTGGCTGGTGGTTCCTGGCGCGTCCAAGGGGCCTGCTGCCTTGTGACATCTCGGCCCGTGATTGGCTGACCATCGTGCCCTTGTGGGCTCCTGTGTGACTAACCTCCTCCATGAGGGTTCCCAGGAGCTGCCCTCCTCAGGACAGGCTTGGCGCGCATGCTTCTAACATCCCTTTGCATACTCTCTCCTGATCACCCCCTTTACCACTGTCTCTCTCTCTGACCTTCTTCTTTTCCATTACTTTTCGTCTTTATTCACTTACTTGTCCCCGTGGGTTCTGCATACGGTTTCCATAGCCGGCCCATTGTATTGAATGCGCCGTTCTCTGAGATATTTACATGTACTTAGAATAGGTTTGAGGTTTCTTAGTTAGTATAGGTTAAGAACTCTGTGTGTCTCCATTATTGATTTAGTGTTTCTGCTCTTTTATATAATGCTAGACTGGGATAAGGTTACTGTAGTCGTTGTCTCCGATGTGTGTACGGTTTGCTTATACCTACACGACTTCGACCGGTCCTGTGGTAGCCAGGGTTGTCTTTTCGGCTGCGTCTTTTGCGAGTGCAGCATTGTGTTGACTGAGGGCTTTGGCCTGTTCCAGTTCCACACTTTGCTGCCTCTTTGCTTGTCTTTTGAGGGTCGCCAGGATAGAACCAGATACTTGTGATCTGGATCTATCAAGAGAGCACCCCAGTTAATTAACGTAACTTAAAGGATGCAGTCTTAAGGACATCGCTAGGCTACGAGCCTGTCTTGCTCAACCCCAGTTCCTTACCTAGAGTATCCCAGCTAGACATTATTAATTGAGTAGACACTTGTTAGTATTTAATATAAGCTCTTTGATATGTACGCATTATTATTCACAGCATTTATTAGTCTAGGTTGTTGCTGAGCCGCACAACCATAGCAGACTGTTTCGTTGATGAGGAAGTACTTCTTTTAGTGTCGAGCATTACTACCGTTGCGCATTTATAGTATTCTCCTGTCAGTTAACATTATATATCCTACCTTTTAGTGTATTCAGTCTACACGTGTGGTGTCCTGCCTCCTGCCTTTATATAATTTAAGATACGAGCATCTTATGAGCATCAGACTTTCTTCAGAAGTTTCCAGGTCTATGCTGTAGGACTATACTTCACTTTCTTTCAGATAGGATTGAAGAGTTATTGTTGTTTAGAGTAACTGTATTGAAGCATCTTTTTATTGTATTAAATCTTGCAGTGATTTAATTGATCTTTCCATAGATTCCTTTTTATGCATTTTAACGTAACTTGCATCTTGTTTGTTATCAGGTTATACCAGTGTGGGTTAGCCTGAAGTAGAGTACATTTATGCCCAGTTAAGGATACCCCGTTATCGCAGATTAACTCTGGAGGGTATAGGTGTTTTTGTTCGCCGGCATATAAGTTCGAGGGTTTGGATCTAGCGTACCGTTGTTGCATAGTGCCCTATTACTAGTGCAATCATTAAGTGCCCTTGTTTTATTCGTAGCCCCGGTCGTAACATTGGAGAGTTCAGTGCATTTATTATTGATGAAAGAGTGTTTGGAAAGTCGAAGAACAGATTTGGCTTGATTCCGGGCAGAAACATAGGAAGAATGAGATTCTTGAGTATTACGGCGTCGGTACCGTTTGAATGCTGCCTCCTTGATGGGGACAGCAGTAGAACTAGCGTGAGTAAGCCAAGACTTTTTTGTATTAAATTGAGAGAAAGAAAATGGAATGCATGCTTCCATGCCCGAGAGGATTACCTCAGTAATGCATTCAGCACTCTCCGAGGGTCCCTGGCCACGGAAGCAAAAGTCATTCCATGGGAAATCAAAGAAGTACTGCCGAAGAGCCTCCTAGTCGGCAGCGCCAATGTCCCACAAGCGCCCCCGGTTGGGAGGATCGTGTGGCCGTACTGGAGAGATAGGACAAGTGACAGATATTAGTTTATGGTCGGAGAAACCCAAGGGAGAGAAAAGATTTACAGTATAAGCAAAAGGGTTAGAGGTTAGAAATAAGTCCAGAATGTTGGGCCGATCTCCTAAGCAATCCGGGATACGGGTGGGTTGCTGGACTAACTGCTCTAGGTCGATTAAGATAGAAAAGATGTAGGCTTGTTCACCATGTTGGTCAGTGGAAACAGAAGAGAGCTATTGGTGGTGGTGAACATTGAAATCTCCTAAGATGGATATTTCTGCAAAAGGAGAGATGGATAGAATGTGTTCCACCTTAGAAGTTAGATAGTCAAAGACTTTTGAATAGTCAGTAGAATTAGGCGAGAGATACACAGCGCAAAAATATTTAGCTTGAGAGTGAAAAGAAAGCTTTTGCCAGAGAGTTAAGAATTCAGAAGAATTTAAGTTGGGAACACGAGAGAAAGCAAGATTGTTGCGTACATAGACACAACATCCACCTTTGGCTCGAAACTGAGGATAGAGATAGTAGGAGTATACAGAGAAGGGTTTTCTGTCAGTAGTCTGCAATCTCTCTCTCTTCGCCGCAATGTTACATCTCTCTCACTATTCTATCGCTACTATAATAATCAGTGTTCCTCAGAGCTCTCCTAGTGTATACTACGTACCCGTCTTGCAACACAATCCCACCCCTACTCTGTGCAACTCTCCAACCCCAGAGTGAAATGTTATTCTCAGACTTTCTTCTATTCAACTGCTGAGCTCTGGAACTCTCTCCCAGAATCGGTCTTTCCCTCTTCTTATGACTTAAATTGCTTCAAACTCTGTGTGTCCAGGCATTTTGGCTCGAACGTCCCTTGATTTTGGCCCTGTCACTCTTTCAACTCTCTGGGAAGGCACTCGCTACAGGCAGTTCTGCCTTTTGTCTCCCTCACTCACATAGAAGAAAACTAAATACTACACCCAATTTAACCACTCAGCTTAAATTAACCACCCAACTCATATCAACCACTCAACCCAAATCAAACATTCAATCCAAATCATCCACTAAACCAAAATCAACCACTCAGTCCATATTAACCATTCAGTCCAATTCAACCACCCAACCCAAATCAACCACTCAACCCATATCAACCACTTAGTAAAAATCAACCACTTAAAGACCAAATCAATCACTCAACCCAAATCAACCACTCAACCCAAATAATTCACTCAATCCAAATCAACAACTCTGTCCAAATTAACCAATCACTCCAAATCAACCACAGACCAAATCAACAACTCAGCCCAAGTCAACCACTCAACCTAACTAACCACTTAGCTCAAATCAACCACCTAACTCAAATCAACCACTCAACCAAAATCACCCACTTAGTCGAAATCAACCACTAAGTCCAAATCAACCACTTAATCCAAATCAACCACTCATTCCAAATAAACCACTCAACCTAAATCAACCACTTAACCCAATTAGACCACTCAACCCAATTAGACCACTCAGCACAATAGACTAATCAGCCCCGTTTGGTGTGTGGATTCGACCCAGTTGAACCATGCCCAATCTGGCCCAATTTCACCGAATAGGTTAGACCAATTTAAATTACACTTCCGAGCCCAGACACTAAAAGATTCATTAAGGGGAGATTTTTATTTATTTATTTCATTTATTTAACTATTTATTATTTTCTTTAGTTACCTCCCAAATCCTCCATCAAATTATATAGAAATGCCCCCAAGACCCCCCATCGAGATTTATTTGCACATTATTGGATTGAAAAATGTCCCGGCCGACGGCCAGCTCCTCCTAAATTGCAGGCTCGTTATCGCTTGCAAGAACAAATGGATACCTAAATGCACGAAATGTCTTAAAATTGAAAAACAAATGGGGTGAAAGGTTATAAAACCATTTTCTGTGAGCTCATTAGGCGTACTTTACTCATTCCTATACTTAGCCTAACGGAGTTACCGTAATGATTCAAATAGATTACTGACGGCCTGTTCTTTCTCTTCACGCTGGAAAAGAGTAGAAGGCTCTACGTTATGTTTAGACTGAGCAATGGCGAGATGAAAAATGAGTGAATTAGGGGTCTGAGGCGTCATTGTTCACAGGCGTTCGGCTGACCCTGGCAAGAACGTAACCTCTTCCACCTCTTCCCTACATACAGTACACACACTACACCGCGCGACACCTGCACACACCCCTCCATTTGCTTACCCACCGCACCATATTTATATGGTTGTTACAGTTATAATTTACACAGTATATATACTGTATAATGATGGCAGTTATTATGCAAAGTTATTATTATCGTCATTGACACTGTTGCCGGGAAGCACCGACTTCTTTATCACTTCAAATAATTCTTACTATTTATGCCATATACTGTATATATATATATATATATATATATATATAGAGAGAGAGAGAGAGAGAGAGAGAGAGAGAAACATGTTCATGAGAGTGCCCTAGAATTTATCTATAATGTAGTACGAGACATGGCACACAGGGCACAGTAGTACTTTGCACTCTAAGCACCAGTACTGTGTTTCCTTCTGTGTTGAAGATCTGCGCTTCATGTTGAAGCAGAACTGGCAACTGTGTGTGCTCTTACGGCCTGAAGGTAAGGGCGAAAGGAGTATCAACTGATGATGAGAGAGACAGTCAGCACATTTTAAACCTGTCAATTTGATGATTGGGAAGATGCCTTCGTGGAACTACAGGCAGTAGGCTACTTTTCCATATATCATCAGTAAGTCCTTCACCTGCTGCTTCTCAAACTCCCGCAGATATGTGGTGTTCTTGGTGACTTGCCTGTAGAGGATGAAGGAGTTCAGGACAACCATATCCAGGAGGTGCAGGAAAGCCTTTTTATACCATTTGCAGCTCCGCCGTAGATAGTCGATGACCCCAATCATCATGTCAGACTTATCGACGAGTCGCATGTTGATGTCGATTACGGCATCAGGCTTGTACACAACATTACCTGAGCCTCATTCTTTCTTACTGGAATATTCCAGGGCACCTCCGTGGATGGTGGTCAGCATGTTGACCTTCCATTTATCGTGACATTGTATAGCCAGCATTTTCCCCATCTGAGTGAAGATGTCACCCTTCTTGGTCCTGGCGGGGAACAATGGCCAGAGCTTACGATTGGCACAAACTTTCCCTCACTCTTTGGTCCTCTGTTGCAGGAGGTAGTCACTTAGGGCTGGAGATGTGTTAAAGTTATTGGTGTACAAGTTGTTCTAGAAGCAATAATTCATCAAAACCTTCACCACAGGACCAGAAAATAAGTGGGGGTCTTGGGAAGGGATATCTACATTATGTACCAAAGTACACCAGGAAATCAAAGAAGTACAAAGAAAATCAAGCAACAACAGGTCCAGCGACCCTCAAGGCTGCTTACCCTCCAAAACACTGATGGTCAAGTGTCCAAACAGTAGTTAAGAGTGGGCAAGAGAAAAATGGAAAGGGAACATTGCCCTTTGACAAATGTCCATGGCAGGATTAGGAGTTGTTAGTGGGACAGTTGTTAGTAATATAATAGAGGGAAACAAACATAAAGCAAAAAACTAAACTTAATTCATTTACAAATGCAGTCAGTCGTGGATTTAAGGTAAGCTGTTTTTTCTAAGCGAATTTTAAAAGAAACAACGGTGTTGCAGTCTATGACATCTCGTGGAAGCCCATTCCAAAAGTTGACAACTCGATTGAAGAAGAAATTCTTAGATTAGTATGTTAAAACACCTTACGAGCGGCCTATGCGGTTTATTTATGTGTACCGCACAGCGGGGTGTTTTTAGCCAAAATAGGGCTGTTTACGTGATCATTTTCATGCCTAAATAAGACCCAGAACGTAAAACAAGTACCTATCCCTGAAAGGGCATAAACAGAGCTTTCGAATGACACCATAACGATCCTTGTATGATGGATAGTTTTCTTGCAATAACCGTGCAACGCGAGTGCAAAAAGCAGGTAATTCGGTACTTTCAGTACATAATTGAGTATGTAGCGAGTGAGAGAGGGAGGAGGGAGCTGAGATTTGTGTCAGTAGGTTCGCCGCGGTGGTCTGGAGCAGTCATACGCTCGCTAGTCTCCTGCCACCACTTGTCTCTCTCTCTCAGCCACATTACGTGCTGAAATTGCCACTCGAGTTATGTCGAGCGCCGCCACATAGTCCAGCTTTTTTTAACTCGACTTATGTTGCTCGCCGCTAATTAAGGGTTAAAAGATTTACCAATAATTTTGCAACCGTTCCCCCGCGTGTAATTTGATTGGTCGATAGTGAAATATTCACTACTGTTCATATTATTGATTCCATTTATGATTTTGAGCACTTGAATTAAGTCGTTTCTTAATCTGCGCTGGGTTACAGGAAACAAATTTAATTCTCCAAGACGCTCCTCGTATGGTTTGTTCTTTAGGCTAGGTACTATTTTGGTAACTCTACGTTGAATTCGTTCTAGCTTGTCTATATCTTTTTGGTAGTAAGAGCACCAGGATTGAACGCAATATTCCAGGAGAGAGCGGACTAAGGAATTGTAAAGTGTCAGGATTACATCTTTGGATTTATGCTCAAATTACATGCCTATAAAGCCAATTATTTTGTTTGCCTTCTTAACAACTTCTGAACATTGTTGACTCGGTTTTAGGTTGTTGTTGTTGTTGTTGTTGTTCCCTAAGCTGCCTGGCCGAACAGCCCCGAGTCCCTGAGGAAGTCCATGGCCACGATCGGGGTTTCCCACCGAGCTCTCATGGAGTGTAGATTGTGTTCTTGGTGTATATGGTTGTGTGAAATGCAGTCTTCTATAATGTGTTTAATGGTATGGGGTGCTGTGTTATATCCCGGGCAGGTGTCAACGACGGAGCCATCCAGTTTCTTCTGATAGCTCAGGAGAGCTGGATGGTGTCCGCATCTCAGCCTGGCCATGTGGACTCTGTCCTCGCGAGGAAGGGAGGATTCGGAAGGATGGATTTCGGGAGGTCGTGCTCACAGCTGCGTGTTGTCTGTGAGTGAGTGGATGGATCGGCGAGAGAAATGAGTATGGATGTGCTTCTGGAAGTTGGTTCGGGGTGGGCAGGGAGGGAGAGAGGATAGTAATTGTGTGTGATACCATGTGCTGGGTGTTGTTTTGATATTTCTTCGTGTCTGTGGGTGTGTTGCCATGTAGTTTAGTGGGTGGTCCTGGTTCGTAGAGGCTGCTGCCAGGAATTGAGTGCCTCTCATGTCCAGATGGTCTTTGACTTTGAGGATTTTGGTTTCTTGATGTAGGTGATCTGTGGGTGCAGTAGCTGTGCAGCCTGTAATGATCTTTAGGGCTTTGTTTTGAATAGTCTGTAAGGTCTTATGATGTGTTTCAGCGAGGTTAGAAGCCCAGGCTGGGCTTGCGTATTCCATCACTGATCTTATGTATTGTTTATATACTGTGGTGGTGGTTTCTTTGTTGTGTCCAAATTTTGTGTGAGCAAGTGACCTGAGGGCGTTAAGTCTGGGTGTCAGTTTCTATTTAATGTTTGTGGTGTGCTTTTTTAATGTCATATGAGTATCCATAGATAACAGGAGAACTGGTTTTGACACGAAAATGGCCACTTTGCAGTAAGGGACCCAAGGCTGGAAAATGGACCTTTAACTTTAATCCTCAAAATCTCGGCTCATAACCCACATAAATTGATGAAACTCACGGTGAGGATTTTGTGGGAGCACCCGGCTCTGGCCATAGTAATATTAGCAGTAACACTACCTGCATACTAAAAAAAAACGCTTACATAATGCAGAAAGATAAAGTGATCCTACATAAAGTATGATATATTTATGTGTGCATTTCAAAGTTTTAGGAGTTTTTAGCAATATCTACTATTTTTAAACAATATTTGTAGACGTCCATGGACGCTATCGCCGACGAGTAGTTTAACCTCACACCTCACCGTTTTCTGTTGACCCATTTTCTTACGATGTGCAATTTTTGGGTTTGTTTGTCACTCTCCCGCAGTAATATTTAGTTATTTGACATCTTCTACATCATCTTTAGGAGCAATGGGGGTCTGGGGGCGGCAGCCCCCAAGTTAGTTATGGTTGTCAGGTAAGGTTAGTAACACTATTGTCGTCGGAGGAGGAAGTGGGTGCTTACCTAATCATAATTAGTGGGGGAGTATGAAGAAGCCTTCTTGTATAGACCCACACCTCTAATATTTAGTTATTTCAAGTTAAAGCCTCCTAAAATTGGAGGTGGGTTTGTTTATGTTCCGCCGCAAGTGCAGCCTAGCCGAGTCGCATTATCAATGGCAGCATTAACCTAACCTGACAACCTAAACTAACCTGAGAGTTGCCGCCACCATACCCCTGCTGCTGTCCGCACATCAGTAGTAGGGCTTTTTAAATAACATAAGACTAAACCAAAACTAATTTCCAGTAATAATCATTATTATAGAAAGATTATAAACCTAAAAAAATAACAAATCCAAACAAATTAAGAAATCAATGAAAATTGCTGTGGTCCGTTTCCTTAACACTTTGGCTGCGGCCATATTTCTGCCATATTAGGGCTCATTCAGGCACTCCTGAATGATTATGCAAGTGTCTGAATGAAATTAAATGTACCGGTATTCAGCCAAAAACTAGAAGAAAATAGCTTCGAAATGTTATTTTAACTGCTAAAAACGTCCCACACATTTCTAAAAGTACTGTTGTTTCCAATCTGTAGACTGGTGTTGAGTAGAGCTCTCTAAATCAACTGGCTCAGTTGTGATGACGATTTCCGTGGGCGTGGAGCGTATTTTTCCGCGATTTTAGCTATATGACAAACTTTTCAAGACTAAATCTGTTTTAGCACACCAGAAAACAACAAAGCTCCGACGTCTGCTTGCTTTTGGAAGTGCGCGCGTCGCCTCCGACAGGCTTTGTTTACATACGTTGGACACGCGGCTTTCAAAACAAACTTATTAGGCTTTCAAGCTTACGGATTTTAAAATGCTGCCCGGGCTCCTGCCCAGCTGCCGCGGTGTCATTTTAAAATGCTGCCCGGGCGGGAAGGGCTAAAAACGATAATTATTTAGAAAAGGCTCGCCGCCTTATTATAAATAATTTATTAGGGACAATGCAGGTCTATGGAATCCTTATACTGTACTCATGTATAATCCACTGTGGAAGAATAATTTTGATCATATTTACATAACCCGATATTAGTGGAAAAAAGGGCAAGAATGTAGTTACCGGGTGTACCACCCGTCTTGTTTACACTACGCGGACGCTCACCATCATGTTCCCGTCTATTTTGACTGCCTTTGGATATAAAAATACATTACCCTAACCAAACAACCTAACCTAACCTAACCTAGTATTATAGATTTATAAGTATTTATTTTATTATAAGTATTTATAGATGATTTATGTTGTATGTCGGTAGTGGTACACCGGGTAACTATATCCATCCCGAAAAAAGTCCTATCACTCTCAGAGCTCCTTCGGACATACTCAGTATTTACAAACTTCTTCAGTATGGAGTATAATCGATTTCAATAAGTCATGGGGGGCTTCGCCCCCCCCGTCAACCCATCCTGTATCCCACATTGGAAATATAGGTACTGGTAACTAAAACCATGAAAACACTCATTTCTCAAAATCTGGAGGAAAAAACATGAAAAATAAGAGTGCTTTTCCCTATAATTAGGCTACCGTCAACTGGGGTGAATTCGGGGGATGGATGTAGTTTTCGGGCGTACGGTCGTCATGTTGTGCGCTCGCAGTTACGTTCCCGTCTATTTTGACGCTATATTTTCTGCTATTTGCCCCCTGTCATTACTACATGAATACTAGGTTAGGTTAGGTTAGGTTTATTGGTTAGGCTAATGTATTTTTATATCCAAAGGCAGTCAAAATAGACGGGAACATGATGGGAAAGGTCCGACGCCACTACACGTAGTGTGAACAAGGCTGGCGGTACGGCCGCACTTAACATTCTTGCCGAATTCGGACACGGTGTGAATTCGGACATTATCGCAAAAATCATAATCAACATCATCAAATTTATTTGCGATAATGTCTGAATTCACCACGTGTCCGAATTCACCCCAGTTGACGGTACCTTAAAAACTATGGCAAGAATGTAGTTACCGGGTGTACCGCCCACCTTGTTTACACTATGCGGATGCCTTTGGATATAGAAATACATTAGCCAAACCAAACAACCTAACCTAATGTGAGAAATAAATTGACTACACCGGTATCTGGGGAATGTTGGCAACAACCTTCCGATAGGGTAACCTCACTAGAGTGAACAATTTCCTACCAGAACCCGGTGATTGTATATATTGTAGAGATTAATTAATGTTAGGTAATTTAGTACTGTATAAGATTACCTTGATCAAGTTAATTTAGTTATAAAACCTTGTAGAAATAAGTTTAGAAGAACTGTAAAGAGGATCAGTTTAAATATTCCCGCGACCGCATACGCGATCCACCGTTTGCTTTAGGGTCGTTAATATCTTGATATTATGTTCACTAAATCGTTGTGAAATGATGTTCACCTTTATAATTATATAATTTAAATGCTGATAATTATTTATATGATTTCGTGAAGAGGGAATGAACCCTTGGTAACGAATTAATATAGTTTATTTAAGAGTCGGAAATTGAAGTTCCGATCAGACGCTAGTAAACTTTTGAACGGTAGAGACGTGTCCCGTGATCTCCTCCACCACAATCCCCGCACCAGGCCCGGAGTCCTGACCCTTTAATCCTGGTCTACCGAAGCCGGAATCCTCGAAACTACACCAGGACCCTAGTATAGCTAAGTCATTGATATACATGGCCATTGATACAATGTTTAGTTAGGGCATCCTGAGAGATAGGCTACCATAGTTCATACCATAAGGTAGGCGATCTCAGACTTTATTTTTATTTATGTTTATTAATTTTATATTTCGATTGGTGTGGTAAGAGATAACCTTTGGCCATATTATCCCCCACATTTTGGTGCCCCGAGTGAGGATTCCGATCGGTGTGTAGACTAGGGGTTAGGTTAGGTCAATTTTGTTATTAACAGTTAGGGTCCCCATTTCTATAAATGTATAAGGTCGCATTTGTGGGACACAGTTTGATACCCCGCCATTTTGAGGTCCCTAACTGTGAAATTAGATGCTATCGAGCCCCAGGAGGTAGAGCCCGTAATTTCATGACAGACAGGCGACTGTATCGTGTACTCGATTGGCCTCACCAATTGACCATCTTATATTTGGGAGGCAACGACGTACACGAAACAGTCCAACTGTCAGAAATTACGGATGACATCATCTCTATCATCCAACTAATTGAGCAGCGCTGTGGCTCTAAGGTAGCAGTCGTCTTGCTGGAGCCACGAGAGCTGCCCCCCATTCATGAGGGTGAGCCAGGTGTAACCCGCGGTCATTACCGCACAATATACCAAGCCATGAATCGGCGACTTCAGAGACTACTGCGCGGCTAACGAACGTTCCAGTTTGGAGCCAGACCATATCGCCGCAATTTGCGTCGTGACGGCGTCCACTGGAACCGTAGAGCTCAAGCCGCCCAGGTAGCCCGCTATCACTAGTACATCGTCGATTCACGGGAAGATTGGTTGGTTTACCAGGTGATGGCCGTGGGTGAGTGGCACTGGCATGGCGTTTAAATCTTGTGGTAGAGGACTGCAACGTTGCGTTCTCTGGCGTTTGTGAAACTCGGAGCTTGAGCTTCGTTGCAGTCCCTAAATTTCCCCCATATTTGTCTTATTTAGACCATTTTATGTCTCCGTCCTTAATGTCACCCGCGTCTGGCAGACTAGGTCGACCAGCTAAACGCTCGGGATGGAGCATATACCAAATTTAATAAATAATAAATGTGTTCCCCCCCCCCCCCTTTTAGAAAAATGCTACTACCACAGGTACCCACTAACATTTGGGATAAGAAATCAATGATTAACTAAATATTTACAGCTTTAGCTTCATTCTTGTACCTAAATTCTCCCTATTATTTGATAATTTAGGCCATTTTTATGTTTCTGTCCTTTAATGTCACCTGTGTCTGAAAGACCAAGTAGACCAGCTAAATTCTCGGGACGGAGCATATATGACATTTAATTCAATAATAAATATATTCCCTCCCCCTACTAGCGTGCGTTCCCACGTATTAGGTAAATTATATTGTGGACTTAATGTTTTTAACTAATTATTCATCTGAATTTGTAGAAAATAATGGTACGCATATAATGCTAAAGATTAACAGCTAAATTGAGTATATATGTGTTAGGCTATAATATATCTAAATATAATTTTGATTGTTGAAAATTAGTCTTCAGTATAAACATTAATAATAGTCCAGAAAATAATTACCCATTTTCCAAAATGACTGATACACTCTTGAGAAAATCTATGGTGGGGAAATTAGGCTGGGTAACTAGAGCATTAAATAATTGCCAGGAGGTAAAAAGACGCGACCCCTGTCCAAGGGAGCTGTTAAAATCTCAAATCCAAGATCTTAAAACCCGGTGGGCTAATTATGAAGAGTCTTGCAATAAATTGGAGGACTTTTGCATTAAACAAGAACAATCTGAAAGGTTTGAGGAATTACAGCAAGCCTATGCAAATGCCTGTGAAAATTATTTGGATCAACTAGCTGGGTTCGAATCCTTGGCGACAGAGACAGTTACCGAAACAGGGAGTAATGGTACCAGTAATGGTACTGCGGCTCCGGGACAACAAAGCTTTAAGTTGCCACCTATAACCTTACCTGAATTTGATGGGCAATCTGATTGGAATACTTTTTGGGACAAATTTAAAGGTTTAGTTCATGACAGGTTAGATATTTCTGCAGCAAATAAATTTTCATACTTGTTGGGTCAACTTAAGCGTTTTGCATTGGATTTTATCAAGGAATTTCCCATAACAGATGCCAATTATACAGCAGCTCTAGACGTACTCAAGGAGAATTTTGAAGATACGGAGTTGACTCTACAGCGCCTAGTTTACAAATTGCTGGAGTTATCAGGACCAAAGCATACGTACCAGGATCTTCAGGATCTTCAGTCATTCCGGATCAGCTTGAATTGTGTTTTGAAATAACTTAGTTCCCAGAAAGATCTTGATTCAGCTTCTTGGCTCTTGAACCATATTGCACAACAAAAGCTCTCTCAGAAAACCTGTGATGAATTGTACCACAGGTATAAGAAGAACTACTTCACGTATCAAGAGATAGAAGAGGGTTTAAGAGAGCTGTGCAAACACATGCAGATTTCCAAGAAGGATACCGGTATCAAGGAAGGAGACAACTAGGTTAAATACACAAAAGTGTCTACAACAGGGACTAAGGAAAAAGCAAAACCGTTCAAGAAGGAAGAGGTTGGTACCTATGTGACATCCGTCCAGCAGAATAATCAAACTAATACAGTATCTAAAACAAAAGGTGTTTGGGAGAGAAAAAATTCCCGTCTCAATTCTCCAGTGACCCAAGAAGTAACCAGAGATATTAACCCCACACCAGGGGTAAACCAAGAAAACCGGAAGGTGTGTATGTTATGTTCAGAACAACATTCCACAGTGTATTGTAGGACTTACCCAAATCTTAAGGCTAGACTTCCACGACTCATCGAACTAGGTAAGTGTCTTGTTTGCCTTAGCACAAGACATTCTACTGAGGAATGTGCCACTAAATTAAATGTATGTTTTCGGTGCAAGACTGGTGTACATCATACCGCGTTGTGTACCAAGATCAGTGAAGTACAACCCAAACCGACAAGTGTAAATATGACCCTGACCACTGGAAACCCAATGCATACGCCGGCAGCTACACCTACAGCCGAGATTCAACTGATCAGAGGAAAAGAGGTTCTGCCGGTCAAAGCACTCTTTGATACTGGAGCGCAAAAGACCTTCATTGCCGGAAATGTTGTCAGAGCCATGAATTTGCCAACAGTAGGAAGAGTGAACATGGCAATAACTGGATTTTTGTCAAATAAGGAAACACAAACATTTGACGTGGTTAAACCCCTGATTAAATTGGGCAAATATAAATGTAAAGTGACTGCGGTGGTTAAGGAAGACATGAACACTTCTGTGGTAAATAAGGGTTTAAAGGAAGCATCTAACTTCTTAACAAAGAAGGGTGTTCAACTAGCAGACCAAACTATAGAGTCTGACGTAGTAGGTCCAATTCAACTGATCATCGGCTCCGACTATTGTGGTCGCTTCTTGCGAAAAATGACTCGGAAACACGGTATCCAGTTAATTTCTTCATCAGGTGGATATATAATCATGGGATCTCTACCCACATGTGGCCCAAGTGAATCAGACAACCGGATGGATCCAGTCCTTGTGACTCCGGCACAATCTCTGGTGGTGGCTAGAATTGGTGCAGAATTAATACCATCACAACTAGGAGACATTCTAGAAGAGCAACAAGAACCTGTTCACAAACTTTGGGAACTGGACACTGTGGGTATAGAAGCAGATCTTCCCACCCCTGAAGACATCTTAACATATAACCACTACCTAGACACAGTTGAGTATAAGGATGGCCAGTACTGGGTAGGACTTCCATGGATGATAAATGCCCCTGAATTACCAACTAACTACCAGAGTTCAAGATGTCAATTAAATAAAATGGTGGAGAGTTTGCGTCAACATCCTGAACGACTGGACATTTATCATAAAATAATTCAAGAGCAGTTGGAAAATGACTTTATTGAGGAGGTCCCAGGTGAAATAAACCATAAAGAGGGTCATTACCTTCCTCATCATGCTGTAAGTAAGGACTCCAGTACTACCCCCATCAGAGTGGTATTTAACTGCAGTTCTCGAGCAGCGAAGAATGAAGCAAGTCTAAACGATTGTCTCTATGTAGGACCAAATCTGACTGAAATACTGGGTGATGTACTATTAAAATTCAGGACGAAGAGATTTGGGTTTGTGGCAGATATCTCCAAAGCCTTTTTGAGAATAGGGTTAAAGGAGCAGGACCGCAAATTCACAAAGTTCCTTTGGCCTGAAGATCCTTTTCAGCCTGGTGGGCGGATAAAAGAATACCGCTTTCGGTCAGTGTTGTTTGGTTCCTGCTCTAGTCCTTTCTTGTTGTGCAGCACTTTGAGATATCATTTCCAGAAGACAGAGAAACCGGAAATGGGTCAACTGTTTTACATGGATAATCTTCAGGGCGTTGTCGACAGTGGAGAAGAGGTGATTGAAATCTACAATTTGGCAAGGCAAGAATGTAATAAAGCCAATATGCCACTACAAAGTTGGAATTCAAACTCTCATATTCTTTTGGACCAGATAAGAAGAGACTATCCTGACTATCAAATACCAGAATATCAACCAGTACTAGGATTGCTGTGGAAAACAACTACTGATGAGATATCTCTAAAGCCCCTCAAGTTTCCCGATGTAAAACTCACAAAACCTACACTCTTAAGTCAGGTCTCTATGATGTTCGACCCATTGGGCATATTTAGTCCCATATCAATTAAAGGGAAGATTTTAGTTCAGGAGGCCTGGAGAGAAGCACTGAGTTGGGATACTCCATTAACTGAAAAGTATACAGAAGAGTGGAACAAATTGCAGGTGTAATATGAGAAGGTACCCTCAGTCAAGTTTCCTAGAAGATGTGATCATACCTCTGATAATGAGTGTGCTCAATTGCACATATTTTGTGATGCCTCATCTAAGGCGTATGGTGCAGTAGCTTATTGTGTCACTGAAGTCCGATCTACTATGATTATGTCCAAATTCCGAGTAGCGCCATTAAAACAACGTACCCTTCCACAGTTGGAGCTGACCGCTGTTGAATTGGGAACTAGGTTAGCTACTTATTTGAATGGTATGTTTCCCTTTTTAGGTGAGACATATATATGGACAGATAGTGAGATATGTTTGCACTGGATAGCTAAGGATGATAGTCACATAGTTTATGTGCGTAACAGAGTACACAAAATAAAGGAACTGCAAATGAACTATACATTCATGCATGTGAAGTCCAAGGATAATCCGGCTGACTTGGTGAGCCGAGGTGTTGGTGTCAAGAAACTGATTAACAAAACTCTGTGGTTTCAGGGTCCGGTTTGGCTACGTCAGAGTGATTGGCCAGAACAAAAATCATACCAGAAGGTTAATGATGATAAAGTTCATATGGACCCAATAATTATCCCAGAGCCTTCAGTGATTGACATCACCAAGTTCTCCAATTTGGACAAACTATTAACTGTAACTAAATTTGTGTTTAAGTTCCTGAGCAAGAAGGTAAAGATGGATGAATTAGACCCACTTACCTACTGGATCAGAAGGATACAAGCTGAGAAGTATGATGAGGAATTAACACAGCTACGTAAACCCAATCCCAAGCCAACCAAAAGAATGAAGGACCTTGGGCTGTATCTAGACAATCAAGAATTAATATGTTGTCGAGGTCGTATTGGTAAAGCTGATCTACCCCTCAAAACTCGGCATCCGATCCTATTGCCCAAGGATTGCGACCTCACCAAATTGATGGTTTTAAAAGCGCATGAAACCACTAAACACGGTGGGGTAGCAGACACTCTAGCCTATATGCGACAAACATATTGGATACCCCAGGGACGACAAGCTGTTAAACGCTGTATCAAGAATTGCATTATTTGCAAGAGGTATACAGCTATCGCTATTCCTTACCCTGGACCACCAGCTCTTCCGCCAGACCGCATTCACCAAAGGACACCGTTTGAGGTAACAGGTATAGATTATACTGGTGCCATCACTCTCACAGGAGATGATGGTCCACCCAAGAAGGTTTACATATGTCTATTCACCTGTACCAGCACTCGGGCTATCCATTTGGAAATAGCGGAGGACATGAGCTCGGAAACCTTTATTAATTTATTTAGAAGATTTGCCGCTCGGCGAAGTTGTCCCAGACATTTGATTAGTGACAATGGGACAAATTTTGTGGGCTCATCACCGTTGGTTTCTGAACTATTAAAGAGCAACGCAGTACAGCAAATGTTAGATTCTAGAAATTGTTATTGGTCATTCACAACTCCCAGAGCCCCTTGGCAAAATGGATTTACAGAGAGAATGATAGGTATCGTAAAATCGTGCCTGAAAAGGGTTCTTCACAAGTCCAAGGTCACCTTGGATGAGTTAAGAACTGTTGTCACCAAAATAGAAACCAGAGTAAATAATCGACCACTAACGTATCAAGATGACTCCAATTTGGAAATTGAGGCCTTAACACCGGCTCATTTATTATATGGTAGACGATTGGACCCAGTCCCCCATTTGGACGTGACCGAGGAATTAGTGGATCCCTCCGTTAATGAAGCAGATGCACACTTGCGACGAAGCTACCATAAACTCTGCAAACTACTGGACGCCTGGAACAAACATTGGGCATCTGAGTATATCTTGAGCTTACGGGAGAGGTATTATGTTGCGAATTCTGCTAGCAACCGTCACAAACCGGTAGTGGGAGACATAGTCTTGTTGAAAATGGACCAACCTCACTCTAAATGGCCCTTAGCAAGGATCCAAGAAGTCTATCCTGATTCCGAAGGAGTAATCAGAACCGTTAAGGTTGTATCTCGAGGACAAACCACTCTCCGAACTGTAGATCGTCTCATACCTATGGAACTTGCCATCCCACCAGAAGAAGAACAGCAACCCATAGTAATAGGGAGCCCAAGACCACCACGAGCAGCTGCTGCGGGGTCTAGAAGAAATTGGCGTGATTTGTTAGCCGCAGGTGATATAACATGATGCGACACATCATACTTCGCCGGGCCCCAATCTGTGAGAAATAAATTGACTACACCGGTATCTGGGGAATGTTGGCAACAACCTTCCGATAGGGTAACCTCACTAGAGTGAACAATTTCCTACCAGAACCCGGTGATTGTATATATTGTAGAGATTAATTAGTGTTAGATAATTTAGTACTGTATAAGATTACCTTGATCAAGTTAATGTAGTTATAAAACCTTGTAGAAATAAGTTTAGAAGAACTGTAAAGAGGATCAGTTTAAATATTCCCGCGACCGCATACGCGATCCACCGTTTGCTTTAGGGTCGTTAATATCTTGATATTATGTTCACTATATCGTTGTGAAACGATGTTCACCTTTATAATTATATAATTTAAATGCTGATAATTATTTATATGATTTCGTGAAGAGGGAATGAACCCTTGGTAACGAATTAATATATAGTTTATTTAAGAGTCGGAAATTGAAGTTCCGATCAGACGCTAGTAAACTTTTGAACGGTAGAGACGTGTCCCGTGATCTCCTCCACCACAATCCCCGCACCAGGCCCGGAGTCCTGACCCTTTAACCCTGGTCTACTGAAGCCGGAATCCTCGAAACTACACCAGGACCCTAGTATAGCTAAGTCATTGATATACATGGCCATTGATACAATGTTTAGTTAGGGCATCCTGAGAGATAGGCTACCATAGTTCATACCATAAGGTAGGCGATCTCAGACTTTATTTTTATTTATGTTTATTAATTTTATATTTCGATTGGTGTGGTAAGAGATAACCTTTGGCCATATTATCCCCCACACCTAACCTAACCTAGTATTCATGCAGTAATGACAGGGGCAAATAGCAGAAAATGTAGCGTCGAAATAGACGGGAACGTAAGTGCGAGCGCACAACATGACAACCGTACACCCGGAAACTACATCCTTCCCAAAACTATTAAAACCTTGAAATGCACCTACAAATAAACCATTCTTTAAATACGATGGGTTACTCTTTCTGTATTTTGCAAGCATTTCGTTTAATAGGTGTGGAGTGTTACTGCTGCTATTACTGTTATGGCTAGCCTAGCCTATCAAGGAATTGTCTTAGGTGTTAAATGTTCACATAGCCTAGCCCTAGCCTAGATATTTAAAAAAATACCATAGATTTTCATGGAAAGCTTAGCCTACTATAAAGATAAATAAAATATTTGTAAGTAGGCTAAGTTATTTTACAAGATCCAGCATTATTGTTGGTGTCAAATTAAACTGTCTCTGGTGTCACTACTGTTTCGGCTAACTGCTTCCACATCACTTCCATTTATCGCCTTTATCATTGGTGCCTTCATCACTGTCATCATTATGCCTTTCACCACTTTTAGGATAGTATGTGGGATCGACAGCATCGCTGCCATCACTGGAGTTAGGCTACTAGAAACACTTGGAATCCAACGAGGAATATAATTTGTTTTAGCCTAGCCCTGATAAAAAGACGAAACGCTTCCTTTTTCCGCTGATTGAAGGCCAGCTGGAGTAACTACAGGCTACCAGTTACTCACATTCTCTTCACTTGTACATTCTGCCATTGTTTTGTTAAATCAGAGGAACATTAAAGCACTAATACACGATAAATCACTGGAAATAATGCGCAGTTCAGCAGAGTCGGCCACACTCTGGGAGATGGTAGTGTAATCTTTTAAACATAAACAATGAGGTGTGCAGGGTGCGGAAAGCGAGATGTTTGGTGGCTCAGTTATTTCGTATTTGTTTACGTTTTTCGTTATTCCAGTGACTTATCCTTATTGTCTAATAATACTCTAATATTTTATACATTGTTTACCTTACTGTATGCACTTCAACAGCTATATTATAGCTGTGGTGGTTTTGGGAATCGAGAAACCTGCCCTACATAGCTCACCACAACAGCTTGGTAATATGGATATTCGTATCAGCTAGCACTAAAAACGCCTACAAAATGGACACTTTCAAAGCATTTTCCATTTTTAATAATTAGAAAATGATAATACTGCACACAATCTAAACAGAGACCACCACTTCTGTTTGTTGTTGGGTCCGTTACTGCAGCTGTATGTCGACTTCGCTGGCCCGTGTCAAATCCAGTTCTCCTGTTATCTATGGAGTATCATATGTTACTCCTAGGATTTTGGGTGTGTGTGTATGTGGTAGGGATGTGTTGTTTATGGTGAGTTGAGGGATGTATTCGTGTTCTCCTGTCCAGCTTGTGAGCAGGGTTGCGGTGGATTTGGCTGGGGCTAAATTAAGTCTATTTGTAGTGCACCAGCCATGTAGTGTGTTGAGATAGGGTTGAAGGTTACTCGATATTGTTACTCCCAAATCAGTTTCTCTGTCTACACTCTTAACCCTCTCAGTTGTGAGTAAGATTTTAAAGTTTCCACACGGTCTGGGGCTTCTAACAATTTTTCATTGTTACCGTTCACCCAGCTCACCCAGGTATGAATATTTGCCAGATACCTCCACTTATGGACTAGCAGACCAGATATATCGAGTCCTAAATGGACGCCATGGCGTTTTTTGTGTGGTTTTACCGAATTTCGTCCAGGGTTTAAGGACGCCATGGCGTATATACGTACGCCAAGCAAAAGTAGCTCAGGATGCTATAGTGTCCATAAGCACACAACAGGGTTAAGCTGGGTGCCATTCATTGAATAGTTTGCTTTCTCATTTCGGTTTCCGATATGGAGTACTTTACATTTATCTGCATTCAAACACGTTTGCTAAGTTTGAGCTCAATGTGAAACTTATCTAGATTATGGTGCATATCTTCAATATGTTCAATCCAGCACATAACCTGTTTGGCAGTCACATATGACAACAAATGTTATGCCAAAACAATGCCTATTGCTTGGGATGAACTGAATAAAAGAGACTCACCCTCTGAACAGAATCAGTGACTCGTCGAACACCACCTTCAATACGGCCGGAAGTATAGTCTCCTCTTGCTACAGATCATCTCCAGCATCGGCCGCACCTTCCACAGCCTGTCATTTGGTGCTGCCCCCAGGTTGTTGGCAAAATGCAGGTACCACAGGATGTCCATGTAGCGGTCCCTAGCCATGTATTTGCCGAATGAAGGCGTGGAGATCAAGTCATCAATGATCCAGTACTCCTGGAGAGCATGTTTCTTTTACATGGGGCATGAGCATTGTCATGGCTAGCCACACGTACATTTCCTTCACAGTAACGTCAGTCCATGGTTTCATGTTTGACGCAGGTGGTGCTTGTCAATCCAGTTCTAGCACTCTGCTCGAAAGTTGCATATTTCCTTGACGAGGTACTACATCACTGACAAGTAAAAAAAATCAGTACAACATGTCAACATTGGTGATGTGGCAGTGCATGGGAATCCGGGCTGAACACCTGCTGCAGGGTCGGCAAAGTCAGGAACATCAGATTGAAAGTATACCCCATCTTCCCACAGGAAGGCATCAGCGACGCCATAACGTAACTGCCATGGTTGCAAAGGGCTCCGACCTTGGTTATGTTGAGCTTCACGAGCACTACGTGTGGCAACCATGGGACCACCCCGAGCCACCCTGGCATTTCCACAGGCCCTCCCACGTCCACGTCTGTGGGGAGAAGCGATAGTGATGATGAGGTTGGCGATGATGATGCCCTTGGGGTTGAAGACCAGTGGCGGCGGCGAATGGGTTGTGCTGGTGTAGAGGTTGGTTGTGGGGGTGTAGAAGCTGGCTGTGGTGTTGTAGAGGCTGGTTGTGGTAATATAGAGGCTGTTTGTGGTGGTGTAGAGGCTGGTTGTGGTGTAAAGGCTAGTTGTGGTGGTGAAGAGAGTGGTTTTGGTGTTGTAGAGGCTGGTTGTTGTGGTGTAGAGGCTAGTTGTGTTGGTTTAGAGGTTGGCTGTGGTGGTGTGGAAGGCAGTTGTTGTGGCGTGGGAGGTGGTTGTGGTGGTGGTGATGGTGTGAGGGTGTTGGTGGTGACAGGCGCCGTCGTTGTCGAGGCGGAGAGTTCAAAGTTGGAGTGGTATAGCGAGTTACACTCTTATCGGCCTCCCTCTCGCCTGATGGCATGGCGACATTGTAAGTTACATCGTCAGTGGCATCCTTGGTGGTGAAGGTGGAGGGCATGGTATAAAAATGCCTTGCTGGATTGATGCTGGATGACGGGGAAATGCGCATGACAAACAATGCCGACGCATCCGATTCGGGTCGGGTATATAAAAGTCTTGATGAAAAACTTAATGTAGCAGGGGTATTCCTCGACCTTTCAAAAGCGTTTGATTCTTTATATCATCAAAATTGATTAGACAAATTAGTCCACATAGGAGTTAGAGGAATCCCTCCAAAATTATTTTCTAGTTATTTAACCCTCAACTCGCAGTGACTGTCATATCATGGGAGAGAGAATATTGGCGACTCCTGCAGTGCCCGTCATATGACGGGTGCTATTTTGAGACCATTATGAACGATGAGAGAGAGACCAAGCGTTGCAGGGACAACAGGCGACCTTGGACCGCTCGCCACGGCTGTGTGGCCGGCACGAGGGTCTACTGTATACCTCCCTCGCCTCCTACCTCTCTCAAACAAGGATAAAACCTTAAAAAACACTTATTTTCGGCGATTTTCCTCTTTGGTTGTACGATCGTTGCAAGTTAACCCGAGTTCGTACAAGGATGATTCAGGTGTCATTGGAAAGCTCTGTCAACCTCCTTTCACGGATATATAATTGTATTAAGTTCTGGCTCTTGCTTATGCATGAAAAAAGCATTGAATGAGGCTTATATTCTGTAAATATACCCGCCAGGCGCTACGGTGATGTAAACAAGACAGCCCACAATAATTGAGTTAAGTGGAAGACAACAAACTGTATATTGTAATCACTCCTATTCAAATTTTGGAAATATATGTCGAGGAGTTCCCCAAGGATCGATCTTGGGACCTACATTATTTTTAGTGTATGTAAATGACATTATTTTTTACAAATGAGGGTTGTAACTATGTTCTTTTGCCAACGACACAAACTAAATATTTGTTAAAAATTATCTGTAGCAGTACTTTGTCAACATACCTAATTCAAATTTATTTCATTCAGAAAAGAATAATTAGAATCATAAGTTTTAAGGGTAAATATGAATCAACAAATAGTGTGTTTAATGACCTGAAACTCATGAAGTTTCAGGCTCTACGCAAGTATTACCTAATGTTAACAAATTTTAAATGTATAAGATATAGCCCTTCTGGTAATTATATTTTCTCCTATATAGAACATAATTAGGAAACCAGAGGGAACAATTTAAATGTAATTATTCCGCAGTCACATACTATTTTGCTCCAAAACTCTGTCTTGTGTGCAGGACTGAAGCTATGGAACTCTACTCCTGATTATATATAAAGTCTTTCCAACTTGAACTATTTTAAAGGGAAAACTAATAAGTATGGTGTATCTCGTATGTAATATTTACATGGTCTTTTATAATGCAATTCTTAATTTAATCAAGACAAATATGTGCAGACAAATAGGTACAAGTACCTAGCAATACTTACTAAATTAGCAAGAAGAACCAAACAGCACCATATATGTGACTATGTGATTATTATTGTGCGTGTACACTCTAGAACGCGAGCCCTGGCCCGTTCCAAATTCTTCCAAATTATTAGGTTAAACTGTTAAATGTATAAGCTAGGTTGTTGGTCAATAAATGGATAAAATTATATTCGCGATTGCTTCAAAAATATGTAACGGCGACTTGTGTCCTAGATTGTACAGAATTGTGAGTGGAGAGTCATAAGGTTTGTTTACATTATATTTGGAAGCAACTATGGTGTTTCAGTCGCGACTGTGCGAGGTGCATGAGTAAATATATTTTCATTCCAGAAATGTTATTGTGTAGGCCTACTGTAAATGTTATTTAAATGAAGTTGCTATATTTAGTTAATAAATGGTATTTCTTGATAAAGAGTGAGAGTTGTAATAAGCACTGAGGGACCCAGTGTTCTTTAGCACTCATAATTTTATGAATTTCACAGAAAACTGGTAACAATCTCAGAAAAGATCTGACACTGTTTTGGTTCAGTTTACTGTTTTCAATGTTTTGTTTCTTTTTCTACGCTCTTTGTGGAAATGATTGTAATGAACGATAGCTTTTGTATATGTTAAATGCTAAGTTTTGTGAGCATACTATCATTCATATTTCACTTGTTTTATTTTCTTTTCTTTTTACATGATTTATTGAATTGATTATAGTATTCGTTATAAAGTTATCTGCGTTTTTACATACCCTGTTTGTTAAGCATATAAATCTATTTTGTAAACATCAATTTTGAAACCTGTTGCTGCGTTTATAGATACTTATATTTGGTGTATTCTTTCATCATCGTTGTGTTTGTTTTTGTCCTAATTATAATATTTGTTGTGTCTGCTCACGAGCCTTGGCTCAGCAGACTAGGCCAGACTAATAAAATTGTAACCGCTTTATATATAACTACTATTATGGCAATTAATTGTAACCGCTTTATATATAACTACTATTATGGCAATAAATTGTAACCGCTTTATATATAACTACTATTATGGCAATAAATTGTAACCGCTTTATATATAACTACTATTATGGCAATAAATTGTAACCGCTTTATATATAACTACTATTATGGCAATAAATTGTAACCGCTTTATATATAACTACTATTATGGCAATAAATTTACTTTACTTTTCTTTACATAATCAGACCCCTCCACACCCATGTGTTCATCCTGGCCTGACGATTCACTCCCAGGATCATCAACATTCTTTACAGCATCATCATGCCCTTCAATATAATTACACGCAGCTGTAGAAGTGCCATTTTTTGAATGATGAGAGGAGGTAATGGTGGTGGTGGTAGTGTAGGTAAGCAGAGGGCAGTATTCTGCCTCTTTTCCCTCTTACTGTTGTAAGTCATCGGCCTCATCAGATTCATCACCCGAATCATCACAACTCAAGTGCAACAAAGTTTGATAATGTATTCACAAAGGTTCTCTCCTAATTACACGTTCGATCAAATTATTTACACGCGAAGGTCGAGGTGGATGCGAGGTGGAATCAGCAAGCTGTAGCGTAGTCGGAGGCGGGCTATACACGTCAGCCGCGCAAATGAACACAGTCACTTCAGCAGATTCATTTCCGTCCAACACCACGGCTCTAAGATGATTGATAATTTTACTTCGGGTGATTTAGAGTGTTGCCAGATACCATATACTCCTTTATTTTACTACCATTGACTAACAAAATTTGGCGCGAATTGTAGCGTCAGTGTGGCATGGGATATTCTGCCACCCGGGCCTGTATGACAGATGAACAGGAGTGGAATTTCCCACCACACGGGCCAGGATGACAGGTGAATGGGAGTGGGATTTCCTACCATCCATGGTCTGGGAGTTAATAGGGCTGAACATGAGGTAGAAGGGGTCCCAGAAAAATAAAATCTTTAAAATTACGACGAGGTGGAGAGTCATAACACACCATTGAACGTACAGCCTCTTCCTGCCCTGCCATCTCCTAACTGCCCCCTTCTTTAAAACTAGGCTAGCTTAACATTCAAAGAGCGGGTGGTGGAGTATATTTGACTGTGCCGCCCAGCGGAGGGTTTTACCGTGCTCCTTTTCATGCATACACAAGAGCCAGAGCGTAATACAAGTATGTATCCCTGAAAGGGCGTTAATTCAGCTTTCCAATGACACCAGAACCATCCTTCTACGATCACTGGTTGTCTTGCAACGATCGTGCAACCGAAGGGCAAAATCAGTAAAATACGGTCATTTCCTTACATTATTACGTGTGAAACGAGTGAGAGAGGGTGAAGCACAAAGGAGTACATCTCAGTAGCTCCACGGCCACCGTGGCGAGCGGTCATGAGGTAATCTACGCTCCTCCCACCGCTCCGCTCTCTCTCAGAGCACATTACGTGCTCAAAATTGCACTCGACAATAGCCGTGCCCCGCCACATAGGCCACATTTATTTCACTCGACAATAGCCGGGCGCCGCCATAGAAGGGTTAAAGGCATTCAAAATGGCCACACTCCTAAACACCCACACTAATTAATGGTCACAACCAAAAAGCCAAAACTCCTAAATGGCCACACACCTTAACCCTCCTCTAGCGGGTGCTCTGTGGCCGTTTTGGGCCTTTCTGGGCTGTTCTGACTGCTATATCAACCATCAGTATGAAAGGAACTGTATTGCGCCGAAAACTAGGTGGAAATCGCTACACAATGACGCCACATACAGCTACGTAGCACTCGTGGAGCACTGACAGTGTTACCTCGAAGATGGAAGTTTAGCTGATTTTGCTACCTTGCTCACTTTTAGCGAACTATTGGTTACACTGTCATCCTCATGCGCGGTGGGGGAACTGGAGTTAGTGTGGGCCGGGAGGCCACAGATGTCGGACGTATGGATCATTACTATCCCACCCATTATCACTCTATTTCCACCCTTTTTTCACCCGTTTTTTGCCAGTTTTTTCAACTCGACTTAAGTGGTGAGCCGCTTTTTAAGGGTTAAAGGTCACAATCAAAATTGCTACACTTCTTAATGGCCACACTCCTTAAAAGCCATGGTCAATACCAAAAAGGCCACACTTTAAAATGCCTACACTCTGTAACCCATATTATGAACAAAGCAACCAAACTCTTAAACAGCCGCAGCCAAAATGACTACACTCCTATTGGTCACAACTAAAATGGCCACATATTTCATATTAACTCTTAATCATTCACTTGCCTTAACTCTTCTATGCCTACGCCATACAATATTTACACAAATGTATTAACTCTGTATAATTATACAATATCTACGTTATATACTTTACGTCAATTCAGGTGCTTTTCAATATATTCTAATGCTGACCACATAAAATAATATACAGTATGTTACTGTATTTAGTAATGCTGAAGAAATAACCTCGTTATATAATGACAATGCCACAAAGGCTGAAGCAAAAGTCAGAATTAAAAAAACAAAAACATTTATCACAACTTAAATGGCCACACTGATACATGACCACAACCAAAAACAGTCACACTCATAAACAGCCACAACCAAAAGAGCTCCATGCCCGATAAGTTGAATGATCTTTAGATATAGGTGACATAACCCTTGTATCCAACACAATACCCCGCATGCAAGACAGCTTGAACCCAGGACAACATTGCTGGCAAATTTAATAATAATAAAGTAGACGTGCCGTTTTGCCCAAAATCAAAACGGCATACCCAACTCTGCGATGGATCACCATCATCACTACTAGTCACTATCAGCATTACTATCACCACTACTACTATGCTCACCATCATCACTACTACTGTTTTCATCACTACAACTTTCACCATCGTCACTACTACTCACCAACATCACTACTACTCACTAACATCACTAATACTGTCACCATCATCACTACTGTCATCATTATCACTACAACTATCACCATCATCATTACTATTATCACCATCATCTTACATCTTACATGGAGGGGGTCTGTCTGATCATTATGTAGTGGTAGCTAAGGTTAGGATACAAAAGAAGTGGGTGAGGAGAGCAGGAGGGAGGCGAGAGGAGGGTGGAATGGTGAGGGGGGTGGAGAGGTTGCAGGAGGAGGAAGTCAGGGAGGAGTACAGGAGAGCAGTGGAAAGACGACTAGGTGGGTTCGACCTGGAAGTTATGGAGGAAGTGGAGGAGATGAGCAAGGTGTTTAAGGATGAGATCTGTGCAGCATGTGAGGAGGTGTGTGGAGTGAGGAGAAGAGGGAGGGGAGTGAAAGGTACAGCATGGTGGACAGAAGAGGTAAGAATAGCTGTGGAAGAAAAGAAGAAAGCATATAGAGAGTGGTTGGGTAGTAGAGGGAATGAAGATTCCGAGAGACAGAACGAGCAAGGTACGTGGAGAGTAAGAGGGTGGTGAAGAGAGTAGTGAAGGAAAGTAAGAGAAGAGTAGATGAGGAATTTGGAAGGAATCTGAGTGTAAAATGGAGGGAGAGTAAGAAACTGTTCTGGAAAGAAGTCAAGAAAGTTAGGGAAGGTAGCAAGGGAAACAGTAAGGGTGTGAAAGATAAGAATGGGAGAATGCTAGCCGAGAAGCAAGAGAGAGTCGAAAGATGGAGGGAGTACTTCAGTGAGTTGCTAAATGAAAGGAATGAAGAGCCAGCAAACATAGCTGGATATGGTATGGGAGGGAGAAGAAGAGAAGTAGTGGAGGAGGAGGTGGGGATCAGGAGGTCAGAAGTGAGGGAAGCCATGAAAAGAGTGAAGTTGGGGAAAGCACCAGGAACAGATGGAGTGTGTGGGGAAATGTTGAGGTATGGTGGTGAGATAGTGATAGAATGGGTATGGAAAATGTGCAAACTAGCATGGGAGAAGGGCAGTGCACCCGATGACTGGAAGACTGGCATAATAGTCCCCCTATATAAGGGCAAAGGGGAAAGAGGAGTGTGTGGTAACGACCGAGGAATATGTCTTCTAAGCGTAGTAGGGAAGGTATACAGTAGGGTAGTGATTGAGAGAGTGAGAGTGAGAACGGAGAAATGGATAGGCGACGAGCAGGGAGGTTTTTAGGAAGGGAAGAGGATGTGTAGATCAGATTTTTACCCTGAATTGTGTTGTGGAGAAGTATCTGGAGAAGAAACAAAAGGTGTATGTTGCCTTTATGGACTTGGAGAAGGCCTATGACAGAGTGGATAGAGAAGGTTTGTGGAAAGTATTTAGAATATACGGAGTAGAGGGCAAGTTGCTGAAAGCAGTGAAGAGCATGTATGAGGGTGCAAAGGCGGCAGTACGTGTGGAGAGTGAGCAGAGCGAGTTCTTTGACCTGAATGTTGGTTTGAAACAAGGGTGTGTGATGTCCCCGTGGTTGTTTACTGTATATATGGATGGAGTTATGAAAGAAATACTATCAAGAGCAGTGGATGTTGGTGTATCGCTGAAAAGGGAGGGAATTGAGTGGAAGCTACCTATACTGCTGTTTGCGGATGATACAGTTCTGATGAGTGATAATGAATGGGAGTTGCAGGGTCTGGTAAATGAGTTTGGAACAGTGTGCGAAAAACGGAATTTGAAGGTAAATACGGGGAAGAGCAAGGTTATGGTCTTCGAAAGGGGTGAAGTCATAGAGTGTGAGGTGAAGCTGAACGGTCAGGCTATGGAGATCATCAACTCTTTTAAGTATCTGGGCAGTGTGTTGAGTAAAGATGGGACTATGGATGAAGAGGTGCGGGAGAGGGTACAACAGGGGAAGAGGGTTGTAGGAACGCTAAAAGCAGTAACAAAAAATAGGGTGGTCAGTATGGAAGTGAAGAAGTCCTTGCATGACAGTGTGGTAATCCCGACACTGACTTACGGAAGCGAAGCATGGACGTTGGTTGAGAGACTCAGACCAAGAGTGAGAGCAGTGGAAATGAATTACTTAAGGAGTGCGTGCGGAGTTACATGGAGGGATAGACAGACTAATGAGGAAGTAAGAAGGAGGTGTGGTGTGGAGGTAGATGTGCTGGAAAGTGTGAAAAGGAACAACTTGAGATGGTTCGGCCATATGGAACGTATGGAAAGCGAGAGAATGACTAAGAGGGTGTACGAGAGCGAGGTGGAGGGACAGAGGGGGAGAGGTAGACCGAATATGAGGTGGAAGGATGGAGTGAGGAACTACATGAACGAAGGCGGTGCTGGTTGGGGGGAGGGGCGTCGACTGACTTGGGACAGAGGTGCATGGGGGCGGTTCGTTCGTGGCCACCCCTTCGGGGATCGCGGCGTCAGGCAATAGATAGATAGATAGATAGACCATCATCTTACAATCTGTCTTCGTAGCGCAATGGATAAATGCACTGAATTTCGGTGTGAGCATCCTAGGTTCGAATCCCTGGACTGCCACATGTATTTGTTGATTTCATTAATTGAGTTTAGGAGTAAAGTCGGTTGGTGAAGATAACATAATAAATGATCATTACTACTGTCGCCATCATCACTATTATGACCATCATCACTACTACTAGTACTGTCACCATCATATCTACTACTGTCATCATCATCACTACCGTCATAATTATCACACATCTACAACCATCATCACTACTACTATCACCATCATCCCCACTGTTACTACCATTACTTTTAATGTCAACTAAACTAACTTAGGGGAGGCTGAACCCTGTTCTGAGACCAGAGTTCAAAATTTCTAATTATTGTGTTTTTGTTCTATAATGCTTCTTTCAACATAGGAGAATAGCATAGGAAGGAACAAAAAAACATATCACATCCATAACCCCCCGGGCCGGGGGTTCGACCTCGACCCCCGAAAAACTATTTTTTTTTCTTTCAGCCACACAATTTTTGTTTTTGTGTCTGTAGTCTAAAGGGCTGCTGTAAGCAATAGAAATTATCATATGAGGGCATAAACACCCATACGATATCCCTAGGGCCCCCTTGGGGGGGGCCCCAAAATCATGTTTTTTTGTAGATATTTGTTTCATAAATTCTCTTATACAGGCTGACTTAGGGGTGTAAGCTTCAGCCTCCCCTTCCTAGCAAATGTAGGGCGACTTGTTTTCGGGGCGTCATCTCCAGTAATCATCACCAACATCACCAATACTTTCAACATCATCACTACTACTATCCCCATCATCTACTACCATCACCACTGCTACTATCACCACCACTATCACAACTACTTTCACAATCACGACTGCCCTCACTACCATAATAACCATCATCATCACTACTGGCAATATCATAACTGCTACCATAATCACCACAACTATCATTACTACACTCAGACACTATATCGTCACCACGACAGATCATCACCACCGTGTGATGTGTGGCGGTCATCATTGCTGCCACAGAAGAATGTTAGAGGGGGTATTCTTCTGGTGGTGGGGGGGGGGGGGCGAAACCATATTTTTGACCTAAAATCATAACTATTGCTCAAATTCGAGTTTTGTTTTGAATTACCGTCGCATTCACGCACTGAATGTTCGTGTGAAGTTTGGTGAAAATCCGTCAAACGGTCTAGGAGGAGTTTTCGAACAGACAGACAGAAAGACATTTCGGCCGGCATGTACCACTATACGAGGGGCGATACCACTCTGCTTACGCAAAGTTGATAATTATATTAATTATTTTCATTATTATTATTATTATTATTTTTGTTTTGTATCATTATATGTATTAAATATTTCTTATTGCTGCCGTACTAACATAATAGGTTGGTGTTTTGATAAAATTCTGTTCTGTAATCGGCGAGGTGTCACAATCATGTTACATGTCACAAATATGTTTAATTTAGATGTTAGCAAAATTGTGGTGAAATGAGTATTTTAAATATAAATAAACAATATACGGTATGTAATTATTTGGTAATTCGCCAGTATTTGGGATTACCATTACAAAGCATCTAGATCTTGGGACTTTATTATAACTGATAAAAAAAAAATCCTTTCATCCAAATCAATCTTTGACGTTCATTTATAGAGCGCTGCTATGCTGCCGTGTCGTCTTTAGGATATAGCTAAATCCTTATGATGCAAGTTAATACCTACTGTCCCAGCGACGTACAATGTCCGACAGTAAAAATGTCACTTGCCAGTATCAGCGCCGTATGACGTACGTCAGTAATAATCAGTCCTTGTACCGAGCGGTGCCTGGCACCAAGACTTGTAAACATTGCTTTGAGACCTTGGCAACACTTCTAGAGTGTATCTAAGGCAAGGATAATAGAAGTAAGGATAGAGCTCATAAAGGAGCTCCCAATTGATCCCTAGTCTTGACCAAGCACCCCTGAAGATGGCTCTGCCATCGGTGGTACATCGTCTGCACACTTACAAATGCCACTGGGAGCTGCCAGATGGCGTGGCGGCAGATATAAACATGGTCACAGGCTCACAGCTGTGTTGTTTATGGAAAATACGAGGCGGAAGCAAAGGAAATTCATATATCACTTCTTTCCCAAAGGTAAGGTGAAGTGCTTAGTCACAAGTAGAGGGTATCTACGAGTATACAGTATTATAGGTTTGACTCCTGTAAGGAGATAAAGAAAACCTAATATTTAGTAGTGGCCCCTCCATCATTGACGAACATGCCTATTACATAAGGCATCCTCTTCAAACACTAATCCGCCGTAGTTTGAATCTACCGCGCAGAGCATTTAAAACTGAGGAGCCTTCATCATGAGCGCACGCGACCTCACTCATGGCTTCAGTCATTATGAATTGGGTTCTCACTACGAAAAAACTTCGTAAAAAATAAAAACAAAAAGAAAATAAGAATAACTATCCAATAAGCTTTCCATCATATCGTGGATGTACTTGTGTGGATCTTTGACCAGACGCTGATTCAGGCGTCATTCTTCCTTCACTGACATATCAAGTAAACCAAAATCCTTAATACATCAACGAATGGGAAGGGGATGGTCGGGAGGGCCCCAGTCGCCAATGATTACGGGGCCACTACTAAATATTAGGTTTCTTTATCTCCTTACAGGAGTCAAACCTATAATTTATTAGTGGCCCCTCCATCATTGACGAACATGCCTGATTTCTAAGACTGGAGGGGGACATTCGTAATCATATCATAACTCTAGCAAAGGCAGATAATCAAACAACCACATAGTATTCTTACTTTTGAAAAAATATATTTAAACATGGCACAGCCCATATATATATACAAAAAGGGGTTCAAGCAGGTGCATGCTTCAAAGAAGCCTGCTTGACAAAAAGGGTAACTCTGGAGATTTCTGTGAACAGATCTGTAGTTACAAAGGCACCCCACTCAACGAGTGGTGACAAAAATAACAAGTTATAAGTTTACATGTGCACATAATAAACCCCATAATATTCGTGGAAATATTTTGCAAAAGATCTCCACTGTTTAATACTAAATTGCTTTCACAGCTAAAACTACTATAACAACCCTGTTGTTTGTACTAACATTGTACTAGCACAATTTCTCGCCCTGAATAGAACAGAGAAATGTTCATATCACATTATCCATAATTTGTATCACAGCTCTTACATTCCGGCGGGGTCTAGGGTGTCCTATGTTAACTGACTGCACCCCCCCCCCCCCTTTTCTTGAAAGTAAACAAAAGTGACTGAAGGGCCACCTAGACCCTCTGCCTTAAAGCTATACATGGTAAGGAAGGTTTGTCTAGAGCAACTGACAAGTATCTAGTCAAAAAACGTATGATTAGACGCCCACAACTGTGTGGACGAAATATCTTCTACTGAAAAGTTCTTCAGGAAACGTAAAGAGGCTGCCCATTTGCGTAAATCGTGGGCCCTACCCCCATCGCCGGGATTATTCTCTTTAATGACTTCGACCAGAAGAGAAGCTAATCTCTGTTTCAGTAAGCGTTTACCCGTACTCGCTACCCACAAAGCACCTTGGGGGTTTAGAGGAGCTACTCTCAAATATTTGGTTAGAGCTTGCAATGGACATAGATTATGGTGCACCTTTCCCCTCTTTAACGCCGGCACAGTGAACTCTGAAAACACGTGTGCACTGTGCTCATTCTTGGCTACAAATCCCGGGAAGGTGCAATGTGAATACATTCATTAAGTCTACCAAACCTAAGGCAATTAGGTGTGTTGCTCATCGCCGCCAGCTCAGACACTCTGTTCCCGGTGGCCAAAGCCAATGGGAATACAGCCTTTTTTAAGAGTAATGCAAAATCTGCAGTATTTTGGTACAGACGAGAGTGAAGTAAAGACAATGCCTTGTCCAGAGACCAAGTAGGCATGAGCTGACGGGATGGTGGGCGGAGTTTAAAACATGCTCTCATAAAACCTGTTTCCTCCGCTACCGGTATGGAGAGACCTGTAAGGTCGAAAAAGGGCACTCTAATCGCAGTTAAGTGATTTTTTAACGTTACCACAGATAAACGTTTCTGCTCAAACAGATAATTCAAATAATTAAAAACTAACGCCACTGAGGGCACAGTCTGTTCTGTTCTAATGATCCAAGAAGTAAAGGCTTGCCAATGTGATTGATACTGTCGTTCGTAGACTGAGTATATTGATTGATTAATTTATTGGTCACATCTCTACCATATGGTGCTAGCCACTTGGCCTCTTGAATGTCCATAATGCAAAAGTCAGCGAGGTCGCTAGGTTGCCAATCGTGTCTAAGTGGAAATACTCGACCGGGAGCGACACCGGGTGCGAGCACCACGTCTTTAATTGCTGGTACCATAACTGCGCCGGCCACAGGGGCGCGATTAGCGAGACTAAGCATCGATAATCTCGTAGTTTGTTCACTACGTGGCACATTAGTGACGCGTCTGGCGGCGGAAACAGATAGATGGAGCTCCATCTGTTCCAGTCTGTCACTAGGGCGTCTGGCCCCCCTGCCGGCGTTTTCGTCCGGCGGGTGAGGTATAGAGGGAGTTTGTGAGTCTCCTCGGATGCAAACAGATCCACTTGTGGATGGTAGAGCTCTGCAATCATTAGGTTGAAAATGGGTTGCTTGAGCTCCCATTCTACTGTCGTGCTCTGTCTCCGGGACAGAGCGTCTGCCCAGACGTTTGCTCCGCCTGGGAGATAAGATGCGTGAAGATAAATGTCTAGCCTGTTGGCTAGAGTAAAAATCTCTTCCGACACGTTTAGCAACTTCCGTGATCTCGTTGACCCCTGTTTCTGAATACAGTGAACTGCATTCAGATTGTCCATTCTGAAGGCCACCGACTTGCCCCGTAAAGTAGAGCCGTGAGCCTGAAGGAAATACAAGGGGACTAGTAATTCTTTGACATTGATGTGGGAGATTTCTAAGTGGGACCAAAGCCCCTGACCCTGGTGCCCCTGGTTTGACTGAAATCCCCAACCTATTGTGCCTGACGCATCCGTGTCTACCCATACCGTTGGCGGAGGAGAGGTCCATGACATTACTGAGTGCAACATTTCCCTCTTCGCCCAGACTGCTAGTAAGGTGTGGATTAATTTTGGGATGGGCCATAATTTTCCCGCCGGTAAGAGTGGGAAATATTTGTTGCCCTCCAATATTAAACGTTTTACTTTCAACCGGCCCAACATAGTTAGTTGAATCCAGTTGAGAGAGCCGACCAGAGACTCCCAGATCCTCCGTGTCGTAGTCAGACTGTGAAGAAACATGAACAGTTTCCTGCGAAACCTGTTTCGATTGTCCACACTCTGACTCAGAGTGAGAGCAGCTGTGTCCCAAACCAGCCCTATCCACTGAACTACTCGTGAGGGAACAAGGTTTGACTTTACCAGATTTACCTTGAACCCTAGAGTTTTGACATGATTTAAAATTATGTTGACATGTTTGATGCATAATTGCTCTGTCTCTGCCACCACCAGCCAGTCGTCTAGGTACCACAAAACTCTGATTCCTTGCTTTAACAACGGCATCAGGGCTTGCCGGACTAATTTCGTGAATAATCGAGGTGCCAGGTTCAAACCGAATGGCATCCTCTGAAAAACAAAATGTTGATGCCTGATCCATAAGGCCAGAAACCTTTGAAATCTTTTGTTTACCGATACATGCCAATAAGCGTCTGTCAGGTCTAGGGAACACATCCAACCTCCCGGCGGAAGTGTTAGCCTGATTTGGTGTACTGTTAACATTCGGAATGACTCGTTGTGAATGTGAAGGTTCAGATAAGACAGGTCTACGACCGGTCTCATCTGAACACTGTCCCTTTTGGGAACCAAAAATAGCTTGGACGTGAATACTGGGTGATTTGGGGGGACCGGGATGATGACATGCTTGGCAATCATTTCCTGGACCAGTGACTCCACCTCTAAAGAAACTAGATTCGCCGTTGTCGGCTGACGTAAGCGAGGTCGCCGGAGCCACTGCCAAGTGATGCCTTTGCGTGCCACCATCCGTGCCCAAGTGTTTAACGGCCATGCTTGGTGACACGTTCGGAACGACCCAGTTAGCAGACAAGGGTTCGCCGGCTGTACTACCCTCGGATCCACCGGCCTTAAGACTGGCACCGGGAGTGAGAGAGACTTCAGTTTTTTTATGGTGGTGGAGTTGGTGGTGGTGGACGCTTCGCCGGCTGGCCGGCGTTGGCAGAAGACGGACCCTGTCCTGGCTTATTATAGCCGCGTCCTCTCTGACCTGAAAACCTACCCTGTCTATGCCTGTACTGACCTTGAGGGGAGGACGACTTAGGTGGAAGAAAGGGCTTAGATCCCCCCGGCTGAGCCTTAACGACTGGCCTGGGTTTGGGGAAGTTAAAGGCAGGTTTCTTAGAAGGGGTGGGACTATGTTTAAAGGCCTGAGCCATATTAAAAACTGTTCGCCACACTTCAGGGGACATTAAAGAGGGAGTGAGCAATGGTGACATGACCACCTGATTCGCAATGCGATCAGGCAGCTTTCGGACCAAGGACATTCTGAGATCTTGTCTCGCTCGTACCGCCTCAAGCAAGGCGGTGCGTATGTCACCCAATGATTGGATTGACGACTGAAGAAGCAGTCGCCGGGACAATTCAACCGATCGTCTGGCATCCGCGTCTGCGATTGCCTGAGTGGACCGGAGCAATGACTTTGCTACCTGTTGTGACACTATGTATTGAGAGAACAGGCGAAAAGCTTTCCCCCGTAGCCTAAATTCTCGGTCTAGGTGAGTTGGGGTATGGGTAGTGAAAGGGTCTTTTAGTTCACAAAGATTAATTTTAGGGGCAGCTAAGAAAGCAAACAAAGCTGAAGGGACTCCGCCGGCAGAACACACTGGCATGGAGAACCAAGAATGAGTATCTTGAGGGATCTGGTGGGAAGTTTTTGGAAGTAAATGTGGTCGCAAAGTTTTGAGCCTCTGTCTCCCATTCCACCCAAGGTCCTGGACCCAACTGCCCCACCTTCAAGACTGGATTAGCTGCTACGTCTGTGACGGTTTGCAAATCGAGTTCTGGAGTGAGAGCTGACAGTGTCTTAACACCTTACGAGCGGCCTATGTGGTTTATTTATGTGTACCGCACAGCGGGGTGTTTTTAGCCAAAATAGGGCTGTTTAGGTGTTCATTTCCATGCCTAAATAAGACCCAGAACGTAAAACAAGTACCTATCCCTGAAAGGGCATAAACAGAGCTTTCGAATGACACCATAACGATCCTTGTATGATGGATAGTTTTCTTGCAATAACCGTGCAACGCGAGTGCAAAAAGCAGGTAATTCGGTACTTTCGGTACATAATTGAGTATGTAGCGAGTGAGAGAGGGAGGAGGGAGCTGAGATTTGTGTCAGTAGGTTCGCCGCAGTGGTCTGGAGCAGTCATACGCTCGCTAGTCTCCTGCCACCACTTGTCTCTCTCTCTCAGCCACATTACGTGCTGAAATTGCCACTCGAGTTATGTCGAGCGCCGCCACATAGTCCAGCTTTATTTAACTCGACTTATGTTGCTCGCCGCTAATTATGGGTTAATGTCATTAAACCCATCATGCTTAGACCAGTCAGAAAACAATTTTGAAGCTGAGGCAGAGGGTAAAGCAGGCTTAGCAGTATAAACAAAATAGTCCTGGTGATAATAACTAGGTATAGCCTTGATATTGACATCTAGTACATTCCCCAAAGTATCCAAGGCCCTTAATTTCTTAGATTTATTGCCCTGGATGACCCACTCATGCGGCACTGGGAGTTCCCCTGACAAGGTAGGTTGGGCGAGCTCTGGTTTAGTGGGGGTCAAAAGGACCCATGACTCGTCTGGTCCGTAAAGCAAGGGCATAGCTACCTTTCTGAGAGGCACTCTGTCTAAAGGGGGCGGATTGACATCCGTTATAACCCTTTCATTCGAAGTGGTCAATGCCGCCGTAGCAGGCCTAGTAACCACCGATGGTGACATAGAGGGAGGGTGAGGGATCTGAGTCAAAGCAATAGAAATCATCAGAGGCCGTACCATAGAGCTTGTCGTGGGAGCTCCCAAGTCCACTGTGGGAGTTTCCTGCTGTTGGCCAAAAAAATTAGATAAAGCATTAACTAGTAGCCCATCAATTTCCTGTGCTGTGACAAATTGATTTGATGATGTACTCACTGGTGAATCATTAAGATCTTGTGCGGCGTCTAAGCCTGAAACTGACTCTTGCCCTTCCTATCCGATATAATTGAAACCTCGTCTTTATCATCCTGTTCCTCCTGAGAAGATCCCTCCGAAGCTGGGGTACCATCTTGTTGCCAAGATAAGTCAGGAATAGAGGATGGGATCGCCGCGTCCCGGTGGACGTCAGCCACTGTGTGAATAGTTTGAGCCGGAAGTGGGTGGTCAGGCACCGGTCGAGAATATCGCCAAATACCTAGGCCTTGGCCTACACTCCCTTGGGAGTCCGAAACACTCTCAACCACTGAGCTCCCTGAACTCTCCAAATCCAGGGTTAAAATGTTAATGGGTAAATCATCTTTAGGTACAGGCACTACACAGGACCCCTGAGACCGAACACTAGCTCTGTCTGGGGTAGATGTATGACGAGAAGTACTAGAAACTGGCGAATGTCGGGAGGCCTTTCTATCATGGGAATCCTTTTTCGAAGACTTATGGCTGCGGTGTGACCGTGAACTACTCTTTGATTTGGAGGATTTATCGCCGTGACCACTGGTGGAACTTTCCGTCTTACTCTTCTTACTCGATGGTGAAGAGGCAAGACTGGGTGGCTGGTGTCTGAGAGGTGACCTAGACCGAGATCTCTCCCGAGACGAGGAGGCTGCCGCCGGGGGTGTAGGCTCACGTTGACGTTTCGAAGTAGCAGGGGCAGGAGATGACACAGAACCCTGTCCAGTCTCCGCCGGCTTACGAATAGTTACTCGAGAGGAATGTTTAGGAGGAGGGTGCTCAAGAAGAAGCCTATCCCAAAGAGGGACGTTATCACATTGAAGTGACTTATGAGCCACAATCGTAGTATAAGCTGCCATTTGTTGCCTAACTTCTCGTAAGGCGACCGCTGCGGTCTTATCATTATCTTGGAGTACTTTGACACTTAGTTGGGAGCAAAGGAACAGTTGCGCATCACCCACAGACCCCTTGAACGGTCTAGACATTTAACACACTTGATACAAAGAGTGTGCGCAAAAAGAGGGATACCGGCACAGGTTGGAGTAATGCATAAAGCAAAAACTGGGGCAAAGGTAGCCATGACAGAGACTGGTGGGAAAACTACTGCAGGTTCTGTATTGGTCCGCCGGAGCCCCGCCCTGGAAAAAAAGAAAATTTCCAGGAATTAATGCTCATAAGGTTAACCCAACATGTTCGCACACAAATGTTAATAACCCGCCGGATAACGAGATGTAATGTCACAATGATCACAGCTCGTTACGCGGCGGGGTTCTATAAAGATTTCCGAATATCTAGACATGTCTTAAGAAAGTTAAGAATACCCTCTGACATAATATAAAAAACCAGTATGGCGTTTATAAACATAGTCTTTCTGGTGGTGACTGTTTCAAGATTAAATTTTGGAAAACAACCCCCCACAAAGACGCCGGCCCCTGAATTATCTAGCAGATTAACACTGGGCAGGCTGATACGAGATCTGACTTCTAACGAATTGTCACATAGATCGCCGTATGTTGAAGGCGGCGATACATTAACGTATCTCTCAATTAATTGGTTAACTAACTTGAATTGTAAATTCCGTATTTCCTCCTCCCAGGAGCACCCGCCGGGTGCGAAAAACTTATGAAAAAAGATGTTAACCCTAATTGAGCCTTCGATCGCCGTATGTGTGAGGGCGGCGATACATATAGTATCACTAAAATGGACCGATTAACTAAGCTGGATTACCAATTCGTTCATCCCACCCTACCAAGGTGCACCCGCCGGGTGAGATCTGATGTTTTAAACGTTAACCCCATAAGTTCCTATCCCCACTTCTTTGTAAAAGATCGCCGGGGAGGAAAGCCCACAACAACAGCTAGGTTTTTTCCTTTTTGGTTTGTAAAACCGGGTAGAAAAACTTCATAACATATGTCCGCATGAACAATGTTAGATGGGTACAGCCATTCCACCGGGAATCATAGGGAGCCTGAAACAGGCACCACCACAGAGACGCAGTCCTGGAGAGCCACAGTCACCTACTCGCCGGGGACACAAGCCTGTATTTTGAAACCACGCGTGGCCAAAACACGGCTCTCGGCCGGGGTTTTCATGGTGTAACCGAGAAAAACCCGCCGGAAAGTAACCCACCCCGTTCAGAAACCATCTGAACGCACATAGGACCGGAGATAGCCAAAGCACAACTAACCTAGGGTCCACAAATATAATCCGTGGAATTAGCCAATACACAACTAATCCAGGAAACATACATAGTCCGTGGAATTAGCCAATACACAACTAAACCAGGATACACATGACACAGTAGGACATATTTATAAAATAAATCAATAACACTTGTACATGTGGAAAAGCTACGAGCGGCTGGCTAGGCCTAGGCAGACGGCACAAATTTTTTTGAAATATAAACAAAAGCACTGAAAACATCACAACAGGAACCACCGCCAACACACCACTGTAGCAAATACTTCCGGCAAAGGGAAGACTGACTCGGGACCCAGAAAAAACTTCACTAAGTGAAGAAAAATACGCTGGGAACGTTAGCAAATCAACGCTACCCCATAAGAAAGATAAAAGGCAGAAAAAATAACGCGTAATGAAACCCGCCTGCATCACAAGCTAACTAACTGTGAAAAAGTTCACATGTCCACAACAGGACCACGAGGGTACATCCGAATAGATGCCCCAAACACACGACCCAAAATACACTGCACTGCGGGCAACCAGCCCAGGACACTCCTGCTACGCATATCCTAACCTTACTCGATACATCCCGGAGTAAACAAATGAGAAAAAACTCACTAGGGACGCAGCAATTGCGGAACCAGCGGAGCGTGGGGAGACACGTCCGGGCGAGGCGAGCGCAGAGCAGAGAAGGAAGAATGACGCCTGAATCAGCGTCTGGTCAAAGGTCCACACAAGTACATCCACGATATGATGGAAAGCTTATTGGATAGTTATTCTTATTTTCTTTTTGTTTTTATTTTTTACGAAGTTTTTTCGTAGGGAGAACCCAATTCATAATGACTGAAGCCATGAGTGAGGTCGCGTGCGCTCATGATGAAGGCTCCTCAGTTTTTAAATGCTCTGCGCGGTAGATTCAAACTACGGCGGATTAGTGTTTGAAGAGGATGCCTTATGTAATAGGCATGTTCGTCAATGATGGAGGGGCCACTAATAAATATAGTATACTCACATATGAGTATGGCTGACTGAATACAAGATTCCAGAGACATCATCTTGGTAAATAGCTGACCCATGAATGCTGGCATTTGTATCATTACAGATGTTTGTTATGGCTCAAGAACCTTGACATCAATCTGAAGACGAAAACACCTGATCAGCTGCTGAACAAGTCCCGTGTGTGAAGCAGCCACTTTTAAGATGACCAGTATAGCGGGGTTGGCCGTCTGATGTCTGATGCTCAACAATCTACAGATGTTTTAAATAATGTAAATAAATAGCGTAATCTACTCTCGTTGTATTATATGCCATTCACTTGACTGGTTAGCTTTAATGTAAGACATATCCTTAATTTTATGTTCTTAGTTTGTGTGGAGTGTGGGGTTGGAATTACTTGCTTATAGAATATTATTCATAAATACACAGAAAAACAATAAACGGTAGTGGAGAAATTCCCCTAACATTGTATTGTGCTGCAGTGGTCGACCTGAATAGTAAACATGCAACATAGAGAAAAAATATATTTATAAACACGTACAACATGAGACAAAAGATATGTTCCACACTTGATAATGTTGTTGCTGAAGGGATATGTAGCCTATTTCTTAGTGTATGACGTGTATGGGTAGAGCTGCAGAAACATATATTACTCGAGAGACAGTCACTGGGATGATTGCTGTGGTTGTCTCGCATATTCCTTCGTGACAGATAATTGCGTATCGGTATGTCTTTATTTACTCCTCACCAATTAAGCATTGCAAGTAATATGAGGGCCTGTATGATTCACAGTGTGTGTGTGTTTGATTATTTACTTTTCAGTAAACGTACGAACACTATGGGGAACATATATGGACGAAATCCATACAGGTGCTGTAACAAATTTAAATGTAAGGAACAAACTCAATACAAGATATAGACGTTGAGTAACCTACACATATAACAAAGGTATTATATTAGAAAAAGTATTTTATACAGAAAAAGGTAAAGATGCTTCACAAATACTAGATTGTATAGGCTACATTGGAATGTACCACAATATATTTAGTTGTAGTATATGGACTATAATGTAGGACAATAATGATAGCAATGATCACAATTAAAACATCATGAGTGACAAGAGTATCCTACTATTTAGATGTAGGCCTATAAGAGCTATTATGAAATGTGAAAAATTATGAGATATTGAGTATTGCAAGCGGTAGCATATAGATATTAGAAACTATATTGTTATAGCTCGAATATAACCGTTTTCTAAAGAACGGTACATTCTCTATTGAGGGGTATAAACTGTATAGTTACTGTTCGAAATTAACCGTTCTCTATTGGAGGGTGCTTGACGTTAGATGGGGTAAGTATCAGCTACAACCAAAAGCAGAGAGTCGCCTCTCCTATACTCTCCTTGATCTTCTAAGGTCTCATAGGCGAGCTGGCTCAGGACACGTCCAGCTTTCGGGGTGAGAGGATGCTCTCTCTCGACTTAACACCTTACGAGCGGCCTATGCAGTTTATTTATATGTACCGCCCAGCGGGGTGTTTTTAGCCAAAATAGGGCTGTTTACGTGATCATTTTCATGCCTAAATAAGACCCAGAACGTAAAACAAGTATCTATCCCTGAAAGGGCATAAACAGAGCTTTCGAATGACACCATAACGATCCTTTTATGATGGCTAGTTTTCTTGCAATAACCATGCAACGCGAGTGCAAAAAGCATGTAATTAGGCACTTTCCCCATACAATTCCGTATATAGCGAGTGAGAGAGGGAGGGAGGAGGTGGGATTCGTGTCAGTAGGTTCGCCGCGGTGGTCTGGAGCAGTCATACGCTCGCTACTCTCCTGCCACCACTTGTCTCTCTCTCCGCAACATTACGTGCTGAAATTGCCACACGACCTATGTCGAGCGCCGCCACATAGTCCAGCTTTATTTAACTCGACTTATGTTGCTCGCCGCTAATTAAGGGTTAAAAGCCATTTTGGCCACAATGCTTGGTACTGGAGGTTACATTTATAGTAATACCCTCTGGTACAGTAGGGGTTGAGGGTGGCGA